>OU342733.1:457027233-458233337 GCA_910589765.1 Avena atlantica | reverse complement strand
ATGACCTAAAAAACACAAAACAAGAGAGAGCTACGCCGGGCTACCCCTGTCAGAGGAACGTCTAGGGGGGTAGACGATCCGAGTGTGCACAGAGATCAGGGTTTCGCCGGAGGAAGACCACGAAACATCGAATGAGATGAAAATTGATGTGCCCCTAGCATATGTGTGTGTGGGTGTGGTTAGAGGTTGGTATATATAGGTGCTTGCATGTGTCCCCCCCTCGCAATGCATGCGCTCTAACCTAGAGGCGAAGGTTCCGTACCCGGTATGAGGGTGGAATCTCCCCGTCAGGGGAAACCGGGTAGGATAGTGCCCCAACTTGTGAGCCAACATGGTTTGACAATCACCCTATGACCTAAACAAACACAAAAACAAGAGAGAGCTACGCGGGCTAAACTAACCCTGTCAGAGGAACGTCTAGGGGGTAGACGATCCGAGTGTGCACAGAGATCAGGTTTCGACGGAGGAAGACCACGAGAACATCGGAATGAGATGAAAACTTGCATGTGCCCCTAGCATATGTGTGTGTTGGGTGTGGTTAGAGGTTGTATATATAGGTGCTTGCATGTGTCCCCCCTCGCATGCATGCGCTCTAACCTAGAGGCGAAGGGTCCGGGCCCGTATAGGGTGGAATCTCCCCGTCGAGGTGAACCGGGTAGGATAGTGCCCCAAACTTGTGACCAACATGGTGACATCACCCTATGACCTAACAAACACAAAAAAAGAGAGAGCTACGCCGGGCTACCCCTGTCGAGGAACGTCTAGGGGGGTAGCGATCCGAGTGTGCACAGAGATCAGGTTTCGCCGGAGGAAGACCACGAGAAAAATCGGAATGAGATGAAACTTGCATGTGCCCTAGCATATGTTTGTGTGGGTGTGTGGTTAGAGGTTGGTATATATAGGTGCTTGCATGTGTCCCCCCTCGCATGCATGCGCTCTAACCTAGAGGCGAAGGTTCCGGGCCCGTATGAGGGGGGAATCTCCCCGTCGAGGTGAAACCGGGTAGGATAGTGCCCCAACTTGTGAGCCAACATGGTTTGACATCACCCTATGACCTAAACAAACACAAAACAAGAGAGAGCTACGCCGGGCTACCCCTGTCAGAGGAACGTCTAGGGGGGTAGACGATCCGAGTGTGCACAGAGATCAGGGTTTCGCCGGAGGAAGACCACGAGAACATCGGAATGAGATGAAAACTTGCATGTGCCCCTAGCATATGTGTGTGTGGGTGTGGGTTAGAGGTTGTATATATAGGTGCTTGCATGTGTCCCCCCTCGCATGCATGCGCTCTAACCTAGAGGCGAAGGTTCCGGACCCGTATAAGGGTGGAATCTCCCCGTCGAGGTGAAAACCGGGGTAGGATAGTGCCCCAACTTGTGAGCCAACATGGTTTGACATCACCCTATGACCTAAACAAACACAAAACAGAGAGAGCTACGCCGGGCTACCCCTGTCAGAGGAACGTCTAGGGGGTAGACGATCCGAGTGTGCACAGAGATCAGGGTTTCGCCGGAGGAAGACCACGAGAACATCGGAATGAGATGAAAACTTGCATGTGCCCTAGCATATGTGTGTGTGGGTGTGGTTAGAGGTTGGTATATATAGGTGCTTGCATGTGTCCCCCCTCGCATGCATGCGCTCTAACCTAGAGGCGAAGGTTCCGGCCCGTATAAGGTGGAATCTCCCCGTCGAGGTGAAACCGGGTAGGATAGTGCCCCAACTTGTGAACCAACATGGTTTGACATCACCCCGATGACCTAAACAACACAAAACAAAGAGGCTACGCCGGGCTACCCCTGTCAGAGGAACGTCTAGGGGGGTAGACGATCCGAGTGTGCACAGAGATCAGGGTTTCGCCGGAGGAAGACCACGAGAACATCGGAATGAGATGAAAACTTGCATGTGCCCCTAGCATATGTGTGGGTGGTTTGGTTAGAGGTTGGTATATATAGGTGCTTGCATGTGTCCCCCCCGCATGCATGCGCTCTAACCTAGAGGCGAAGGTTCCGGACCCGTATGAGGGTGGAATCTCCCCCGTCGAGGTGAAACCGGTAGGATAAGTGACCCAACTTGTGAGCCAACATGGTTTGACATCACCCTATGACCTAAACAAAACAAAACAAGAGAGAGCTACGCCGGGCTACCCACTGTCAGAGGAACGTCTAGGGGGTAGACGATCCGAGTGTGCACAGAGATCAGGTTTCGCCGGAGGAAGACCACGAGAACATCGGAATGAGATGAAAACTTGCATGTGCCCCCTAGCAATGTGTGTGTGGGTGTGGTTGAGGTTGGTTATATATAGGTGCTTGCATGTGTCCCCCCCGCATGCATGCGCTCTACCTAGAGGCAAGGTTCCGGGCCGTATGAGGGTGGAATCTCCCCGTCGAGGTGAAACCGGGTAGGATAGTGCCCCAACTTGTGAGCCAACATGGTTTGACATCACCCTATGACCTAAACAAACACAAAACAAGAGAGAGCTACGCCCGGGCTACCCCTGTCAGAGAACGTCTAGGGGGGTAGACGATCCGAGTGTGCACAGAGATCAGGGTTTCGCGCGGAGGAAGACCACGAGAACACGGATGAGATGAAACTTGCATGTGCCCTAGCATATGTGTGTGTGGGTGTGGTTAGAGTTGGTATATATAGTGGCTTGCATGTGTCCCCCCTCGCATGCATGCGCTCTAACCTAGAGGCGAAGGTTCCGGACCCGTATGAGGGGGGAATCTCCCCGTCGAGGTGAAACCGGGTAGGATATGCCCCAACTTGTGAGCCAACATGGTTTGACATCACCCTATGACCTAAACAAACACAAAACAGAAGAGCTACGCCGGGCTACCCCTGTCAGAGGAACGTCTAGGGGGGTAGACGATCCGAGTGTGCACAGAGATCAGGGTTTCGCCGAGGAAGACCACGAGAACATCGAATGAGATGAAAACTTGCATGTGCCCCTAGCATATGTGTGTGTGGGTGTGGTTAGAGGTTGTATATATATAGGTGTTGCATGTGTCCCCCCTCGCATGCATGCGCTCTAACCTAGAGGCGAAGGTTCCGGACCCGTATGAGGGGGAATCTCCCGTCGAGGTGAACCGGGTAGGATAGTGCCCAACTTGTGAGCCAACATGGTTTGACATCACCCTAGACCTAAACAAACACAAAACAAGAAGAGCTACGCCGGGCTACCCCTGTCAGAGGAAGTCTAGGGGGGTAGACGATCCGAGTGTGCACAGAGATCAGGGTTTCGCCGGAGGAAGACCACGAGAACATCGGAATGAGATGAAAACTTGCATGTGCCCCTAGCATATGTGTGTGTGGGTTGTGGTTAGAGGTTGGTATATATAGGTGCTTGCATGTGTCCCCCCTCGCATGCATGCGCTCTAACCTAGAGGCGAAGGTTCCGGGACCCGTATAGGGTGGAATCTCCCCGTCGAGGTGAAACCGGGTAGGATAGTGCCCCAACTTGTGAGCCAACATGGTTTGACATCACCCTATGACCTAAACAAACACAAAACAAGAGAGAGCTACGCCGGGCTAACCCCTGTCAGAGGAACGTCTAGGGGGGTAGACGATCCGAGTGTGCACAGAGATCAGGGTTTCGCCGGAGGAAGACCACGAGAACATCGGAATGAGATGAAAACTTGCATGTGCCCCTAGCATATGTGTGTGTGTGTGGTTAGAGGTTGGTATATATAGGTGCTTGCATGTGTCCCCCCGCAATGCATGCGCTCTAACCTAGAGGCGAAGGTTCCGGACCCGTATGAGGGTGGAATCTCCCCGTCGAGGTGAAACCGGGTAGGATAGTGCCCCAACTTGTGAGCCAACATGGTTTGACATCACCCTATGACCTAAACAAACACAAAACAAGAGAGAGCTACGCCGGGCTAACCCCTGTCAGAGGAACGTCTAGGGGGTAGACGATCCGAGTGTGCACAGAGATCAGGGTTTCGCCGGAGGAAGACCACGAGAACATCGGAATGAGATGAAACTTGCATGTGCCCCTAGCATATGTGTGTGTGGGTGTGGGTGAGAGGTTGGGTGCTTGCATGTGTCCCCCCCTCGCATGCATGCGCTCTAACCTAGAGGCGAAGGTTCCGGGCCCGTATGAGGGTGGAATCTCCCCGTCGAGGTGAAACCGGGTAGGATAGTGCCCCAACTGTGAGCCAACATGGTTTGACATCACCCTATGACCTAAACAAACACAAAACAAGAGAGAGCTACGCCGGGCTACCCCTGTCAGAGGAACGTCTAGGGGGGTAGACGATCCGAGTGTGCACAGAGATCAGGTTTCGCGGAGGAAGACCACGAGAACATCGGAATGAGATGAAAACTTGCATGTGCCCCTAGCATATGTGTGTGTGGTGGGTTAGAGGTTGGTATATATGTGCTTGCATGTGTCCCCCCCCCTCGCATGCATGCGCTCTAACCTAGAGGCGAAGGTTCCGGACCGTATAAGGGTGGAATCTCCCCGTCGAGGTGAAACCGGGTAGGATAGTGCCCCAACTTGTGAGCCAACATGGTTTGACATCACCCTATGACCTAAACAAACACAAAACAAGAGAGAGCTACGCCGGGCTAATACCCCTGTCAGAGGAACGTCTAGGGGGGTAGACGATCCGAGTGTGCACAGAGATCAGGGTTTCGCCGGAGGAAGACCACGAGAACATCGGAATGAGATGAAAACTTGCATGTGCCCCTAGCATATGTGTGTGTGGGTGTGGTTAGAGGTTGTATATATAGAGGTGCTTGCATGTGTCCCCCCTCGCATGCATGCGCTCTAACCTAGAGGCGAAGGTTCCGGGCCCGTATGAGGGTGGAATCTCCCGTCGAGGTGAAACCGGGTAGGATAGTGCCCCAACTTGTGAACCAACATGGTTTGACATCACCCTATGACCTAAACAAACACAAAACAAGAGAGAGCTACGCCGGGCTACCCCTGTCAGAGGAACGTCTAGGGGGGTAGACGATCCGAGTGTGCACAGAGATCAGGTTTCCGCCGAGGAAGACCACGAGAACATCGGAATGAGATGAAAACTTGCATGTGCCCTAGCATATGTGTGTGTGGGTGTGGTTAGAGGTTGGTATATATAGGTGCTTGCATGTGTCCCCCCTCGCATGCATGCGCTCTAACCTAGAGGCGAAGGTTCCGGGCCGTATGAGGGTGGAATCCCCCGTCGAGGTGAAACCGGGTAGGATAGTGCCCCAACTTGTGAGCCACATGGTTTGACATCACCCTATGACCTAAACAAACACAAAACAAGAGAGAGCTACGCCGGGCTACCCTGTCAGAGGAACGTCTAGGGGGGTAGACGATCCGAGTGTGCACAGAGATCAGGGTTTCGCCGGAGGAAGACCACGAGAACATCGGAATGAGATGAAAACTTGCATGTGCCCCTAGCATATGTGTGTGTGGTGTGGTTAGAGGTTGGTATATATAGGTGCTTGCATGTGTCCCCCCTCGCATGCATGCGCTCTAACCTAGAGGCGAAGGTTCCGGCCCGTATGAGGGTGGAATCTCCCCGTCGAGGTGAAACCGGTAGGATAGTGCCCCAACTTGTGAGCCAACATGGTTTGACATCACCCTATGACCTAAACAAACAAAAACAAGAGAGAGCTACGCCGGGCTAACCCTGTCAGAGGAACGTCTAGGGGGGTAGACGATCCGAGTGTGCACAGAGATCAGGGTTTCGCCGGAGGAAGACCACGAGAACATCGGAATGAGATGAAAACTTGCATGTGCCCCTAGCATATGTGTGTGTGGGTGTGGTTAGAGGTTGGTATATATAGGTGCTTGCATGTGTCCCCCCCTCGCATGCATGCGCTCTAACCTAGAGGCGAAGGTTCCGGGCCCGTATAAGGGTGGAATCTCCCCGTCGAGGTGAAACCGGGTAGGATAGTGCCCCAACTTGTGAGCCAACATGGTTTGACATCACCCTATGACCTAACAAACACAAAACAAGAGAGAGCTACGCCGGGCTACCCCTGTCAGAGGAACGTCTAGGGGTAGACGATCCGAGTGTGCACAGAGATCAGGTTTCGCCGGAGGAAGACCACGAGAACATCGGAATGAGATGAAAACTTGCATGTGCCCCTAGCATATGTGTGTGGGGGTGTGGTTAGAGGTTGGTATATATAGGTGCTTGCATGTGTCCCCCCTCGCATGCATGCGCTCTAACCTAGAGGCGAAGGTTCCGGCCGTATGAGGGTGGAATCTCCCCGTCGAGGTGAAACCGGGTAGGATAGTGACCCAACTTGTGAGCCAACATGTTTGACATCACCCTATGACCTAAACAAACAAAAAACAAGAGAGAGCTACGCCGGGCTACCCCTGTCAGAGGAACGTCTAGGGGGGTAGACGATCCGAGTGTGCACAGAGATCAGGGTTTCGCCGGAGGAAGACCACGAGAACATCGGAATGAGATGAAAACTTGCATGTGCCCCTAGCATATGGTGTGTGGGTGTGGTTAGAGGTTGTATATATAGGTGCTTGCATGTGTCCCCCTCGCATGCATGCGCTCTAACCTAGAGGCGAAGGTTCCCCCGTATAAGGGTGGAATCTCCCCGTCGAGGTGAAACGGGTAGGATAGTGCCCCAACTTGTGAGCCAACATGGTTTGACATCACCCTATGACCTAAACAAACACAAAACAAGAGAGAGCTACGCCGGGCTACCCCTGTCAGAGGAACGTCTAGGGGGTAGACGATCCGAGTGTGCACAGATCAGGGTTTCGCCGGAGGAAGACCACGAGAACATCGGAATGAGATGAAAACTTGCATGTGCCCCTAGCATATGTGTGTGTGGGTGTGGTTAGAGGTTGGTATATATAGGTGCTTGCATGTGTCCCCCCTCGCATGCATGCGCTCTAACCTAGAGGCGAAGGTTCCGGACCCGTATGAGGGTGGAATCTCCCCGTCGAGGTGAAACCGGGTAGGATAGTGCCCCAACTTGTGAGCCACATGGTTTGACATCACCCTATGACCTAAACAAACACAAAAAGAGAGAGATACGCCGGGCTACCCCTGTCAGAGGAACGTCTAGGGGGGGAGACGATCCGAGTGTGCACAGAGATCAGGGTTTCGCCGGAGGAAGACCACGAGAACATCGGAATGAGATGAAAACTTGCATGTGCCCCTAGCATATGTTGTGTGGGTGTGGTTAGAGGTTGGTATATATAGGTGCTTGCATGTGTCCTCCCCCCTCGCATGCATGCGCTCTAACCTAGAGGCGAAGGTTCCGGACCCGTATGAGGGTGGAATCTCCCCGTCGAGGTGAAACCGGGTAGGATAGTGCCCCAATTGTGAGCCAACATGGTTTGACATCACCCTATGACCTAACAAACACAAAACAAGAGAGAGCTACGCCGGGCTAACCCCTGTCAGAGGAACGTCTAGGGGGTAGACGATCCGAGTGTGCACAGAGATCAGGGTTTCGCCGGAGGAAGACCACGAGAAATCGAATGAGATGAAAACTTGCATGTGCCCAGCATATGTGTGTGTGGGGGTGTGGTTAGAGGTTGGTATATATAGGTGCTTGCATGTGTCCCCCCTCGCATGCATGCGCTCTAACCTAGAGGCGAAGGTTCCGGGCCCGTATGAGGGTGGAATCTCCCCGTCGAGGTGAAACCGGGTAGGATAGTGCCCCAACTTGTGAGCCAACATGGTTTGACATCACCCTATGACCTAAACAAACACAAAACAAGAGAGAGCTACGCCGGGCTAACCCCTGTCAGAGGAACGTCTAGGGGGGTAGACGATCCGAGTGTGCACAGAGATCAGGGTTTCGCCGGAGGAAGACCACGAGAACATCGGAATGAGATGAAACTTGCATGTGCCCCTAGCATATGTGTGTGTGGGTGTGGTTAGAGGTTGGTATATATAGGTGCTTGCATGTGTCCCCCCTCGCATGCATGCGCTCTAACCTAAGAGCGAAGGTTCCGGGCCCGTATGAGGGTGGAATCTCCCCGTCGAGGTGAAACCGGGTAGGATAGTGCCCCAACTTGTGAGCCAACATGGTTTGACATCACCCTATGACCTAAACAAACACAAAACAAGAGAGAGCTACGCCGGGCTACCCCTGTCAGAGGAACGTCTAGGGGGGTAGACGATCCGAGTGTGCACAGAGATCAGGTTTCGCCGGAGGAAGACCACGAGAACATCGGAATGAGATGAAAACTTGCATGTGCCCCTAGCATATGTGTGTGTGGTGTGGTGAGAGGTTGGTATATATAGGTGCTTGCATGTGTCCCCCCTCGCATGCATGCGCTAACCTAGAGGCGAAGGTTCCGGGCCCGTATGAGGGTGGAATCTCCCCGTCGAGGTGAAACCGGGTAGGATAGTGCCCCAACTTGTGAGCCAACATGGTTTGACATCACCCTATGACCTAAACAAACACAAAACAAGAGAGAGCTAACGCCGGGCTACCCCTGTCAGAGGAACGTCTAGGGGGTAGACGATCCGAGTGTGCACAGAGATCAGGGTTTTCGCCGGAGGAAGACCACGAGAACATCGGAATGAGATGAAAACTTGCATGTGCCCCTAGCATATGTGTGTGTGGGGTGTGAGGTTGGTTATATATAGGTGCTTGCATGTGTCCCCCCCCGCATGCATGCGCTCTAACCTAGAGGCGAAGTTCCGGACCCGTATGAGGTGGAATCTCCCCGTCGAGGTGAAACCGGGGGGTAGGATAGTGCCCCAACTTGTGAGCCAACATGGTTTGACATCACCCTATGACCTAAACAAACACAAAACAAGAGAGAGCTACGCCGGGCTAACCCCTGTCAGAGGAACGTCTAGGGGGGTAGACGATCCGAGTGTGCACAGAGATCAGGGTTTCGCCGGAGGAAGACCACGAGAACATCGGAATGAGATGAAAACTTGCATGTGCCCCTAGCATATGTGTGTTGTGGGGTGGTTAGAGTTGGTATATATAGGTGCTTGCATGTGTCCCCCCTCGCATGCATGCGCTCTAACCTAGAGGCGAAGGTTCCGGCCCGTATAGGGTGGAATCTCCCCGTCGAGGTGAAACCGGGTAGGATAGTGCCCCAACTTGTGAGCCAACATGGTTTGACATCACCCTATGACCTAAACAAACACAAAACAGAGAGAGCTACGCCGGGCTAACCCGGTCAGAGGAACGTCTAGGGGGTAGACGATCCGAGTGTGCACAGAGATCAGGGTTTCGCCGGAGGAAGACCACGAGAACATCGGAATGAGATGAAAACTTGCATGTGCCCCTAGCATATGTGTGTGTGGGTGTGTTAGAGGTTGGTATATATAGGTGCTTGCATGTGTCCCCCCTCGCATGCATGCGCTCTAACCTAGAGGCGAAGGTTCCGGGCCCGTATGAGGGTGGAATCTCCCCGTCGAGGTGAAACCGGTAGGATAGTGCCCCAACTTGTGAGCCAACATGGTTTGACATCACCCTATGACCTAAACAAACACAAAACAAGAGAGAGCTACCGGGCTAAACCCCTGTCAGAGAACGTCTAGGGGGGTAGACGATCCGAGTGTGCACAGAGATCAGGGTTTCGCCGGAGGAAGACCACGAGAACATCGGAATGAGATGAAAACTTGCATGTGCCCCTAGCATATGTGTGTGTGGGTGTGGTTAGAGGTTGGTATATATAGGTGCTTGCATGTGTCCCCCCTCGCATGCATGCGCTCTAACCTAGAGGCGAAGGTTCCGGGCCCGTATAAGGGTGGAATCTCCCCGTCGAGGTGAAACCGGGTAAGATAGTGCCCCAACTTGTGAACCAACATGGTTTGACATCACCCTATGACCTAAACAAACACAACAAGAGAGAGCTAACGCCGGGCTAACCCCTGTCAGAGGACGTCTAGGGGGTAGACGATCCGAGTGTGCAACAGAGATCAGGGTTTCGACGGAGGAAGACCACGAGAACATCGGAATGAGATGAAAACTTGCATGTGCCCCCTAGCATATGTGTGTGGGTGGTGGTGAAGGTTGGTATATATAGGTGCTTGCATGTGTCCCCCCTCGCATGCATGCGCTCTAACCTAGAGGCGAAGGTTCCGGACCCGTATGAGGGTGGAATCTCCCCGTCGAGGTGAAACCGGGTAGGATAGTGACCCAACTTGTGAGCCAACATGGTTTGACATCACCCTATGACCTAAACAAACACAAAAAAAGAGAGAGCTAACGCCGGGCTAACCCTGTCAGAGGAACGTCTAGGGGGGTAGACGATCCGAGTGTGCACAGAGATCAGGGTTTCGCCGGACCCGTATTAGGGGGGAAATCCGTTTAGGTGAAGTCGAAATCAACGAAAACTTGCATTGTTCTTCTATAATAATAACAATCAAATAATATAGTTTCATGTGTTATATCATAGACCCAATATTTTGTTTTAATAACTAAAAAAACCCTAGCTACGCCGACGGCTGCCCTCGGCGTACGCCTGGCCGTCGGCGTAGCCTTATCCTTCCCTACCACGCCAGCCGCGCCCACCCCGGCCACCCCTCACTCACACATCCCTACCCCGCGCCCCTGACCCGACCCCAACCCTGCGCCGCAACCGCCCGCCGCCACCCCAGCCGGCCCAACCGCCGCCTCCCTCCCTCCCCGACCTCCCGCCCTCCTCCAGCCTCCCGCCTCCGCCGCCAACCGCCTCCTCCCTCCTCCCTCCCGAGCCTCCCTGCCTCCTCCCTCCTCCCTCCCTCCTCCCTGCCTCCTCCCCGACCCTCCCTCCCTCCTCCCTCCCTCCTCCTCCATGCCGCCACCTCCTCCTCCTTCCTCCCGCCTCCCTCCCCTCCTCCCTCCCCGAGCCCCCCGCTCCTTCCTGCCTCCCTCCTCCTCCATCCCTCCTCCCTGCCTCCCTCCCTCCACCCTTCCTCCTCCCCGAGCCTCCTTGCCTCCCTCCCTCCTCCCCGAGCTCGGCCCCCTCCTTCCCGAGCTCGGCCCCCTCCTCCCCGAGCTCGGCCCCCTCCTCCCCAAGCTCGGCCCTCTCTGCAGGTACCTCCTCCACTCCCCTGTAGAAGCAAATATTGTTGTTAGAGTTAATTTTGTTAGATGAAATCTTGTTGTTAATCTTGTTAGAATTTATTAGTTGCATCTATTAGTAGTTTATATCATTTGTTAAGTGATATGCATGCACGAGTTGCTAGGATTAGGCCGTTGGTTAGTGGCAAGCTAGCATGGTCATATGGCCGTTGAAGAGAGAAGCCACACTAGGGCCGTGAGTGCGTTGCATGCTTACAAAAGTGTTCTTTTTATGTCAATGTACAGACTTTGTAGTGTTTCGGGAGTGACCATCCTTGGCGGACTGACTGTCGTTGCGGGAGATGGTGTAGGTGACACCTCGATCCCGTCTCCGAGTTCCGTCACCGACCTCGACACTCGGTTGATCGACTACTTCCTCTACCGCCGAGGGTGAGAATCTGTTCGCCTCTCTTGTACCTAGGTTTTATTTTTGTGTCTAGATCACCAAGTCTGTCGCGTCACCTAGGCGTCATCCCGACCGTAAGCGTTACGCGACTTAATATGCATTAGTGGTCTCGCATATTTTGGACTGTAACGCTTATGGCTTTTATCGGGCAGTTGGCGAATTCGTAGTTGGGTTTGGTTCTCCCTGGCTCTACCTCGATTCGAGACAGGATTTCGGTAGCGCCTCCTCGTTGTTCTCCGGATGCACATCCTCTTGGCTTTTTGTCGAGACGTGTATTGGGAGAGCAGCGGGGTGGTGCTGCCGAAATACTGCTTGGATCGGGGTAGAACCAGGGAGAACTTACCCAATCTACGGATCCGGCGGCTGGTTAGGACCCTCTTTTCCTATTGGACATGTAGGTTGATGAATGCGTAAAAATATGAAGCATTTAATCTCCTGTTTGATATAAAATATTATATTTGTTGTTTGTCTCCCAACAAAGCAGAAGAGGATGGCTGATAATGGGTGGATGTACAGTGGCCGTATTAATGCGACTAATAAAACAGACGATTGGGTACGGAACACTCATTTGTTAGTGAATGAGTTAGCGCGTGGTTCGAAGGCAATGGTTCGGGCACTTTGTCCCTGCGCTCATTGCACTAAGCGTCATCGTCAGGGAAAGGATGACATGTACAAACACCTTCTGCAATATGGGTACATGTCTAACTATGTCACGCAAGTCGACTTTGCTCGGTACGAACGTGACAGAGGTGAGGTGATGCGTCAGCGGCTCAATGGCAATGAGCACGATGGGATTAGAAACACGCTAGATGATCTTATCGATGCCGACCAGCCGAATTCGCCACCTCCACGGGAGGAATCATCAGAACTGGAGGAACCGCTAGAACCGGAGGAACCGGAGCCAACCGCGAAGGCCTTCCTTGATATGATGGTCGCGGCTAAGAGTCCTCTGTACGAGGGTGCAAAGATTTCTCAGCTCGATGCCATCTCTCAGTGTCTAGCCGACAAGTGCCAGTACTCGGCCACCGGTTCTCACTTTGAAGCTAATCTGAGAACATGTGGTAACATGTTGCCCGAAGGGCATTGTCTGCCCAAAACCTTTCACGAAACGAAGAAACTCATGAAGGAGCTCAACATGGATTATGAAAAGATAGATTGTTGTCCAAAAGGCTGCCTTTTGTTTTGGAAACAGTTTGAGGGTGACAAGTACTGCTCCATTTGTAAGGCCTCTAGATATGAAGAGATAAAGGGGAAGGATGGTCAGGTGAGGCAGTCGAAGGTCGCTAAGAAGATACTTCGGTATCTCCCATTCATAAAAAGAATCCAGCGGCTTTACTTGAGCGAGGAGACTGCCAAACAGATGATGTGGCACAAGAAGGGGAAAAGATACGAGGACGGGCACGGACGGAAGAAGATGGGACATCCATCTGATGGTAAGGCATGGAAGAACTTCGATGACAAATACCCTCGATGGCAGAAGAGGCTCGGAATGTTAGAATTGCGATAGCAACAGATGGCTTCAACCCATATGGTATGTCGACGGCCTCGTACAGCTGCTGGCCGGTGTATGTTATTCCGCTCAATCTCCCTCCCGGAGTATTAATGCAACGGAAGACCATGTTTTTGTCGCTGATAATTCCAGGACCTGAGTATCCGGGGAAGAACTTGAGTGTCTACATGCAGCCGATTGTGGATGATTTGAACCACTCTTGGATACACGGGACATTGACATACGACCGAGCATCAAAGAGAAACTAAGAAATCATTCGTTCAGAGAAGATAGAAAGAACTTCAAGAAGGGCAAAGTTGTGCATGAAGTAAAAGAGGTACCAAAGTTCGAGGGTGCAGTTGTTGATGCCAAGATACGTGCTCTCGTGCCCGCGGCGCCGGGAACTGGCCATCAATTTGCGGGATATGGTGTAACGCATAATTGGACTCACGTGGCAGCCTTAACGAATCTCGTGTATTACAAGGACCTCGAACTTCCCCATAACATCGATGTGATGCACACCGAAAAGAATGTTGGGGAGTCCCTTTTTCACACAGTCCTGAACATTCCTGGGAAGTCAAAGGATAATGTCAAGGCTAGAGTTGATGTTGAGAAGCTTTGTGATAGGAAGAGATTACACATGCAGCCTCCTACTATCCGTCGAAAGAATTGGTTCAAGCCGCATGCCTACTACTGCCTTGATAATGTCCAAAAGAAGGAGTCATTTAGGTGGCTCAAATACGTCGTGATGTTCCCTGACGGTTATTGTTCGAATATAAGTAAGGGAGTCAATCTTTTGACGGGACAAGTCAACGGGCTCAAGAGTCACGACTATCATATATGGATTGAGCGGCTGATGCCGGTGATGGTTCGAGGGTATCTCCCCGAAAAAGTATGGCGAGTGCTTGCGGAGTTGAGCCATTTCTTCCGCACCCTCTGTGCTAAGAAGATATGTCCTCTGGTGATTGAGAAGCTGCAAGTTCAGGTGCCGGAGTTGCTATGCAATTTGGAGATGATCTTTCCGCCAGGCTTCTTTACTCCGATGGCACATCTCATTGTGCACCTCGCGAACGAGGCACTATTGGGGGGGCCGGTGCAATTTCGTCGGCAATTTTGTATTGAGAGAGAGTTTAAGTATATTCGAAAGATAACTGGAAACAAAGCCAAGATTGAAGCATGCATAGCTGAAGCAACATGCCTTCGGGAGATGGCAGACGCCGCGACAACCTACTGGCCCGATGATGTTCCCACTATGCATAACCCGGTCTCTCGTTACAATGTCGACCTGCCCAAGAATGACCCCAATCTCGAACTATTCCAATTTCCCGGTGGCAAGGCCGGTAAAGGACTAAAATATAGGTTGCCGAAGGAAGAGAAGGATTGCATAATGCTCTATGTGCTTATGAACATGAAGGAAGTGGTCGATTTCATTAGGTAAAATGGTGAACACCCTATTTCTCTATGCAGCTAGTAACTCGGTCTCCGTCTAATGCTTATTTTCTCCTTCTTAGCGATTTCACAGATGAACAGTGGCCGGGACCGACTGATCCCTCTCCCATGGAGTTGGACACTCTACTGAAAGAGGGTGCTCCCGGAAATAAAAAAATCTTTGTGTCCTGGTTTATGGAAAAAGTAATTTCTAACCTGTCCCTCTTACCTTGCAATATGTGACTTGTCGCTCTTATTCCACGTAACTACTGAACGCAACAAATTCCTCTTGTACCTGTAGGGAGCTGATCCCAACGTTGAGATGTCAGATGAGCTAAAATGTGTTTCCCAAGGTTGTAACAGTGTCGTCATGAAGTATGAGAAGTATGATGTGAATGGGTTTCGCTTCCATACAGAGACGCACCAGAAAGGGCGACCGAATGCAAAAACGGTAAATACTGGGGTGTTCACCAAAGGAGCCGATTCCCTTGATTACTACGGAAGGTTAGAGAATGTATACGAGCTGACCTTCAATCGTACGAATGTCGAACTCAATCTTGTTGTGTTCAAGTGCCACTGGTTTTACCCAAGGGGTGGACTGAGAAGTACCCCTTCCATTGGGTTAGTTGAAGTTAGGCCTTCAACCACCTATAGCGGAGCTGACGTCTTTGTTGTTGCTCACCAAGCCAACCAAGTTTATTATTTGCCCTACCCATGCCAGAAAGCGGAATTACAGGGCTGGGAAGTCGTGTTCCAGGTATCGCCACATGGTAACCTACCGATTCCCTCCGAGGACGATTACAACAACATTAACCCTTTAACGTACGAGGGAATTTTCTATCAAGAGCAAGAGGACTTCGGACACTTTGATTTAGAACCGGTTGATCTTGAGGATCTTGGGAATGATGTAGAAACTCGGGGTGAGTCAGTGGTGAATCTACATGACATAAGTATGCTCGAGAAGCTCCATACCGAGAATGACAACGATGATGAGCCTACACCCTTCGATGAGAATCCAGATTTCTACTCAAAAGATAGTGATAGTGAGAATGAGAATGAGAATGTGAATGAGAATGAGAATGAAAATGATAGTGAGTATTTATTTTTTTAATGCATTTTATTTTGTCTTTGTGCTTAACTGTTTTCTTAATTGCATTATGCCTTTATTCTCTGTGTATACATTTTATTATGTCTTTGTGCTTAACTGTTTTCTCTTACTTAATGCAGGTGATTGAACAATATGAGCAGCGGCAAGGCAACCAGTTCGTCCTTGCTTAATGCGCTGAAGCAGCGCAAGAAAAGTGCTACACGGAGTGGGAGACAGCCAAATCCCAATCCGCGTTACCCCGATCTTGCTCCTGGTGGCGGAGGACGGGGTCGAGGCCGAGGTCGAGGAGGACGAGGACGAGGTGCCACGGGAGGAGGCGTGGTCTTTGACCCACCACCCTCTGCTTCTGGCGACGTGGCTCCTGAGTTGTTCCTGACAGAGCAGCCTTTCAGGGCCGAGAGGGAGGCAGAGTCCGAGAGGGAGGCAGAGTCTAAGAGGGAGGCGAGGACCGTGAGGGAGGCGGGGACCGATACGGAGGCGGACACTAGCCGCGAGTTGGTGGGGCCGAAGAAATTGCGGAATCATGGGGAATCGGGAGTCCCTGACGAGAAGTTTGAGCCTAGGACTCAGGAGGCGAAAGCCCTTATTATTCCAGATGGCCTTGAGTAAGTGTACTAATTTGGCAATTTAAAACAATTTATTTCATGTTGGTCATAAATAATTATTGTGTACTAACGTTTATTATTGTGCAGCAATTGGACATTTCCTCCGGGGATGAAGCCTCGCCTTCCTAACAGCCTTGTTGGAGCTCTGATTAGGAAGTTCTGGCCGGGCTATCACATTACCCACGAGGGTGACAGGAAGCTAGCTACCACTTGGGCGGACTACCAGACTACCCGTGTCCCGGGCTTTCCGACAGCTGCTGATGCTGTCATCACCAAGTTTTGGGTAAGGCATATTTCTCGAGTTATGTTCATACTTGATGACCCCACCGTGCTAACTCATGACTCTTATGCATGATTGAAGTGCTTTTACCGTGTGGCCGAGGAGGACCAGGAGAAGGCGCAGAGGACTTTGCTTGGGGCTTGTGTGAAGTTGACCCCCCAGGTGTGGTACAACCAAAAGGTCACGGCCGCTAGCCACTTCTGGGCTGACAGGGGCGTGAGGGTCAGGAAGGAAGACATTGTCGGTAGGAACCCTAATCCTGAGTACTCGATGACGCCAGAAGAGTACATGTCGGTGAGTAAAATGTCAATGAGATTCTACATTGCTTCTAAGTTGCCATTGCATTTTCTGGAGTTGAGTATTGCATTTTCAGGTTATCCCCGATTGGGCCGAGCCGCATCGACTCGCATGGGAGGAGCTGGTTAGGACGAGGTGGCTCAGAGAAGACGAGGAGTTTGCAGCCTTGTCGAGGCGGAACGCGGATAACCGAGGCGATGGTGGAACGCACTGCACGGGAAACCGCAACTTTAACCGCTTCAAGGGGAAGGTGGTACGTATATACATGGAACGACCTGCGTGCATTTCTGCTTATGTTTGTACTTCATATGCATAATATTTTATTTTCGCGATACAGGTGGCCGAGGCACAACCCGGGGAGGTGATTCATGACGTCGCCGTCTATGAGATGATGCGGCGAAAGAAGCCCAATTACTCGGAGCCTCAACCCTCGTTGCCCGTGTACTTCGGCACTGCCCAGAACGACTTGGGGAACTACAGCACGATGGTGAAGGCTCGTCACCCCCATGTGGATGACCCCATTCACGCGGAGATCGACGAGGAGTCGTTGGTCCTGTCGGGGCACGGATTGCAGCATGGACGCCTCAAGATTCTGAATAAGAAGGTCAAGCCTACCCTCAGCACGAGCTTCAGCCGTCTCAAGGCTACCTACCCCGCCGACGGCCCCCCTATCCCGCCTCGTGGCCAGCCTCGTCGCTCCGCCGAGGATGTAAGTTTTTCTCGTTTTCATCATCTTTATGACTTTTGTTCCTGCATGGCTAACCGCTGACGAGATTCCTTGTATTTGAAATTGTAGCCCGAGTTAGACGCGACCTACGAAGCCGCTTATGAGGAATATCAGGTGGCCTTTCGGCAGCATCAGGAGGCGAATGCGATCTACATGCAATACGTAAATGTAAGTCCGAACCTTTATTTTTTGCAAAAGATACAAGTCCCACTTCCCCCCGTTTGTTGTACTACGGCCTGACTTCTAAACTATCTTGCAGGCCATGATGGTGAATATTCAAACTGGCCAGAATAGAGATTTAGGGCCCGTGCCTCCCATGCCAGGTCCGATGCCATTTTGGCAATCGAAGGAAAGCTTCTCTAGGACCTACTACGCATCGACACCGGTAAGTTCTTTGCGAACCCACTGGTTATCGCTTTACTTTGCCTCGCAAGTTGCTAACATGTAGGCAACATGTAGGGAACGGGAGCTTCTGGGAACCGGCACTTTGGCCACGCCTCGCCGGATGGGCGTCAGATCACACCGCTTCATGACGATGGTCCATCTCCTGGCCATTCTGCAGGTGGTTCTCCCGAGCTTCACACTTCTCCTACTCCCTCGCCAGGTGGCTCTTCTGCTGCTTCTACTAGACGCAACCATCGGCAGAGGTCGCCACTTTTCACCAGGGGAGATCTCGGGTACACCCCGTCTCCTCCAGAGTTGTAGGTTGTTATTGTCTATGCATGTGCGATGATGTTGATACCCCTGTATGAATGGTGTGATCTTGTTTGATACATGTTTGAATAATGTGATCTTTGTTTGATACATGTATGGCATATGTGATGTTGTTTGAATTGCTATGGAATATATTTCCACATATTGTTGTGAGTATTGCTGTGAAAATTGGTACATATTGCTGTGAAACAAAACTGTGCCATTTGGTATATATCGCTGAGGAGCAGGAAAAAAAATTCTGGGCAGGTGATACGCCGAGGGCCTTGCTGTGTGCCATTTGGTATGCGCTACGCCGAGGGCCTGGCCGTCGGCGTATAAGTGGGCCATACGCCGAGGGCCGTGGCCGTCGGCCTAGCGTCGGGCTGGGAGGCCCAGGCGCCTGCCACGTGCTCCTCATACGCCGAGGGTTGGGGCCGTCGGCGTACGTCGCCCCCCGGGAAGGCCAGCGCGTGCCACGTGTCGAGGCTACGCCGAGGGCGCGGCCGTCGGCGTACGTGCCGCGCCGTTAGCCGGCCGTGTAACGGCGACGATGCCGTGCGCCGACGGCTAATACGCCGACGGGCAGCCAACGGCCGTCGGCAAAGCCATACGCCGACGGTGAGTGGATACGCCGACGGCCAGTGTTGCTCCGCCGAGGGAGACCTCCGCCGAGGGAGCTACGCCGACGGCAGCCCTCGGCGTAGCGTACGCCGACGGCGAAAGGGGCTACGCCGAGGGCTTTTTGTCGTCGGCCTAGCAGTCTGTTCCTGTAGTGACCTTAGAGTAATAGCTTCATACACTAGAAAGTTCAGCAAAGTAACTTGTACGGTTTGAGTCACTAGCGTTGTTGGGTTGTTTTGACACCTAATAAAGCATATGATGCTCTCACGTGCGGAGGCCCCAAGTTAATTATGCCTGGAAGGTTCTATGCACACTGGCTCATACGGAGGTGTCAAGTCATGTTTGTTGCTTCTGGATCAAAGATGGTGCGACCATGCAGGGAGGCTAGGTGTACGGGGTGTATCCATTTTTTGGCATCTCCTCCCGTGTTATCACTACAGGAGTGGCGTTGTGTGCCGACGGCCGGCCGCTACGCCGATGGCTAAAGGTCGGGGCCGTCGGCGTAGCACCGGGCCAGGCCAGCCCAGCTTCCGAGCCCTCGGCGTAGCGGCAGGTACGCCGAGGGTGACCGTCGGCGTAAACGTAGCCGTCGGCTTACGGGGTGGCCGCGTGGCACTATACAGGCCAGGCCGGGACGGGCCCTAACGGCGTTAGCATTACGCCGAGAGCCGCCATCGGCATAGGCTACGCCGACGGTCACCCTCGGCGTACGTACCTCCTACGCCGACGGTGACCCTCGGCGTACAGATGCACTTTTTTTTTCCAAATTATTTGTATTTATTTATTAGTATCAATTATTTAGGTTCTATTTTATCAATTGTATGGATTCGTAGCCTCCGAATAATAGTCTTCACGCCCACATAAAATGTCGAATCTTCTCACAAGTTGAGAAATTTGCATGTTTTGGTGTTATTATCACATGCGCGTGAAATTTATATGTCACAAATTTTTGTGAAGTTGTTCAAAGATTCAATCACATGTGCGTGTCTCCCCTCGCATGCATGCGGAAGCACAGGTTCCGGACCCGTATAAGGGGGAATCTCCCCGTTGAGACGAAGCTAATATGGTTTTACATCACCCTATGACCTAAACAAACACAAAACATATGTGTGTGAGTGTGGTGAGAGGTTGGTATAGGTGCTTGCATGTGTCCCCCTCGCATGCATGCGCTCTAACCTAGAGGCGAAGGTTCCGGACCCGTATAAGAGGGAATCTCCCCGTTGAGATGAAAACCGGGTAGGATAGTTCCCCAACTTGTGAACCAACATGGTTTTACATCACCCTATGACCTAAACAAACACAAAACAAGAGAGAGCTACGCCGGGCTACCCCTGTCAGAGGAACGTCTAGGGGCTAGACGATCCGAGTGTGCACAGATCAGGGTTTCGTCGGAGGAAGACCACGAGAACATCGGAATCAGACATGTGTCCCTAGCATATGTGTGTGAGTGTGGTGAGAGGTTGGTATAGGTGCTTGCATGTGTCCCTCCTCGCATGCATGCGCTCTAACCTAGAGGCGAAGGTTCCGTACCCGTATAAGGGGGAATCTCCCCGTTGAGGTGAAACCGTGTAGGATAGTGCCCCAACTTATGAACCAACATGGTTTTACATCATCCTATGACCTAAACAAACACAAAACAAGAGAGAGCTACGCCGGGCTACCCCTGTCAGAGGAACGTCTAGGGAGGTAGACGATCCGAGTGTGCACAGATCAGGGTTTCGCCAGAGAAAGACCACGAGAAGATCGGAATCAGATGAAAACTTGCATGTGTCCCTAGCATATGTGCGTGAGTGTGGTGAGAGGTTGGTGTAGATGCTTGCATGTGTCCCCCCTCGCATGCATGCGCTCTAACCTAGAGGCGAAGGTTTCGGACCCGTATAAGGGGGAATCTCCCCGTTGAGGTGAAACCGGGTAGGATAGTGCCCCAACTTGTGAAACAACATGGTTTTACATCACCCTATGACCTAAACAAACACAAAACAAGAGAGAGCTATGCCGGGATACCCCTATCAGAGGAACGTCTAGGGGGGTAGACTATCCGAGTGTGCACAGATCAGGGTTTCGCCGGAGGAAGACCGCGAGAACATCGGAATCAGATGAAAACTTGCATGTGTCCCTAGCATATGTGTGTGAGTGTGGTGAGAGGTTGGTATAGGTGCTTGTATGTGACCCCCTCGCATGCATGCGCTCTAACCTAGAGGCAAAGGTTCCGGACCCGTATAAGGGGGAATCTCCCCGTTGAGGTGAAACCGGGTAGGATAGTGCCCCAACTTGTGAACCCACATGGTTTTACATCACCCTATGACCTAAACAAACACAAAACAAGAGAGAGCTACGCCGGGCTACCCCTGTCAGAGGAACGTCTAGGGGCTACACGATCCGAGTGTGCACAGATCAGGGTTTCGCCGGAGGAAGACCACGAGAACATCAGAATCAGATGAAAACTTGCATGTGTCCCTAGCATATGTGTGTGAGTGTGGTGAGAGGTTGGTATAGGTGGTTGCATGTGTCCTCCCTCGCATGCATGCGCTCTAACCTAGAGGCGAAGGTTCTGGACCCGTATAAGGGGGAATCTCCCCGTTGAGGTGAAACCGGGTAGGATAGTGCCCCAACTTGTGAACCAAAATGGTTTTACATCACCCTATGACCTAAAAAAACACAAAACAAGAGAGATCTACGTCGGGTTACCCCTGTCAGAGGAACGTCTAGGGGGGTAGACGATCCGAGTGTCCACAGATACAGGGTTTCGCCGGAGGAAGACTACGAGAACATCGGAATCAGATGAAAACTTGCATGTGTCCTAGCATATGTGTGTGAGTGTGGTGAGAGGTTGGTATAGGTGCTTGAATGTGTCCCCCCTCGCATGCATGCTCTCTAACCTAGAGGCGAAGGTTCCGTACCCGTATAAGGGGGAATCTCCCCGTTGAGGTGAAACCGGGTAGGATAATGCCCCAACTTGTGAACCAACATTGTTTTACATCACCCTATGACCTAAAAAAACACAAAACAAGAGAGAGATACGTCGGGCTACCCCTGTCAGAGGAACGTCTAGCGGGGTAGACGATCCGAGTGTGCACAGAGATCAGGGTTTCGCCGGAGGAAGACCACGAGAACATCGGAATCAGATGAAAACTTGCATGTGTCCCTAGCTTATGTGTGTGAGTGTGGTGAGAGGTTGGTATAGGTGCTTGCATGTGTCCCCCCTCGCATGCATGCGCTCTAACCTAGAGGCGAAGGTTCCGGACCCGTATAAGGGGGAATCTCCCCGTTGAGAACATCGGAATCAGATGAAAACTTGCATGTTTCTTCTATAATAGTAGACACCAAATAATATATTTTCATTTGTTATATTAGTAAACATCAAATAAAGTTTCTTGTAAATTTTTTATTAATAACTAAAAAAAATCCTTGCTACGCCGACGGCTGCCCTCGGCGTACGCCTGGCCGTCGGCGTAGATGTAACTCGCAAAGAACCCTAGCTACGCCGACGGCTGCCCTCGGCATACGCCCGGCCGTCGGCATAGCCTTATCCCTTTCCCCTACCCCGCGGCCCACCCCGGGACACTCAGACACCACCCCTTTCCCCTATCCCGCGCCCTGACCCCGACCCCGACCCCGCGCCGCCACCAGCTGCCGCCGCCAGCCGTCGCCTCCCTCCCTCCTCCCTGCCGCCAACCGCCGTCTCCCTCCCTCCCTCCTCCCTCCCTCCTTCCTCCCCGAGCCTCCCTCCACCAGCCTCCTTCCCGCAGCCGCTAACCGCCGCCTCCCTCCCTCCTCCCCACCGCCAGCCACCGCCTCCCTTCCTCCTCCTCGAGCTCGACCCCCTCCTCCCCGACCTTGCCCCCTCCTCCCCAACCTCGCCCCCTCCTCCCCGAGCTCGGCCTCCTCCTCCCCAAGCTCTCCCCCTCCTCCCCGACCTTGCCCCCTCCTCCCCGACCTCGCCCCCTCCTCCCCGAGCTGGGCCCCCTCCTCCCCGAGCTCGCCCCCTCCTCCCCGAGCTCGGCCCCCTCCACAGGTACCTCCTCCACTCCCCTCTAGAAGCAAATACTGTTGTTAGAGTTAATTTTGTTAGATTAAATCTTGTTGTTAATCTTGTTAGAATTTATCAGTTGCATCTATTAGTAGTTTATATATTTGTTAGATTTAATCTTATTGGTAAGTCATATGCATGCACGAGTTGCTAGAATTAGGCCGTTGGTTAGTGGAAAGCTAGCTTGGTCATATGGCCGTTGAGGAGAGAAGCCGCACTAGGGCCGTGAGTGCGTTGCATGTTTACTAAGGTGTTCTCTTTATGTCAATGTACAGACTTTGTAGTGTTTTGGGAGTGACCATCCTTGGCGGACTGACTGTCATTGCAGGAGCTGGTGTAGGTGACACCTCGATCCCGTCTCCGAGTTCCGTCACCGACCTCTACACTCGGTTGATCGACTACTTCCTCTACCGCCGAGGGTGAGAATATGTTCGCCTCTCTTGTACCTAGGTTTATTTTCGTGTCTAGATCACCAAGTCTGTCGCGTCACCTAGGCGTCATCCCGACCATAAGCGTTACGCAACTTAGTATGCATTAGTGGTCTCGCATATTTTGGACCGTAACGCTTATGGCTTTTATCGGGCAGTCGGCGGATTCGTAGTTGGGGCATGGTTCTCCCTGGCTCTATCTCGATTCGAGATAGGATTTCGGTGGCGCCTCCTCGTTGTTCTCCGGATGCACATTCTCTTGGCTTTTTGTCGAGACGTGTATCGGGAGAGAAGCGGGGAGGTGCTGCCGAAATTCTGCTTGGATCGGGGTAGAACCAGGGAGAACTTACCCAATCTACGGATCCGGCGGCTGGTTAGGACCCTCTTTTCCTATTGGACATGTAGGTTGATCAATGCGTAAAAATATGAAGCATTTAATCTCCTATTTGATATAAAATGTTATATTTGTTGTTTGTCTCCCAACAAAGCAGAAGAGGATGGCTGATAATGGGTGGATGTATAGTGGCCGTATTAGTGCGACTAATAAAATAGACGATTGGGTACGGAACACTCATTTGTTAGTGAATGAGTTAGCGCGTGGTTCGAAGGCAATGGTTCGGGCACTTTGTCCCTGCGCTCATTGCACTAAGCGTCATCGCCCGGGAAAGGATGACATGTACACACAACTTCTGCAATATGGGTACATGTCTAACTATGTCACGCAAGTCGACTTTGCTCGGTACGAACGTGACAGAGGTGAGGTGATGCGTTAGCGGCTCAATGGCAATGAGCACGATGGGATTAGAAACATGCTAGATGATCTTATCGATGTCGACCAGCCGAATTCGCCACCTCCACGGGAGGAATCACCAGAACCGGAGGAACTGCTAGAACCGGAGGAACTGGAGCCAACCGTGAAGGCATTCCTTGATATGATGGCCGCAGCTAAGAGTCCTCTGTACGAGGGTGCAAAGATTTCTCAGCTCGATGCCATCTCTCAGTGTCTAGCCGACAAGTGCCAGTACTCGGCCACCGGTTCTCACTTTGAAGCTAATCTGAGAACATGTGGTAACATGTTGCCCGAAGGGCATTGTCTGCCTAAAACCTTTCACGAAACGAAGAAACTCATGAAGGAGCTCAACATAGATTATGAAAAGATAGATTGTTGTCCAAAAGGCTACCTTTTGTTTTGGAAACAGTTTGAGGGTGACAAGTACTGCTCCATTTGTAAGGCCTCTAGATATGAAGAGATAAAGGGGAAGGATGGTCAGGTGAGGCAGTCGAAGGTCGCTAAGAAGATACTTCGGTATCTCCCATTCATAAAAAGAATCCAGCGGCTTTACTTGAGCAAGGAGACTGCCAAACAGATGACGTGGCACAAGAAGGGGAAAATATACGAGGACGAGCACAGACAGAAGAAGATGGGACATCCATTTGATGGTAAGGCATGGAAGAACTTCGATGACAAATACCCCCGGTGGGCAGAAGAGGCTCGGAATGTTAGAATTGCGATAGCAACAGATGGCTTCAACCCATATGGTATGTCGACGGCCTCGTACAGCTGCTGGCCGGTCTATGTTATTCCGCTCAATCTCCCTCCCGGAGTATTAATGCAACGGAAGACCATGTTTTTGTCGCTGATAATTCTAGGACCTGAGTATCCGGGGAAGAACTTGAGTGTCTATATGCAGCCGATTGTGGATGATTTGAACCACTCTTGGATACACGGGACGTTGACATACGACCGAGCATCAAAGAGAAACTTTTTGATGAAAGTTTGGTTGCAGTATACTATGCATGACATGCTCGGGTACGCCCTAACGTGCGGATGGTGTACAGCTGGTAAGTGGCCATGCCTAGTGTGCAGGCACCGACTTGAGTTCCTTTGGCTAAAGTCGGGTCACAAATATGTTGCGTTTGACACGAATCGACAGTATCTCAAAAGAAATCATCCGTTCAGAGAAGATAGAAAGAACTTCAAGAAGGGAAAAGTTGTGCATGAAGTAAAAGAGGTACCAAAGTTCGAGGGTGCAGCTGTTGATGCCGAGATACGTGCTCTCGTGCCCGCTGCTCCGGGAACTAGCCATCATTTTGCGGGATATGGTGTAACGCATAATTGGACTCACGTGGCTGCCTTAACGAATCTCGTGTATTACAAGGACCTCGAACTTCCCCATAACATCGATGTGATGCACACCGAAAAGAATGTCGGGGAGTCCCTTTTTCACACAGTCCTGAACATTCCCTGGAAGTCAAAGGATAATGTCAAAGCTAGAGTTGATGTTGAGAAGCTTTGTGATAGGAAGAGATTACACATGTAGCCTCCTACGTCCGTCGAAAGAATTGGTTCAAGCCGCATGCCTACTATTGCCTTGATAATGTCCAAAAGAAGGAGTCATTTAGGTGGCTCAAATACGTCGTGATGTTCCCTGACGGTTATTGTTCCAATATAAGTAAGGGAGTCAATCTTTTGACGAGACAAGTCAACAGGCTCAAGAGTCACGACTATCATATATGGATTGAGCGGCTGATGCCAGTGATGGTTCGAGGGTATCTCCCCGAGAAAGTATGGCGAGTGCTTGCGGAGTTGAGCCATTTCTTCCGCACCCTCTGTGCTAAGCAGATATGTCCCCTAGTGATTGAGAAGATGCAAGTTCAGGTGCCGGAGTTGCTATGCAATTTGGAGATGATCTTTCCGCCAGGCTTCTTTACTCCGATGGCACATCTCATTGTGCACCTCACGAACGAGGCACTCTTGGGGGGGGCGGTGCAATTTCGTTGGCAATTTTGTATTGAGAGAGAGTTTAAGTATATTCGAAAGATAACTGGAAAGAAAGCCAAGATTGAAGCATGCATAGCTGAAGCAACATGCCTTCGGGAGATGGAAGACGCCGCGACAACCTACTGGCCCGATGATGTTCCCACTATGCATAACCCGGTCTCTCGTTACAATGTCGAACTTCCCAAGAATGACCCCAAGCTCGAACTATTCCAATTTCCCGGTGGCAAGGCCGGTAAAGGACTAAAATATAGGTTGCCGAAGGAAGAGAAGGATTGCATAATACTCTATGTGCTTATGAACATGAAGGAAGTGGTCGACTTCATTAGGTAAAATGGTGAACACCCTATTTCTCTATGCATAATGCTCTATGCAGCTAGTAACTCGGTCTCCGTCTAATGCTTATTTTCTCCTTCTTAGCGATTTCACGGATGAACCGTGGCCGGGACCGACTGATCCCTCTCCCATGGAGTTGGACACTCTACTGAAAGAGGGTGCTGCCAGAAATAAAAAAAACTTTGTGTCTTGGTTTATGGAAAAAGTAATTTCTAACCTGTCCCTCTTACCTTGCAATATGTGACTTGTCCCTCTTATTCCACATAACTACTGAACGCAACAAATTCCTCTTGTACCTGTAGGAAGATGATCCCAACGTTGAGATGTCAAATGAGCTGAAATGTGTTTCCCAAGGTTGTAACAGTGTCGTCATGAAGTATGAGAAGTATGATGTGAATGGGTTTCGCTTCCATATAGAGACGCACCAGAAAGGGAGACCGAATGCAAAAACGGTAAATACTGGGGTGTTCACCAAAGGAGCCGATTCCCTTGATTACTATGGAATGTTAGAGAATGTATACGAGCTGACCTTCAATCGTACGAATGTCGAACTCCATCTTGTTGTGTTCAAGTGCCACTGCTTTGACCCAAGGGGTGGACTGAGAAGTACCCCTTCCATTGGGTTAGTTGAAGTTAGGCCTTCAACCACCTATAGCGGAGCCGACGTCTTTGTTGTTGCTCACCAATCCAACCAAGTTTATTATTTGCCCTACCCATGCCAGAAAGCTTAACTCCAGGGCTGGGAAGTTGGGTTCCAGGTATCGCCACATGGTAACCTACCGATTCCCTCCGAGGATGATTACAACAAAATTAACCCTGTAATGTACGAGGGAATTTTCTATCAAGAGCAAGAGGACTTCAGACACTTTGATTTAGAACCGGTTGATCTTGAGGACCTTGGGAACGATGTAGAAACTCGGGGTGAGTCAGTGGTGAATCTACATGACATAAGTATGCTCGAGAAGCTCCATACCGAGAATGACAACGATGATGAGCCAACACCCTTCGATGAGAATCCAGATTTCTACTCAAAAGATAGTGATAGTGAGAATGAGAATGAGAATGAGAATGAAAATGATAGTGAGTATTTATTTTTTAATGCATTTTATTTTGTCTTTGTGCTTAACTATTTTCTTAATTGCATTATGCCTTTATTATTTGTGTATACATTTTATTATGTCTTTGTGCTTAACTGTTTTATCTTACTTAATGCAGGTGATTGAACAACATGAGCAGCGGCAAGGCAACCAGTTCGTCCTTGCTTAATGCGCTGAAGCAATGCAAGAAAAGAGTTACACGGAGTGGGAGACAGCCAAATCCCAATCCGCGTTACCCCGATCTTGCTCCTACTGGCGGAGGACGGGGTCGAGGCCGAGGTCGAGGAGGACGAGGTGCCACGGGAGGAGGCGTGGACTTTGACCCACCACCCACTGCTTCTGGCGACGTGGCTCCTGAGTTGTTCCTGACAGAGCAGCCTTTCAGGGCCGAGAGGGAGGCAGAGTCCGAGAGGGAGGCAGAGTCTGAGAGGGAGGCAGAGTCTGAGAGGGAGGCGAGGACCGAGACGGAGGCGGGGACTGATACGGAGGCGGACACTAGCCGCGAGTTGGTGGGGCCGAAGAAAGTGCGGAATCGTGGGGAATCGGGAGTCCCTGACGAGAAGTTTGAGCCTAGGACTTAGGAGGCGAAAGCCCTTATTATTCCAGATGGCCTTGAGTAAGTGTACTAATTTGGCAATTTAAAACATTTTATTTCATGTTGGTCATAAATAATTATTGTGTACTAATATTTATTGTTGTGCAGCAATTGGACATTTCCTCCGGGGACCAAGGCTCGCCTTCCTAACAGCCTCGTTGGAGCTCTGATTAGGAAGTTCTGGCCAGGCTATCACATTACCCACGAGAGTGACAGGAAGCTAGCTACTACTTGGGCGGACTACCAGACTACCCGTATCCCGGGCTTTCCGACAGCTGCTGATGCTGTCATCACCAAGTTTTGGGTAAGGCGTATTTCTCGAGTTATGTTCATACTTGATGACCCCACCGTGCTAACTCATGTCTCTTATGCATGATTGAAGTGCTTTTACCGTGTGGCCGAGGAGGACCAGGAGAAGGCGCAGAGGACTTTGCTTGGGGCTTGTGTGAAGTTGACCCCCCAGGTGTGGTACAACCAGAAGGTCACGACCGCTAGCCACTTCTGGGCTGACAGGGGCGTGAGGGTCAGGAAGGAAGACATTGTCGGTAGGAACCCTAATCCTGAGTACTCGATGACGCCAGAAGAGTACATGTCGGTGAGTAAAATGTCAATGAGATTCTACATTGCTGCTAAGTTGCCATTGCATTGTCTGGAGTTGAGTATTGCATTTTCAGGTTATCCCCGATTGGGTCGAGCCGCATCGACTCGCATGGGAGGAGCTGGTTAGGACGAGGTGGCTCAGAGAAGACGAGGAGTTTGTAGCCTTGTCGAGGCGGAACGCGGATAACCGAGGCGATGGTGGAACGCACTGCGCGGGAAACCGCAACTTTGACCGCTTCAAGGGGAAGGTGGTACGTATATACATGGAACGACCTGCGTGTATTTCTTGTCATGTTTGTACTTCATATGCATAATATTTCTTTTAGCGATACAGGTGGCCGAGGCACAACCCGGGGAGGTGATTCATGACGTCGCCGTCTATGAGATGATGCGGCGAAAGAAGCCCAATTACTCGGAGCCTCAACCCTCGTTGCCCGTGTACTTCGGCACTGCCCAGAACGACTTGGGGAACTACAACACGATGGTGAAGGCTCGTCACCCCCATGTGGATGACCCCATTCACGCGGAGATCGACGAGGAGTCGTTGGTCCTGTCGGGGCACGAATTGCAGCATGGACGCCTCAAGATTCTGAGTAAGAAGGTCAAGCCTACCCTCAGCACGAGCTTCAGCCGTCTCAAGGCTACCTACCCCGCAGACGGCCCCCCTATCCCGCCTCGTGGCCAGCCTCCTCGATCCAGAGATGATGTAAGTTTTTCTCGTTTTCATCATCTTTATGACTTTTGTTCCTGTATGGCTAACCGCTGACGAGATTTCTTGTATTTGAAATTGTAGCCTGAGTTAGACGTGGCCTACGATGCCACTCATGAGGAATATCAGGTGGCCTTTCGGCAGCATCAGGAGGCGAATGCGATCTACATGCAATACATAAATGTAAGTCCGAACCTTTATTTTTGCAAAAGATACAAGTCCCACTTCCCCCCGTTTGTTGTACTACGGCCTGACATCTAAACTATCTTGCAGGCCATGTTGGTGAATATTCAAACTGGCCAGAATAGAGATTTAGGGCCCGTGCCTCCCATGCCAGGGCCGGCGCCATTTTTGCCATCGAAGGACAGCTTCGCTAGGACCTACTACGCATCGACACCGGTAAGTTCTTTGCTAACCCACTGGTTATCGCTTTACTTTCCCTCGCAAGTTGCTAACTTGTAGGCAATATGTAGGGAACGGGAGCTTCTGGGAACCGGCATTTTGGCCACGCCTCGCCGGATGGGCGTCAGATCACACCGCTTCATGACAATGGTCCATCTTCTGGCCATTCTGCAGGTGGTTCTCCCGAGCTTCACACTTCTACTCCCTCGCGAGGTGGCTCTTCTGCTGCTTCTACTGGACTCAACCCTCGCCAGAGGTCGCCACTTTTCACCAGGGGAGATCTCGGGTACACCCCCTCTCCTCCAGAGTTGTAGGCATGTGTGATGATGTCGATGATCTTGTATGACTAATGTATGGATGATCTTGTATGACTAATGTATGGATGATCTTGTATGACTGATGTATGGATGATGTTGATACATGTATGGCATATGTGATCTTGTATGTGATCTTGTATGTGATCTTGTATGTGATCTTGTATGACTGATGTGTTGCTGTGAGTGTACTGCTATGAGTGTGCTGCTGTGAGTGCTGTTGCTGTGAAAAAATCAAAAAAAAACTGTGCATGTGATACGCCGATGGCAATGCCCTCGGCGTAGCCCTCTGCCATGTGCCATATGGTCAGGGCTACGCCGAGGGCACTGCCGTCGGCGTAGCACCTGCCCCTACGCCGAGGGCAGGCCGTCGGCGTAGCGTCAGCCTCCCGTCAGCCACGCATCCACTTACGCCGAGGGCGAGGCCGTCGGCATAGCTCCTTCCTGGGGGAGGCCCAGCGGGTGCCACGTGGCGACCCTACGCCGAGGGGTACGGCCGTCGGTGTATCCGGTGCGCCGTTAGCGGCCGTGTAACGGCAGCGCCTCCGTTCGCCGACGGCCGTTACGCCGACGGGCACGCTACGGCCGTCTGCGTAGGCCTACGCCGACGGCCAGAACGTACGCCGACGGTTGTTTTCTCTCCGCCGAGGGAGAGGTCCGCCGACGGCTGCCCTCGGCGTACCATACGCCGATGGCGAAACTGGCTACGCCGAGGGCTTTTTGCCATCGGCCTAGCGGTCGCCTCCTGTAGTGTATACGACATTTGAGGTGCCAGGAGTCGGGCAAGAGAGGATCGTAGAGGGCTTCACCAATGAGTCTACACATTCCGGTGAAACACAAGATCTCCAACTAGGCTATGTCGATTTGGGGATGAAAAAACTGAAGATCGAACTATGGTTGGACTCATCACCATCGGAACACGTGTGGCATTTGCTACTTAAAGTCTTAGGTTGTGACTTGTATAGTTTTATTTGTTTTCCCATTACCATAGTGTGGCATCCCGCAAAACCACTACTAGAAAATCGCGTTGTTTTTGTGCATCGCATCGTCATGACCGCATGCTTATTTGCGTGGTTTGGGGGCCTTATGCCGATTCACTTTATAATTAACTATGGGGCCCATATGCGGGCAAATCTAGTCTCATATCGGCCTCATTTAAACTTGTGTAGCGAACCGGTGATATATTCTGCCTTGTTAAACAACATTTAAACTGCGGGTTAGCTAAATAACATGAACCACCTAATTAATTATCGGAACCCCGGTTCCACTTAATATGATCTAATTGCATCGCACCTTTGCCATGTCATACATCATACATGCATCATGCCCGATCTTTTGTCGTAGTATTAAATATTGCATCCGGTGTTTATTCTAGTGTTTTGCTTCTTCGCGAATAAGGCCGTTGAGTTGATGTGAGCTTCGCGCCGATCTTCGGATGAACCTTCGACGATGTTTTTCAGGCGAGCATCTCCCCCTTTCTACCTATCTTACTTTATAGTATTTATTTCCCTCCTGTTGATCTATTGCTATCTGTGTTGCGATAGTCTAGTTTTCGTACCCGTGTTATCCCTTGCAGCCTTATATTGCCTTGGACACCTCCTATTACCTGTTGTTTGGTAGATAGTTGGACTTGCGCGTCGTAGTCGCTTGCTCAAGTGCTGTTGCGTGTCGTCCAGTACCATAGTTGTTGGAGTATTGCCGCATGTTTAATGTTGGAGATGATCATGGCTTTAATTATCGTTTACTTTAATTACTGTTTAATAACTAAAATTGAAGTAAGTAAGCAGAGGCACAGGTGGGCAATAGATGTTATTTGGTTGTTAACCGTCCACTTGTGTCCCGTAGGACCCCGAGTACTTGATACCTGTTCCTTGAATATTCGCGCTATCCACATCCGGGAGGATTATGGGACCCCCCTTAGCCAGAGCTTGATTCATTCTTATTTCTTGGGGCCACAAACTAGTTTGAGATTTTATTTACGATCATGTACTTATGCCATGCTTTACTGTTTTATTTACGATTGTGCGAGGAGCACACTGTACTGTTTAGGTAAGCGGAGTGTTTTCGCGGTATCGACAAGCCCAGTCACATTTTCGGGTTCCCAGTCGTTTACAGCCATTGACGCAAACCTTGAGTCCGTCTCGGAGTCAGCTAGCTTCGTTGCGGGTCTACTCAATGGGGTGGCCCCCTGAAATATTTCTGAATCTTGTGATTGCTTTGTCGTGAAGGCCTCGTTGGGTTTTGATTTGGTTTTTCCGAGGTTGATCGAGTGTGTGTTGCTATTGGTGCACCCCGGCCGGGTAAAACTTTCTGAAAGCCGTGTCCGCGGTTATGGACGACTTGGAGCACAGTATCTCGATCATAGACAACTATAACTAAAGTAGTGCTATAAATTTGACTTTATAATGACTAGTAATCAGCTTCACTATAATGGAATGGCTAAATAAAACTGCCAACAATTGCTTGTTTGGGATGTCGTTGCGACCATTGTACCTGACTAGTATATATTGCAACTACAACGGAATGGCTAAATAAAAGTACCAACAACTGCTGGGTTTTTGGGTTATCTCATGCTATTTGTATCTGACTAGTAAGTGTTGCAACTATAACGGAATGGTTAACTAAAAGTGCCCACTGCTTATTTTATCAGGATGATTATCTATACCTGACTAGTAATTGCTGCAACGATAACTGAATAAATAAAACTGCCAACGGTGTGAGTTCCTCGGTTGACTTCCTCGTTTGGTCTCGAGGGGGAAATACTAGGATGGGTTTGTTTGATGGTAGCATTAGGTTGGTTCCGAATAGGTCTTTCTTATCCCTCTCTGATAGCCGACAGTTATATCGAGTCTCTATAGGGTGTTTAGTGCATGCTGCGCTGCCGCTTCAGTCCACCATACCTATGTAGGCGAGGACCGCCGAATTCTAGTCTCGCCGTGTACTGGCCTCAGTACTGACGCTCCTCTTTTTCCTTTGCCCTTTGTCGGCACCCCTTTTGTTTAAGAAGGTTTTGAGATCGACGTCGTTAGCAGGGTTACCCTTCCGGCTTGGCCTGGGCAGGGTTATGGACGCCATTGGTTATTCTTCAGGGCTCTTAGCCCCATTTGCCTCTTGTCCGTAGTCGGACGCTCTATCATTTTCAAGGTGATTTGGATCTTTGTATTGTATATCTGTATTCCTGACTCATTGAGTCGCTGTTGTATATATATCTGTTCTGTGGGTCCCATCGAGGACTGTTGTGTAATGTTATTACTTCGTTTTCCACCCGCACGAAAGTGCCTGGTGGGCACCTTTGAATCGTTTCTATGCGGGTTTGGCGGGTTTCGCTAAAACTTGCATAGGGCCGATTCTGAGGGTGTTACAGAGTGGTATCAGAGCTCAGCAGTTGCGATACCCCACAAGTCCAGCCTGTAGGATAACCTAGCTAACGGCCGAAGTAGAGTGTCAAAACTATTTTTGAAAAATCGGTTGGATAGTTCTGGTTAGGTCTGATTTTATTCCTTACCCCTCTACTATTCGCCTCTTACCTCTACGCGTTTTGAATCCGCTCTCTTCTCTCTCTTCGAGTCCAGGATTTCTCGTGGTTGGGTTCCGTCGTACCTTCAGGGTTTCGCTTCCTCTTTTGGTAACGGTGTTGCTACATCTGGTCTTCATGCTATCCGGGGAATCATCCGTCTACTGTGGACTCATTCTTTGTTCCTTGTTTGTGCCTTCCGGTGTTTTCCGACGCGACGACATCCTCTACGCCAGATCCGATGCCGAGTCTGCACCACTCCTTTGTTCCTGAACCTCGCTTGTCAAGATCTTCAGTCTGATTCTGATAGTTGGTTGCACAATTCGCCTATTCGTGTGCAGAGTAATGGTTTGAGTGCGGGATGGAGTAGCAACCATACCACTACTCTTATCATTCGCTCATGTACATTGAATTGGTGAATAAATGTGATTTCACTCTTTCCATCGAAGCTAGAGGTGGCTTTATTGGTTGATACCTCTACCTTCGCCTTGGTTTCCCGGAGTGTTCTCCCGACGATCACGGACAACGACCTCTTGTTAGTGGTGTCGCGAGGATCTACACGAAGCGAGAAGACGCAGATCGCCGACCTTCTTTCCGGTACCATGAGGCGGATCTCGAGGGCGAGATCCATTGTTAGTGGTGTCGAATTGTGGCATCCCGCAAAACCACTACTAGAAAATCGCATTGTTTTTGTGCATCGCATCGTCATGACCGCATGCTTATTTGCGTGGTTTGGGGGCCTTATGCCGATTCACCTTATAATTAACTATGGGGCCCATATGCGGGCAAATCTAGTCTCATATCGGCCTCATTTAAACTTGTGTAGCGAACCGGTGATATATTCTGCCTTGTTAAACAACATTTATACTGCGGGTTAGCTAAATAACATGAACCACCTAATTAATTGTCGGAACCCCGGTTCCACTTAATATGATCTAATTGCATCGCACCTTTGCCATGTCATACATCATACATGCATCATGCCCGATCTTTTGTCGTAGTATTAAATATTGCATCCGGTGTTTATTCTAGTGTTTTGCTTCTTCGCGGATAAGGCCGTTGAGTTTATGTGAGCTTCGCCCCGATCTTCGGATGAACCTTCGACAATGTTTTTCAGGCGAGCATCTCCCCCTTTCTACCTATCTTACTTTATAGTATTTATTTCCCTCCTGTTGATCTATTGCTATCTGTGTTGCGATAGTCTAGTTTTTGTACCCGTGTTATCCCTTGCAGCCTTATATTGCCTTGGACACCTCCTATTACCTGTTGTTTGGTAGATAGTTGGACTTGCGCGTCGTAGTCGCTTGCTCAAGTGCTGTTGCGTGTCGTCCAGTACCACAGTTGTTGGAGTATTGCCGCATGTTTAATGTTGGAGATGATCATGGCTTTAATTATCGTTTACTTTAATTACTGTTTAATAACTAAAATTGAAGTAAGTAAGCAGAGGCACAGGTGGGCAATAGATGTTATTTGGTTGTTAACTGTTCACTTGTGTCCCGTAGGACCCCGAGTACTTGATACCTGTTCCTTGAATATTCGCGCTATCCACATCCGGGAGGATTATGGGACCCCCCTTAGCCAGAGCTTGATTCATTCTTATTTCTTGGGGCCACAAACTAGTTTGAGGTTTTATTTACGATCATGTACTTATGCCATGCTTTACTGTTTTATTTACGATTGTGCGAGGAGCACACTGTACTGTTTAGGTAAGCGGAGTGTTTTCGCGGTATCGACAAGCCCAGTCACATTTTCGGGTTCCCAGTCGTTTACAGCCATTGACGCAAACCTTGAGTCCGTCTCGGAGTCAGCTAGCTTCGTTGCGGGTCTACTCAATGGGGTGGCCCCCTGAAATATTTCTGAATCTTGTGATTGCTTTGTCGTGAAGGCCTCGTTGGGTTTTGATTTGGTTTTTCCGAGGTTGATCGAGTGTGTGTTGCTATTGGTGCACCCCGGCCGGGTAAAACTTTCTGAAAGCCGTGTCCGCGGTTATGGACGACTTGGAGCACAGTATCTCGATCATAGACAACTATAACTAAAGTAGTGCTATAAATTTGACTTTATAATGACTAGTAATCAGCTTCACTATAATGGAATGGCTAAATAAAACTTCCAACAATTGCTTGTTTGGGATGTCGTTGCGACCATTGTACCTGACTAGTAAATATTGCAACTACAACGGAATGGCTAAATAAAAGTACCAACAACTGCTGGGTTTTTGGGTTATCTCATGCTATTTGTATCTGACTAGTAAGTGTTGCAACTATAACGGAATGGTTAACTAAAAGTGCCCACTGCTTATTTTATCAGGATGATTATCTATACCTGACTAGTAATTGCTGCAACGATAACTGAATAAATAAAACTGCCAACGGTGTGAGTTCCTCGGTTGACTTCCTCGTTTGGTCTCGAGGGGGAAATACTAGGATGGGTTTGTTTGATGGTAGCATTAGGTTGGTTCCGAATAGGTCTTTCTTATCCCTCTCTGATAGCCGACAGTTATATCGAGTCTCTATAGGGTGTTTAGTGCATGCTGCGCTGCCGCTTCAGTCCACCATACCTATGTAGGCGAGGACCGCCGAATTCTAGTCTCGCCGTGTACTGGCCTCAGTACTGACGCTCCTCTTTTTCCTTTGCCCTTTGTCGGCACCCCTTTTGTTTAAGAAGGTTTTGAGATCGACGTCGTTAGCAGGGTTACCCTTCCGGCTTGGCCTGGGCAGGGTTATGGACGCCATTGGTTATTCTTCAGGGCTCTTAGCCCCATTTGCCTCTTGTCCGTAGTCGGACGCTCTATCATTTTCAAGGTGATTTGGATCTTTGTATTGTATATCTGTATTCCTGACTCATTGAGTCGCTGTTGTATATATATCTGTTCTGTGGGTCCCATCGAGGACTGTTGTGTAATGTTATTACTTCGTTTTCCACCCGCACGAAAGTGCCTGGTGGGCACCTTTGAATCGTTTCTATGCGGGTTTGGCGGGTTTCGCTAAAACTTGCATAGGGCCGATTCTGAGGGTGTTACAGAGTGGTATCAGAGCTCAGCAGTTGCGATACCCTACAAGTCCAGCCTGTAGGATAACCTAGCTAACGGCCGAAGTAGAGTGTCAAAACTATTTTTGAAAAATCGGTTGGATAGTTCTGGTTAGGTCTGATTTTATTCCTTACCCCTCTACTATTCGCCTCTTACCTCTACGCGTTTTGAATCCGCTCTCTTCTCTCTCTTCGAGTCCAGGATTTCTCGTGGTTGGGTTCCGTCGTACCTTCAGGGTTTCGCTTCCTCTTTTGGTAACGGTGTTGCTACATCTGGTCTTCATGCTATCCGGGGAATCATCCGTCTACTGTGGACTCATTCTTTGTTCCTTGTTTGTGCCTTCCGGTGTTTTCCGACGCGACGACATCCTCTACGCCAGATCCGATGCCGAGTCTGCACCACTCCTTTGTTCCTGAACCTCGCTTGTCAAGATCTTCAGTCTGATTCTGATAGTTGGTTGCACAATTCGCCTATTCGTGTGCAGAGTAATGGTTTGAGTGTGGGATGGAGTAGCAACCATACCACTACTCTTATCATTCGCTCATGTACATTGAATTGGTGAATAAATGTGATTTCACTCTTTCCATCGAAGCTAGAGGTGGCTTTATTGGTTGATACCTCTACCTTCGCCTTGGTTTCCCGGAGTGTTCTCCCGACGATCACGGACAACGACCTCTTGTTAGTGGTGTCGCGAGGATCTACACGAAGCGAGAAGACGCAGATCGCCGACCTTCTTTCCGGTACCATGAGGCGAATCTCGAGGGCGAGATCCATTGTTAGTGGTGTCGAATTGTGGCATCCCGCAAAACCACTACTAGAAAATCGCATTGTTTTTGTGCATCGCATCGTCATGACCGCATGCTTATTTGCGTGGTTTGGGGGCCTTATGCCGATTCACCTTATAATTAACTATGGGGCCCATATGCGGGCAAATCTAGTCTCATATCGGCCTCATTTAAACTTGTGTAGCGAACCGGTGATATATTCTGCCTTGTTAAACAACATTTATACTGCGGGTTAGCTAAATAACATGAACCACCTAATTAATTGTCGGAACCCCGGTTCCACTTAATATGATCTAATTGCATCGCACCTTTGCCATGTCATACATCATACATGCATCATGCCCGATCTTTTGTCGTAGTATTAAATATTGCATCCGGTGTTTATTCTAGTGTTTTGCTTCTTCGCGGATAAGGCCGTTGAGTTGATGTGAGCTTCGCCCCGATCTTCGGATGAACCTTCGACAATGTTTTTCAGGCGAGCATCTCCCCCTTTCTACCTATCTTACTTTATAGTATTTATTTCCCTCCTGTTGATCTATTGCTATCTGTGTTGCGATGCTCTAGTTTTCGTACCTGTGTTATCCCTTGCAGCCTTATATTGCCTTGGACACCTCCTATTACCTGTTGTTTGGTAGATAGTTGGACTTGCGCGTCGTAGTCGCTTGCTCAAGTGCTGTTGCGTGTCGTCCAGTACCACAGTTGTTGGAGTATTGCCGCATGTTTAATGTTGGAGATGATCATGGCTTTAATTATCGTTTACTTTAATTACTGTTTAATAACTAAAATTGAATTAAGTAAGCAGAGGCACAGGTGGGCAATAGATGTTATTTGGTTGTTAACCGTCCACTTGTGTCCCGTAGGACCCCGAGTACTTGATACCTGTTCCTTGAATATTCGCGCTATCCACATCCGGGAGGATTATGGGACCCCCCATAGCCAGAGCTTGATTCATTCTTATTTCTTGGGGCCACAAACTAGTTTGAGGTTTTATTTACGATCCTGTACTTATGTCATGCTTTACTGCTTTATTTATGATTGTGCGAGGAGCACACTGTATTGTTTAGGTAAGCGGAGTGTTTTCGCGGTATCGACAAGCCCAGTCACATTTTCGGGTTCCCAGTCGTTTACAGCCATTGACGCAAACCTTGAGTCCGTCTCGGAGTCAGCTAGTTTCGTTGCGGGTCTACTCAATGGGGTGGCCCCCTGAAATATTTCTGAATCTTGTGATTGCTTTGTCGTGAAGGCCTCGTTGGGTTTTGATTTGGTTTTTCCGAGGTTGATCGAGTGTGTGTTGCTATTGGTGCACCCCGGCCGGGTAAAACTTTCTGAAAGCCGTGTCCGCGGTTATGGACGACTTGGAGCACAGTATCTCGATCATAGACAACTATAACTAAAGTAGTGCTATAAATTTGACTTTATAATGACTAGTAATCAGCTTCACTATAATGGAATGGCTAAATAAAACTGCCAACAATTGCTTGTTTGGGATGTCGTTGCGACCATTGTACCTGACTAGTAAATATTGCAACTACAACGGAATGGCTAAATAAAAGTACCAACAACTGCTGGGTTTTTGGGTTATCTCATGCTATTTGTATCTGACTAGTAAGTGTTGCAACTATAACGGAATGGTTAACTAAAAGTGCCCACTGCTTATTTTATCAGGATGATTATCTATACCTGACTAGTAATTGCTGCAACGATAACTGAATAAATAAAACTGCCAACGGTGTGAGTTCCTCGGTTGACTTCCTCGTTTGGTCTCGAGGGGGAAATACCAGGATGGGTTTGTTTGATGGTAGCATCAGGTTGGTTCCGAATAGGTCTTTATTATCCCTCTCTGATAGCCGACAGTTATATCGAGTCTCTATAGGTTGTTTAGTGCATGCTGCGCTGCCGCTTCAGTCCACCATACCTATGTAGGCGAGGACCGCCGAATTCTAGTCTCGCCGTGTACTGGCCTCAGTACTGACGCTCCTCTTTTTCCTTTGCCCTTTGTCGGCACCCCTTTTGTTTAAGCAGGTTTTGAGATCGACGTCGTTAGCAGGGTTACCCTTCCGGCTTGGCCTGGGCAGGGTTATGGACGCCATTGGTTATTCTTCAGGGCTTTTAGCCCCATTTGCCTTTTGTCCGTAGTCGGACGCTCTATCATTTTCAAGGTGATTTGGATCTTTGTATTGTATATCTGTATTCCTGACTCATTGAGTCACTGTTGTATATATATATATATGTTCTGTGGGTCCCATCAAGGACTGTTGTGTAATGTTATTACTTCGTTTTCCACCCGCACGAAAGTGCCTGGTGGGCACCTTTGAATCGTTTCTATGCGGGTTTGGCGGGTTTCGCTAAAACTTGCATAGGGCCGATTCTGAGGGTGTTACACATAGGGTTAGTAGTTTCCTCGTGGAGTTACTATCACGAGGCATATGACCTCGGGTTTTCTTTTCCGGATCAAACTTTTTTAGCTGGTGAAATTTGCATGTGAATAAAAAAAAATAGTGCATCACTCGATGCATAGGCCAGGGCTCCATTACCCTTTGGGAAAAATGAGTTGAGCTCCGTGGTGGGAAACAAACATGATATTTCAACTAATGAGATATAATAATAAACACATACATGACATCATATATAAAGTAGCAAAGCCAAACTATGTGGAGACATATGCGTCAACACGAACGGACTCTTATCCATGTGATTATGGCCACATGGACTACCAACCGGGCATCACATGTCGACCCTAGCCAAGACACGTACGCGGTGCTCCCCACCTCTTCCTTATCCCTACCATCTTCCCTTGTCTCTTGTTCGGTTGATCCGCAATCCTATATCGATCTACATCGCCTCCGTGTTCCTTCTCATTCCCTGATCCACACCGTGATGCTTGAAGTTGAAACCATAAATGTGAATGTATGCTCTTTAACACAACAGAATAGTATTTGTAAGCTGCAACATGATGCTATTCTATACAGAGATTTAAGACATTAAGGCCTTCCACAATGTCATCGGTGCCCAATACACAGAAAGATTGCCACCTCAACGGCGATGCCTAGAAATTTTTTTGAGGCACCATGCCCACAACGTGAGGACTTTGCGCATCAGTAAATAGTAGGACCCACAACTCGATAAACAAATAGGCTATCAACTTTCAGCACTTCCTCTCCACACGAATTCCTCTCAGCTCCATGCAATAGTGCATAGATACTAATATCTTAACCGCTAGAGACTTGGGGCATCGGATCCTACTTGCTCCGATTCCTAGAAAAAAATTCAGGCACCACCTATGCAATGGGGGGCACTGGTGCTCAAATGGTCAAAAGTGGTCAGGGCACCGATAAAATCACAAGTTGTGGAGGGCCTAAGAGAGCTTGCTATTTCCTTGTTAAGCTATGTCACAATATGTGAAATCTTTTCAATAATACCACTTGTAGGATCGGTGATAAATTAAAATATAGATTAGTAAAAGTTGATTTCTGTATGAAGTAAATTGTGGTTTAGTACTTTTGTTAGAACAATCACCCTTTTTCAATTGCAAACATCTCTGTTTTGACGAATAAGATGGTCGCACACCATGTAGTACTTGCTTTTCTATTTTGATTTGAGTAACACAACATGTCCACCACTAAGTATCTCTTCAGCACACTGATAATAGAAATATGAGAAATGAGATGATCCCAGAAAGATCATGTAATGCTATCACGGTGAATCAACATTTCCAAGGGTTGACCCTATTCTGGTGCCAAATGTCCAACATACGGAATCAGGCAGTCACAAAGATTAAATTTTGGATAAATGTAGGCACATTGACAACTGATTGACGAAATAAATCTAAACGATTATTGTGTACCATCTGCAACTGACTTTCAGGGTCAAATCCGGCCCAAGTTCTGCGGAGACTTTTCCCTGGTAGAACCGGGAAGATGATCTAATCCACTAATTTGTTCCCTTTTCCTAAACTATTTGCCCAACGCCTATATGCAAATGGTGGTTTAGTTTGCAGATAATCATGGCGGTTGGTGTTTGAAGGTTCATGATGAACTATGGAAATATTTGTTCTTCGTTACTATCATGGAATCATGATTTAATTTCGTCTTTGCAAGCACAAGGATATGCATGTTATTTATTAAGCTGGGTATAGCTGTATATGTATTTGTGCACGACATGCAGAAAAATACTCTTTTGTCTCATTTGGACGCGATGAAAGTCAATGCACGTCTTCGCCGGACTTTTTCTCAAGGAAAGGATAGTCTACTCCTTTTCTTCTTTGTTGCCGACAACCGAGACACAGTCCGTGGCAGCATCGTTCAGAAATATAAGACGTTTTAGTTTTGTAAATTGAATGTATATAAATATCTTTTAGTGTAGAGGTTTCTATACATCTAGCTAGATACATTCGATTCATCGAACTAAAATGTCTTATATTTCTGAACGGAGAAGTAGATGCAAGAGAAGTTGCAGCTGATTGAGTGAGAACGTGCAAACATTACCTCATAAACATGGATGACCTACGATAAAAAATAAAACATGGATGAGCCACGGTCGTACCACTATTGTACTTTCTTTGATGGACGTTCATCGCGCGCGCACGTCCGCGCGTTGGGAGCAGCGTGACGTTTCTAGGCGTCTAGGTGACACTTATGGGCCTACCCCGCATCGCACACAGAACGGATGTTCCGTCTGTGCTTGGAACGATCCATGATAGTACTAGCTAGCTAGACCAAGGATTGCAAACTTAGTGCCTATAAATAGCATCATATGTGTAGCTCCAAATCTTCACATTTCATAATGGCTTCGAGTTCAGCAGCTCTTGCTCTCAAGACGACCATCTTCGCTGCCGTTCTAGCCATGCTCGTTGTGCCTTCCTTGGGGCGCTGCCGTTACTCTAGAGCGCCCCCACCGCCACCACCACCGACAGCTCCCATGGCGCCACCATTGTACCCATTGCCACCACCACCACAATCAACTTATACACCGCCGTCTCCGGAGCCGTTGCCGCCAACTACCCCACCAGCAACGCCGCCGCCACCACCACCACCAACAACAACTCCCACACCGCCGCCTCCAGAGCCGTTGCCACCAACTTCCCCACCGGCACCGACAATATCATGCAACGTCTGTTCCTCGCAGTGCTGCGACGCCTATCTCCGCTCGAAATGCAGCGGCGAATGCGACAGCATTGCAGCTACCTGCAACTCGTGCAGGACCCAGGTGATCAACAGCTGCGAGGCCGGGGGCAACTGCACCGGCAGCTGCGACTGCAGCCAAGCTGCCACTAATTCATGCACCAGCGCCTGCAGCACCCGATCCTGCGACCTCTGCAGGTTCGGGCGTGCCCAGGAGTGCGAGGCCAACTGCAGCCAGCAGTGCTCCGCACCTAACTGCGTACCCTAGCTGGAGTGCACAGTCAACGTGTGATCGTGCGTGCGTGCACCTATGTACCATTGCCGTGTGAGATGGTGTGCCACCGAGTAACTAATATGGTGTGCGACTTCCTCCTGTATTTTAATCTGGAAAGAATATCTCCTTTGGATTTTGGTCTAAACACGTTACACTTGTAGATTTTTTTCCCGTGACCCGGGTACCATAGTTAACATCCGAAAGTGAAGGGTTCTGGTCGCGTGTACTTCACAACTTTGTTCATTGCAAGATGTGCGGTGTTGATGGAAAAACTATAACTCGTGCAGGTTTTAAGTGAACCTGGGCTACGCAGTTCGTGTATGAACCGAAGAAAGAAACATCAATCAAACGATCAACTCTCTACACCCATTCTCATACGCAACAGATCTTATTGACTATTGAGGGAAAGCTGGCGAACAAAGAGCGAGCCAACAAGAACTATATTTTGCGGATGTTAGGCGGTCTGGACTTAAAGGAACACTATATGTTGCATAAAGATAGAGAAGATCAGTTATGAGCATTAGATACAACAATCAACCTAACTCGGACCGGAAATGATGAGAAGCCAAAACCAGCTCGAGTAAAGGCAAGATGGAGGAAACCTGAGCTGGGTATTTATAAGATACACATCGATATGCAAGCTTCACGAAAATGTAGCAAGTGCCTGGATTATGGAAGCCCAATCTATAGGCGACGAGATCAAGGCTGAAGCAAAATCCTGAGCAGTAAATAGTAGGGTCGTTTTCTCCTCCAAGCTAGTTAGTTGTGTAGCAAGTTTTTATAGGATCCTATAGGTCGGTCTGGTTTTTCTTTTCGTCTTTGGTCGCACCTGTATGGTTTTTTTTGTCACCAAAGACTCTCTTCCCTCTGTGGCTTTTTTCCTTGATATAGCACATGCAGTTCTCCTGCACGGTTTGAAAATACTACAAGAAATATGTTGAATAGTGACCTTTTATTAACGACCCTGAGTTTTTTGGTCATAGATCTATGACCATTTCGAACCAACTGGTCGTAGGCCATTTGGGAGGCTACATACACTACGACCTTTTTTGTCTGGAAGGTCATAACTTGTTTACATCAGTTGGTCATAACATAGATATCGCTGGTCTATGGCCTTAATTTTGAACGACTACGACCAATTTAAATGGTCATGGGTGCTATTCATGATAACTTAAAAAAGACCCATGGACACCTTGGCAAGTTGATCTAGGTGTCATATCCATGTGTCAAGTTTAGTTGACATGTCTGTATATGTGGCATATCCATGTATCAGATTACGCTTACATGTTATGTCCATATGGCTTTGACCTGTTGACTACCAATTACGCTCTTACCCAATGACATGTGGGACATGCTTGCCATGTTGGCTTTAACCCGTTGACCAAATATTGATCTACAACTGGAAATGAAAGTCTGAAACTCATTTGTTTGTGAACTGAAGTCGACAAAAAGAAAGAGTCAGGGGGTAGACCAAAGGATCTCAGGATCCTCCCCTCCTCCTCAACATGGCCTACCAACAGTCCACCGAAGTCTTTTTGTATACACATAAGTATCGTCGCTTATTAACTATCTACCGGCCTTGTTAACCCAAGCAGACTTCCACCTTGCGAATTCTTGGGCTGCTTTCTGGGCTTGTCTTGGGCCGACGGTAGAAACAGATAGCACAAGGCTAGCTCGGCTGGCCCGATTGCCTGGCGGGTTCGCCGGGCCGGCCGCCTTCATTTTTTTTCTTTTTAAATTTTTTTTGTATCTTTTTAATCATAATTGTAAATTGAGTCAACAAAATTTAGAAAAATTGTAAAACTAAATAGAATTTTTTTAGGACATTGTGGAACATTTTACTTTCCGGGGAAACTACAAGAATATATATTTCATATAAAACCTTAATAGGTGTAAATAGAGATTTTGAATCATGGTTTTGATGATAGGGGTTTGACATTGATTTTTTTTGTCTACGGGGTGATCCTCTCTAAAATATCAATGGATCTCTGAAAAAACATCATATTGTGAGTCTAAAAATGATTTTTTCAAAAAATCATGAGCACTGGATCATGTACATGTAGTTCAAACCGGACCCGCTTCCTACTAATTCGGCAGACATTTGTCTTTTTCGCCAGGGGTGAATGAAATGGTTTGAGATATCCTACTCAGGACATTGTCCATGTAATTTGGCCTAGTATTTTTTAAAAATATGGTTTTGCCATTTTGAAACTTTCATTTGGTGGTTGCTTCACAAAACGCCTCGTTTTTTGGATTCGGAAAATGGAAAATGCATTTTCTGTGTGACGAAAAGGAAAACTTTCTCCTGCAACATTGTTTGCCATCCCAAGATGCACATGCCTACACTATATGGACACATTATCACAAACTATGCCATGATTCTGGCCATAACATTGGTTGTTTGACCTGAAAGCCATGAAACCTCGAACAAGATAGGTCATTTTTGTGAAGGTTTTTTCAAGATGTTCGCAATAAACCAAGTTTGGTATTTTTCCTTTCAAATATGTCACATAATAAGACATCACGCGAAGGATTTACCTCGTTTGGACCGTTATTGAATTTTTTATGCCCGTTTCAAACTATGGTCAGAACGGCGGGCTTTAAGGTTCATAGATAGGGGATGATCCTCTCTAAAATATCAATGGATCTCTGAAAAAACATCATATTGTGAGTCTAAAATTTATTTTTCCAAAAAATCATGAGCATCGGATCACGTACCTGGACCCGCTTCCTACCGATTCGGCAGACATTTGTCTTTTTCGCCAGGGGTGAACGAAATGGTTTGAGATATCCTTCTCGGGACATTGTCCATGTAAGGTGGCCTAGTATTTTTGAAAAATATGGTTTTGGCATTTTGAAACTTTCATTTGGTGGTTGCTTCACAAAACGCCTCGTTTTTTGGATTCGGAAAATGGAATATGAATTTTTTGTGTGGCGAAAAGGAAAACTTTTTCATGCAACATTGTTCGCCATCCCAAGATGCACATGCCTGCACAATATGGGCACATTATCACAAACTTTGTCGCGATTCTAGCCATAACATTGGACACTCAGAAAATGAAAAATAGCATTTGTTGTGCCTTCCAATCAGAAGACAGAATTTGCCTTTCCACAGATCACCCCAACAAGTAGATCTCAGCCGTTTATGTCACTACCATCCATTTCCCAATATTTATTTCTCCTACACCCTCTCCCTCCCCCAAGTTTGGATCTAAAATGACTAGAACACCCACTAATCCATTGCTGCCCTACAAAAATATCCAGGGCTATTTTGGTAAATCTTTTGACGCCACTCAGATTGGACCCAAAACTCTCCCCTCCACACAATTACCGGAACCCTAGATGCTCCACAACCGATACGCACCCTCTCGCTTCAACCCTCCTGCGCCGCCACCACCGTGTCGCCTCTGCCCCTCCAGGTTTCCTCTCGCCTCAACCCTCCTGCGCCTTCCCTAACCCCTTCCCCAACCAAACCCTAGACCTCCTAGTCCCCTCCTCTCTGATGGAATGGGGGTGAATCGCCATATCCGGCATCAGTGTGGCCAGATCTGGTGGCTGCGAGGCCGCATGCGTCAGATCCGGTGCCAGCGAGGCTGGCCGCAAGAAAGCAGCACGGAGCATAGGCCGACATCATGTGGCGTCCCACCTCCCCGAATCTCGTGTCGAGATCTCTGCGGTGAAGGGAGCTAGTGAAGGCGTTGGGCTCCTCGGAGGAGGCATGCAGACGGTGCACAAGGACAAGGGGAAGCACTCCGTCATTTTCAACATACTGGAGAGGGAGGATGGCGGAGGACGACACACAAGGATATTGGAGAGGGATCCACGACGTGCACGTCGGATCTCGAGAGCAAGGTGAAGGAGGCCTTCATCATTGACGTGTTCATGCTGGCCGTCAAGATCTCAACCAAGGCCATCGTCATCTTCCTCACCTGGTACGTGCCTCTGGTGTACGGCTAGATCTTCCTCTGGTACATGACAGCGAGTGCTGGTGCGGCTGGACAAGATGTCCAAGGTGTGTCGGTTCTAGAACTATGGATGATTGTTGATGATGATCTTCTAGCATATTAACTGTGGATGGTGATATTCTAGCATATTCGTCTAGCATATGATGTGATTAATTTGGATGATGATCTCCTCAAGACCTCTGCTTGATTTACTATAAATATAATAACTCAACCATTGTGTCGTTGTTAGAATATTCTGCAATTGGTAATACACTAGTACATAGCATAAAACCAGTATCACTTGCAGGACTATTTTATCATCACAATTAAACAACATCCATGTAGGACTATGTTCAATTACACTTGGAATAGCTGAGACATTGTTGTTGTAAACACTTCTGCTAGCATATGTTTTTGCTTATTCCAAGTACTACTTACTAGTAACAACATATGCGTTTGCTTATTCCAAGTACTGCTACTATATATTTCTTACTAGTTTTTTATGCTAGGAATAGACTAAAGCATGTTTTAAAGTAATTCTACTAGTAAGAACATATGTTGTTGCTTGTTCTGAGTACTACTACTAGTAAGAACATATGCACTTCTGCTTTTATTTTACTACTAGTACTTGTGTGCTTATTATAAATACAGTAGTTATTCAACTAGTCTAGACTTCCTAAGTTTCCATTATCCTTATGAATTATTCTACATTTGAGGTCACCATGGGCATGAGCAATACATGTTGAGCTCGTCGAGATTAGTTCGGAAGATGAAGTTGTTGTTGTTGCTAAGGAAGTTGCTTGCTAGGCGGCTGTCCCCAGGTCACTCTCTCTCCCTGACATAGTCTATACATGTGTGGTGCATTGGGTTTGGATGGTTAATTCTTATCAACTACAGGTTATGAACGCCTTTATGCAAAACATATTTTTGCAATGAAGATATTCCATTGTGCATTCTATCTGAAACTATATAGCAATTGTGCCCTGGATCCATTTTCCTTCTCTGTTTCAGCTTGACCTTGTTGGTACAAGCACATTTTATAGTAGTTGGTGTATTATGTAATTAGTAGTATTCTAGTACATAGTGCTTCCCTGGTTACTTATGTTAATATTTGAAGTGGACATATTGTCAACTCTTGCTAGAGATGCTATGTTCTAATTAATGAGTACTTCCTTGTCAACTCTTGCTTATATTGGTGTCTTGTAGTCCTGTTTTCTGTAGTTCTTATTTGTAAATAAGCTATTGGCAAGCTTCGAGTGTGGTCACTGTACCATGTGCTAATCAACAGGTAACTGTAGCATATTTGATTGAGAATCCCTGAAATGAAATGACTAGTGTTGTACTAAACATATTTGATGGCATGTTCACTATATTAAATAGATCCAGTTGATATTAGTGGTTGCTCTTCAGTTGTCAAAAGCATGTGCAGCAAGATATTTATTACTATTATTCTTTTTTATTTGTGTTAAAAATGAAGACGTGTTGCATGTGTGCGTACATGAGCCTAACAAGCTGAAGCGCTCAACCTCGATGGAAGTCTATGGAAGAAGTTCGAATCTGCACCAAGAAAGTATTTCTAAATAGCTAGACGATTCTACTACATTTTGGTAGCTAGACGAATGTAATGCGAATGTAAAATGTGTACTTTTGATTGATTGTAATGAACATCTGTTATTTGATATACTGTTCTATAATTGACTCTTTTAAATAAGAATTGTGCTAATTTGAGCTGTGAAAAGGCTGCGGTTTACAAAATATTTTGGCAGAATTCGAAAAATTAAAATGAATTGCACTGTAGAAAGGACAAAGACCAAAAGTAAAATGGACTATAAAAAAGCGAATGGACTGCTAAAAGGCTAAACCCCAAAAGAAAAATCGGCGGGCTCACAAAAGTCTAAGGCCCCAAACAAAAATGGACAGGAAGAAGGCCAAAATGAACCAAATTATTGGGCTTAGCCCATTTAGACAGCTGAAGTAGACTGGGCTGATTTCGATCCACGACCATCTGGTTTGGTCACAAATCTTTCACGTAGGATTGGCCACGTCGGATCCCACGTGGACATGCCATATAGCCAGTGACCAAAAAATTGTCATAGAAACTATGACCATTTGTATTGGTCATAGCAGTCTATGACCAATCCACAGAAAAGGTCTTTATTGTCCTTCAGTGACTCTCAGCTTTCGACCATCTGTTTTTGGTCATAAGAAGGTCATAAATGAAGAACAATGAGTGACTACCACATTTCTTGTAGTAAAAAAAGACATAGAGTGACTACCACAACGTGCACATCGAGACGGATGCACAAGATGTAGTGAAGCTCTGGAATGATCATACTGTGCATCTTGGAAGAGCAGACGAAAGCCCCAAATAGAGATTACAACCATTTTGTTAAACAAATTGACTTCACATTTTATTACTACACAACTGTGTTTAATATTTTTATTAGACGACAGACTAACATACCCTAGTAGTATTCTATGCACTATGCATGTAGAAATTCAAGGATGTAACCCCTTGGCATGAATAGTTCTATTTTGAAAAAAACCAACCAAAATTGAACAAACTAAGAACATAAAAAATATGCACAAAGTCCTTTTATGTGACATACTTCCCAAGATAAATACAAAGGTTGGAATATTGTGATTTGTTTAAAAAATCTTCTCAAAGAAGTCTATCATGTATGACTAATAGTGGTTTTGTAACCAAATGATCATATTGATATGAAAATCCAGTGCATACTTCGTGATAATTTTCCAAAATGCTCCAAGAGCTGCGTCTTGGCAAGATAAACAAAATTCTTCAATATATGTTCCAACTTTTTTGTTTAGAAATTTGGTTTCATGTTTGTTAGTGCAAAAAAGTGTTTTTGTGAACCATCTACAAAAATAAGGGGAAAATATCACAAGTGCCAATTTCACAGAAACTGTATCATGTGTTGTGGACAATTCTAGGAGATAGGAATTTTCTCGACTTGTAGTTGTAATTTTGTAAGTGTCGGTCAATTTTTCAAAAGTAACTCAAATTTAAACTAGACATGTGCTCTAATATGGTTATAAATGTGTCGGGAAGATAACCCCAGGGTGGGGAAAGCCATACATAAGTAGGCCGGCTCCAGAAGATGCAGGCCACCTGGCCTCCAGGAAAGACAACTCTAGCCGACTGGCAAGCAAGCCCGGCTGGGCTTATAACCTTCCCGGCTGGCCCGTCGAGCCGGTGGCCAGAAGAACCGGCCGGGTGGCCGTTCCCACCAGGCTCACCTCGGATTCGATGGAGAGCACGGAAGGACTGACGCTCCGTGCGGGGTACGCTTCTGGCTCTCCCTCGTCATCAAGGAAGCCGGCATGCCATCATGACAGACACTACCCGACGAAGATAAAGCGAGACAGTCGGCTGGACTGGCGAAAGCAGTCCGGGTGACCGTTAAAGCAGGGGTGACGCCCCAAAGGAAGCCCGGGTGACCGCTAAACAGAAGGATGACGCGAAAAGAAGGGCGGAGTGGGTCCTGGCCCACCAGCTGGGCCCTGCAGCCGGCCCTGCCCTATAAACCCATATCCAAACAGTAAACCCTAGGACTCGATCTGTAATCTGCCCTCTAGACCAGTATATAAGGGAGGGAAGAGCCATGGTTCTAGGTAGGCAACAATAGAAGGATAGAAGTGTTAGCATCAAGTTCCCATCTTCCTCTAGCCTCCGATAGTTGCTAAGGAAACATCTCAAGGAGCATCTGTACCGAGCATCAAGCTCCCATACATAGTTCATCTTGCAGGAGTAGGGGTGTTATCTCGCCAAGAGGGCCCCGAACCTGGGTACGTCCCTGTGTTTGTAGTGCACCATACCCAACCTATTGCGTGAGCCACCGAATGCATCCGTGTGTCCCTTCTTTTCCATCCCCGATGGCTCTGCCGTGTTCCACACCACGACAGTTGGCGCCCACCATGGGGCACAACGCTTTGGCTGGGGTCATCTTCTGCACGGGACTTCCTCTCGTCGTCGGCGAACGCCTGTCCTTTGGCCTCGTTCTTACGCTCGGTGCCTTCGACTGCGTCATCGACAACACAGCATGTTTCGCTGGGAACACCTTCCCCGCTGACGGCTCCATCATGCATTTTGGAGACGTCTGCATCTACGTCGCCACTATCGCTGAGGGTTTTCCCAGTGTGGTCACCCCCGTCCTCGACGTGCCCCTCGCCCGCGTCCCAGCCGTAGGGAGGGTTCGCGTCGAAGTCATGATGGTAAACGCTCGCGAAAACCATCGGCAGCCTTAAGAACATCGGGAAGGAGGAGAAAACTCCACGCTCGAGCAAGAGCAAGACCCGCTCACCGCCTCCATCTAGCACCTGCGCGCTCCGATCGTCGTCGAGGCGGATCCAGCGGCTGCGGCGGCAACACTCGAAGCTACAGGCCAAAAACTCCTGGAAGAAGCCACTAAGGTCACGGATAACCAGCGTCGGTTGAACGCCACCGTGCACGAGTACAACGCAGCTCACGGCTTTATTAGGAAGATCCAGCATCGAGGGCGCGACCTGGCATCGAAACTGGACCACGCCGCCGACTCACATGCAGGTGTGGCGCGGCCCGTCTATAGCACTCCCGCCAAGAACATGAGGGCAGGCGAGGCAGCGGCCGCGGAGCTAAAGCACCTAGAGGGCGAGGAACTTCGTCGCCAGCAGGAGCGTGTGCATCTCCTCGTGGCCACTGCTAACAAGCAACAGGCTGAGGGCGTCCCCAGCCAGGTGGGCAACTCCCGCGACATCGTCGTCCGCAAAGGCGTAGACTAGACAGTGCATGGAGGAAGCAAGCATCAACAAGCCTCTTCTCCAGGAGGGGTCGGGTAAAATAGCCACCCGCGTGGCGAATATGGCAACCGCGATCACCACAACCGGGACACCGCTGCCTCTAGCATTAGTTGCGCAGGCGGAGCCTTCCAGGGGGAAAAGACGCGAGCACCGGAGGAGGAAGCAGACGTGAACAAGGACCCGCCTGCGTCACGTTTGAAGGGCCGGCTCGGTCCTCGAGAACCGGCTGATGCACGGGAGCGCATCGACCTCCTGGTGCAGTGACGGACCTTGGAGGAGGAAAGTACGGCTGGCCCAAAGTGTTTCGGCCCACACATCCGGAACGAGCCGTTTCCGAAAGGATTTTCGCTCCCAAGAGACACGCCAAATTACAACGGAACCGTCAAGCCTGAGGATTGGTTGGTCGATTACACCACCGCGGTGGGAATCGCCAATGGCAACCTCCGCCTGGTCGTCCGCTACGTCGCCCTCCTGCTCGTCGAACTCGGCAAGGACGTGGCTCAACAGCCTCCCCGACAACAGCATCAACACGTGGCTGGACTTTGAAGAGGCGTTCATCCGCAACTTCACTGGAACATATAAGAGGTCGGGTTGGCCTCGCGAGCTCGCCCTCTGCGTACAAGGCAAGGGCGAGTCGGATCGCGCCTACCTCACCCGGTGGACCAGCATGCACAATTCATGTGAAGGGGTGCGTGAGCACCAGGCGATAGACTTCTTCACCAACGGCCGCCGAGCCGGCACCATGCTGAAGCATAAACTCAGCCGGGCAGACCCGCAAACCATGGCTCAGGTCATGGCCATCGCAGACAAGTACACCACCGCGGATGCAACAATGAAGAAGCCCATCGTGGTGGACGACCAAGGCCAAATCGTCACGGACGAGCAGGTGGAGTGACGCCAGCCGGGCGACCATCATCCCAGGAGGCACGGTCACGACAACCGCCATGACAAGAGGAAAGACGACCAGCCGGATAGCCGGTACGGTACCAAACAAGTAGCTGCGGTGCATGAGGATCCGGCTACAGGGGGTAGTCGGAGGCAGAGGCCGGACGACAGGCCGCCTCGGCATAAGTACACCATGGAGTCCATGCTCGACGGGCCGTGCAAGTTTCACAGCGGCGGCAACAAGCCAGCGAATCACACGACGCGCCAATGCAGCTGGACAAAGAAAATGGCCGAAGCCGGTGGACTCCCACCACCACCACCTCCACCGCCAGCAGGAGGCCCACCGGATAATAGGGAACGGCGCGACCGCCGCGAGGATGACGAGGATGGCTACCCGCGACAGGTGGGTAATTACCACATATTCCTGGCAGAGCCGGAAACGAAGCACACCAAGCGAAGACGTGAGGTAGAGGTGAACGCAATCGTCCAACCCGTCCCCCAGTACCTGCACTGGTCCGATCAGGAGATCACCTGGAGAAAGGAGGATCAGCCCGCCGTGTTACCAAGCCCTGCAAGCTACGCGTTGGTCTTGGACCCCATCATCATCTCTAAGAAGCATTCATGCCGCTTCTCTCAGGTACTGATCGATGGAGGGAGCAGCATCAACCTCCTTTACCGGAGCAGCCTCAAGAGGCTGGGAATCAGTGAGTCCCAGCTGGAACCCTCAAGCACTTCATTCCACGGAGCAGTACCAGGGCCATCACAATTCCCAATCGGCAAGATCCGGTTGGACGTCATCTTTGGTAGCGAGAACAACTTCCGCCGCGAGCCAATTTGGTTTGAGGTCGTGAATCTCTCCAGCACCTACCACGCCATACTAGGGCGCCCAGCTCTGACCAAGTTCATGGTAGTACCGCACTACACATACCTCAAGATGAAGCTACCGGGACCAAAGGGAGTGATCACCGGTGATGGATGCTACAAGCGTTCAGTCAAATGCGCTTTAGACGGCTCTAAGCTCGCTGAAGCAATGATCATCGCTGAAGAGAAGCGCGTCATAATGCAGAATGTGGCAGCTCCGCAAAAGGAAATGCCGGCTGGAGAGCCCAAACCGGCTGGAGAATCGCAGTTCAAGCCCTCGGAGGGGACAAGGAAGATCCTACTGAATGAGGAGGACCCAAGCAAGTTCGTCCTGGTCGGAGACGGCCTGGACAACAAATAGGAAAGCGCGCTCGTCGAGTTCCTCCGTGAAAATCGGGACATTTTCGCATGGTGCCCCAAAGACATGCCAGGTGTCCCGAGGGGACTCGCCGGGCACTCCATGTTCGACCGGACGCGAAGCCGGTCAAACAATCTTTATGCCGCTTCACAGAAGAAAAAAGAACCATTGGTGAGGAGATCACACGGCTGCTCGCGGCCGGCTTCATCACGGAAGTTTTCCACCCGGAATGGCTCACCAACCCAGTGCTGGTGCTGAAGAACAAGAAGACATGGCGCATGTGCGTCGACTATACTAGTATCAACAAGGCTTGCCCCAAAGATCCTTTCGCCCTGCCGCGAATTGATCAGGTCATCGACCCCACCGTCGGGTGCGATTTGTTGTATTTTCTGGATGCTTACTCGGGCTACCACCAGATCAATATCAATGTAACATATCAAATAAAGACATCGTTCATAACCCCTTATGGAGCATACTGCTACACCACCATGCCCTTCGGATTGAAGAACAAAGGCGCAACCTATCAGCGCTGCATGCAGAAATGCCTGCAGACGCAGATTGGAAAGAACGTACACGCCTATGTCGACGACGTCATCATCAACACCAAGGAACGGTGCATGCTCCTTGAGGATCTGAAGGAAACATTCGACAACCTCCGCCGTTTCCAGATCAAGCTGAACCCGGAAAAGTGCGTGTTTGGCGTCCCAGCCAGCAAGCTCCTAGGCTTTCTCGTCTCCGAGCATGGTATCGAGGCGAACCCGGAGAATATCGGAGCCATCGAGCGCATGGAGCTGCCACAGAACCTGCGCGACGTACAGAAGTTCACCGGGTGCCTCGCTTCACTCAGCCGGTTTGTTAGCTGGCTGGGAGAGAAGGATCTTCCCCTATACCAGCTGATGAAGAAGGCAGACAAATTTGTCTAGACAGCTCGAGCGGATGAAGCTTTCCGAGACCTCAACGCATGCTCACCTCGCCACCCGTCCTGGCGGCGCCAGCCGCAAAGGAGCCCATGCCGATGTACATCGCTGCCACAAACATAGTGGTCAGCGTGGTACTGGTCATGGAGCGACCAAAGGAAGGAAAGGCTTAGATGGTCCAGCGCCACGTATATGTTGGATATATGCCCTAGAGTCAGTAATAAATATAGTTATTATTATATCTTTGTGTTTATGATAAATGTTTACATTCATGCTATAACAGTATTAACAAGGAAACATTAATACTTGTGTGATTTGTAAACTAAATTAGAGTCCCTAGTAAAGCCTCTTCATAATACTAGCTTGTTGGTTAATAGATGATTATGGTTTCCCTATCATGAACATTGAGATGTTATTAACAGCAAGATCATATCATTAGGAGAATGGTATGATGGACATACTCCTATAGATAAGCGTAGCATAAAGATCAAGTCATTTTAATAGTTCAATTGCTATATGCTTTCTGATACATAGTAAACTAATTCCTTCGACCATGAGATCATGTTTATCACCATCACCGGAAGTATTCTTTGATGAAATCAAACAGCACACCTTAACTGGGTGGCATTGAGTGATTGGAAAGTATGGGTTGAGACACATGAATCAAGAGTGGGATTTGTCCATCCATATGACGGATAGATATACTCTGGGCCCTCTCGGTGGAATGTCATGCTTGCAAGCATGTGACTGGCTCACAAGGGATCACATATCACGGGAACAAGAAAAGAGTACTTATCGGTAACGAGGTTGAACTAGGTATGCAGAGATATCGACGATCAAAACCTCGGATAAGTAAACTATCGTGAGACAAAGGGAAATTGGTATCGTATGTTAGTGGTTCATTCGATCGCAAAGTAATCGTAGAAATATGTGGGAGACATATTAATTTCCAGATTCCTCTATTGGTTATTGTTCGGAGAAGTGTCTCGATCATGTCCGCATAATTCACGAACCGTAGGGAGACACACTTAAGGATTCGATGTTGTTGAGTAGTTATGGAATGATGAGTAAGAGACCGAATGTTGTTCGGAGTCTCGGATAGGATCCGGGATATCACGAGGAGATCCGGAATGGTCCGGAGAATAAGATTCATATAAGGAAAGTCCTGTTTCGGAGTTGGAGAATGATTCCGGTGTTTTCATCGGGAATGTTCTAGAAGGTTCCGGAAGGTCCAGCACTCCGGAGGGGAAGGGTACATGAATGTGTCATAACAAGTTGGAATGGTTGCATCATGTACTAGGTGTCATCGCTGAGCAAAATAAAAGGATAAATCAAATCCTAGTTTGAAAAGTCAAACGCCAATTTGAAAAGTTAAACGGCAAGTTTGCTTGGTGGAGGGAGAGTAGGAAACCTACTTGGGGAGGAAGTCCCTCTCCCTCCACCGCCGGCCAAGGAGGCCGAGTTGGGGGAGGACTCCCTCCCCCTTTGCCGCGCCCTCCCACCTATAAAAGGAGGGGCAGGGGTGCCCCTCTAGACCTACACCTCCACCACCCAAAACCCTAGCCCTAGCCGCCGGCCCTCCTGCAGCTGCCGCCGCCCTAGGGCAAACCCTAGACGCCGACTTGGGGCTTTCCCCAAGCCCTAGCCGCTGGCCTAGCTCTCTCTCCCTTGGTTCCTCTAAACCCTAGATCACCAAGGATCTCTCATAGTCCACCATACTCGCTCCGTCTTAAGGCGAAGCCCTGCGAGATCTCCCCTCTACTTCCGGTACCACGCCGTCGTGCTGCCGGAATCGCGAGGAAAGTGGTACAACCTCCGCTGCCTGCTGGAACAAGGGAGAGGAAGGTCTTCATCGAGTACCGAACGTGTGACCGACTGCGGGAGCACTGCCGGAACGCGGCGCCGGAAGGATCGTCTACACGATCTTGAGATCGGCAAGAGTACGACTACATCACCCACGAGAATCCGCTCTCGTTAACCGCTTTGGAATCTTCGAGGGTGAGTTTCACTATCGACTCGTTGCTACAATCTAGTAGATAGATCTTGGCTTGTTTGTCTGCATGCGGTAGAAATTTTTTGTTTTCCATGCTACGAACCCTTACAGTGGTATTAGAGTCGTGCCTATATGTAGATCTGTTGCACGAGTAGAACATAATGGTCATTGTGGGCGGTGGTGCTTTTATTATCAATTGCTTCTTGTGTACTTTGCATCTTGCGGTATGATGGGATGAAGAGGCCCGGGCTAACCTTACATCACATCGTTCATGAGACTTGCTCCACGCTGATCATGCAACTTGTATTGCATAAGTGGCTTTGCGGGTGTCTGTCTCTCCCATTATAGTATAGATCCAATTTACAACGGGCACTTGATAGTTCTAGCATCAACGTTGTGGTTCTTGTTCGTAAGTTAGAACGACACTTATTGAAAGCCCCAAACCACGTAAAATATCCAAAGAAAATTAGAGGCGTCTAACTTTGTTTTGCAGGGGTGTGCTGTAATGTGATATGGCCATGATTGTGATTATATTTGATGTATGCAATGTTCCTTATTGTAAGTTGGCAACCGGCAGGAGCCATATGGTTGTCTTTAAATTCTGTTAAGACCCGCGTGTCTATTCAAAGTAGTTGTAATAGTTGAAGCTGGTGGACGACAACCATGGAGCGGTGTCATTGACCTTGATGCAATGTCGGTGATGATGGAGATTATGTTCGTGCTTGAAGATGGAGATCGGAAGCACAAAGAATAAAGGCCATATCATATCACATATTATGAATTGCATGTGATGTTAATCCTTTATGCATCTTGTATTGCTTAGTTAATGATGGTAGCATTATAAGATGATCCCTCAAGCACACAAATTTCAAGTTTTAAAGTGTTCATCCTTAGTTAGCACCGTTGCTAAATCTTGTTGTTTCGAAGCACCACGTGATGATCGGGTGTGTTAGATTCTGCAAGTGTATACAACGTGAGCAAGCCAGTTTTTCTCATGCTGAAGCTAAGGTTTGATCTTGACGAGCTTAGCATGTACATACATGGTCTCGGAACACGGATCACCGAAAGGTAAAGCATGAATCATATAGAAGATATGATGAACATGTCGATTGTTCGCCATTGAAGCTATATCAAGTCTCGTGATGATCGGTTTTGATGTGGTGGATTTGGTTCGTGTGATCACTAAAACAATGTGAGGGATATTGTTTTGAGTGGGAGTTCACCAAGGTTAATTTAACTATTAATTAGAACTCAATTTGTCATAAACTTAGTCTAAACTATTGCAAATATGTTGTAGATGAATGGAGGCCCCTACCATCAATTTTAATGCGTTCCTAGAGAAAGAAAAGTTGAAAAACAATGGAAGCAACTTCGCGGATTGGTTCCGCAATTTGAGGATTGTCCTCAATGCTGGTAATTTGACCTATGTGCTGGATGCACCGCTGGGTGACCCGCCTGCAGCTGATGCTACCGATGAGGTAAAGAATGTTTTCCTCGCTCGGAAGAATCAGTACTCCACAGTTCAGTGTGCTATCTTGTATGGTTTGTTATCGGAGCTTCAGAAAAGGTTTGAGAATTCAGACCCACATGATATTGTCCGTGAACTCAAAATGATATTTGAGGCTCACGCGGCAGTTGAGAGTTATGAGGCTTCTGAAAAGTTCTTTAACTACAAGATGGAAGAGGGCAGCTCTATTAGTGAGCATGTGATTAAGATGTCTGGGCACGCAAACAAACTCCAAAGTTTGGGTATAGTGATTCCTAATTCTTTGGGGATACATCGTGTCCTCCAATCACTACCACCAAGTTACAAGAACTTTGTTATGAACTACAATACGCAAAACATGGACAAGATGTTGCCAGAACTCTTCTCCATGTTGAAATCTGCCGAAGTGGAGATCAAGAAAGAGCACCAAGTGTTGTTGGTCAATAAGACCACCAAATTCAAGAAAGGCAAGTCTAAGCAAAAGGGAAACTTCAATAAGGGCGGTAAGAAAGTTTCCGCACTGGCGAAGAAGACCAGGGCTGGACCTAAGCCTGATACTGAGTGATTTTACTGCAAGCAAGAGGGTCACTGGAAGCGGAATTGCCCAAAGTACTTGGCGGATTTGAAGAATGGCAACATCAAGAAGAAAGGTATATCCGATATACATGTTATTGATGTGTATCTCACTAGTACTCGTAGTAGTGCCTAGGTATTTGATACTGGTTCGGTTGCTCATATTTGTAACTCGAAACAGGTGCTGCAGAATAAACGGAAGCTAGCGAAGAACGAGGTGACGATGCGCGTTGGAAATGGATCAAAGGTTGATGTGATCGCGGTCGGCACGCTACCTCTTCATCTACCATCGGGATTAGTTTTATACTTAAATAATTGTTATTTGGTGCCTCCGTTGAGCATGAACATTATATCGGGATCTTGTTTATTGCGAGACGGTTACTTGTTTAAGTCCGAGAATAATGGTTGTTCGATTTATATGAGTAATATGTTTTATGCACATGCACCTTTGATAGATGGTCTATTCTTACTGAATCTCGATTATAGTAATACACACATAAATAACATTGAGGCTAAACGTTTGAAATTGAGCGATAAATCGACTTATATGTGGCACTGTCGTCTTGGTCATATCAAAGTGAAGCGTATGAAGAAACTCCATTCTGATGGACTTCTTGAATCACTTGATTTCGAATCACTTGAAAGATGTGAAGCATGTCTGATGGGTAAAATGACTAAGACTCCATTTTCTGTTATGATGGAGCGAGCTTCAGACTTATTGGAAATCATACATACCGATGTGTGTGGACCAATGAGTGTAGCATCACGCGGTGGTTATCGTTATGTTCTTACCTTCACGGATGACTTGAGTAGATATGGGTATATCTATTTCATGAAACATAAGTCCGAAACTTTCGAGAAGTTTAAGGAATTTCAAAGTGAGGTAGAGGATCAATGTAACAAGAAGATTAAATTTCTACGTTCTGATCGTGGAGGTGAATATCTAAGTTACGAGTTTGGCGAGCATTTGAAGAAATGCGGAATACTTTCACAATTGACACCGCCGGGAACACCACACCGTAATGGTGTGTCCGAACGTCGTAATCGAACTCTCTTAGATATGGTTCGTTCTAGGATGTCACTTACAGATTTACCGCTATTGTTTTGGGGTTATGCATTAGAAACAGCCGCATTCACTTTAAACAGGGCACCATCTAAATCCGTTGAAACGACACCATATGAACTATGGTTTGGGAAGAAACCTAAATTGTCGTTCCTTAAAGTTTGGGGTTGCGAAGCCTATGTAAAGAAGTTATAGCCGGACAAGCTTGAACCCAAAGCGGAAGAATGCGTCTTCATAGGATACCCGAAGGAAACTATCGGGTATACCTTCTATCATAGATCTGAGGGCAAAATCTTTGTTGCCAAGAATGGATCCTTTCTGGAGAAGGAATTTCTCTCGAAAGAAGTGACTAGAAGGAAAGTAGAACTCGACGAGGTTTTTGAACCTTCTCTCGAACTTGCGAGTAGCGCAGCACTGGAAGAAGTTCCTGTGGTGCCTACACCAATAAGAGAGGAAGCTAATGATGATGATCATGAAACTTCGGTTGAAGTTGCTACAGAGCCTCGCAGGTCAACGAGAACTCGTACCACTCCTGATTGGTATGATCCCGTTATGAGTGTCATGTTGGTGGACAACACCGATGACCCTGAGACATATGAGGAAGCGATGATGAGCCTAGATTCCAATAAATGGCAAGAAGCCATGAAATACGAAATTGGATCCATGTACGAAAACCAAGTATGGACTTTGGTGGACTTACCGGATGGCCGGAAGGCTGTCAAGAACAAATGGATTTTCAAGAAGAAAACAGATACTGATGGTAATGTTACTGTCTATAAAGCTCGACTTGTCGCAAAAGGGTTTCGACAAATTCAAGGAGTTGACTACGATGAGACTTTCTCACCAGTAGCGAAGCTAAAATCTGTGAGGATTTTGTTAGCAATCGCTGCATATTACGATTATGAAATATGGCAGATGGATGTCAAAACAGCGTTCCTCAATGGAGACATTGATGAAGAGTTGTATATGATGCAACCCAAAGGTTTTGTCGATCCTAAAGGTGCTGACAAGGTATGCAAACTTCAAAGGTCCATATATGGATTGAAGCAAGCATCCCGAAGTTGGAATCAACATTTTGATAAGGTAATCAAAAGCTTTGTTTTATACAAACTTATGGAGAAGCTTGTATTTACAATAAAGTGAGTGGGAGCTCGGTAGCATTCTTAATACTATATGTATATGACATATTGTTGATTAGGAATGATGTAGACCTTCTTAATATTGTCAAGGAATATTTGAATAATAGTTTTTCAATGAAAGATCTTGGCGAAGCAGCTTACATATTAGGCATAAAGATTTATAGAGATAGATCAAGACGCCTAATATCATTGTCACAAAGTACATATTTGGACAAAGTTCTAAAGAAGTTTGGAATGGAAGATAGCAAGAAAGGGTTCTTGCCCATGTTGCCCAATACGACCTTGAGTAAAACTCAAAGTCTAGCAACGGCAGAAGATAGAGAAAGGATGAGTAAGACTCCCTATGCCTCAGCCATAGGATCTCTAATGTATGCCATGCTATGTACTAGACCCGACATTGCATATGCTGTTAGTTTAACTAGCAGATATCAAAGTGATCCAGGAGTGGATCATTGGATAGCGGTCAAAAACATCCTTAAGTACTTGAGAAGAACTAAGGATATGGTTCTTTCTTATGGAGGTGATGAATAGCTCCTTGTTAATGGTTACACCGATGCTAGTTGGAACACCGATCCGGATGATTCTAAATCACAATATGGATACATATTTATTTTGAATGGTGCAACAGTTAGCTGGAGGAGTGCAAAGCAAAGCGTTGTGGCGAGATCTTCAACTGAATCGGAATACATAGCTGCTTCGGAGGCATCACAAGAAGCGATATGGATGAAGGAGTTCATTACAGAGCTCGGTGTGGTTCCAAGTGCGCTGGACCCAATCTCTATCTACTGTGATAACATGGGCGCCATAGCCAATGCGCAAGAACCAAGGTCACACAAGAAGCTGAAGCACATCAAGCTGCGTTTTCATGCTATTCGAGAACATGTCCAAGACGGGGACATAAAGATTTGCAAAGTACACACAGATCTGAATGTGGCAGATCCGTTGACTAAACCTCTCCCGAGGGCAAAACATGATCAACACCAAACTGCCATGGGTGTTCGGTATATTACCATGCAAGTGGGAGACTGTTGGAGATATGCCCTAGAGGCAGTAATAAATATAGTTATTATTATATCTTTGTGTTTACGATAAATGTTTACATTCATGCTATAACAGTATTAACAAGGAAACATTAATACTTGTGTGATTTGTAAAGTAAATTAGAGCCCCTAGTAAACCCTCTTCATAATACTAGCTTGTTGGTTAATAGATGATTGTGGTTTCCCTATCATGAACATTGAGATGTTATTAACAACAAGATCATATCATTAGGAGAATGGTATGATGGACATACTCGTATAGATAAGCGTAGCATCACATGTGGAAAAAGGGCCATCCGTTCGCGACCCCTCAGAGTATTAGTCCCGGTTGCGCCACCAACCGGGACTAATGCTGGCACGCATCCCGGTTCGAGCGGGCACGGGGCCAGGGGGCATGCGTCCCGGTTGGTAAGGGGGAATACGTCCCGGTTGGAGCCACCAACCGGGACTAAAGGTTTGGCCACAGCCACGTGGCGTGGCACGCACCTTTAGTCCTGGTTGCTGGCTCCAACCGGGACGTATTCTCCTGCCCTCTATAAATGCAACGCCCCAGCCCCCTCTGCCTCCACTCTGTTTTTTCGAATGGTGGAAGGTGTGAGGGGTGTGCTAGTTTTTTCTCTTCTATGCATGCATTGAAGGTGTTTGATGAAATGTTTGAGTGAATAATCCCGTTGAATTTCTCATAGAACAAAAATATAGAAGGTGTCCGAGACGCACTTGAGATTTCTCCTGTTTATTTCCCTCGATCGAGGTTAGCTCTTACTCATTGCGGATTCTCAGCTCGTTTTGACATAGAGCTTATTCTAGCAACTGGCGAATGGTTTGTGAAGGATTTTGTAGAGAACCATAACCATCAACTTACAAAGGAAGTCGATGTTTCTTACTTGTATTCTCATTGCCGGATGGCGGATGGTCAAAAGGCTTATGAAGTTGGGTATGGGATTGGCGGCCTCCTCGCGCACCAAATAATGAATGTTATGGAACATGGTGATGGGTTCATATTGTGGCGGAGTACAAGAAGAAAAGGATTGAAGGTAGAAATGCGGAATACATGTTGAACTATACGGCAACATAGAAAAACAAGGATGCATACTTTTAGTACATATATGACACAAACAGTGAAGGCCATTTGAGGCGGAGGTCCTGGATCAGGGCTGAGGCATAGGGCTCTGCAAGGAAAAAAGGTTGGCGATGTGGGCTCCTAGATGATTGGGGCTGGGGTGAAGGGTGAGTATGAGGTCGCCGTGAGAGACTATGGTCGAGTAGGAGGAAGGGACCTTTGGGTTGGTGGGGATCTTATGCAGGGTAAGGGTGAGACGGTGGAGCGCCAGAGTTGCCAAGGAGAACGGCGGCGGCGGCGTGTGACTCACTGGAACAAAGAGATGACGATACTGGTGTTTTTTCCAACGCAAGCACATCACGTTGTAGATGGTCTTTGAGGTCTCTTGGGCCTGGGCCCGTCTACACCCTTTTATGGTTTGGTGTCAAAATTTGACAGAAGTATTATTATTACTTGCCATATATTTGGCAGTAGTATGATTTTCTGTAGTCCATTGGATGTACAAAAATATAGGGTTGTAATTCCTTTGGGCATACCATAAAACACCTCTAACCATAGCAGGCTCATCTTTGAATGTTTTTCTGCATCTATTTGTGCAAACTTAGTTTCATCCCTTTGAGGACACATTTATTTCTAAGAACTCAAATGGTATAATCGTTAACATTGCTAATCCGAATAAAGAAACATGTGATTTATTGCTTAGGAGAAATAGACATATATCTGTTCTCTGGCCTAAATGCGGAATGAATTACCAATCTATACGAGCTCGCATTGCTTCCTTTCTTGTCAGAAGCATTTCCCCACTAGCTCTGAATCTTGTTTCCCAAGATGAAATATATCCAGCTAAAAATGGCATGGTCATAGATGATAGAGAAATTATAGTACAGAAGTGGAATATCCTCTAACGACGATGTTCTAGGGAACGTACATTCAAATTCTTGATGCATCCCATTCTCAAATCTCAGCAAGTCAGCATGCACATCAGGAAAACTCGGAGTGGGTACCTCTCATTCTCAACATCCTCTACACCTATAGACTTGTCCTCCCATGGTGTAGAAGCTGGACCAAAGTCTCGTATATATGCATGGCGATTCTATATCATCATTGTGAATACTTATTAATTGTTTCAAAAAATAAATATTTAAAAATTATTTTATCTTTGATACAAATAAACACTAGCAGATCAATACACATCAAATTCTAAATGCACTCTCGCACGTGCTGTTGAGAAATAGAGCAATTTACCAAGCGAATTATTCAAAATAAACGCTAGATAAAACATGACTAGAATAAAAGGCAATATACTAATCATGCTAAATAGCGAATACAAATTAAGGCATATAGCCAAACAAATTAGGTTTATCCTTCATTGGAAAGATATCCTCAAAGAAAGTCGCATCAGTCGACTCCATGATTGTACCGACATGAATGTCAGGTACTTCAGATTTTACTATCAAGAATCTATAACCAATGCTATGAAAAGCATAGCCCAGAAAAACACAATCAATGGTTTTTGGTCCAAGCTTGCGCTTCTTGGGGATTGGTACATTAACCTTTGCCAAACAACCCCAAGTACGTAAGTAAGAGAGTTTTAGTCTTTTCTTCTCCCATTCTTCGAATGGAGTAATTTCTTTGTTCTTTGTGGGAACTCGGTTTAGGACATGACACGCGGTCAATAGTGCCTCCCCCCACCATTCCTTAGGAAGACCCGATGTGTCTAACATGGCATTAACCAAATCTGTTAGAGTACGGTTCTTTCTTTCGGCTATTCCATTTGACTGGGGTGAGTAGGGAGGCGTCCTCTCATGAATTATGCCATGTTCCGCACAAAAGAAATCAAACTCGTTGGAAAAATACTCTCCACCACGATCAGACCTAAGCCTCTTAATCTTTCGATCAAGTTGATTTTCTGCTTCAGCTTTATAGATTTTGAAGAAACTCAAAGCCTCATCTTTTGATTTCAGAAGATACACATGACAATATCTTGTAGAGTCATCGATCAAAGATCAGAATGTATGAGCTCTAGTGGTGTTAAATTTCTTACTTCTGCAGTCCTATGTGACTTGCGAGGTTGTTTAGCTTGCACGCAGACTTGGCACTTAGATCCCTTAACAGTTGAGAAATCAGGGATTAAATTCATTTTGGCTAGCCGCGTCATACAACCAAAATTAATATGACAAAGACGAGAGTGCCAGACATTTGATTCAAAATTTGTGTAAATATGATTAACAACTTTATTACAAATGTCTGACAGAGATAAGCGGAACAAGCCTCCGCATTCATAGCCTTTACAAATAAACGTTCCATACTTCGAAATTACAAATTTATTGGACTCATATACAATCTTTGTAGCCATCTCGACACAGAAGAGATCCGCTAACAAGATTTTTATTAATTGAGGGAACATGATGCACGTTCTTCAGGCGCACAGTCTTTCCCGAAGTGAACTTCAGATCGACCGTACCAACACCATGAACAGAAGCATGCGAGCCGTTCCCCATTAGCACGGTTTGAGTCCCTCTGACCTGATATGAAGAAAACATGGAAATATCAGAACAGACATGTACATTAGCGCCCGTGTCAATCCACCAATCAGGAGAATGACATAATGAAAGAACAGTAGATAATATACCATACCCAACATCTTTCATCTCAACGTCGCCCATGACTACATTAGCAGTCTTGCTGCTCTTCCCATGCTGGCGCTTGTCAAAGCGGTTGGGACAAGAAGGAGCCCAATGATTAGGATCACCGCACACATGACAAGCACCTTTCCTCTTATCAGTCTTCTTCTTGAAGCTGGTGGACTGTGAGGACTTGTTCTTTCCATCGAACTTTCCTTTATCATCAAACTTTCCTTTGTTCTTGAACTTGTGAGGCTGGAAGTTCCTTTTCTATACCAGGTTGGCATTAGAACCTCCCTCGGTACCTCAAGCACGTGTGTCTTTTGCTCTCGCCTTCTCTTCCACATCAAGAGTCCCAATGAGATCCGTCACGGAGAACTCTTGTCTCTTGTGCTTCAGAGAAGTAGCAAAATTCCTCCATGAATGGGGAAGTTTGGCAATAATGCCTCCGGCAACAAACTTGTCCGGTAACACACAAGTGAAGTGCTCAAGCTCCCTGGCGAGTGACTGTATCTCATGAGCCTGCTCCACAATGGAGCGGTCATCAATCATCTTGTAGTCATAGAATTGTTCCATGACATACAGTTCACTGCCAGCATCAGAGACTCCAAATTTTCTCTCGAGCGCATCCCACATATCTTTGCCATTGCTAAATGACAGATATGAATCGACAATATTGTCGCCAAGGATGCTAATCAAGGCAGCCTTGAAAGTAGTATCAAGTTTTTGGAACGCCTCTTCCTGAGCGGGATTAAGTTCCCCCTCAGGTGCGCCATAGATGGCGTTATAGCAGCTCATGGTCTGAAACCAGAGCACTGCTCTCGCACGCCACCGTTTGTAATTCACACCTTCAAACACATGTGGCTTCATAGAAGCAACAAAGCCACTTGGGGCAAATTGCCTGAAATAAGGTTTTTGGATTGTTGAGAAATAGAGCAATTTACCAAGCGAATTATTCAAAATAAACGCTAGATAAAACATGACTAGAATAAAAGGCAATATACTAATCATGCTAAATAGCGAATACAAATTAAGGCATATAGCCAAACGAACTGCAAGGCATAAAACTTTGGATATGATCAGAACAAGATTGAGACAGAAGATGTACACGGCAGTAGCAGAAGTAGAACCGCCGGCGTTGGAACCGTCATTGGCCATGTCGTCGAGGAAGAGGGTGCTGATGTCGGGGAAGACGTCGCTATCTGTGAGGGAGTCCGTGACGAAGCCAGTAGTCGCGCTGATAGCACTCCCCAAAAACCTTATCGCCCTTCTCTCGTACAGGACTCGAAGCTGCGGGGTCTCGGAGGCCTACTGTCCCGGCTCGCGGTGCACGCCGCAAGACGGGATGGGGAAGATGAAAGTGCTCTGGAACCGAAGGAGCAGAGGGGAAGGCAGACCGTGCAGAAGATGAAACGAATGGACGGAAGATGAAGCGAACAAGCGGCAGCCCAACGGACAGCCTCCACTCAATTCGTATTCATTTAATTCATTTAACTAAGTCCATTGAAGTCCATTCAAAGCAAACGTTTCACCTTCTGTACATCTGTTCATATACCATTCATGCGTGGCAAAATAAAGCTCGGCTCGGCGAGATTCCCGCAACCCGCGGCCGTGGCGAGGCGTGGCGAGGCGAGCGAGGAGGAGGAGGAGGAGCGCGCGTGTGGAACTCTCTCCTTCTCCTTCTCATCCTTTTACCAAGTGGTAGGAGAGCTCACCTTATAAGCTGGTCCAACTTCCACTCAACTAGCAATGTGGGACTAAACATTTGTCCCAGCTCTTGTCTTGCATGAATGGGCCACATGGGCCTCTAGGATTTTCAGGAATTATTGAAATAGAAAATGGGCTAGACTATTTGGGCCAAAATTCCAACACGTGCTTCATCTGAAAAACAAACAACGCCGTCAGATGTCAAATGAAATGTACTATCCCCGTATTGCAGTATATGTATAATGTTGAACTTCATGTTGCTAAGATCCAGATACTTTTTTGTTTGCTATATAATTAGTGCGTGAGGTTAGACCAAGAATTTGAAGGTTGATACGACAGGATCCCAGTTTTACTTTCTTACTGGTAAAAACCAATATGAAAATCGTCTATCACGAACAGACATAAGTGCCGAATCATCTTTGTAGTGTGCATGGACTTCAGTGATATGCTAGAAGATCTAGTCACTAGTAGAAAACATGCCATCTGTTCGTGCCCCCTCAGAGCATTAGTCCCGGTTGCGCCACCAACCGGGACTAATGCTGGCACGCGTACCGGTTCGAGCGGGCACGGGGCCCGGAGTCATACGTCCCGGTTGGTAAGGGGCATATGTCCCGGTTTGTAACACAAACCGGTACTAAAGGTTGGGCGTCAGCCACGTGGCGTGGCACACACCTTTAGTCCCGGTTTGTGTTACAAACCGAAACGTATGCTCCCGCCCTCTATAAATGCAACGCCCTAGCCCTCTGCCTCCACTCTGTTTCTCTCTTGGTGGAAGGTGTGAGGGGTGTGCTAGTTTTTTCCCCTATGCATGCAATCAAGGTGTTTGATGAAATGTTTGAGTGAATAATCCCGTTCAATTTCTCATAGAACAAAAATATAGAAGGTGTCCGAGACGCACTTGAGCTTTCTCCTCTTTATTTCCCTCAATCGAGGTTAGCAATCTTATCTTTTCTCTGTCATTGATACAATGCATGTGTCGATGTGAATTGGTCATTTCACTATTTATGATGTCCTGTTTTTTGATAAACTTACTTATATGATGCAGATGAATGGTCGGGAATGGATGTACGGTGACCGGCGCGTAGCCTGGTATATGAAAGGCGTGGATAAATTTATCGATGTGGCTACGGCAAACAAAGAGAATGGTTTTATACGTTGTCCATGTGTTCAATGTCGGAACAACAAGGAGTACTCTTCCTCGAAAATCATTCGCGGCCACCTGATTATGAAAGGTTTCATGCCCAACTATTATTACTGGACCAAGCAGGGGGAAAGAAGGGTTATGATGGAAGATGGTGAAGAAGAAGATGATGATAACAACTATCATCATATGTTTCCTGAATACAGTGATACTGCAATGGAAGACAATGGAGAGGAAGGAGGTGAAGAACGGGCATCAGATGAGACGGCTGATGAACTTGGTAGGGTCATTTCTGATGCAAAGCAAGACTGTGAAACAGAAAATGAGAAGTTGAAGTTAGAGGGCATGTTAGAAGATCACAATAAATTATTGTACCCAAATTGTGAAGATGGTAGCACAAAGCTCGGTACCACACTAGAATTGTTGCGATGGAAGGCAAAGTGTGGTCTAACTGACTCCTCATTTGAAAAGATGCTGAAAATAATGAAGCCGAATCCAAAACATCACGAACTACCCGAGAGTACCTACGAAGCAAAGAAGACTCTCTGTCCTCTGGGATTAGATGTGCAAAAGATACATGCATGCATTAATGACTGCATCCTCTACCGCGGTAAGGAGTATGAGAATTTAGATAAATGCCCGGTATGCAATGCGTTGCAGTATAAGATCAGACGAGATGACCCTGGTGATGTTGAGGGAGAGCCCCTCCGGAAGAGGGTTCCTGCTAAGGTTATGTGGTATGCTCCTATAATACCAAGGTTGAAACGCATGTTCAAAAACAAAGAGCATGCCAGGTTGTTGTGATGGCACAAAGAAGACCGTAAGAAAGACGGGAAGTTGAGACACCCTGCTGATGGGTCATAGTGGAGAAAAAGCGAGAGAGACTTCCCAGACTTTGCAGGTGACGCAAGGAACTTATGGTTTGGTCTAAGTACGGATGGCATGAATCCTTTTGGGGAGCAGAGCTGCAGTCACAGCACCTGGCCCGTGACTCTATGTATCTACAACCTGCCTCCTTGGTTGTGCATGAAGCGTAAGTTCATTATGATGCCAGTGCTCATCCAAGGCCCGAAGCAACCGGGCAACGACATTGATGTGTACCTTAGGCCATTAGTTGAAGAACTCTTACAGTTGTGGGGCAAACCAGGTGTACGTGCATGGGATGAGAACAAACAGGAGCCATTTGATCTACGGGGGTTGTTATTCGTAACCATCAATGATTGGAGTAACCTTTCAGGACAGACAAACAAGGGATATAAGGCATGCACCCACTGTTTAGATAAGACCAAAGGTACATATTTGCATAAATGCAAGAAGGTTGTGTACCTGGAGAATCGACGATTTCTTCCGACCAATCATCCCGTAAGAAAGAAAGGCAAGCATTTCAAAGGTGAGGCAGATCACCGGCAGAAGCATGAACTCCCTGCTGGTGATGATGTATTTGGTATGGTCGAGGACATAGAAGTAATCTTTGGAAAGGGTCCCGGCGGTCAATCAGTTCCGAACGACGTCGCTACAGGACACACACCCATGTGGAAGAAGAAATCTATATTTTGGGAGCTGCCATATTGGAAAGTCCTGCGTGTCCGCTCTTCAATCGACGTGATGCACGTGACGAAGAATCTCTGCGTGAACCTGCTAGGATTCCTAGGCGTGTATGGGATGACAAAAGATACACCTGAATCACGGGAGGACCAACAAATTATGAAAGACCCAAAGAACATGCATACACATAACAAGACGGATAAAGGGCGTCACTTAAGTCGTGCCAGCTATGCTCTTACCAAATCAGAGAAGGAAATCTTTTTTGAAGTCCTTTACAGTATCAAGGTGCCGTCGGGCTTCTCATCTAATATAAAGGGGATAATAAATATGGCAGAGAAAAAGTTCCAAAACCTGAAGTCTCATGACTGTCACGTGATTATGACGCAGTTGCTTCCGATTGCATTGAGGGGGCTTCTACCGGAAAATGTTCGAGTACCCATTGTGAAGCTGTGTTCATTCCTCAATGCAATATCTCAGAAGGTAATCAATCCAGATATTCTGCCAAGGTTACAGAAGGATGTGGTACAATGTCTTGTTAGTTTTGAATTGGTGTTCCCACCATCCTTCTTCAATATTATGACGCATCTCCTCGTTCATCTAGTGGAAGAGATTGCCATTCTCGGTCCGGTATTTCTGCATAATATGTTCCCCTTTGAGAGGTTCATGGGAGTCTTAAAGAAATATGTTCATAACCATGCTAGACCAGAAGGAAGCATCTCCAAGGGATATGGAACAGAGGAGGTCATTGAGTTTTGTGTTGACTTTATTCCTGACCTTAAGCCGATTGGTGTTTCTAACTCGCGGCATGAGGGAAATACTAAGTGGAAAAGGCACGTTGGGAAAGAAAGCAATGATATGTAGAGACGGGGATTCTTTCACTAAAGCACACTACACAGTTCTACATAATTCCACCTTGGCAGCTCCGCATATCGAGGAACACAAGAATATTGTACGCTCCAAAAACCCGGGGAAGCCTGAATCATGGATTACAGGTGAACACATGAAGTCTTTCGGTGGTTGGATGCGGACACATCTCTTGAATGACACCACTGTTGGAGATCAGCTATACTTGTTGGCCGCGTCACCATCTTCTACTTTATTGAATTTCCAAGGGTACGAAATAAATGGGAATACATTCTACACGATCGCCCAAGATAAAAAGAGCACCAACCAAAATAGTGGTGTCCGCTTTGATGCAATAGACAAGAATGGACAAAAGGCCACATATTATGGTTACATAGAGGAGATATGGGAACTAGACTATGGAGTCTCTTTTAAGGTCCCTTTGTTTCGCTGCAAATGGGTCAACCTGAATGGGGAAGGGGTAAAGATAGACTAGTTATACGGAATGACAATAGTGGATCTCAACATCTTGGTTATAGATATGAACCATTCGTCCTAGACAATGATGTGTCTTAGGTTTTCTATGCGAAGGACATCTCCTCCAGACCGAAAAAAGAAAAAATATGCCAACGAATACATTATATGATGAGCCAAAGCGTCACATAGTTCTTTCAGGGAAAAGAAACATCGTGGGAATCGAGGACAAGACAGACATGCCAGAAGATTATAATAAGTTTGATGAAATTCCTCCCTTCACAGTGAAAACTGAACCAAGCATTCCGTTAAGTAAAGAAGATGCTCCATGGTTACGTCTGAAGCGATCATAAGGAATGACATATGCCAAGAAGTTCATGCTCATATTATGTAACTCTAGTTCATGTCTTTCGCGGTTTGTGGCTTTACCAAAGGATATCTTTCACGGTTTGTGGCCTTTAGTCCCGGTTTTGTAGTCTCGGTTTTTAATATTAATAAATGTCCTGAGTGTTAGTCCCGTTTTGTGGCTGGACCGGGAGTGCCTCTATGACCAGTTTCTTGGAGATGCCGGAGGACTGGGATCCGGCGGCATCTCCCTGAAACTGGTCGTAGTGGTGTCCCTGCTCTCGAAAACCATCTTGCAGATTGTAACTTCTCTAACTAGATCAATACGCCTCGGAGCTAACTAATTTCACATATTAGGGAGTGCCTCTATGACCAGTTTCTCGGAGATGCCGGAGGACTGGGCTCCGTCGGCATCTCCCTGAAACTGGCCGCAGTGGTGTCCCTGCTCTCGAAAACCATCTTGCAGCTTGTAACTTCTCTAACTAGATCAATACGCCTCGAAGCTAACTAATTTCACATATTTGGGAGTGCCTCTATGACCAGTTTCCCAGAGATGCCGGAGGACTGGGCTCTGTCGGCATCTCCCTGAAACTGGCCGCAGTGGTGTCCCTTCTCTCGAAAACTGGCTGGAGGCCTGGACTCGCAAGGATGCCTATTTATAGTACAAGCAGCTCGGCATAGTGTCGACACTTACGAAATAATGTCGACACTCACCCCTATCATTAGTGCTGACTCGTGTTTTGTCCCGGTTGGTGTCTCCAACCGGGACTACAGGTTGATCTTTAGTCCCGGTTGGTGACACCATCCGGGACAAGGTACACGCCGCACGACATAATGTCGACACTCACCCCTATCATTAGTGCTGCCTGGCCCAGCCTGCCGAAATCGTCCATCCCGGGTAAAAAGGACAAATGTCTGCCGAATCGGCAGGAAGTTATGTGCTGAATCACGGCATAGTTTGTGATGTTGTGCCCATATGATGAATGTGTGTGGAAATTGGTATGGAGAACAATGTTGCAGGAGGAAGTTTTCCTTTTTGTCGCACGTAAAAGCCCTTTTCCATTTTCCGAGCGCAAAAAACGGGTCGTTTTGTGAAGTAACCACCAAAATGCCGTTTCAGAATGCTACCGTCCCATTTTCCTAAAATACTAGACCACCTTACATGGACTATCTCCCAACCGGTACATCTTAAACCTTTTCGTCCATCCCGAGTAAAAAGGAAGTGGGTCCGGTTTATACTACATGTACACGATCTATCGCCCGTGATTTTTTGAAAAAATCATTTTTAGACTCGCAATATGTGGTTTCTTTAGAGATCCAATGCAAGTTCTAACGATGCTCGTCTCCTATCTTCATGCACACCGGTTCGACCATAGTTAGAAATTCAGATAATTCAAAACGGGCATAATAAATTCAAAAAAAATCCGAACAATGAAAATCCTTCGCGTGGTGTCATATTATGTTACATAGTTGAAAGGAAAAATACCAGACTTGGTATATTGACCATGTTTCGAAAAAACCTTCACAAAATGACCTATCGTGTTCGAGGTTTCATGGCTTTCGGTCCAAATGACCGATGTTATGTGCTGAATCACGGCATAGTTTGTGATGTTGTGCCCATATTATGCATGTGTGTGGACATTGGTATGGAGAAAAATGTTGCAGGAGGAAGTTTTCCTTTTTGTCGCACGGAAAAGCCCTTTTCCATTTCCCGAGCGCAAAAAACGGGTCGTTTTGTGAAGTAACCACCAAAATGCCGTTTCAGAATGCTACCATCCCATTTTCCTAAAATACTAGACCACCTTACATGGACTATCTCCCAACCGGTACATCTCAAACCTTTTCGTCCATCCCGGGTAAAAAAGACAAATGTCTGCCGAATCGACAGGAAGTGGGTCCGGTTTGTCATTGCACACCTCTAGACTCATATCTGCAACCTCATCACTCTTTCCCATGGATTCCACCGTAGCACTAACTCCCAGGGAGGCGGAGGTGCTTTGCGCCTCGAACTACCCCTGCCCGCCGGGCTACTGTGTCCCCATCGGCTGGATGCTGAGCGCCGGAGGCGTTCCGGTTCCTCATGTCCCTCTAGGTGTGGCACATCGGATGGCCATCACGAACCACTACTACTTCGAGCTCACGCCGGAGCAGCGGAGGAATCCCAGATGGCATCCTGACTATTTCCCGACATGGGAAGCCTTCTTCGTGGATCGGCGTGAGAGGGCACTCGCTAGGCAAGAGGAGGAGGGCCCACCTCCTCCGAACTTCAACGAGGCCGGCCGTCGGCTGTGGTGGCGCGGCCAGACTCTCCAGAGCGTCATGGCCTATGACACGGCCTCTGACCCTAACCCCCGCCTGTGCTACCCTCAAGTCCAGCCCACTCGTACTCAACCTTCAAGGTTCAACTATGGCGACCTCGACGACGATAGCGACGACGGCCGCGGCGAGTACGACGACTACATTGGCGAGTATTACAGGTGTAGGCAGGCGCATGACTGAATTATTCCAACATTGCAAAACAAGTTCGGCCGATTGTGGCTTAATCTGGCCATGTATCTTAATTTTCAGTTCTTCTATGTAACTTTGTGTTAGTTGTGTTATGTACTTTCATTCCAGTTTTATCCTAATCAAATTTTCTTTCCGCCCATTATTTTCCGTCCTCTTTTTTCCGCCCATTAAAAACAGAAAATGGTTTTTAATTACTTATAAGTTAATTCATTTTTAATTGTAAATGGTTCATATTTTAAATGGTTACATTAATTATTTTTTAAAACAGAAAATGGTTTTGAATTATTTATTCAAATCCAAACACTTTTTATGTTTAAAGTTTTTCTAAATTCCAAATTAATATTTAAAAAATATAAGTTAAATCATTTTTAATTTTAAATGGTTACATTAATTATTTTTTAAAAATAGAAAATGGTTTTGGATTATTTATTCAAATCCATACACTATTTATGTTTAAAGTTTTTCTAAATTCCAAATTAATATTTAAAAAATATAAGTTAATTCATTTTTAATTTTAAATGGTTACATTAATTATTTTTTAAAAATAGAAAATGGTTTTGTATTATTTATGCAAATCCATACACTTTTTATGTTTAAAGTTTTTCTAAATTCCAAATTAATATTTAAAAAATATAAGTTAATTCATTATTAATTTTAAATGGTTACATTAATTATTTTTTAAAAATAGAAATTGGTTTTGGATTATTTATTCAAATCCATACACTTTTTATGTTTAAAGTTTTTCTAAATTCCAAATTAATATTTAAAAAATATAAGTTATTTCATTATTAATTTTAAATGGTTCATAGTTTAAATGGTTAATTAATTATTTTTCAAAACAGAAAATGGTTTCGAATTAGTTATTCAAATTCAAACACTTTTTATGTTTAAAGTTTTTCTAAATTCCAAAGTAATTATCATTTAAAAAACATTAAAATTTAAACCCCAAAATAAAAAATAAGGCGGGAACAGAGAGAAAATAACTGAAATTTTTTGAAACAGGGGAATACGGTCCCGGTTGGAGCCTCCAACCGGGACTAAAGACCCTCCTGCGCGCGCCCCTTCAGCTGCTGAAAATTGGAGTATACGTCCCGGTTGGTGGCTCCAACTGGGACGTATGCCCTTTTAGTCCCGGTTGGAGCCACCAACCGGGACGTATACTCCCTCCCCTTTATATAACTTCTCTTCTTCTTCTCTGCTTCTCTTCTCCGCTTCTCTGTTTCATCGACAACGCCGCCATGCTGCCCGCGCACTGCCTCCATCGTCGTCAACGCATCCGCCTTCGGCCTCCACCGTCGCGCGCTCCCCGACGACCGCCGCTCGCGCGCTCCCCGACGACCGCCGCCCGCGTCTCTTCCCGCCGACGACCGCGCTGCCAGCGCCCTTCCCCCACCGCCGCGCGTCAGGTATGTCCCTCCTGCCTCTGTCCTCCCCCTCCCTCTGCTGCTGGTGGTGGGCGGCGGCGGCTGCTGCATGGTGGGCTGCTGGTGGGCGGCGGCGGCTGCTGCATGGTGGGGCGGCTGCTACTGCTGGTGAACAGCAAACACTACGGATGCGGAAAAAAAATCATATTTAGCGCCTTGGTTAGCGGTTTCCGTTGGAGGATGGGGCGTTTGGGTACGTTTTCTTTTTTGTACATATTAATTTTCATCGCTTAAGCGGCTACCTAAACGCCTGGCGTAATACATGCCCTTAGAGAGGGTCTACGGGTCTGCGGGTATGGGTTTGCCACCCCCATACCCGCCCCATTAAACTTGAAGGGTCTAACTTTTTACCAAACCCTTCCCATTTAAGGAGGGTATCCATCGGGTTTGTGGGTTTCGGGGCCCCATTGCCATCCCTAATCGCATCCTTATCATCGGACTATCCTCGTTTGCTATAATAGTATCACATTTACTCAATGATAGATTTATACTCCCTCATGTCGGGTTTGTAAGGCTCGGGAAAAGGGGATGTCGGTGGCCGGTTCCGCAGGACATGGGAGGCGTGCAGGGACGCGTGGGGCGGGTGTATTGTGACAAGAGAGAGGCAGAAGCTCTGTTTGCTCGGGGAAGGTGAGGAGAGGGGGGAGGAGGCGGCGCCGATGGGAGTTCCCCTGTTCGCTCACGCGTGGGCGAGACATGGGCGAAGGGGTCGCGCGGTCAAAACCATTGTGTTCGACGTAGGAAAGCTCGGTCTGGCTCGGTCGCGCGTAAATCTTCCCATGAAATTGCATGCCCCTTAGGTGCATGTGGGTTCGACGATGTGCCTTCGCCAGGGCATTCCGAACCCTCTTAAATCGATTCCAATATGGTATTTTGTTAGTATCTAGTGTTACCTATCTGCTGGATAGTTTCCCTTTTGTAGCCTTATACTCATGTTACCCTCTCATATGCATCCGAGGTTTCTCCGAACCAGGTTTTACACCCCTCGGAACTCCGCAATATTGATTTTAGTTGATTTTAGCTAGAGTTACCTATCTACTACACGGTTTCCTTTTTGTAGCTAGGTTTAGGGTTTCTCTTCATTTTTATTATTGTGTATGTATATATTAGGGTTTCTCTGAATTAGGGTTTATATCTCTCAACACCGTACCTAACTTTCTCCTTTAGCCGCTTTGACTTATTCGTTTTTCCACCTATGCAGAAAATATGGACCCACACGTCAGAGACGAAGAAAAGGAAGAGTTGATCCAAGGTGTGATCCGTGGGGAAGATAATTTAGATGTATCAACGTTTCTGAACAACTCCGGTGAGGGTGATCCTCTTTTTACCAGAATAGACGACTTGTTTGAGGTTGAAGGTGTTGCCTTCCGCGAGGGAGAAGGCGATGCCTTGTGTAATCGAGAAGACGACCTCTCCAGCGAGGTGCATGTAATATAATTAATTCATTAATTAATCATCTGCTATCTATATAGAAATAGTAACGACGACCTTTCTTATTTTAGCCCTCCGGATCGAAGGAATCTACTGAAAAGGCCAGACGAGGCCCAACCAAAAAGTTGCAAGACCATGAGAGGTTTAGGATCGAAGATGTCGCTGAAGACGGCAAACCGACGGCTCCCGAAGTTGTCGCAACCAAATTTGTGGCACAATGCGGAGTAATCGTTAGGGACTTAATCCCGATCACCATTAGAAATTGGAATAGGCCTGCTAATGCGGATGAAGTGGGAACATGTTTATTTGTCCCTAACCACGCCAAAGATTTACTGTGGAAGAGGCTCATGGTTAATTTCAAACTATCGAAGATAGAGCTGGATCCAAATGCGGAGGATCCAGTTGAGGACGCCTTACAACATGGGAGAGCCATGAAGGCTAAGGTCAGGGAGTGGGCTTTGAATAAGATGTCCCAGTGTTTCACCAACTGGAAGAAAAGATTGCACCTTGACTATGTCGTGAAAGAGAAGACTCCAGATTTCAAGAATATTCAGTTTGAGAAGATAAAACCATTCTGGGCTGAGTTTGTGGAATACAAGAAATCAGAAAAAAGCTAAGAAAATGTTTGAAACAAATAAGCTGAATGCTGCTAACAAGAAGTATCACCATACTATGGGGCAAGGTGGCTATAGGGCTGGCATTCCTAAGTGGGAGAAACTTGAGAATGAACTGCGTGCTAAAAAGATCACCCCAGAGACAGACGATTGGGTAGAACGTGGAAGGAATTGGTTTTACGGGCATGGGGGCACGTTGGACTCGGAAGGGAGGTGTATATATAACATACGACATAAAGAAGACCCCTTGCCAATTGAGAGGATGAGAAAAGCAGTAAAGGCTGTTAAAGATGGGGACTTCATTCCCGATAGAGAGAATGATGAGCTCACACTCGCCCTTGGAAATAAGGAACATGATGGACGAACACGAGGCACAAGAGGCTCCCAACCATGGAGGACTGGGTTTCCCGAAGAGAGGAAGAAATATCCTGATAGAGGCCGTCAGAGGAGAAAGGACAGGGAGGAAGTTGAAGCAAATAGTCAGAAAGAGCGAATGCGTTTAATTGAAGAAAGATTAACGCAACAACAAGATGAAATTAACGCACTTAAAGAGCAAAGTACTACCGGCCCATCTCAGCAGCACACTGCATTCGATGTTACCGGCCTATCGAATAATCGAAAAAGCAGTGTGGCTTCCACCGAGGTCCCGGGTGATGACAATGGCGATGACGATGATGCACCGATGATGGCTCCTGTTGGCTACCTAGTGGATGATATCACAGAGATGACACACTGCGAGCTACATGTCAAAGTTGTGAACATATCAATGAAGGTGGCGGTCGGCTATGCCTTACCAATTGGACCCACACCAACTTACCACTGTCGTCCGGTTCCAGAGGGCTACGTTGTTGTCGGCGTGGATGAAATCATGCCCACCTTTGAGGTTTTGGATCTTCACTACCCTGCAGGTGAAGGGGATGTGAATGTACTGGGAGACGCAAAAAACGTCACCATTCTATGGCCGAAGGAATGTATCGTGCTTCGAAATCACACGCCAAGGCCATCTTCACCGCCGCCTCACCCGTCTCCAGCGAGGCCGTCGCCGCCGCGGCAGCCGTCTTCGTCGCCTCACCCGGCTACGTCGCCTCACCAATCTCCGGCGCAGCCATCGCCGCGGGAGCCATCTCCGGCGCCTCAGGATAAAAAGCGTAAGCGTACCTGTACTGTGCGTCGTGGTAAGCGATCGCCGAAACGTAAACAAGAGCCTCTTCCAAAAGTACCAAAGGTTCCTCCCAAGAGAGCTTATGACTATACCGAAGAGGAGACTGCGGCGATCGTTGATGCGGAAACGATAGCGTTTTTCGCTAAGCTAAGGCGGCCGAAAGAGCCAGAGTTCCCCAGCACCAAAGAAGAAAAAGCCAAAGTGTTGAAAATGCTAAAGACTCTTCATCAACCCGAGCCAAAGTTGTCATCAGACTATGAGCGTTCTATTCTCAAGTCACATGCAGCACAAAAAGCCTCGAAGAGCAGTACTGATGCAAGCGAGAAATCTGTTGCCCAGCTCGGAGAACAAGCAAAACAAACTTGCGCCCCTCTCAAGGTGATTTCCCAAACCAATGTGGGGTCGAGCAAATATGGGGCCGAAGAGCAGTATGATCCAGAGGTAGTTGCACAATACGGAGAAGCTGCCGCTGCTCAAGGTATGAGTATTGCCCAGTACTTATCCCAGTTAGAGTTCTTCCCCGTGAGTGAAGTAGCATACAAATACCAGTACGGCAAACCTCTCGTCAAACCTGAGGAGGTAAACAATCATCCAACAAAAATGCGAAGATTGCATAACTGGTACATGCATGCCACAAGGGTCGGGGCTAACTGGATAGTGCTGAGGGTTACCAAAAAGCATCATGGGAAAGAAAAGGATGACATGATATCCATTGAATTTGATGAACTATTTCAATTATTCAATCAAGACGCCTTGGAAAAATCGATCATCAGTGCCTATTGTCTGTAAGTACTAATTCTGTAATTAATTTAGTCTCCAGCTATATTATTTTGTTTATTGCATGTATATAATCATACTGTAATATGCAGAATGAAGATTCTCGAATGCAGCAGAGGACAAATCTATGACATTGGCTTCATTGACCCATATTGGGTTCATGAAGCTAATCTCAAAATAAGCCTCAGGATACGGAGGATAATATAGTACACGCGTTAAGGTTTCAAGAAACCAAAAGGGAAATACTATTTCCTTACAACTTCGAGTGAGTGTTATTGTCTTGTATACACTTTCTATTTCGCTTACTCGATGTTAAGTATATAATTGATTAGTTATGCATTTGCAGCTTCCACTATATTCTGTTAATCATTCAACTTGACAAAGGGCGTGTACTAGTCATGGACTCGAAACATAAACCCCTTGAGACGTGGAAGGACATGCAGATACTTCTCCAGCGGTAATTCTAATCATTACGACACTATATCGGCAACGTTCGTGAATTTTATGATATCAAGTACTTAATAACTTATTTTATTCGTTTTTACGCCGGGCAGTGCTTGGAAACGGTTCACCAACAAGGCTAGGGGTGTTTGGAAAGAGGAGCTTACATTTCAACCACTAAATGTAAGCACCACTAGCTATATCCGCGCATCTCTTTGATTCTAGTTTTGATACAGTTATTATCATGCTTGATTATTATTTTGATTGAACTCTGTTCTCATAAAGTGCCTGACGCAGGGACCAGGTAACTATCTATCTGGATACTATGTTTGCGAGTTCATCCGGCAGACGTGCGATGAGAAGGGCAGAAATTTAGAGCAACTCCACAACGTAAACAATTTTTATAGTTTTTAATTACAATCAAATTGTGTTTAGTTTCATTCATATAGGCTAACTCCTTTTTTAAATCAGATCGAACGTCTACGGGACGGTCTTCTGCCAAAGGATCGCGTACGAGCAATTCAGGAGGAATTGGCGGGATTCTTGGATGCAGAAGTTCTAGACCCAAAAGGGGAATACTATTCGGCTGTGTATAGACAATAGGGATTGTAAAAATAGCAACTTTGAAGGAATTGGCCGGTAGCATCGAATAGCAACATTTGTATGTAGTGCATGAACTCGATCCGTGTATTCAATGTAATATTGTCATGATATTCATGATGTAATATAAGGTTCCTTCATTGATAAGTGCAAATCACTAAATAAACAATAAAACAACCTAAATGAATTCTCTGCCGCGGCACAAAAAGTGGCGAAAATGCTGCCGCGGCAACAAAGTGTGCCAAAATGAATTCTCTGCCGCGGCAGAGAAATGGCCAAATCTCTGCCGCGGCAGAAGGTTATTAGTCCCGGTTCGTGTTACGAACCAGGACTAATGCCCCACCCCCCTCGCCCTCTGCCACTGAGCAAAATAAAGGGATAAACCAAATCCTAGTTTGAAAAGTCAAACGCCAATTTGAAAAGTCAAACGGCAAGTTTGCTTGGTGGAGGGAGAGTAGGAAACCTACTTGGGGAGGAAGTCCCTCTCCCTCCACCGCCGGCCAAGGAGGCCGAGTTGGGGGAGGACTCCCTCCCCCTTGGCCGCGCCCTCCCACCTATAAAAGGAGGGGCAGGGGTGCCCCTCTAGACCTACACCTCCACCACCCAAAACCCTAGCCCTAGCCGCCGGCCCTCCTGCAGCCGCCGCCGCCCTAGGGCAAACCCTAGCCGCCGACTTGGGGCTTTCCCCAAGCCCTAGCCGCCGGCTTAGCTCTCTCTCCCTTGGTGCCTCTAAACCCTAGATCACCAAGGCTCTCTCATAGTCCACCATACTCGCTCCGGCTTAAGGCGAAGCCCTGCGAGATCTCCCCTCTACTTCTGGTACCACGCCGTCGTGCTACAACCTCCGCTGCCTGCTAGAACAAGGGAGAGGAAGGTCTTCATCGAGTACCGAACGTGTGACCGACTGCGGGAGCACTGCCGGAACGCGGCGCCGGAAGGATCGTCTACACGATCTTGAGATCGGCAAGAGTACGACTACATCACCCACGAGAATCCGCTCTCGTTAACCGCTTTGGAATCTTCGAGGGTGAGTTTCACTATCGACTCGTTGCTACAATCTAGTAGATAGATCTTGGCTTGTTTGTCTGCATGCGGTAGAAATTTTTTGTTTTCCATTCTACGAACCCTTACAGTATACTACCTGAGTGAGGTGCTCTCGCTATCCAAGCAGAACTACCCTCACTACAAGAAGCTGAACTCAATCACTACTTCCGAGAGCATTCCATCCGGGTGGTAGCATTGCCGCACTCGCGGAGATCATCGGCAACAAAGACACCACTAGCCGCGTGGCGAAATGGGCCATCGATCTCGCTGCGCATAACATTCAGTACAAGCCACGCACAGCAATCAAGTCGCAAGAATTGGTTGATTTCATCGTCGATTGGGCGGAGACACAATACATGCCCCCAGTGCCGGACTCAACTTACTAGAAACTAGACTTCGATGGATCAAAAATGAGGGGAGGACTCGGAGCCAGAATCGTGATAACCTCGCCCAAAGGCGACCGGCTAGAGTACGTTCTCCAGATCCACTTCAAAGCTTCCAACAATGTCGCCGAGTACAAAGCACTCATCCATGGGCTCAAAATGGCCAAGCAGATAGGCATTCAGAGGGTGTTGTGCTTCGGAGATTCGGACTTGGTGGTGCAACAAGTATCTGGCGAATGGGATGCCAGGGACGCGAATATGTCCCTTTACCGCTTCTTCATCCAGCAGCTGTGCGCCTGCTTTGAAGGATGTGAGTTTCACCATATACCCAGATCCAATAATGAAGCCGCTGACACTTTGGCCAGGGTCGGGTCAACAAGACAAGCCATACCACCCAGAGTCTCCCTCGAGCACCTGTGCAAGCCCTCCATCACTCCCTCACCAGAGTCTGAATCCATCGTACTCAGCACGGACCCAGGAACAGCCGGTGCCGCGGCACACCCGGGGACCGCCGCATCGCACCCGGGGACTGCCACGCCGCACCTGGGGAATTCTGCATCGCACCCGGGGACTGCTACATCGCACCCGGGGACTGCCTTGCCGCATCCGGAAACTACCACGACGCAGCCCGCGGTCGACATCAACACCCTTCCACCCGGCAGGCCTCCCGATGCTCTGGAGTCAGCCGTCCGTGAGGAGATCATGTTCATCATACAGACGGTGCACACCATATGGGAGGCGCCCGACTAGGCAAAGCCGTACATGGATTTCCTGGCCAAGGGTGAACTCCCAACAGAAGAGGTGGCAGCATGACAAGTGCGACGAAGGGCAAGCGCTTACACCATCATCAACAACGAGCTGTACAAGCGCAGTGTCGGAGGCATCTACCAGCGATGCATCAGTCAGGAGGAAGGAGCCAAGATTCTAATGCACATACACCAGGGCGAGTGTGGCCACCATGACTCGTCAAGGGCAATAGCAGCCAAGGCCCTTCGACATGGTTTCTATTGGCCGACGGCGCTGAAGGACGCCGATGAAATAGTTAAGACATGCAGCGGCTGCCAGCGATTCAGCCAGTTGAAGCACACGCCGTCTGCGGTGCTCAAGACATCACCGATCACCTTGTCGTTCGCGGTCTTGGGTATGGACATGGTTGGGACATTCAAGACAGCTCGATCCGGTATGACGCACCTACTCGTAGCCATGGACAAGTTCACCAAGTGGATCGAGGCGAAGCCAATCAAGAAGCTGTATGGAGCAACGGTGATCAAGTTCTTCACAGACATCATCATCCGTTTCGGCTACCCACACAACATCATCACTGATAATGGAACCAACTTTGCAAAAGGAGTCTTCGCTCATTTCTATTGGGAAAAAGGGATCCGCCTGGATCTGGCATCGGTCGCACACCCACAGTCCAACGGACAATGCGAGCGTGCTAATGGTTTGGTGCTAGCCGTAGTCAAGCCGAGGCTCATCGAACCGCTTGTCAGGTCACCCGGATGCTGGATAGAGGAGCTGCCAGCAGTGCTCTGGAGCCTACGCACCACACCCAATCGCTCAATCGGCTTCACGCCGTTCTTCCTCGTCTATGGGGCAGAAGCCATTCTCCCCACAGACATCCAGTTCGACGCACCTCGCAAGCAGCTCTACACGGAGCAGGAAGCCAAGGAGGCAAGGGAGGATAGCGTGGACTTGCTCGAGGAGGCGCGCGAGTTGGCTCTGACCAGATCAGCAATTTAGCAACAAGACTTGCACCGATACCACGCCAGCCGGATCCGGCCCACCTCTTTCCACGAGGGAGACCTGGTGCTGCGCTTGGTCCAGAGCACCAAAGGAATGCACAAGCTGTCCCCGCCATGGGAGGGACCATTCATCGTCAGCCGAGCACTCCACAATAATTCATACTATCTGATCGACGCACAGCAGCCGACGAAGAACAAGGCAGATCGCTCAGACGAGGAGACGGAGCGCCCATGGAATGCCAGCCTGCTCCGCCCATTTTACACTTAGAAAAGTGTATGTATCTTTCCTTTTTATGTAACAAGCGAACAAGATTGAGAGCCTTGGCGCAGCGCTAAGGACTTTGTCCCAATTCCGCACAACATCTGCATTTTCGTACCGGCTGGCCTAGGCCCCATGATTTCTACAGACGGCATAATATTGCACGCGGAATCTAGAGTAACCTCTTCGGTTCCGGCTTTAGAACGCATGTCGGCTGTCGACCCGGCAAGAGCAAAAACTCAAAGCGCACGTGGCAAGAAGATGCCAACGTAGAAAGCAAGGGCGTCTAGGCGAAACCGGTCGCGCCCTACAAGAGTTAATCCAACAACAGCGAACCGAAGTATCGCGAGGCACGCCAACATAGCCAGTCCTTTGGTTCCGGCTGCAGACCGCAACCCGGCTGACAGTGTCAACACCCGGATTTTTAATCCCAGATGCCTGTTATGCCATACATCGCAATCCCAGGATTACCATTTTTGCGAGACATAACAGAATTGGATACCATAGTACATCATCCATTACAAACCATACATAAGGTCTTACACAAATAAGGATCTCATGATCCAGTTCTTAATACAACTCCAGCAGCGGAAATACGTAATAATAAAGGTAGCATAGGCGAAGCTCCATCTTCGGGGTCACAGGCAATGCTGACGATGGGAGATGATCCTAGTTGTCGTAACCTTCCTGGGGTCCATCATCCTGGTACACCTCTTCATAGTCTGGCCACGGGAATAGCCAGGGAAATCCATGAGTACTCTTTAAGTACTCGCAAACTAATACTAACAAGTGAAGGGGGTTTTTGTAATAGGACACTAAGATCTAGGGTTGTTTTGCAAAAAGCCAGATTTACCTCTACTAAGTTCAGAAACAAAGAAAGCTAGTTGAAATTTTATAACTCCCCAGTGGGAACTTGTATCTCATGCCACAACTCCGTTGTGGTCAAGTCAAATTCTCCAATTCATTTCACAAGTCATTTGGAAAACATCTGACGGGGGAGCAGTATGGCCACTCCAACTATCCATAACCGCGGACGCGGCTATTCGAATAGTTTGACACTCTGCAGAGATTGTACACTTTGACCACAACATTCGATACATCCATCAGGAACAAATCCTGAATTCACCATACTCAGTATGCGGATAATCAATCCTAACCTTTCAATTACACGCCCTAGTATAGGCACCTCTCCTGTGAGTTTGGCCTCCCAACCATGACCAACTGTCATCTTGGGTACTACATAGGTGGACAATCTTCACAAGGTAGCCTCAGCTCAGACCTTGGCCATGAGGGAACCAATACTAAGGTATATAAGTTTCCAGTCAAGCCCTACCCAATCTTCGGGTATTGTGGTTGTACGGTAAAATTGGAATGGTATTGCATCCAGACAACCATCAGTTTTATAAAGGGCTAAGGCTCATGCCTTAACATTTTCATCACCAAAATCATCTGGTGTTTGGAAACACATGTCAAAACATATCAGTAGAATGACTCATCATTCTAAGGTTTTCATAACCATTTTCCACCAAGTATTCCCATCTACAGTTGATACAGTTTTATGGTTAGCACTAGCATCTATAAGTGGGGGTGTGTACTAATGGAGGGTGGTAACAAGTGTAGTTTTAACTAAGTTGAATATCATGCCTTAGGATGGCATCAAGATTATCTAGCTTAGGCCAAATTTTATGCTCTTGATGCAACCTTCAAGTATCTTTATACTATCTATAAATCACTTAAGTAGACTCTAAGTAAAATCTTTGATAAAGAAAAAAATAGAAGCTTGCAAGTAAAACTAGGATTGGGTTATCAAGTGGGTATGATCACCTATGCTTAAGGTATAGTTGGCATGGTAACAAGTAAGTATTGGTTTGCATCTGTAGAGTATCTTGCAAGTGTTAGCTTTCACATTCACTTGTAGTATTAGGCTTGGAAGTATGGGTTTGCATAATTGCAAGTATAAGCTTGCCTTGTGTAGAGCAGTGGTTGAAGTTCTCCTCGGCTTCTTCTTCGTAGTATCCTCCTTCCTCCTCGTATCCTTGGTCGGGACAAGCGTCTATGAATAAATACGAGGTAAACAATCACCAAACAATACTTAACTACTTTCAATCATCACACAAAGGGGTTCTATAGATGATCTAGCATCATCACTAACATTACAAGCACTTGACCTAATGATTTTAGTTTTAGAAAAGTAATTTCTACTCATTGAAAAACTACTTAAGATTTAATATTCTCCAAACCAAACATGGGATCATGTTGACACATGTCATCACCACATATTTTAGTTCATGGGAATGTGATTTAAAGTGGTTTCACAATTTAATAAGGTTTAACCCTTTTATTTTAATTAAAATAAGTGACTAGAAATGCCTATGTGGCATTCTTTTATTACTTGAACATTATTTCTGTAAGTAAACCCATATATTTTTATATATTCTGAAAGGTATGATCAAATGTGATTTTTGAGAGTTGGAATCAACTCAAAAGCTATCATGGTTTAAATTTGAAAAAGTTTGAATGCAGAAAAGCTTCTGCCTTGTTATTTTAACCAAGGTTGATCTACAAATCCAAATGATTTGAATCCAACAGGCTTGGATTCAGCATTTCTAGACCTTTCTAACAAAATTGGTTTCATTCAATTTGGTTCACTAAATCAAGCTGGGTTGATTTTTTAAACTAGGTACAGAACTGTGTTTGAATGAAAATGGAAAAATCCACATTCAAACAAATGGGCTGCGCGAGAAACAATACTGGGCCGGCCTTCTAAGAACAGCACTTACGCGGGCTGGATAAGTTGATGTTCCCACGCGTCAGTGAGACAGGGGGTGCGAAGTAGGTACGGGGCAACGTGGTGTGTTGGATTAGAAGTAAGATCAACGTCTAAGGGTCGTCGTCGACGATGAACTAGTCACCGGCGAGCTCGAACCCTAGCGGCGCTGTTGGTGTCGTGGGAGGCTCACCGGGGCTCAGGCGAGGGTCGGAGATGCAGGAGAACGACGAAGTCGACAACGGCGAACCTCCTAGTACCGGCAGCTTCTCCTGGGGCGGCTCCAATCGCTAGCCCCCTTCTTCTCTAGCAGCGGAGGGCTCCGGTGAAATTCCGGCGAAGAGCTGCTCGCCTTGCTCCGGGAACGGGGTGGAACGATCAGTGAAGAGAGGGGAGTAGAATGGTGTGAAGAGTTTGAGCGGGGGAGGCCTCTATTTATAGTCTCAACGACGAGACCGAACGGGATGGGCAGGCGACGGTGGCGACATGGCTACGGGCTGCTAGAGGCATGGCCGGCGGTGGCGATCGATCGGTGGTCTCCTGGCGATGCTCTACGGCTTTAATGTGCATGTAGGGGCGGTGGCAAACAGTCTGGAACACGCGATGCTCTATGCGGCAGAGGCGACATCTTTGACGGCGAGCGGTGGCTGTGAGGCATGGGGCGGCGAACGGGGATGTCTGGCGGTATCCTGGGACGGTGGTGATCTCGTATGCACGTGGAGAGGGCGGCGCGCGGTCTATGGGCGTGTGTCGAGGGTGGCGCTCTGGCACATGCTCGTCATGGTTGCTGGCGAGCTTGGCACGGTCTTTGCGTGTGGTCCAGGGGCTGGCAAGGTTCGAGCGCTGGACAGGGGGTGGCGGTGGATGGTGGGCTTTGTCCTAGACAAGGTTGGCACGGCTAGTTCTTCTCCTAGCTTGTTGTCCACACTGGGGTGACATGGTGAGGCTCGGTTGTTCACCATTGATGACATTGCCAAGCTTACAGTGGGGCTAGTGCTTAGTTAAGTTTGCTAGATGATCTACTGAGGTTGCTGTGAGCTAGAGAGGGAACCAGTTAGGCCCAAATCACTGCTCACAATAGTGTTTAGGATTTGATTGATTTGCATCAGCAAGGTGATTGATGAAATGGCCGCATGAATTCAAGTTTTGAATTTAAAAAAAAATGGTGGGTGTGCTAGGCAGGTGCTGGTGAGTCTGTGGATGCTTGGGTTTTGAAAGTTCAGCTTGTTTGAGTTGTTTTTGCAAAAGTGGGATCTTCCCATATGATAAAGATTCAATTTTGAACTGTCATTTAAATTATGCATTCAAATGTTTTTGGATGATCACAAGGTGGGCCTTGGTACTCTGTTATGAGTACTATCAAGGGGTGCAAAGATCCAAACAAGTTTCTGTTAAGTTTTGAAAGCTAGAGAGAGCCAAAGTAGGCATGGGAGTTAAATTGGCCAAAGTGACAATTCCCTTATTTTGTTTGTTTTGATTTATTTGTCTTTGGGCAAAGTGTGGGGAATGTTTAGATGATGTTTATTTCACCTAAGAATCCATTTACAAGCAAAGAAACACACAAGCAAGGTGATTTAAAAGAATTCAAATTGGAATGCATACACACATGCATGCTTTCATATTTTTAAATAGCAAAGTTTTTGGTTAACCCTAATTTTGATGATTAGAGTTTGATGATCCAAGTTTAATATTTTTGGGATGTTACAGACAGCCGGCAAGGAAAAATGCTCGAAGGGCCAATACTCGCTGAGAAAAGGGGAGTTGCTAGCGGCCTAACTCGAAGAGGCACATATCTCTTTTCCTTTTACGATAATTACCAACTAACGCATGAGCATATGCACAAGAAAACTAACCCAAAGCAACGCTTTGTCTTGCACGACCCGAGTCACAAGTTGGCAGGAAGCAAGGTGGACAAAGAGCTTCGCCCCGGCTGGCTACCCCAGCCGGCCCGAACCTCGGGGACTACACCTAGTGGACGCGCTCCCGCGCACCCACAAACTCAAGTCAAGGTAGCCAAAAGAGCTTCTCCCCGCCTGGATACCCCAGCCGGCCCGAACCTCGGGGACTACACCCAGTGGGCGCACTCCAGCGCACCCACAAACTCAAGTCAAGGTAGCCAAAAGAGCTTCACCCCGGCTGGCTACCCCATCCGGCCCGAACCTCGGGGACTACATCCAATGGACGCGCTCCCGCGCACCCACAAAATCAAGTCAGGACGGCAAAAGAGCTCGAACCCGGGTGGCTATCCTAGCCGGCGCGAGCATAAAAGACCACAGATGACGGAGACATAAACAAAGATAAGCAAAAGGCACCAAGACATAAAGCGGAGCACGAAGGCTCCACGCAGATTCAAAATTCGGCGACAGAAGTCAGTCAAAGTGTAGCACAACAAAGTAACAACTTTCACAAATACACCCGACATCCTAGGGATCAAGAGTCCGGATCTAGCAAAGTAGAAGGAGCAGGATCAGGGGCTGGGTCAACAGGGACGGCACCGGCGTCAGTGGAAGGAGGTTGGCTGCTGGAGGCGACGTCAAGGGGATTCCAAGTCGCCGGGACCCAGTGGAACGGCCGTGGCTCTCCGGGGGCGCTGAAGTCACGCTCCAAGTCCATGTAGGTGCTAATCTTCACCCCACAGACCTGGAGCGCAGGAATGCTGGCGCGAAGACCCTCGTAGGTCGTCCCAAGGCGGAAGCCGCGGGTGAGCACGCTCAGGTCTGCACCCGGGTACCACGACTTCACCAGAGCAAGCGCCATCTCCACTCCGCCTCGAGCAGCCCACTCTTTGTGCACATACAGCACGTCGATGCCCTTGGACAGAGCCATAGCTAGGCTGGCCATGTCATGCCCGCGTCCGGCCAGATGTAGTGGAAGAGATCGTTGCCAACGGCGCGCAAGCCATTGCTCTCCTCCGCTACCACCTTGACCAAGTCGAGGGAAGTCAGGTCACGCCCAACCTCTTCCACGGGCAGCTTCTCCATGGCCATCTCGGTCGCCTCAGGATAATGAGCTGCAGCCAGGCACAAAGCAGAATAAACAGACAAGATCGAACAAGTCACGGCACAACGGAAGAAGGAAGCTGAAGAACTTACTGATGACCATCTCCGAGATGTTCTGGAGGTGCTGAGTAAGCTCCTCCTCCCTACGGCGAAGAACCTGGATTGTCTCCTCCTGTTGGGTGGAGATCATCTCAAATTTCTTCAGCGCCTCCGCCCGGATGTCAGCTGTCTTCTTGCCCCGCTCCACGCTAACCTCATGATGGTGCTTGGTCGTGGCAAGTTGATCGAACTGCGCTTGTCGCACCTTGTTCGATACCTCCAGCCGGGCAACCTCAGCTTTGAGGCGTTCCACCTCCCTCTCCTTGTCCTGGATCATGGTTGTAGGAGGATACCCGATGGTCAATAAAAAAGGGAAAAGGGAGCCAATCGCCAAGATAGATCTGAAGAAGCAATCTTACGGCCAAGGTCCCGAGTGTTCCTCACAGACTCCACAAACGCTTTCTGGAGCAAGAAATCAAATGAGCAATAGAGAAGCAAACCGAATGAAAGAACGAAAAACGTGTGAAGGGCAACGACTTACCTCCATCAAAACAGACAATTTTTTGGCCTCGCCAAGGCCCTTTTCCATTCCGTCAACCAGGTGGCGAACCTAGCTAAGTGCGACGGGGGCCGAGCCGGAGAGCTGGGCAAGGATCGCACCCGGCGTCAGCACAACCGGAGCTGGCCTCATGCCGGTGACGATAACCTCGTCATCATCAGCAGCCACCACCAACTCCCTCCCAGCCGGTTGACCACCATCCGGCTGGCCAGCATCCGCCGCAGCCGCCTGCGTGGCCCCAGCTCCCTCCGTCACCTCCGTAATGACGGGACTGGCGGAGCTGCTTGGAGCATCACTCCAATCCGGGTTCACGCTAGTCCCTGGACGAAGGAGAGGGGTCTCCGGGTCCTGCGCAGCCGCAAATAGCTGGCCCAGCCGCGAGGACGCAGGCGCCTGGTGAAGCAGCCCCGTGGTCGGAGAGCCCTCAGGCGCCCTGGGAGGAGATGGCACGGCTGACGCAGCCGGGCTGGCCGCAGCCGGCGCGGGCGTAGCTGGTGACCTCGCCACCTCTTCAATCGGCGGAGGAGGCAGAGGAGCAATGGCGGAGGCACCACCATCTCCAAGCACTATGGCCTCGCTGCGCGGAACGAAGAGTCAAATGAGAAACCAGCAAAACCGCAGAGCTGCAAGCAAGGGCAAGAGAGATACTAACCCAGCGACGGACGATGGAGCAACAAGCTGACGCCCCCGGCGTGTCTTTTTCGTGTCAACTAGAGTGGGAGCGGCAACAGGTGCCGCCCTCTTTCCCCGGGCTCTCGCCGCGGGTTTCTCTCGGCCACCCTCCTCGTCGGTGACATCGACTGCGGCACAAGCAAAGAGTAAAAATCATAACCTCAAAAACAAAGGAGAAAGAAAAAGCTACGGTCAGCAACCTACCATGAGGAACCAAGGGGCCGTCGTCTGCCCGGACGGGAAACCCTTCGGGCTCCGTCTGGGGGTACTTCTTTGGTTTCCTGTCCTCCAAGGACGGAAGCGAGAAGTCACCCATGCCATCCTCAGCTAGCTGCGTCGTGAACAACTAATCAAAAAGGGGGGCATAAGGAACCCAAGGAAAGCTAGCAATAACAAGAAGCGAGACGCAAAACAACCAGAGAAAAACTTACCCGAGGTGGCAGGCGGCCGCGATGGTACGGGGGGCAAGATTATTCCTAGTTGGCCTCGATGCGGAACTTGGATATCATGGAGACCCAATTCCACAGGTCCTGGTAGGGCACATCCTGCTGCAACGTCCTCGTCGGATCGTTGGCGGTCGAAAGGTGGCACATCTTGTGCGACCGCTTCTGCAGCGGAAGCACGCGACGCACCATCCACGACAAGGTGATGTCCCGGGCGGTGAGCCTCTCCGTTTCCACCATCGTCTCCAGCCGGGTGGCCGTACGATCGAGGTCCGCCACCGCGCCCATGCCCTTCGTCGTCCAGCCCTTCTGTGTCGAGGGCACGTCGGTGAAGGGTGGAAGGCAGATCCAGTCAATCTCCATGGCATTGCTCACATAGAAATATGAGAGCTGCCACAGCTTGATGGTGTCGGGGAGCTCAAACCGCGGCATCGGCGAGGAGGACCACGGGTAGACGGCGCAGCAGCCCGTCCGCATCAGCAATCCACCCTTGGTGATGTTCTAGGCATTGAAGTGGAAGAACTTGAGAAAGTTCGCCACCTTGGGCCACACCCCAAGATATGAATCGCAGCAGGCCGCATGATGCGACAGCTGCGCCATGGCGTTGGCGCCCAAGTGATGAAGCTGGAGGTCGAAGAAGAGAAAGATCTGGAGGAGGAAAGGGCTGACGGGGAGGCCGAAGCCGCGGGCGAAATGCGCGAGGAAGACGACACGCTCCCCCGACCGAGTGTTCGGCACCCGCTCCCCCTCAGGCGCAAGCCGGTGCTTCACAAGCATCGACGAGGGAAGAAACCTCCCCCGCCGATACTTGTTTATGAGCTCGTCGATCACGAAGGACCCGCACCAGCCGCCATGTTGCTCCGACAGCATCTCGAAAGAGGAGGAGGCCATGGTGGGCGGAAACAAAGTGGCTGGCGGCGATAAGGAGAGGGCGTGCAAGAACAAGGAACACTGGGGCACGAGGGGAAGGTGATCCGAAGGATGGATAAGTATGGGAACCGATCCCCCTCAGAGCTCTATTTATCCCCGCAAGCGGCATCGTCGCCCCTTCGGCTTATGCGCAACGCGTGGCGTCACGGAACCACAGCCGCACGACGCTTCGGCTCCAGATCCTCTGTGCCGTCGTAACTGCCACAGAAGATCCCCGGGCATTAGCAGGAGACGAGGAGTGCGCACATGCGCTAGAGCCAAAAACTGACGCAGCGATACGGAAGTCAAACTGACGCGACATGCGCTAGAGCCCAGTCGTGGGTGACAACATCAACAACGTCATCTAGACAAACATTTCATTTTCAGCTCCGCCAGCCGGTACCTGCCTTCGCTGTTTACACCCAATGGACTGCCATCGATTCCGCAACCAGTTAATTCCAGCCGGAAAGCAAAAGCAAAAGCCGCAGCTAAAGAAAATAAAGCAACCCTCTCAGGACAGGAAGGAGCACGGAAGATCTTTCCTACCGGCCAAGCCCATACGTGCCCGAGGACTAGTGTCGGGGGGATAACCCTCGGGTGGGGAAAGCCAGGCATAAGTAGGCCGGCTCCAGAAGATGCAGGCCGCCTGGCCTCCAGGAAAGACAACTCTAGCCGACTGGCAAGCAAGTCCGGCTGGGCTTATAACCTTCCCGGCTGGCCCGTCTAGCCGGTGGCCAGAAGAACCGGCCGGGTGGCCGTTCCCACCTGGCTCACCTTGGATTCGATGGAGAGCACGGAAGGACTGACGCTCTGTGTGGGGTACGCTTTTGGCTCTCCCTCGTCATCAAGGAAGCTGGCATGCCGTCATGACAGACACTACCCGACGAAGATAAAGCGAGACGGTCGGCTGGACTGGCGAAAGCAGTCCGGGTGACCGTTAAAGCAGGGTGACACCCCAAAGGAAGCCCAGGTGACCGCTAAAGAGAAGGATGACGCTAAAAGAAGGGCGGAATGGGTCCTGGCCTACCGGCTAGGCCCTGCAGCCGGCCCTGACCTGTAAACCCATATCCAAACAGTAAACCCTAGGACCCGATCTGTAATCTGCCCCCCAGACCAGTATATAAGGGAGGGCAGAGCCAGGGTTCTAGGTAGGCAACAATAGAAGGATATAAGTGTTAGCATCAAGTTCCCATCTTCCTCTAGCCTCCGATAGTTGCTAAGGAAACAACTCAAGGAGCATATGTACTGAGCATCAAGCTCCCATACATAGTTCATCTTGCAGGAGTAGGGGTGTCACTGGTAGAAAACGCCCCATGCGTCCCGGTTGGTAAGGGCCATTAGTCCCGGTTGCCCAACCGGGACGGGGCAATCGGGACTAAAGCTCTAACCTTTAGTCCCGGTTGCCCCACCAACCGGGACAAATGGGGGCACACGTGGCGTCATCAGAGCGCGAGGGGGGTGGAGTATTAGTCCCGGTTCGTAACACGAACCGGGACTAATAACCTGCTGCCGCGGCAGAGATTTGGCCCATTTCTCTACCGCGGCAGAGAATTCATTTTGGCACATTTTGTTGCCGCAGCAGCATTTTCGCCACTTTTTGTTCCGCGGCAGAGAATTCATTTAGGTTGTTTTATTGTTTATTTAGTGTTTTGCACTTATCAACGAAGGAACCTTATATTACACAAGATCATCATGACAATATTACATTCAATACACGGATCGAGTTCATGCATTACATACAAAAGTTGCTATTCGATGCTACCGGCCAATTCCTTCAAAGTTGCTATTTTACAATCACTACTGTCTATACACAGCAGAATAGTATTCCCCTTTCGGGTCTAGGACTTCTGCATCCAAATCCCGCCAATTCCTCCTGAATTGCTCGTACGCGATCCGTTGGCAGAAGACCGTCCCGTAGACGTTCGATCTGATTTAAAAAAGGAGTCAGCCTATATGAATGAAACTAAACACAATTTGTTTGAAATTAGAAACTATAGAAATTGTTTACGTACGTGTAGTTGCTCTAAATTTCTTCCCTTCTCATTGCACGTCTGCCGGATGAACTCGCAAACATAGTATCCACATAGATTGTTACCTGGTCCCTGCGTCAGGTATTTTACGAGAACAGAGTTCAATCAAAATAATAATCAAGCATGATAATAACTGTATCAAAACTAGAATCAAAGAGATGCGCGGATATAGCTAGTGGTGCTTACATCTAGTGGTTGAAATGTAAGCTCCTCTTTCCAAACACCCCTAGCCTTCTTGGTGAACCGTTTCCAAGCGCTGCCCGGCGTAGAAAACGAATAAAATAAGTTATTAAGTACTTGATATCATAAAATTCATGAACGTTGCCGATATAGTGTCGTAATGATTAGAACTACCGCTGGAGAAGTATCTGCATGTCCTTCCACGTCTCAAGGGGTTTATGTTTCGAGTCCATGACTAGTACACGCCCTTTGTCAAGTTGAATGATTAACATAATATAGTGGTACCTGCGAATGCAGAACTAATCAATTATATACTTAACATCGAGTAAGCGAAATAGAAAGTGTATACAAGACAATAACACTCACTGGAAGTTGTAAGGAAATAGTATTTCCCTTTTGGTTTCTTGAAACCTTAACGCGTGTACTATATTATCCTCCGTATCCTGGGGGCTTATTTTGAGATTAGCTTCATGAACCCAATATGGGTCAATGAAGCCAATGTCATAGATTTGTCCTCTGCTGCATTCGAGAATCTTCATTCTGCATATTACAGTATGATTATATACATGCAATAAACAAAATAATATAGCTGGAGACTAAATTAATTACAGAATTAGTACTTACAGACAATAGGCACTGATGATCGATTTGTCCAAGGCGTCTTGATTGAATAATTGAAATAGTTCATCAAATTCAATGGATATCATGTCATCCCTTTCTTTCCCATGATGCTTTTTTGTAACCCTCAGCACTATCCAGTTAGCCCCGGCGGACGTGGCATGCATGTACCAGTTATGCAATCTTCGCATTTTTGTTGAAAGATTGTTTACCTCCTCAGGTTTGACGAGAGGTTTGCCATACTGGTATTTGTATGCTACTTCACTCACGGGGAAGAACTCTAAGTGGGATAAGTACTGGGCAATACTCATACCTTGAGCAGCGGCAGCTTCTCCGTATTGTGCAACTACCTCTGGATCATACTGCTCTTCGGCCCCATATTTGCTCGACCCCACATTGGTTTGAGAAATCACCTTGAGAGGGGCGCAAGTCTGTTTTGCTTGTTCTCCGAGGTGGGCAACATATTTCCCGCTTGCATCAGTACTGCTCTTCGAGGCTTTTTGTGCCGCATGTGACTTGAGAATAGAACGGTCATAGTCTGATGACAGCATTGGGTCGGGTTGATGAAGATTCTTTAGCATTTTAAACACTTTGGCTTTTTCTTCTTTTGTGCTGGGGAACTCTGGCTCTTTCGGCCGCCTCAACTTAGCGAAAAACGCTGTCGTTTCCGCATCAACGATCGCCGCAGTCTCCTCTTCAGTACAGTCATAAGCTCTCTTGGGAGGAACCTTTGGTACTTTTGGAAGAGGCTCTTGTTTACGTTTCGGCGATCGCTTACGACGCACAGTAGCGGTACGCTTACGCTTTTTATCCTGAGGCGCCGATGATGGCTCCCGCGGCGATGGCTGCACCGGAGATTGGTGAGGCGACGGAGCCGGGTGAGGTGACGAAGACGGCTGCCGCGGCGGCGACGACCTCGCTGGAGACGGGTGAGGCGGCGGCGAAGATGGCCTTGGCGTGTGATTTTGAAGCACGATACATTCCTTCGGCCATAGAATTGTGACGTTTTTTGCGTCACCCAGCACAGTCACATCCCCTTCACCAGCAGGGTAGTGAAAATCCAAAACCTCAAAGGTGGGCATGATTTCATCCACGCCGACAACAACGTTGCCCTGTGGAACCGGACGACAGTGGTAAGTTGGTGTGGGTCCAATTGGTAAGGCATAGCCGACCGCCACCTTCATTGATATGTTCACAACTTTGACATGTAGCTCGCAGTGTGTCATCTCTGTGATATCATCCACTGGGTAGCCAACAGGAGCCATCGTCGGTGCATCATCGTCATCGCCATTGTCATCACCCGGGACCTCGGTGGAAGCCACACTGCTTTTTCGATTATTCGATAGGCCGGTAGCATCGAATGCAGTGTGCTGCTGAGATGGGCCGGTAGTACTTTGCTCTTTAAGTGCGTCAATTTCATCTTGTTGTTGCTTTAATCGTTCTTCAATTAAACGCATTCGCTCTTTCTGACTTTCTGCTTCAACTGCCGCCCTGTCCTTACTCCTCTGACGGCTTCTATCAGGATATTTCTTCCTCTCTTCGGGAAACCCAGTCCTCCATGATTGGGAGCCTATTGTGCCTCGTGTTCGTCCATCATGTTCCTTATTTCCAAGGGCGAGTGTGAGCTCATCATTCTCTCTATCGGGAATGAAGTCCCCATCTTTAACAGCCTTTACTGCTTTTCTGATCCTCTCGATTGGCAAGGGGTCTTCTTTATGTCGTATGTTATATATACACCTCCCTTCCGAGTCCAACATGCCCCCATGCCCGTAAAACCAATTCCTTGCACGTTCTACCCAATCGTCTGTCTCTGGGGTGATCTTTTTATCACGCAGTTCCTGCTCAAGTTTCTCCCACTTAGGAATGCCAGCCCTGTAGCCACCTTGCCCCATAGTATGGTGATACTTCTTGTTAGCAGCATTCAGCTTATTCGTTTCAGACATTTTCTTAGCTTTTTCTGATTTCTTGTATTCCACAAACTCAGCCCAGAATGGTTTTATCTTCTCAAACTGAATATTCTTGAAATCGGGAGTCTTCTTTTTCACGACATAGTCAAGGTGCAATCTTTTCTTCCAGTTGGTGAAACATTGGGCCATCTTCTTCAAAGCCCACTCCCTGACCTTAGCCTCCATGGCTCTCCCATGTTGTAAGGCGTCCTCAACTGGATCCTCCGCATTTGGATCCAGCTCTATCTTCGGTAGTTTGAAATTAACCATGAGCCTCTTCCACAGTAAATCTTTGGCGTGGTTAGGGACAAATAAACATGTTCCCTCTTCATCCGCATTAGCAGGCCTATTCCAATTTCTAATGGTGATCGGGATTAAGTCCCTAACGATTACTCCGCATTGTGCCACAAATTTGGTTGCGACAACTTTGGGAGCCGTCGGTTTGCCGTCTTCAGCGACATCTTCGATCCTGAACCTCTCATGGTCTTGCAACTTTTTGGTTGGGCCTCGTCCGCTCTTTTCAATAGATTCCTTCGATCCTGAGGGCTAAAAGAAGAAAGATCGTCGTTACTATTTCTATATAGATAGCAGATGATTAACTCATGAATTGATTTATATTACATGCACCTCGCAGGAGCGGTCGTCTTCTCGATTAAACAAGGAATCGCCTTTTCCCTCGCGGAAGGCAACACCTTCAACCTCAAACAAGTTGTCTACTCTGGTAAAAAGAGGATCACCCTCACCGGAGTTGTTCAGAAACATTGATACGTCTAAATTATCTTCCCCACGGATCACACCTTGGATCAACTCTTCCTTTTCTTCGTCTCTGATGTGTGGGTCCATATTTTCTGCATAGGTGGAAAAACGAATAAGTCAAAGCGGCTAAAGGAGAAAGTTAAGTACGATGTTGAGAGATATAAACCCTAATTCAGAGAAACCCTAATATATACATACACAATAATAAAAATGAAGAGAAAGGGAAACCGTGTAGTAGATAGGCACATCGTCGAACCCACATGCACCTAAGTTGCTTGACAACGTGAATCGGGTCTGGGGCTACCCACAGTGACTGACCAGTGGGGCCGAAGACCAATAATACCAAAGTAATTAATAAACCTAATAATACCTAACTAATAATAAACCTAATAATCGAAACACCGAAAAGAAAGGGAAACAATCAACACATGGCATCGATGCAATGCTCAAGCAAGTATGATGATATGACAAGTTAATTTGCATTGGAATGTAACCCTAAGACATGCTCAAAGATTTAATCGGGGTTCCGAGGGGTGAAAACCCTAACTCGGGGAAACTCCGGAACATATGAGAGGGGTGCATTTGTTCTTCTAATTATACTTGTCATTTAAGTTGTTTAACAATGCATGATTATAGGTTAAATAGATAGGTTTCATTTTTCTGAACAATTTGATATATTATTTGTATTTTTCTGACTTATAAACAATAAGTTATTGAATTTACAATATTAAATCATTTTCTGGAATTAAAAAAAAAGGCAAATAGTTTTTACACCGGGGCGACCCCTAGCCAGTGAGACTGACAGATGGGCCCTAGTGCCAACTCAGCCTCCACGCAAGCAAGCAGGCCCCACCGAACCCTGGTTATTTTTCACGAGTTCACAGTCTACCCATTGGGGCTGGCCGGTGGGCCAGGGCCATGGCCACCTCGGCGCCCGCTCGGCTCGCCGGTGAGCACTGTGCGGTGGCCGGCGACGTTGCTAGAGGGCTCGGGAGGGGGCGTGCGTGGGTTTGTTCGAAAGAGGGCGTCGAGGCGAACCTAACTAGTAGGGCACCGCTCGGATTTGGTCACCGGAATAGGGCACGCGACGCATGCAGCGGCCGGTGATGGCGGCGGACGGCGCGGGAGAAGGACAGAGCGCTAGGGGAGGAAAGAAGGGGTCCCAGAGAGTTACAAGCTCACCCTCGACGCGTGTGTAGCCTTGGCGGGGACGGAGGAGATCGGCAGCAACGGTGATGGCAAGGCAGAGCTCATCGGTGATGGGGAAGACGCGGTCGATTCCAGTCGCGCGGCTTCGATTCCTTCGGCGAGGAGGATAAGCACAGCGAGGCAGCGCGTGGAGGCCGACGGCGAGACGATGGTTGGGCAGCCTGACGGCGTCCGAGATGTTGTCCTCGCGGCGGCGGCGATCTCTGTTGCGGCTGAGTGAGAAAGAGGAACGGGGAAGAAGGAGAAGGGGCATGGTTAACTAGTAGGGGACCTTTAGTCCCGGTTGGTGGCTCCAACCGGGACTAAAGGGTTATACGTCCCGGTTGGTGCTCCAACCGGGACGTATAGTCCAATATTTTCAGCAGACCAAGGGTTGGCGCGCAGGGGGTCTTTAGTCCCGGTTGGTGGCTCCAACCGGGACATATTCCCCTGATTTCAAATTTTTTCAGGTATTTTCTCTCTGTTCCCGCCTTATTTTTTATTTTGGGGTTTAAATTTGTATTGTTTTTTAAATGATAATTAATTTGGAATTTAGAAAAACTTTAAACATAAAAAGTGTTTGGATTTGAATAAATAATTCAAAACCATTTTCTATTTTAAAAAATAATTAATGTAACCATTTAAAATATGAACCATTTACAATTAAAAATGAATTAACTTATATTTTTTTAATATCAATTTGGAATTTAGAAAAACTTTAAACATAAGAAGTGTATGGATTTGAATAAATAATCCAAAACCATATTCTATTTTTAAAAAATAATTAATGTAACCTTTTAAAATGAATTAACTTATATTTTTGAATATTTATTTGGAATTTAGAAAAACTTTAAACATAAAAAGTGTTTGGATTTGAATAAATAATTCAAAACCATTTTCTGTTTTAAAAAACAATTAATGTAACCATTTAAAATATGAACCATTTACAATTAAAAATGAATTAACTTATATTTTTTTAATATCAATTTGGAATTTAGAAAAACTTTAAACATAAGAAGTGTATGGATTTGAATAAATAATCCAAAACCATTTTCTATTTCTAAAAAATAATTAATGTAACCTTTTAAAATGAATTAACTTATATTTTTGAATATTAATTTGGAATTTAGAAAAACTTTAAACATAAGAAGTGTATGGATTTGAATAAATAATCCAAAACCATTTTCTATTTCTAAAAAAAATTAATGTAACCTTTTAAAATGAATTAACTTATATTTTTGAATATTAATTTGGAATTTAGAAAAACTTTAAACATAAGAAGTGTATGGATTTGAATAAATAATCCAAAACCATTTTCTATTTTTAAAAAATAATTAATGTAACCTTTTAAAATGAAGATAGGGGACGAGCATCGTTAGAACTTGCATTGGATCTCTGAAGAAACCATATATTGCGAGTCTAAAAATGATTTTTTCAAAAAATCACGGGCGATAGATCATGTACCTGTAGTACAAACTGGACCCACTTCCTGCCGATTCGGCAGACATTTGTCCTTTTTACCCGGGATGGACGAAAAGGTTTGAGATGTACCGGTTGGGAGATAGTCCATGTAAGGTGGTCTAGTATTTTAGGAAAATGGGACGGTAGCATTTTGAAACGGCATTTTGGTGGTTACTTCACAAAACGACCCGTTTTTTGCGCTCGGAAAATGGAAAAGGGCTTTTTCGTGCGACAAAAAGGAAAACTTCCTCCTGCAACATTGTTCTCCATACCAATTTCCACACACATGCATAATATGCGCACAACATCACAAACCATGCCGTGATTCTGCACATAACATCAGTCATTTGGACCGAAAGCCATGAAACCTCGAACATGATAGGTCATTTTGTGAAGGTTTTTTTGAAACATGATCAATATACCAAGTCTGGTATTTTTTCCTTTCAACTATGTAACAAAATATGACACCACGCGAAGGATTTTCATTGTTCGGATTTTTTTTGAATTTCTTATGCCCGTTTTGAATTATCTGAATTTCTAACTATGGTCGAACCGGTGTGCATGAAGATAGGGAACGAGCATCGTTAGAACTTGCATTGGATCTCTGAAGAAACCACATATTGCGAGTCTAAAAATGATTTTTTCAAAAAATCACGGGCGATAGATCATGTACCTGTAGTACAAACCGGACCCACTTCCGACCGATTCGGCAGACATTTGTCCTTTTTACCCGGGATGGACGAAAAGGTTTGAGATGTACCGGTTGGGAGATAGTCCATGTAAGGTGGTCTAGTATTTTAGGAAAATAGGACGGTAGCATTTTGAAACGGCATTTTGGTGGTTACTTCACAAAACGACCCGTTTCTTGCGCTCGGAAAATGGAAAAGGGCTTTTCCGTGCGACAAAAAGGAAAACTTCCTCCTGCAACATTGTTCTCCATACCAATGTCCACACACATGCATAATATGCGCACAACATCACAAACCATGCCGTGATTCAGCACATAACATCGGTCATTTGGACCGAAAGCCATGAAACCTCGAACATGATAGGTCATTTTGTGAAGGTTTTTTCGAAACATGATCAATATACCAAGTATGGTATTTTTCCTTTCAACTATGTAACAAAATATGACACCACGCGAAGGATTTTCATTGTTCGGATTTTTTTTGAATTTGTTATGCCCGTTTTGAATTATCCGAATTTCTAACTATGGTCGAACCGGTGTGCATGAAGATAGGGGACGAGCATCGTTAGAACTTGTATTGGATCTCTGAAGAAACCACATATTGCGAGTCTAAAAATGATTTTTTCAAAAAATCACGGGCGATAGATCATGTACCTGTAGTACAAACCGGACCCACTTCCTACCGATTCGGCAGACATTTGTCCTTTTTACGCGGGATGGACGAAAAGGTTTGAGATGTACCGGTTGGGAGATAGTCCATGTAAGGTGGTCTAGTATTTTAGGAAAATAGGACGGTAGCATTCTGAAACGGCATTTTGGTGGTTACTTCACAAAACGACCCGTTTTTTGCGCTCGAAAATGGAATAGGGCTTTTCCGTGCGACAAAAAGGAAAACTTCCTCCTGCAACATTGTTATCCATACCAATGTACACACACATGCATAATATGGGCACAACATCACAAACTATGCCGTGATTCAGCACATAACATCGGTCATTTGGACCAAAAAAGCCATGAAACCTCGAACATGATAGGTCATTTTGTGAAGGTTTTTTCGAAACATGATCATTGTTCGGCATACATTTAGTCCCGGATGTAGTCACAAACCGGGACTAAAAATACTTTCCGCCATTTCCCACCTCTTCCCGCCAAGTTTTCCCGCCCTTTCCTTTCTACTAGAGCTTTTAGTCCCGGATGTAGTCACTAACCGGGACTAAAGATATTTCACGCCATATCCCAAAGCTTCACGCCAAGTTTTCCCGCCCTTTCCCTCTATATTTAGGGTGATCGTGTCATGGCTATCCACACATCCACACCTTCCTCTCTTAGAACAATGGACAACGCCTACTGGGCCATTCTGACCCTCGAGGAGACCGAGGCGCCCTTCACATTTATTAATATTAAAAACTGAGACTACAAAACCGGGACTAAAGGCCACAAACCGCGAAAGATATCCTTCGTTCAAGCCACAAACCGCGAAAGACATGAACTAGAGTTACATAATATGAGCATGAACTTCTTGGCATATGTCATTCCTTATGACCGCTTCAGACGTAACCATGGAGCATCTTCTTTACTTAACGGAATGCTTGGGTCAGTTTTCACTGTGAAGGGCGGAATTTCATCAAACTTATTATAATCTTCTGACATGTCTGTCTTGTCCTCGATTCCCACGATGTTTCTTTTCCCTGAAAGAACTATGTGACGCTTTGGCTCATCATATGATGTATTCGTTTGCATATTTTTCTTTTTTTCGGTCTGGAGGAAATGTCCTTCACATAGAAAACCTGAGACACATCATTGGCTAGGACGAATGGTTCATCTCTATAACCAAGATTGTTGAGATCCACTGTTGTCATTCCGTACAACTGGTCTATCTTTACCCCTTCCCCATTCAGGTTGACCCATTTGCAGCGAAACAAAGGGACCTTAAAAGAGACTCCATAGTCTAGTTCCCATATCTCCTCTATGTAACCATAATATGTGTCCTTTTGTCCATTCTCGTCTATTGCATCAAAGCGGAAACCACTATTTTGGTTGGTGCTCTTTTTATCTTGGGCGATCGTGTAGAATGTATTCCCATTTATTTCGTACCCTTGGAAATTCAATACAGTAGAAGATGGTGACGCGGCCAACAAGTATAGCTGATCTCCAACAGTGGTGTCATTCAAGAGATGTGTCCACATCCAACCACCGAAAGACTGCATGTGTTCATCTGTAATCCATGATTCAGGCTTCCCCGGGTTTTTGGAGCGTACAATATTCTTGTGTTCCTCAATATACGGAGCTGCCAAGGTGGAATTATGTAGAACTGTGTAGTGTGCTTTAGTGAAAGAATCCCCGTCCCTACATATCATTGCTTTCTTTCCCAGCGTGCCTTTTCCACTTAGTCTTCCCTCATGCCGCGAGTCAGAAACACCAATCGGCTTAAGGTCAGGAATAAAGTCAACACAAAACTCAATGACCTCCTCTGTTCCATATCCCTTGGAGATGCTTCCTTCTGGTCTAGCACGGTTATGAACATATTTCTTTAAGACTCCCATGAACCTCTCAAAGGGGAACATATTGTGCAGAAATACCGGACCGAGAATGGCAATCTCTTCCACTAGATGAACCAGGAGATGCGTCATAATATTGAAGAAGGATGGTGGGAACACCAATTCAAAACTAACAAGACATTGTACCACATCCTTCTATAACCTTGGCAGAATATCTGGATTGATTACCTTCTGAGATATTGCATTGAGGAATGCACACAGCTTCACAATGGGTACTCGAACATTTTCCGGTAGAAGCCCCCTCAATGCAATCGGAAGCAACTGCGTCATAATCACGTGACAGTCATGAGACTTCAGGTTTTGGAACTTTTTCACTGCCATATTTATTATCCCCTTTTATATTAGATGAGAAGCCCGACGGCACCTTGATACTGTAAAGGAATTCAAAAAAGATTTCCTTCGATTCTTTGGTAAGAGCATAGCTGGCACGACTTAAGTGACGCCCTTTATCCGTCTTGTTATCTGTATGCATGTTCTTTGGGTCTTTCATAATTTGTTGGTCCTCACATGCTTCAGGTGTATCTTTTGTCTTCCCATACACGCCTAGGAATCCTAGCAGGTTCACGCAGAGATTCTTCGTCACGTGTATCACGTCGATTGAAGAGCGGGCACGCAGGACTTGCCAATATGGCAGCTCCCAAAATATAGATTTCTTCTTCCACATGGGTGCGTGTCCTGTAGCGACGTCGTTCGGAACTGATTGGCCGCCGGGACCCTTTCCAAAGATTACTTCTATGTCCTTGACCATACCAAATACATCATCACCAGCAGGGAGTTCGGGCTTCTTCCGGTGATCTGCCTCACCTTTGAAATGCTTTGTGGCATCCCGCAAAACCACTACTAGAAAATCGCGTTGAATTTGTGCATTGCATCGTCATCATCATGCATTGTTTGCTTAAAACTATTTTCGCAAAGCCCGTTTGGTTTTCTAAGACGCCCCATCTTTAACTAAATATCAAACCCCGGGTCCCCGGATTATTTTTGTTTGTCTGATATCGGGTTGCAAACGGTGTTTCTAAAACAAATAAAAATATTTATTATTTTAGTGGGGCAGTCGAACGGGCCGAATGACCCGAACGACCACCCCAGGATTTTAATCGGTCCACCCCAACAAATCCTACAGCTACCTAAAACCCTACCCACACCCAGCCTCCACCTCACCCTAACCAATAACCAACTGCCACCTCACCTCTCCCCAAATCCCCACCACTCCCTAGCTGACACATCACCACCCACTCCCCACTCAAACCGCACCCTCTCTCTCTCCTTTTCCTCCCTCTCCTAGCACACAACGCACTCACACACCTACCCGCGGGTCCCCCACCTGCCAGCCGGCCCCAGCCAGCACACCTCCTCCGCGTGGCCCCACCCCAAACCGACCCCCTGGACCCGGTCGCGTCGTCCTCTTCCTTCCCCCCCCCGCTCTTCTCTCTCCTTCGATCCTCTCTGCTCCGCTCGCCGCCCGAGCTCGCTCTGCCGCCGCCGCGCGGCCTTCCCTTCCGCCGGCGCCGCCCCGCTCGCTCTCCCTGGCCTCTCCTTCCTCTTCCCACTCGCCGCGTCGCTCCCTCTCCTCCCTCTCCTCTCCGGCGCCGCGCGCTCGCCCACCTCGCCGCGCCGCCCGCGTGCTGCAGCCACCACCCCGCTCGAGCCCACCTCCCCGCTGCGCTCGCCACCGCATCGCCCTCACCACCGCTTCCCCCGACGGCCGCCGAGCCGCCGCGCCCCCCACCGCGTGCTCGCCCCGCCTCCGGCCTCCCCGCCTCGCCGCCGTCCCCGCGTTCCCCGGCCGTGCTCGCCGCGCCGGCGAGCGTCCTCCAAGCCGCGCCTCCAGCCGCCGGCCTTCGCCCCGCCGGACCCGGGTTCCTCCGGCGCCGCCGCCCGTCTTCCTCCGGCGACCGACCCCGCCGCCAGCGTCCGCCCGGCCCCGTCGCCCCGAGCCGCCACTCTCCCTCTGCTCCTCTCCGCCATCGCCAGGCCGCCGCCCTCCGCTCCTCCGGCCGCCTGCGAGCTCTGCGCCCGGCCACCGCGAGCGTCGCCGTCGCCCTCGTCTGCCGCCGGCCGTCCACCTCGAGCCCTGCTGCCTTGCTCCCCCTCTTCGACCCGCCCAGCTCTGCCGTCTGTGTCACCAGGTCGTCGCGCCTTGCACGTTCTCCAGCTCGCCTCCGACGCTCGCCGGCCCCACGCGTGTAGGCCTCACCGTGCCCGTGCCCTCTCCGTCTGTAAGAAGTGGTAACAGTCGTGTGTTTGAGATGAGGTTGCAGCCTTGAGGGTTGGTGATGTTGTGGTCACGAGAGGATGCGGTACAGTTGAGCCGGTGGTTCGAGGCCCTCGCGAAGGTAGAGATCAACGAGATCCCCGACAAGATTTTGGTACCCCATGAGCGCCCGAGACTGGAGTTTGGACCAAGAGAATCACGCTGAGCGATCACGGAACGTCGAGCTCTTCCTCACGGAACTCGAGAACGCCAAGTACTCCTTTCCGGAGTTGATGCTGAGAACCCGGACGCCAGGCCACCGACACGGATACGCCAAGTTCTTCTCCCCGGACGCCAAGTCCGTCCCGATATACGGACCCGATAAGACCTTCGCAACGACAAGATCGACCCCGTGGGACCCGACAAGACCGGCACAACGACACGAACGACCCCGACCAGAAGAACCCGATGCGCCCCAACGCCGAACCAAGTCTCCCTTCCCCGATCCGAAGACCGAACCCCGGAGTCCGAGAACGATCCCGTCGAACCCTGGACCCCGAACCCCGGAACCCCAAGATCTCCCGAACCCTAATGTGTGAACCCCTTCCCGCAAACCCTATTTTATAAATGAAATATAACCTTATCGCATATTAAATTGTCATACTTGCATGCATATCAGGTTTGGGGGCCTTATGCCGATTCACCTAACAATTAAATATGGGGCCATATGCGAGCAAATCTAGCCTTATATTGGCCTCATTTAAACTTGTGTAGCGAACCGGTACCATATCTTGCCATGTTAAACAACATTTAATTGCGGGGTATCTAAATAACTTGCACCATTTAATTAATTGTCGGGACCCCGGTTCCACTTAATATGACCTAATCGCATCCCATCTTTGCCATGCCATGCATCATACATGCATCATGCCGATCTTCTGCCGTTGTATTAAATCTTGCATCCGGTGTTTATTCTAGTGCTTTGCTTCTTCGCGGATAAGGCCGTTGAGTTGATGCGAGTGTCGACCCGATCTTCGGTTGAACCTTCGACAGTGTTTTTCAGGCGAGCATCTTCCCCTTTCTACCTATCTTACTTTTATAGTGTTTTACTCCTTCCTGTTGATCTACTGCTATCTGTGTTGCGATGCTTTAGTTTCCGTACCTGTGATATACCGTGCAGCCCTATATTGCCTTGGACACATCCTATTACCTGTTGTTTGGTAGATAGTGGGACTTGCGCGTCGTAGTCGCTTGCTCAAGTGATGTTGCGTGTCGTCAATTGCCACAGTTGTTGGAGTAATGCCGCATGTTTGATGTTGGAGATGATCATAGTTTTACTTCTCGTTCACTTTAATTCCTGTTTAACAACTAAAATTGAAGTAAGCAGAGGCATCGGTGGGTGATAGATAACATTTGGTTTCCGAACGCCCACTTGTGTCCCGTAGGACCCCAAGTACTTGATACCTGTTCCTTGATTTATCGCGCTATCCACATATGGGGAGTATGGGCCCCCCTTAGCCAGAGCTTGATTCAGTCTTATTTCTTGGGGCCACAAACTAGTTTGAGGTTTTATTTACGATCCTGTACTTATGCCATGTTTTACTGCTTTATTTACGATTGTGCGATAGATAGCACCTGTACTGTTTAGGATCGGGACACGATTCCGCGGTGTCGACAAGCCCAGTTTTGGGTTCCCAGTCGTTCACAGCCGTATACCCAGACCTTGAGTCCGTCTCGGAGCTAGCTTACTTCGTTGCGGGTAGCTTAATGGGGTGGCCCCCTGAAATATTTCTGAATCTTGTGATTGCTCTGTCGTGAAGACCTCGTTGGGTTTTGATTTGGTTTTTCCGAGGTTGATCGTGTGTGTGTTGCTATTTGTGCACCCCGGACGGGTTAAAACTTTCTGAAAGCCGTGTCCGCGGTTATGGACGACTTGGAGCACAGTATCTCGAACATAGACAACTATAACTAAAGTTTACTGTTATAAATTGACTTGTATCTGATATGACTAGTAAATATTGCAACTACAACGGAATGGCTAAATAAAACTGCCAACAATTGCTTGTTTGGATTGTCGCTTGCGACCATTGTACCTGACTAGTAAGTATTGCAACTACAACGGAATGGCTGAATAAAAGTACCAACAACTGCTGGGTTTTGGGTTTATCTCATGTCATCTGTATATGATTAGTAAGTGTTGCAACTATAACGGAATGGTTAACTAAAAGTGCCCACCGCCTACTTTATCAGGATGATTATCTATACTTGACTAGTAATTGCTGCAACGATAACCGAATAAATAAAACTGCCAACTGTGTGAGTTCCTCGGTTGACTTCCTCGTTTGGTATCGAGGGGGAAACACCAGGATGGGTATGTTTGGTGTTAGCTTCAGGTTGGATCCGGATAGGTCATTCTTACCCCTCTCTGATAACCGCCAGTTGTATCGAGTCTCTATAGGTTGTTCAGTGCATGCTGTCGCTGCCGCTCAGTCCACCATACCTGTGTAGGCGAGGACCGCCGAATTCTAGTCTCGCCGTGTACTGGCCTCAGTACTGACGCTCCTTCTTTTCCCTTTGCCCTTTGTCGGCACCCCTTTGTTTAAGCAGGTTTGAGATCGACGTCGTTAGCAGGGTTACCCTTCCGGCTTGGCCTGGGCAGGGTTATGGACGCCATTGGTTATTCTTCAGGGCTCTTAGCCCCATTTGCATCTTGTCCGTAGCTGGACGCTCTATCGTTTTCAAGGTGATTTGAATCTTTGTATATTATATCTGTATTCTTGACTCTCTGAGTCGCTGTTATATATATCTGTTCTGTGGGTCCCATCGAGGACTGTTGTGTAATGTTATTACTTCGTTTTCCACCCGCACGAAAGTGCCTGGTGGGCACCTTTGAATCGTTTCTATGCGGGTTTGGCGAATTTTGCTCAAACTTGCATAGGTCCGATTCTGAGGGTGTTACAGAGTGGTATCAGAGCTTAGCAGTTACGATACCCCACAAGTCCAGCCTGTAGGATAACCTAGCTAACAGCCGAAGTAGAGTGTCAAAACTATTTTTGCAAAATCGGTTGGATAGTTCTGATTAGGTCTGATTTTACTCCTTACCCCTCTGCTATTCTCCTCTTATCTCGACGTGTTTTGGGATCCGCTCTCGTCTCTTTCTTCGAGTCCAGGAATTTCTCGTGGTTGGGTTTTCCGTCGTACCTTCAGGGTTTCGCTTCCTCCTCTGTTAACGGTGTTCTACCATCCGGTGTTCAAGCTGCCTGATGAATCCGTCTATGGTGTTACCATCCTTTGTTCCTTGTTTGTGCTTTCCGGTGTTTTCCCGACGCGACGACATCATCTACGCCAGATCCGATGCAGAGTCTGCATCACTCCGTTGTTCCGAACCTCGCTTGTCGAGATCTTCAGTCTGATTCCGAGAACGGCTGCATGCTTTTCTACTGATTGTGCAGAGTAATAGTTTGGGTGCGTGATGGATTGGCCCCCATGCCGACTACCTTTTCTATTCGCTTTTGTACATTGAAGAGGATGAGAATGCATCGGTTCCCCCTTTCCATCGAAGTTAGGGGTGGCTTTATTTGCGATACCTCTACCTTCGACCTTTTGATCCGGAGTGTTCTCTCGACGATCACGGACAACGACCTCTTGTTAGTGGTGTCGCGAAGATCTACACGATGCGAGAAGACGCAGATCGCCGACCTTCTTTCCAGTACCATGAGGCGGAAATCGAGGGCGAGATCCCTTGTTAGTGGTGTCGAATTGTGGCATCCCGCAAAACCACTACTAGAAAATCGCGTTGAATTTTGCATTGCATCGTCATCATCATGCATTGTTTGCTTAAAACTATTTTCGCAAAGCCTGTTTGGTTTTCTAAAACGCCCCATCTTTAACTAAATATCAAACCCCGGGTCCCCGGATTATTTTTGTGTGTCTGATATCGGGTTGCAAACGGTGTTTATAAAACAAATAAAAATATTTATTATTTTAGTGGGGCAGTCGAACGGGCCGAATGACCCGAACGACCACCCCAGGATTTTAATCGGTCCACCCCAACAAATCCTACAGCTACCTAACACCCTACCCACACCCAGCCTCCACCTCACCCTAACCAATAACCAACTGCCACCTCACCTCTCCCCAAATCCCCACCACTCCCTAGCTGACACATCACCACCCACTCCCCACTCAAACCGCACCCTCTCTCTCTCCTTTTCCTCCCTCTCCCAGCACACAACGCACTCACACACCTACCCGCGGGTCCCCCACCTGCCAGCCGGCCCCAGCCAGCACACCTCCTCCGCATGGCCCCACCCCAAACCGACCCCCCCTGGACCCGGTCGCGTCGTCCTCTTCCTTCCCCCCCGCTCCTCTCTCTCCTCCGATCCTCTCTGCTCCGCTCGCCGCCCGAGCTCGCTCTGCCGCCGCCGCGCGGCCTTCCCTTCCGCCGGCGCCGCCCCGCTCGCTCTCCCTGGCCTCTCCTTCCTCTTCCCACTCGTCGCGTCGCTCCCTCTCCTCCCTCTCCTCTCCGGCGCCGCGCGCTCGCCCACCTCGCCGCGCCGCCCGCGTGCTGCAGCCACCACCCCGCTCGAGCCCACCTCCCCGCTACGCTCGCCACCGCATCGCCCTCACCACCGCTTCCCCCGACGGCCGCCGAGCCGCCACGCCCCCCACCGCGTGCTCGCCCCGCCTCCGGCCTCCCCGCCTCTCCGCCGTCCCCGCGTTCCCCGGCCGTGCTCGCCGCGCCGGCGAGCGTCCTCCAAGCCGCGCCTCCAGCCGCCGGCCTTCGCCCCGCGTCTCCCCCGAGCCCCGCCGGACCCGGGTTCCTCCGGCGCCGCCGCCCGTCTTCCTCCGGCGACCGACCCCGCCGCCAGCGTCCGCCCGGCCCCGTCGCCCCGAGCCGCCACTCTCCCTCTGCTCCTCTCCGCCGTCGCCAGGCCGCCGCCCTCCGCTCCTCCGGCCGCCTGCGAGCTCTGCGCCCGGCCACCGCGAGCGTCGCCGTCGCCCTCGTCTGCCGCCGGTCGTCCACCTCGAGCCCCGCTGCCTTGCGCCCCCTCTTCGACCCGCCCAGCTCTGCCGTATGTGTCACCAGGTCGTCGCGCCTTGCACGTTCTCCAGCTCGCCTCCGACGCTCGCCGGCCCCACGCGTGTAGGCCTCACCGTGCCCGTGCCCTCTCCGTCTGTAAGAAGTGGTAACAGTCGTGTGTTTGAGATGAGGTTGCAGCCTTGAGGGTTGGTGATGTTGTGGTCACGAGAGGATGCGGTACAGTTGAGCCGGTGGTTCGAGGCCCTCGCGAAGGTAGAGATCAACGAGATCCCCGACAAGATTTTGGTACCCCATGAGCGCCCGAGACTGGAGTTTGGACCAAGAGAATCACGCTGAGCGATCACGGAACGTCGAGCTCTTCCTCACGGAACTCGAGAACGCCAAGTACTCCTTTCCGGAGTTGATGCTGAGAACCCGGACGCCAGGCCACCGACACGGATACGCCAAGTACTTCCTCGAGGACGCCAAGTTCTTCTCCCCGGACGCCAAGTCCGTCCCGATATACGGACCCGATAAGACCTTCGCAACGGCAAGATCGACCCCGTGGGACCCGACAAGACCGGCACAACGACACGAACGACCCCGACCGGAAGAACCCGATGCGCCCCGATGCCGAACCAAGTCTCCCTTCCCCGATCCGAAGACCGAACCCCGGAGTCCGAGAACGATCCCGTCAAACCCTGGACCCCGAACCCCGGAACCCCAAGATCTCCCGAACCCTAATGTGTGAACCCCTTCCCGCAAACCCTATTTTATAAATGAAATATAACCTTGTCGCATATTAAATTGTCATACTTGCATGCATATCAGGTTTGGGGGCCTTATGTCGATTCACCTAACAATTAAATATGGGGCCATATGCGAGCAAATCTAGCCTTATATTGGCCTCATTTAAACTTGTGTAGCGAACCGGTACCATATCTTGCCATGTTAAACAACATTTAATTGCGGGGTATCTAAATAACTTGCACCATTTAATTAATTGTCGGGACCCCGGTTCCACTTAATATGACCTAATCGCATCCCATCTTTGCCATGCCATGCATCATACATGCATCATGCCGATCTTCTGCCGTTGTATTAAATCTTGCATCCGGTGTTTATTCTAGTGCTTTGCTTCTTCGCGGATAAGGCCGTTGAGTTGATGCGAGTGTCGACCCGATCTTCGGTTGAACCTTCGACAGTGTTTTTCAGGCGAGCATCTTCCCCTTTCTACCTATCTTACTTTTATAGTGTTTTACTCCTTCCTGTTGATCTACTGCTATCTGTGTTGCGATGCTTTAGTTTCCGTACCTGTGATATACCGTGCAACCCTATATTGCCTTGGACGCATCCTATTACCTGTTGTTTGGTAGATAGTGGGACTTGCGCGTCGTAGTCGCTTGCTCAAGTGATGTTGCGTGTCGTCAATTGCCACAGTTGTTGGAGTAATGCCGCATGTTTGATGTTGGAGATGATCATAGTTTTACTTCTCGTTCACTTTAATTCCTGTTTAACAACTAAAATTGAAGTAAGCAGAGGCATCGGTGGGTGATAGATAACATTTGGTTTCCGAACGCCCACTTGTGTCCCGTAGGATCCCAAGTACTTGATACCTGTTCCTTGATTTATCGCGCTATCCACATATGGGGAGTATGGGCCCCCCTTAGCCAGAGCTTGATTCAGTCTTATTTCTTGGGGCCACAAACTAGTTTGAGGTTTTATTTACGATCCTGTACTTATGCCATGTTTTACTGCTTTATTTACGATTGTGCGACAGATAGCACCTGTACTGTTTAGGATCGGGACACGATTCCGCGGTGTCGACAAGACCAGTTTTGGGTTCCCAGTCGTTCACAGCCGTATACCCAGACCTTGAGTCCGTCTCGGAGCTAGCTTACTTCGTTGCGGGTAGCTTAATGGGGTGGCCCCCTGAAATATTTCTGAATCTTGTGATTGCTCTGTCGTGAAGACCTCGTTGGGTTTTGATTTGGTTTTTCCGAGGTTGATCGTGTGTGTGTTGCTATTTGTGCACCCCGGCCGGGTTAAAACTTTCTGAAAGCCGTGTCCGCGGTTATGGACGACTTGGAGCACAGTATCTCGAACATAGACAACTATAACTAAAGTTTACTGTTATAAATTGACTTGTATCTGATATGACTAGTAAATATTGCAACTACAACGGAATGGCTAAATAAAACTGCCAACAATTGCTTGTTTGGATTGTCGCTTGCGACCATTGTACCTGACTAGTAAGTATTGCAACTACAACGGAATGGCTGAATAAAAGTACCAACAACTGCTGGGTTTTGGGCTTATCTCATGTCATCTGTATATGATTAGTAAGTGTTGCAACTATAACGGAATGGTTAACTAAAAGTTCCCACCGCCTACTTTATCAGGATGATTATCTATACTTGACTAGTAATTGCTGCAACGATAACCGAATAAATAAAACTGCCAACTGTGTGAGTTCCTCGGTTGACTTCCTCGTTTGGTATCGAGGGGGAAACACCAGGATGGGTATATTTGGTGTTAGCTTCAGGTTGGATCCGGATAGGTCATTCTTACCCCTCTCTGATAACCGCCAGTTGTATCGAGTCTCTATAGGTTGTTCAGTGCATGCTGTCGCTGCCGCTCAGTCCACCATACCTGTGTAGGCGAGGACCGCTGAATTCTAGTCTCGCCGTGTACTGGCCTCAGTACTGACGCTCCTTCTTTTCCCTTTGCCCTTTGTCGGCACCCCTTTGTTTAAGCAGGTTTGAGATCGACGTCGTTAGCAGGGTTACCCTTCCGGCTTGGCCTGGGCAGGGTTATGGACGCCATTGGTTATTCTTCAGGGCTCTTAGCCCCATTTGCATCTTGTCCGTAGCTGGACGCTCTATCGTTTTCAAGGTGATTTGAATCTTTGTATATTATATCTGTATTCTTGACTCTCTGAGTCGCTGTTATATATATATCTGTTCTGTGGGTCCCATCGAGGATTGTTGTGTAATGTTATTACTTCGTTTTCCACCCGCACGAAAGTGCCTGGTGGGCACCTTTGAATCGTTTCTATGCGGGTTTGGCGAATTTTGCTCAAACTTGCATAGGTCCGATTCTGAGGGTGTTACATGCTTGCCTTTATTTCTTACGGGATGATTGGTCGGAAGAAATCGTCGATTCGCCAGGTACACAACCTTCTTGCATTTATGCAAATATGTACCTTCGGTCTTATCTAAACAGTGGGTGCATGCCTTATATCGTTTGTTTGTCTGTCCTGAAAGGTTACTAAGAGCAGGCCAATCATTGATGGTTACGAATAACAACCCTCGTAGATTAAATGGCTCCTGTTTGTTCTCATCCCACGCACGTACACCTGGTTTGCCCCACAACTGTAAGATTTCTTCAACTAATGGCCTAAGGTACACATCAATGTCGTTGCCCGGTTGCTTCGGGCCTTGGATGAGCACTGGCATTATAATGAACTTACGCTTCATGCACAACCAAGGAGGCAGGTTGTAGATACATAGAGTCACGGGCCAGGTGCTGTGACTGCAGCTCTGCTCCCCAAAAGGATTCATGCCATCCGTACTTAGACCAAACCATAAGTTCCTTGTGTCACCTGCAAAGTCTGGGAAGTCTCTCTCGATTTTTCTCCACTATGACCCATCAGCAGGGTGTCTCAACTTCCCGTCTTTCTTACGGTCTTCTTTGTGCCATCGCAACAACCTGGCATGCTCTTTGTTTCTGAACATGCGTTTCAACCTTGGTATTATAGGAGCATACCACATAACCTTAGCAGGAACCCTCTTCCGGAGGGGCCTGTCCCTCAACATCACCAGGGTCATCTCGTCTGATCTTATACCGCAACGCGTTGCATACCGGGCATTTATCTAAATTCTCATACTCCTTACCGCGATAGAGGATGCAGTCATTAATGCATGCATGTATCTTTTGCACATCTAATCCCAAAGTACAGAGAGTCTTCTTTGCTTCGTAGGTACTCTCGGGAAGTTCTTTATGTTTTGGAAACTTCGGCTTCATTATTTTCAGCATCTTTTCAAATGAGGAGTCAGTTAGACCACACTCTGCCTTCCATCACAACAATTCCAGTGTGGTACCGAGCTTTGTGCTGCCATCTTCACAATTTGGGTACAACAATTTCTTGTGATCTTCTAACATGCCCTCTAACTTCAACTTCTCATTTTCTGTTTCACAGTCTCGCTTTGCATCAGAAATGACCCTACCAGGTTCATCAGCCGGCTCATCTGATGCCCGTTCTTCACCTCTTTCCTCTCCATTGTCTTCCATTGCAGTATCACTGTATTCAGGAAACATATGATGATAGTTGTTATCATCATCTTCTTCTTCACCATCTTCCATCATAACCCCTCTTTCCCCGTGCTTGGTCCAGCAATTATAGTTGGGCATGAAACCTTTCATAATCAGGTGGCCGCGAATAATTTTCGAGGAAGAGTACTCCTTGTTGTTCCGACATTGAACACATGGACAACGTATAAATCCATTCTTTTTGTTTGCCGTAGCCACATCGATAAATTTATCCACGCCTTTGATATACCCGGCTACCCGCCGGTCACCGTACATCCATTCCCGACCGTTCATCTGCATCATATAAGTAAGTTTATCAAAAAACAGGACATCATAAATAGTGAAATAACCAATTCACACCGACACATGAATTGTATCAATGACCTAGAAAAGATAAGATTGCTAACCTCGATCGAGGGAAATAAAGAGGAGAAAGCTCAAGTGCGTCTCGGACACCTTCTATATTTTTGTTCTATGAGAAATTCAACGGGATTATTCACTCAAACATTTCAACAAACACCTTCAATGCATGCATGAGAAAAAACTAGCACACCCCCTCACACCTTCCACCATTCGAAAAAACAGAGTGGAGGCAGAGGGGGCTGGGGCGTTGCATTTATAGAGGGCAGGGGTCTTTAGTCCCGGTTGGAGCCAGCAACCAGGACTAAAGGTGCGTGCCACGCCACGTGGCTGTGGCCAAACCTTTAGTCCCGGTTGGTGGCTCCAACCGGGACGCATGCCCCCTTACCAACCGGGACGCATGCCCCCTGGCCCCGTGCCCGCTCCAACCGGGACGCGTGCCAGCATTAGTCCCGGTTGGTGGCGCAACCGGGACTAATGCTCCGAGGGGTCGCGAACGGATAGCCCTTTTTCCTCTAGTGTGTTACCTCGCCAAGAGGGCCCCGAACCTGAGTACGTCCATGTGTGTGCAGTGCACCGTGCCCAACCTATTGCGTGAGCCACCGAATGCATCCGTGTGTCCCTTCTTTGTCATCCCTGATGGCTCTGCCGTGTTCCACACCACGACAAAAAGTAAATAAAATTCTATGCACTTTTCATTAAGAAAGAACAAAGATTCAACCCTAGCCACCATTTTGGTATTTTTTAACAACCAAAAATAAATAAACATATGGATGACGTCCTTTTATGTGACATAGTTCGCATGAAAATACAAAACTTGCAATATGGTAATTTTTAGAGAAATTGTTCACAGGAAGGTTATCACATATAACTTATCTCGGTTTTCTATCCAAATTACCATGTTGATGACAAAATCCATCCCACACTTCATGATAATTTGCACAAAATGTGCACTGAGGTGCATATTGGAAGACAAACATATGTCCTAAAAAAGCTTCCAGCCTTTTTGTTAACTAGAGTTTATTTTTATTCATGAAAAGTGTGTTTTTATGAAGTACCTAACAAAATAAGATGCAAAATGTCACCACAGCAATTTGCACAAGATAGATGTATGTAGTGTTATTTCGGCCCGTTGATGAAACGTCAATGCATTGTTTGGTGAATCATTGAAGTTTTAGTCACTATGCACATGTAGACTCTGCGGACTCTTTCTTGATAGCACCATATGTCATCTATATATAGCAGCATTGGCTTAGACTTCAACTCTATGGTAACATCTAAAGTTGTATAGTCAAAACATCGTGCGTCGATTGACTAGATTTCGGTGTGACAAGGACGTTGATAGCCACAGATTGTTAGTGACATGTACGTTGGAATGAAATGCACCGAGAATCCGAAGTTCAGTCCAATGGAGTCTTTAAGCTCTTTTAGTGTCTCTACAATTAGATACGCAATAGATGAATCGAGTGGAATTGGTGAGACGAGCAACCATACTATCAGTGAGGAACGTTTCACTAGATGGAAAGCCACCTTATAAATTCTCAAACCACCCATATGATCATCTTATCGAGAAAATATGATCATCTTATCTATATAAGCCTAGATACTACCAGTTATTCGATGGAGACGACTAAGGCCGTGTGTTCATGAAGGAACATGGACGGAACAAGACATTTAGTTGACGCTCCAGATCATTTAGACATGACAAGTCTTGAGGAAATATGATGTCATTTGGTTCATACTCATAGTTGTTGAAGTGTATAAGTGGATTGCACTAGCCATTTCCATCAGTTCAGACTTTTGGTTGCGTTGGCTAGTGCATGAAGCTTGACATGGTATCAGAATAGTAAGGTAGCTCCTCTCCTCGCAGCCGCCGCCGCCCGCCCCGGCTTCCTGCCGCCGCGCCCGGCCGCCGCCGTTGCCTCTCCCTCGCCGCCTGCGAGCTTGCCCCGTCCTCCCCGGTCGCTGTCGTCCGTCCGTTCCGCCCCGGCCGCCGCCCTGGTAATACAACAAGTCTATTACCCTAAGATGGTATCAGAGCCTAAGGTCTCGAGTTCGAGTTCTGGCTTTCGCAATTTATCCTAAAATTGTTGTAGACTCTTCTGTGTCCACGTATAGGCCTCTTGAGTCATACGTGAGTTTCGCGCATCGTCGCTCTCTTCCGGTTACACGTGATGACTTCTCCCTGTCACGCGTGAGAGGGGATGTTAAAGTGTATAAGTGGATTGCACTAGCCATTTCTATCAGTTCGGACTTTTGGTTGCGTTGGCTAGTGCATGAAGTTTGACAATAGTAACTACTTAGGAAAATAGTCGGAATACTACCAATGCAGGAGACATTCTTTTTCTTCCTCTCGAAGACAAAAACACTCAGCATAGGAAGTGAAGGACAGGAACTAGGAAGTCGTTTGAACTGCTTCCACAGGAATTTCAGTAGATTCCAAAGGTTAGTCCTACCTTACTTTTTCTTCTAGGTCACGTTAGATCGATGCACCAACATACTTCACCTTGTAACCCTTACCCGCTCATGGAGAGAAGGAAGGGATGCGACAGAATAAAGTTCCAGAGGTCGCAGTTCAAAGAGCCATGAAGATGCTCAATCAAGAACATAATCGGAAACCTTCAAAGAGTGGGACACGTTGATGGTAAATACTTTCCTGCATGAGTACCAGGAAAATAGAAAAAAATACACTACTACTAATTATACTAGAAATGGTTTCCTAAACAATTTAAGTTTGGTTCATACTCATAGTAACAACTTAGAAAAATAGTAAGAATACTACCAATGCAGGAGACATTCTTTTTCTTCCTCTCGAAAGCAAAAACACTCAGCATAGGAAGTGAAGGATATGAACTTTTTTTTGCGAATTGAAGGACAGGAACTAGGAAGTCGTTTGCACTGCTTTCACAAGAATTTCACTAGATTCCAAATGTTAGTGCTACCTTACTTTTTCTTCTGGTCGTGTTAGATCGATGCACCAACAAACATCACCTTGTAACCCTTACCCGATCTCACGGAGAGCATGAAGGGATAGGATAGAATAAATTCTCAGAGGTTGCAGTTCAAGATGCTCAATCAAGCGCATAATCAGAAACCTTAAAAGAGTGAGATACATTGATCATAAATACTTTCGTGCACAAGTACCATGAAAATAGAAAAAACATACTACTCCTAATAATTACTAGAAATGGTTTTCTGAACAATTTAAGTTTGCTCCAACTAGGGACCGATCAAATTTGGTTAGTCCAAAGTTTGACCATTTTTTGATTATTCATGCGTTTTTCAAATTCATGCACATCATACTTGTCTTTTTTGCAATGTTATTCGTTCTTTATCTTCAACCGGGATTGCTTTACTGTGTTTTTCCCATCATGTCTCTTAGTCTCTATGCATTGATATTCCTCTCCCATATATATTAGTGTTTTGCATTCATGATACGTAACCAACTTTATGTTTGGCAAAGTACAGAATTCATATCCATTACGCGCTTGGACACCCAACATGAAATATATAGCTGACTTGGCCTCAGCTTCTACTCCCTAGCCAGATCGTTGAAGTACAAACTTGTTCCGTCTATTATCCTGCTTTTGACTAGGCCAACAAGGGAAGAGCATGAGTGCGGATGGGCACCCATAGTGAGTCATGTGTACATTAGGATTGGGAGGCACCGAGAATACGACCGTACGTTCGAGGGGGCACTTCGTCGTTAGCGTATCTATCCGAATTGTGTTTTATTTTCTCTTGCCCCAAAGTTTCATCATGCATTTCGGTCTGAGTGAACCGAGCAGTAGGCCTTCAGCTACTGAGATTAGGAGTCACTAACTATAGATAGTTTGAAGGCAAAACACTGAAGCAAGTTGACCTGACTCCACCATACTCATTCTGTAATGAGCATGAACCAGGAACTTCTGACTTCTGCCGTCCAATACTGGAGTTTTTGACGAATGCTCCTCCTGAATACCTCGCTTTTTTCTCAGAATATGTTACTTGATCCCCAAACCCTGCAAACTACTTAACGGTCGTTACTGTATTCTTTATGGTTATTTGAAATATCTTCGGTTGGCTTATAACATTCGAAGCTTCCCTCCAATCTTTGTCTTTAACTTCATGCAAAATTGAAAATATTGCTCTCTTTTATTTTCATCGTACTCCATCATCGTCGCCTACTTGTTGCTTCACCATACTTATAATTTCTAGCTATATATATGGGATCACCATGCTACTTTTTGCACATTCTATTTCGTTTTTGTTATGGTTTATCTGTGTGCTGAACTGTTGAAGTGAGGGGGGAAGTGAATGAGTGTGTCTCTGTGTATGTGTTGTTGATGGGAGCTGTGAATGTCTTTAATCACACAGTCTGAGATTTTGCTCCGTTATGTGCCCGTGGCAGACTTCTTTTATGCAGAGTGGTGGTGGTCTCGGTTCTTATCCGAGTTTGGCACGAGCAGAGTATGTGGGTAGCACGCACCTGTAAATTGAGTAGTCCATCGTGACTATTGGTCGACATTTGCTTTATCTAGTTATTAACAGTTCTACACCAATTTTCAGTCCCCAATTTTATGTCTCAGTTTGTTCGTTTTCTTTCAGGTAGTTATATTTCCCAGGGAAACATCGACAGATGCAGCGGCTACTGTGGTACTACCTCTGTTCCATAATGTTGAACGTTTTTACTAACTAAATTAGTTTGCTAAAACGTTCTACATCATGGAACAGATTTAGTACTTTATAATGAATAATAAAAGGTTAGCGAGTTATGTAAAAAACCCAAATCAGATTACATAAGAGGTGGTTTTTCTGTGAGTCGACAAACAGGTGGAATCTCGAAACAAACGCACCATGGCCACGTCGTGTCCTAACAAAATATGTATAACCGTTCTGTGATAGGAACGCTCCTTCAAATGCTCTAAAAGGAGCGTGTATGAATGCCCTGTCGCCCTAGCAGCCCTGCACCGCCCACACCACACCACAAAAACCATGGGGAATACACAATGGTGATATATTTTATTGATAACACATAGGATAACTTCTGGCCAGAGATAACCATCTATCTATCTATCTATTATATACTAAAAGCAATATAAGGTTATTTTTCGAGGCACCAGGTTGATCCACATCATCGGAATTATTGTGATAGTTAGATCTAAAATTTATGGCTTAGATTTAACAAGAAATTATTAGGTACGTAACCGGTTTGACACGATTTATGTTTAATTAGGAGATCACGTCTTACATGTGGACCCAATCGGTAATTAAGAGTTTGGCACGATTTAGAAAATTGAAAGGTCCCAACCAAAGCCTCTATCTCGCTTCAAACCTTGAAACCTACTATCATCATGGATAGATCGTGGTAGTTGTTAGGAAACAAAACCTTGCAGCCTTTTCCGCATGCATACCTGAAACTCGCTCGATGATAAGACTAGATATTACCTTGACGCAAAACCCCACCCGTCCCACGAGACTCGATCAACTCGATCAATTTGCAACGCCGCCGTCATAGTTTCAGGGGAGTTTCTCCGCAGGTCCGATCTCGATCGCTGCTCTCCGTTTCCATCAGCGCGGCATGCGGCAGCAGATCTCTTACTCGAGACAAGTCCTGGCCCGATCTCCCTGTTGACCATGCGGATTCTCCTCGATGACTCGCCGGAAAAATTTGACGTCCATGCCTCTCTCCAGATAATGATTCCAGACAATTTGATTCTCAGCCCCAACTGAAGAGACGAAGTCCGTGCCACAATGGGTAGTGCTCATCAAAGATCCGACTGGCGTTCAATAATCATCAAAGATCAGATGGCATTGCTACGTGCAATTGACATATCTGAACAACATGAATGTATGAAGAACTGTCTACTAATTAGTAGGTACACCCTTGTGCCCTTTGAAAATTCTACTGGCGTATGAGGAGGTGCACGTGCAACAGGGACAGGAAAAAGGGTGGCCTTTGATTTGCTGCAGGTGTCCCAGAAGATCAGTGTACCACGCACAAGGCAGACCCAGCTAATATATATGTGTTGTGCGTCCTTGCAATGTCCGATATTGCTTCTGCCATGGTTGTCAGCTCCATTACCCAGGTTGCCTCCTACTGCCATATTATTCCTACGCTTTTCTAATGGGAAAATCAGAATATGGGAGTTGACCCTAACGTTGTGTATCCTGATCGAAATTTCAGTTTCTCTATGGTTTGTGGTATAGGGCATTAGTTTCTCCCTAACAACTTGTAAATGTTAATGATCATACTGGAGGCTTAAGTATTTGTGTTCCGATGAGATAAGTTTTCAGGTCAACTGGATGTTGCCAAATATAATGTATATGGTAGACCATAGTTTTGTTGCCACAGATATTTATGGTATATTGCAGACTCTTGATAGATATTCACTCTCACAGAAATTTGCTTGCCTTCTGCTTGAATTATCTTTGTTTGCCCAGGTGATCTTGTGCCTTATGGTCTCCATTTTCCAATTTAAATTACGAGTTTGCATGCATTGTTTCCTTTTCTTCTATTAAGAAATGACTATTATGTAACTGCAGTTAATCAGATGGAGAATATTGTAAGGGCTTCATGAGGTATATTTTTTTACCTAGCTTCCTCCATGTTTACATGACCTCCTACTGTACGAGTATGCATCATTTCCTTTTCCACAATTAAGGACCAACTATTGTGTAACTACAGTTAATCGGACAGAGAAACATGCAAATGCTTCATGAGGTAATTATTCTATATTATATTACTTTTTTAATAACAATAATGCAATTTCCACTTGACTTGCAGTATTTTCAGTATTGCTTGGTAGCAATTAATAAATTATCCTTGGCTCACGGCATTGACTTTCTGATTTCCTGTATTTCCGTCAACACAAAGAATGATCATGTCATGTGTGACTAAGGCATAACTTTTTCCATGCAATGCTCCAGGAATGGTTGTCATGCGGATTAAATTTTCTATGCTAAATTAACAGGATCACGCATGTTGATATGACTGAAGTAGCTTCTTAAGTGAGGATAAATAGTACAACAACACATCTAACCTTCCATGACTCCAATGGTGAGAATATAATGTGTCAATTGGTCGATTTGATGCCTCAAGCAAGGACATAACTGAACACAAGGTTAAACATCCCTTCTCCGTTAACATATCCTAAGAAGTGAGTGGATCATGGCTACTGTACTACCATTGAGTTAAGTATTGTTCTTGGTATATAGTTTACAACCACTATGCGTTGCATGTATTTGAAACTTATAGTCACCATTTAGGTAAGATGTACTACTACAAGACTATCCATATCGGTCCAAGTCTCGAGCAATGAATAAATGGTGGTATCAAGAAAATTGGCTAGAATCATAGATGAAGAACCAAGACTTTGATATTCAGTACTGTGATAGTGATATGTATTCATGTACAACTACTGTGACCCACCTTATCGCATGTTATTTAATACAAACCAATGAATTATTCACTGTACATACACAATAGGCGGGCTATGGTTTTGTTTCCTTGCTTATGAAATTTGTGAGGTATTTGCATGTAGTGGGAGTAACTAGCATCCTAGAGTAAAATTGATATCATCATTCCCTTGGCTACTAAAATGGATTATAAATTATTGTTCTTATATATACTTTTAAAGTTTTAAAATTTGTGAAAAGAATTTGATATCACTAAATTTTATATCATTTAATGAATCATATTCATATAAAAATAATGGTCAATGTCATTGTTAAGACAATGCCATGTATAAAATGTCATGTATTTGAAAAGGACGTAAGTAACTAAGAGGGAGAAATATGTAAAAAAGGAACTTCTTATTGTTTGGTTGTCTTACATGTTAATGAGGATAATGTCCTTCCTATTTAGTTCGTCAAACAAATTTAGCTATTCTAATTGAAAAACCATTGGGCCAATATCACAAAAAACTGCACATGTGGTCACTAATATAATAGTTTGTGAAATTGATACAATAATCAATCGCCCAAAAATGGAATATTAAAGATATTACCTGCACCTTACATTTGCTTTGCATAATAGTTACAGTGGTACTAAAAGCAATATAAGGGGTTGTTTTGAGGCACCACGTTAATCCACATCATCTAAATTAATTGTAGCTGTTAGATCTGTAATTTAAGGTTAAGATTTAGCGAGCTATTACGTACCTTTTGTGTTCAGCGAAACATTCAAACTTATGTTTACGTGTCAAAAAAAAGAACCAGATATACTCAGACTTATGTTTACGTGTAAAAAAACAGATGTACTCAGACTTTTATTACGTGTCAAAAAAAATGTTTACCCACATGTGTTCAAGATTTAATGAAACAGGAGAAGTGCACGTCTGGCGTACGGATATATTTAAACAGACTTTTTCTTCTGTCGTGCCGTCTCAGGAGACCCTGCACTTGCATCTGAACCGGAGATGGGAAAAAACAATCCGTGCCATGTAAAGCCTTTTCCTTTTTAGATGGCTCTGACACGTAAAGCTAGCACTGCGTGCAACGAATTGCACAATACAATTTTTCCGATCAGTCTAATCTAGAATTATATGTTTTGAGATGGTCAAGAGCGTAGTGCTACCTAGCCCACTAAGAATAAAATCCTAGGTTTGATGCTTTGGTGTTTCTTAAAGCAGGAATATTTTTCAGTAGGAGGCGGTTCCACAACGAGGTTTCTTGGTGACTTCATCAATTCCAAGATCTGTCAGCTCAGTGTCTGAGAGGTGATCATAAGGATAGGGTAGGGTGTGCATACATTTATATAGGCGTGAGTGTATGTATGCATTTGTAAGCATCTCCTACTGTGTTTTATTTTAAAAATTCTAAAAAATTATTATTAATTAGACTGCATAGCACAAAAACATGTAAAGCATTTTGAAAACTAATTAATAAACCATCTTCTCTGTTTTCATTAAGCTTTGTTTAACTATCTAACTTTATCGATTCATGAAATAGATTATTCTCACACGATAGGTCGTGCTTCAACATAGCTTGAAAGGGCGAACGATGTATGCAACCATTTATCTTATTCTCAATAGGAGAAATTTCAAAGGAAAATATTCAGATGATCAAGCATGTTGGAATCAATGGATGATGATCAAGAAATTATTCCTCTGCATAACCTTACGATTTCATGTCAAAACCCAAACTCAATTATTTTTCTATAATATTATATGAGCTTCACCATCACACTCATAAGTTAATGGAAAAAGTTGGTCCAAAGGAGAGAGAGAGAGAGAGAGAGAGAGAGAGAGAGAGAGAGAGAGAGAGAGAGAGAGAGAGAGAGAGAGAGAGAGAGATGTAGCCATTTGGGCATGTAAAATGCAAAGGAGGAACATTGGTATCATTAAGGAAGAACAATATTCGTATCAATGGCTTATGAGTTTCTACAATTTCCTACGACATCATAGAAAACATATACCTTTTGTCAAAATATATGGTTTATAGTACCTTTTCAATTTTAAAATTAACATTCATTCAAATCCCATGACTTATTAGGATGTTAAAATATATTGTTCATTATAGCATAGTCATGATACCTTTAAAAAATAGAAATGTGAGCGAGAGCTTAGAATAAATGTTTAAATATAGGGCATGTGTAGGCAAAGTGTCAAAGAAAACATAAAAGTGCTATGCTATGTCGGTTTCACAACAAACTACTATCTAGAAAAGTTAAAGTAGACTATGTGTTATCAATCATGTAGATATTATTACAGTAACATGTGGAGAAACTATATTTAAAAAACTTGGCATGTACTAAGTGTCCATATGAGGTCATATGCTACTCCCAAATATTATTAAATATTCCCATAAAAATTATTAAATATTGTCATGCCTTGGGCGGGCCACACCACAAATTCCCAAGAAAATTAAAACATCTGGTCTTTGTTCCGATAGAGCATCTTTATGTTAGTAGATAAAAGTTGCTAGACTTATTAATAATACCTAAAGAGGTTGTATTAGTTCATACCTAAAACTAACATCTGTCTAATCTTTGAAATTATAACACACTATATAATCTTCATGATATAATAATTAAACAGATAATAACCTAACAATTGGATTTACATATCGTATAAAAAATAGATCGCATCCTTTGGATTTACATGACCTAACCTAAATAAATCATAATAAGTTTCATTTGTAGGTCTTCATGATACATAAATAGATAGAGCCTAAATAGGTGGACCCTATTAGGTCTTGGTAAACAAACCTAAATTGGTCATAACTAGCTGGCCTAAAGAAGTGTTCCTAGCTCACTTGGTTAGGGAAGCAGATGTATAGCCCAGTAACCCAGGTTCAAGCCCACACGGATACAGATTTGCATGCATTTGTATTTGAGTTTTTACCATACAATTAGCATGAAAGTTAGTGTGCCCCTCTCCCATGTAACTAGCACATATATGTGGAGTATATTTCTCCAAAATCCTACGAAAGCCACCAGTAGTGCACCTAGATTAGTTCCGGTCCAGCTCCCCTCTAGAAATGCATGCCACCAAATTGATGTCCATCCCTCATCGATTGACGAAACAAGGAAATACACTAAATAATGATCCATGAGAAACAACATCTCATGGAGAAGATTATGCCTAACATGTCAGTATAGTAAATTGGTGAGAAAATATTATTTAAGTTATTAGTAATCTAAGGTTGTGTAATGATGTGATTGCACACAACATATACATGTGGTTTAGGTTGTAAACAAACTAAATTGAAGGGTAGAAACTAAATCAAAACACCACTCTTCAAGGTTACAAAATGGTGACATGCTATTTTGGAAATATCGCAATTAATATTAGATAAAATTAGAATTGTTATAAATATTTTTCAAATAGGTATTATTTTACTTAACAAAAAAATGGTGGTCATAAAACAATTTAATTTAGAATTCAATACTTTAAGTATCTCTGAACCATAAATTAATTTCATGGACATGTCCAATATGTTAAGATGATGCCCTCGCATTGCGAGGGCTCCCTTGCTAGTTATATACTAAAAGCAATATAAGAGGTTGTTTAGAGGCACCACGTTAATCCACATAGGCTATAAATATATTCACTGTTGATCCTAAATTTAATGGCTGAGATTAAAAACTAAGTAGTGTTACGTAGAAAAAAATATGCATAAAAGAAGTCTTATGTCACGTTACTGACCATGGAGGTTCACACGTTAGGTGCCATTTAATCCGGTCCAACTTTTGACCAGGCATACATGCATCGATAGATTGAGTCCGTGTGATTTGTCCCGAAAAAAAGCAAAACATGTTGTTTATTAGGTGGACTCTCTATTAATTAAATCTAACCATTAATTATCAATAGAGTTTTTGATTTATTCCCGAACCTTTGCATCTTCCATGATCTCTCAGGATACCCTGGCTGCTTGCGTTCTCCATTGTCCTCGCTGCATGAGATCGATCGAAAAAGCAACCTTCACGCCTCCATGGTGTGCCCATCCACCTAACGTGTGAGCCTTTGGCATCAATTAAATTAGGATGCATGGAGGCAAAGGGGCAGCAGTAATGTCATCCACCGATCAATCAAAATCCAGCCTGAGTGTATTTCATATTTATGCCATATTATCTTAGCCATCGTAGGAGTAGCTACATATATATGTGCATGCACACGAGAGATTACATAGAGCAGAGCCTAGAGGCATCAGGCAACCGTGCATCGAGCAAGAACAGCCAATCCCCTATGTGACGGACGCCAGAAATAAGAGCGGCTGCCACAAAAACTGCTATAATCGCGTATAAAATCGTGGCAGCTCCTTTTTTTCTAGAGGATGAGCAACTTAGGTCCTGATTTCCACCTTAGTTTACCAAAACATTCTGTAGAAGAACAAAGTTGATCACGATAGCTATGTATGAGTTCGTAGGTACACACAAGTTTTATTCTTCCAATTAAACATACCACGTGCACACTAAAAACATGTGTTTGAGTTTGAATGCACATAGATGAGGGGGAGTTTTTTTTGCGACGAGGGGGACTTAGTCATCACTGATTGACAGTCTCAATAAAAGAGAAAAAATTGACAGAGAGTCTTTTCAGAATAGAGTTTTTGTTACTAATATGGACATGCCAGCATGTAAAAGGCAAATCCTAAATTAACTTGATTTGTAGAGTTTACCTCTAATCTGGACGAAACGTGCATGTGAATATGTGTTATACATAAAAAGTGAACTAAAGATATGTACTCACGGGTACATAAACAAATATATTACAGGATAACCATAACACCTATATGTACAAAATACATACAATCTCAAGACAATCTTATTTACTAAAACCTTCCTCTCAGGTCTGCACGTCTTATATATTCACGCGCAGAAAATCCATGAATTTTTTTACATCATGCAATAAGATAATCATAATATCTATAATTCAAAATGTTATTTAAAATAGATCGTAAATCTCCGACTATTTTTTTCAAATTTAACATGGTCCTTATGAAAAGGAAAGATATATTTCAAAAAATCAAAAGAAGGTTAAATCTGGCTGCAATCTACATAGTAATAAGGCATTTCACAATGCGTTGACTCTTAGCATGCTATCCAAGGTAACTATTTATCTCAAGAGACAATCATTCCAATGCATTGTTTTCAAGAGTGTCTAAATTTAATGATACCGACCTCATGCTTGAGATTGGGCTAGAAGTATCTTTTTCTATGAATTCGTGCAAGAGTTGTAATCTTAGCTAAGATAGATCGTCAAATTAATTCCTCATTGAATATGGTGCCACATTATTATTTTGCATATGATATTGGGCTAAGACACTTGCATTGTGAACAACCTAAAGTTAAGTCTTCATGATTTAGTTTATGTATCATAAATGCATCGGGTTTGGATTGGTGCACTGCAATTGGCCAAACATTTGTAAATTAAAATCAACATCTAAGGCTGATTAAAAAAAATAGTTGGATGATACTTATATGTAATTCTGGAGATTCGTCGAAAATTTATAGCAGGTTCAATTGCGATGAATACTAGCTACAATTTACTTTCTTTGTTGAACTTGAAATGGTTTAGCGAAAGACAATATCAAAGTTCTACCTTCTATAATTAGCTCAACTAGAATTTTGGTTGTGATCCGCAAACAAAAAGAGGGCACACAAGATTGTGGTTCAATGTTTGACATTTCTGTGATATTTTTAACCATATATGTCTTTTTCATAAGGACCGGATATTTAATCTAAAAACCAATCCATCAACCATTTTCCAAAAACAATATTATAACATCAATGTGCAAATTTCAATCATTTTCTCCTATAAGAATAAAGCAAGCAAACATGAGAGGAAGACATATGCTACATGGAGTAAACCTCCATGGTCACTCACACCGGTATAGTTAAGGAGATGACTTTATTGGTGCAACCCCGTCTCAAGAATCACGACTTTGTAGTTGAGATGCATCGTCATAATAAGAAAGATATGTAAATTATCTATGACAGGATGGTCCATGGTTACCCGGATTACAGACACCTTAGTGCTATGATCAAGGTGGGAGAATCCAGAGATGATTCAAGCGGCAGAGACCAGGTGTATGTCTTATATTTATGAGGTAAAGAGTTTGAATGATCCTCACCGAAGTGAAATCACTACAATTTCAGTATTAGTAAAAGTGAAGGCCGTATTGTCTACCTAACTTATATTAAGAGTAAGGTTAAAATGGACACATACTCAACAAATTTACAAACTGCTAGAGAATATATCAATAGATTACAACAGAAACAATCTATTTATTTACGTGGACTTTTGACCTACAATATTCACTATATCATAGTTTGAATGTCCATGAAACCATGAAAATATTCTAAATTCAATTTTGATACATAAATATGTTGCCCTCGCAATTGCGAGGGCCACCCTACTAGTTATATACTAAAAGCAATATAAGGATGTTTTTGAAGACACCATGTTGATCCACATCATCTAAATTATTTTGACTATTAGATCTAAAACTTACGGTTGAGATTTTGCGAGAAACCATAGTAAAAATTGTTCCGATTCCCTAGCAACTAGCTTCTCTTGATCCCGTTAAAAAAAGGAAAATGATTAGCTTCCCCCGGACGATCATCGTCCGGGTCAGGCCACGCCGCGCGATCCTCCACTTCAATCAGGTGGCACGTGTCTTTGAACATGGCCAGAAAACGATGGCCCGGCCTTATCTAGTTGTCCCTCTCCACCACACGTTACGTCCTTTTCCACTTTCTTCCCCACAGAGAGAGAGAGAGAGTGTGCCATGTTTTCCCCTTTGCCATTGTGCTCACACGTGCTGCTAACTTCCAGGCGGCGGAGCTCCGAGGGCAGGCCACTGGAGTTGCTGCGAGGGTGGCCACCGGAGCTACAAGGGCAAGGCCAGGGCCGGAGACTGCGAAGCTGCAGAGGGGTAGCCGAAGATGCTTCAGTCGTCGCCGTTGTTGCTGTGAGGGAACGGCGCGGCTGCTACAAGCGTGGCACTACTTCCATGGTGGCACGGCTATGCTACCAGCGGCGTACGAGGTTGCTACCGGAGGAGGACAGGGTTGCTGCCAGCGATGTGTAGAAGGTTTGCTATCGGAGGCGGACGGGGTTGCTGCCGGAGGCGCGTACGAGGTTGCTATCGGAGGAGGACAAGGTTGCTGCCAGCAACGTGTAGAAGGTTTGCTATCGGGAGGTGGACGGGGTTGCTTCCAGCGGCGTACAAGGTTGCTACCAGAGGCGTACGAGGGTTGCTGCCGGCGGTGGACGTGGTTGCTACCAGCGGCGGACTGGGTTGCTGCCAGCGGCATGTACGAGGTTGCTACCGGAGGTGTACGAGGCTGCTACCGGAGGTCGTACTGGGTTGCTGCCGGTGGCGGACGGGGTTGCTACCGGCGGCGTACATGGTTGCTACCAATGGCAACCGTCGATGCTGCCAACGCCGGCCGTCGGTTCTGCAAAGGTCTACGGCTCTACTCTGCTGCCAATGAAGGCTACGTTGTTGCAAGCGCATGGCCGTCGGTAGCCACCGCTGCTGCAAGTTAGGGGCGGGAGCTGCCGTGGTTTTTGCAAGCGGGGAGGGCTCGTGTTGCGTTGGGGCGGGGGAGAGTTTCCTCGGCGGCGGCGGGGGAGGTCGCAGTCGTGCGCGATGGGGACTGCCTCAAGCCATATGAATTGGGGGCAGTTTTTTATTTTTCCTGGATCGATTCACTACAGGAATGAACGAAGGTGCCGACAGCCGGCCGGCTACGCCGACGGCCAAATGTCGGGGCCGTCGGCGTAGCTACCTTCCCTGGCCAGCTGACCAGCCTGGTCGTCGGCGTAGGGACGGCCGTCGGCGTAGTTGACGGTGCCGAGGGTAGCCGTCGGCGTAGTACAGACGGTTGTGCCGACGGTGGCCCTCGGCATAGGTACAGCCCTCGGCGTAGCCCTAGTTTAGACACGGCAATGCAAACGGCGTTAGGAAGATAGGCTGTGCCGATGGCCTGGCCGTCGGCACAGCTCTTTAAAACTTTTTGTTTTGTCTCATTATTTTTTGAAAAAATCATAACTAAATCATTCTAGTTCAGAAAAATACAAATAATATATCAAAATTTGCAGAAAAATAAGACCTATCTATCTACAATCAAATATTACACATTTATATAAAAAAAGTGAAACATAAAACATTATATATAGTTTAAAACGGGCATTATAAATTCAAAAACGATCCAAACAACATGAAACCTTCGCGTGGTGTCATATTATGTGACATAGTTAGATGGAAAAATATCAAACTTGGTATATTGATTATGTCTCAAAAAAACCTTCACAAAATGACCTATCTCGTTCGAGGTTTCTTGACTTTTGGGTCAAATGACCAATGTTATGGCTAGAATAAAGACATAGTTTGTGATAATGTGTCCATATTATGCATAAGTATGCATCATGGGATTACGAACAATGTTTCAGGACGAAGTTTTCCTTTTCGTCGCACCAAAAAGCCGTTTTCCATTTTCCGAGTGCAAAAAACGGACGGTTTTGTAAAGCAACCACCAAATGGCTAATTCAAAATGCTACCATCACATTTTTCAAAAATACAAGACCACCTTACATGGATAATGTCATAACAGGGGGATCTCAAACATTTTCGTCTATCCCTGGTGAAAAAGACAAATTCCTGTCGAATCGGTAGGAAGTGGGTCAGATATGAACTACATGTACATGATCGGATGCTCATGAGTTTTTACAAGAATCATTTTTAGGTTCAAAATATGTTGTTTCATCATAGATCCACTTCAAGTTTAGCGAGTCTCTGCCCCGAGCTAAGAATCTTCATGTCCGCCCTTCGACAAAGTATAACGATGGTTTAAAACGGGCATCATAAATTCAAAAACGATCCAAACAACGTGAAACCTTCGCGTGGTGTCATATTATGTGACATAGTTAGAAGGGAAAATATCAAACTTGGTATATTGATTATGTCTCAAAAAAACCTTCACAAAATGACCTATCTCGTTCGAGGTTTCTTGACTTTCGGGTCAAATGACCAATGTTATGGCTAGAATAAAGGCATAGTTTGTGATAATGTGTCCATATTATGCATAAGTATGCATCATGGGATGACGAATAATGTTTCGGGAGGAAGTTTTCCTTTTCGTCCCACCAAAAAGCCGTTTTCCATTTTCCGAGTGCAAAAAACGGACGGTTTTGTGAAGCAACCACCAAATGGCTAATTCAAAATGCTACCGTCACATTTTTCAAAAATACTAGACCACCTTACATGGATAATGTAATAACAGGGGGATCTCAAACATTTCCGTCTATCCCTGGTGAAAAAGCCAAATTCCTGCCGAATCGGCGGGAAGTGGGTCAGATATGAACTACAGGTACATGATCGGCTGCTCATGATTTTTTACAAAAATCATTTTTACGTTCAAAATATGTTGTTTCATCATAGATCCACTTCAAGTTTAGCTAGTCTCGGCCCCGAGCTAAGAATCTTCATGTCCGACCTTCGACAAAGTATAACGATGGTTTAAAACGGGCATCATAAATTCAAAAACGATCCAAACAACGTGAAACCTTCGCGTGGTGTCATATTATGTGACATAGTTAGAAGGAAAAATATCAAACTTGATATATTGATTATGTTTCAAAAAAACCTTCACAAAATGACCTATCTCGTTCGAGGTTTCTTGACTTTCGGGTCAAATGACCAATGTTATGGCTAGAATGAAGGCATAGTTTGTGATAATATGTCCATATTATGCATAAGTATGCATCTTGGGATGGCGAACAATGTTTCAGGAGAAAGTTTTCCTTTTCGTCGCACCAAAAAGCCGTTTTCCATCCGAGTGCAAAAAACTGACGATTTTGTGAAGCAACCACCAAATGGCTAATTCAAAATTCTACCGTCACATTTTTCAAAAATACTAGACCAACCTTACATGGATAATGTCATAACAGGGGGATCTCAAACATTTCCGTCTATCCCTGGTGAAAAAGACAAATTTCTGCCGAATCGGCAGGAAGTGGGTCAGATATGAACTACAGGTACATGATCGGATGATCATGATTTTTTACAAAAATCATTTTTAGGTTCAAAATATGTTGTTTCATCATAGATCCACTTGTTTAGCTAGTCTCGGCCCCGAGCTAAGAATCTTCATGCCCGCACTTCGACAAAGTATAACGATGGTTTAAAACGGGCATCATAAATTCAAAAACGATCCAAACAACGTGAAACCTTCGCGTGGTGTCATATTATGTGACAAAGTTAGAAGGAAAAATATCAAACTTGGTATATTGATTATGTCTCAAAAAAACCTTCACAAAATGACCTATCTCGTTCGAGGTTTCTTAGCTTTCGGGTCAAATGACCAATGTTATGGCTAGAATGAAGGCATAATTTGTGATAATGTGTCCATATTGTGCATAAGTATGCATCATGGGATGGCGAACAATGTTTCAGGAGGAAGTTTTCCTTTTCGTCACACCAAAAAGCCGTTTTCCATTTTTCGAGTGCAAAAAACGGATGGTTTTGTGAAGCAACCACCAAATGGCTAATTCAAAATACTACTGTCACATTTTTCAAAAATACTAGACCACCTTACATAAATAATGTCATAACAGGAGGATCTCAAACATTTCTGTCTATCCCTGGTGAAAAAGACAAATTCCTGCCGAATCGGCAGGAAGTAGGTCAGATATGAACTACAGGTACATGATCGGATGCTCATGATTTTTTACAAAAATCATTTTTAGGTTCAAAATATGTTGTTTCATCATAGATCCACTTCAAGTTTAGCGAGTCTCAATCCTGAGCTAAGAATCTTTATGCGTGCCGTTTTAAACGGGCAAATGAAATTATGATAAGAATCATGGTATAGTTTGTGATAAGTTGATATTGATATCATATTTGGATTCCTCTCATTTTTCTAATCAATTTAGATATATTATTTGCCGAATTCCGATTTACAGATTTAAAGATATTAATTATTCCATATTAAATAAAAAATACAAAAAAATAAAATCATTGTATTTTTATTTGAATTCAATAATATTTTTACTTATTCATTGTTGTTTACTTAAATAATTGCTTGTAATTTCAAAAAATACAACCATATGACATGATGATATAAGAGTTAATAGGAATAATATCCTAGTATTGACAACAATGAGTAAATTGCTTTGCGGAAAGAGATTCTGAAGGAACGAGAAAGTTAAGTATGATAGAGCTGGAGTAGTGCTAGGATGGGTGACCGAACGGAAACTTTGACTGAGATTGCAATTTAATCAATTATTAACTATAAATAGTGTTAAAATAATTAAAGTGGGAGATTAAAGAGTCAAATAATTCAAAGATTTAAAAAAATAAAAAAAAATTTAGGCTATGCCGACGGCCTGGCCGCCTCGGCGTAGCTCCAGGCTAAACCGTCCCCTGACCTAGCGCTTGCCTAAAAAAAGGACAACCGTACCCTGAGTGCCTACGCGATTCTTTGGAGTTCTGGCAGGCGCCGCAACCCACCTGGCCCCGATGACCATCTTGGCCGGCCGGCCCTCTTCCCATCCATGCGCGTCAACAGCGTCTCCTGTCCATGGTGCTGGCCTTGATGCCGTCGGCCGGCCGGCCGTCTTCCTGTCCTCCCCGTGCATGTATGTTAGCAGGAGAAGTTACAATCTTAACCTTACTTAAAACTTTCAGATCTGTAAGATTAATCCAAAATTTGTCTCCTGCGCATGTGGTTGTATTTTTCTCTTCCGATCTCTTGATTCCTACTCCCTCCGTTTCAAAATATAAGATGTTTTAGCTTTGTGAAACAAATGTATTTAAACTACTTTTAGTATATAGGTTCACTTATATTTGAAGTGAATCTACACACTAAAACAAGTCACTCTCTTCAGAAATCTAAAACATCTTATATTTTAAAACAGAGGGAGTACATGATACACTACGTAATCTGCATAGGCAGATGGGCTGATCTATTTGTTTCAGTGGCTGACCTATTTGTTTCCGAGTCTCCCGTCGCTGATTCATTGGATACTTATCTATAAAAACGTCTATATTTGTCGAATTAGCCGTGTTTCCAGCATACTTAACACCTGACGTGCTAACAACACAGGTTGCACAGACTTTTTAGTCTCTGGTAGTAGAAGATGATTAATTACTAATGCCGAGCATCTCATTTGTTTACAGCGTAGGTAGATGAGATTCATCCCGTCATCATGTATGGTGATCATCCAGCCAGACGACTCTGCCGATTGATTAAGTATTTTATCTTCCCTGCAAGATAGAAGAGGTTCGTTCTCCCTGATAGTAAAACATCAAAGGTAAATTCATTGCTTTCTCCATAAGCCGTTGAGTAGTATAATATGCAATCCTAAATCTTAAATTACAAACATTCTGTGTAATTCGTTTAGACTTGAGCCGGAATGTTGCTCCATCGGAACGTTCAAGATATCCCAAAGGAGTCTATAATTCCTTTGTATATTAATTTCTTGGCAGAATTATGGATAGAAAATGTCAGCCGTTATGTACAAGGTCGCCGGAAGGAATGGAAAATAATGCAGCTCAGAATTTCCTAGATATATTTTCCCACTTACCGTTTTCAGTGTTTTTAGCAATCAAATTTAGAGATATATAAGTTACTACATGAGTTGTTGCAATGTGCCCAGAAAATTTAGTAAAATAATTTATATGCCAGTCAGAGATGAACTTTGTCAAGCATTGATATGCGAAAGTATGGATAATTTTCGCCCTTGATATAATATTTAAAAATTAACCTAGATAAAGAGTAATATATATATATTGGGTAAACCCACTAGATCGACACTTCATTATGCCATTGCAAATCTCTTTTATTTAATCTACAATATGACATGCCAATCGTCTGCACACATGTATTTTTATTATAAAAGATGGTCTGATTATAAACACTAAAAACAAATCTTAGCTCAAGTCTGGATATATGAACATATAGATCTGATTGTTCTCTATAAGGATGCACAAAACAACATGGAAAAAAGGGGTTCAAATCTATAGTACAAAGAACACAAAAATGATCTAATTGTGCTTGCACATTGGTGCTTAGAATTGTTGGTCACAACACCACACCCAAGTATATAAATAGACAATGGGAAAACAAAAATAAATATTACTAGATGTTTCCAAAATATGTTTAAGGTATTTCTTACCAACATAATCATATATGAAACTAAATGTCAAAGCTGAACCTCACAAAATGCTTCCATTCAAGACCCTATGTATGATACAATGAAATAGTGTGTTAAACAACTCATGTAGTTGTGCCATCATAATAAGAGTAAATATTGGACAACAAAAATTATGCCCTCGCATTTGCGAGGGACACGGTGCTAGTTGGTTTAACAAGAGATAATAGAGAAGTCACACATTTTTGAACTAAGAGATCACTTCACACAGTCAATTGTTTTTAAGTTAATAATTTCAACTATGACATATAGTTTTAGGAGCGCGCATACATTTATTGCTAGAGATAACCATTGCATAACATGGCATTTCGTCTAGAGAAGATGACATGCAATACATTTGTCAAGACCGTCTTATCAACCACCATACATCCTTAATGGGTAGAGAGATACAGACGGTTACGGGAGTAGTCTATGTGCCACTTCAACTATGGTGGAGACGAAAATGTAGCATCATGCGCCATCACCGTCTGACACTTTTAGGATACCAACTGTACCCTTCCATAACGATATAAACCATCCCTCCCCTCATGTCTATCATCCTGACATCCACCACTTTCACTAGAGATGCAACGCAAAGAGGTGGCATGGACGCTTTTAGAACCATAGGTTCTTTAGCCATCCATCTATAGACCACAACTATCACAACAAATTCTAAGGCTCCAACCCTGGCATGAAACCCAAATAGACTTAATTGAGCAGCATCAATGAAGCCAATGACAAAAACATGTATGTAGGGTAGGGTCGCCTTCCTTGCAGCTCCCAACCGAGAAATCCATCCCATGGAGCCATGCCTCACCACATTCCTAGGTTACCACCCTATGTTCGCTGCAAGGATCCACCACTTATGACACTACTTGCGTCCACCGATCCCTTTGACCAGAACTCACCGCCCCTTGTTCATAAAAAATACCGTGCTAACCCACTGCGCTTGTTCGTAAAAATACCGGGCCAACCCACCGTCAGATATGGCCATGCCACATACCTAGCCGCTTTGTGTAGGTGGCATAGAAAAACCAGAGGCAAGCAGGGCGTAGAAAATTGGAATTTGGTTGATCAGAGTAGTGGAGAAAAATACGTTTGCAAAATTTAGATCACTCACCTTGGACCATCATGCTTCCCACTAAATTATTTCATTTTGACCGACCACCTTCGCTTTCCTCCGCATCTTGACATGCCTCGCCACCAACACTGAAAACTCGACTCTGATACATGGGCATATGCAACCCATGTAACTTCTTGCCATGGTATGAAAATTGAAGGTGAAACCTTAGGCCATGGTCAGGGAGGAGGAAAGGAATGCAGAGAAGGGCAATAATACTAGGGGTTGCCACCCATGTCGCCAATGTGGATCTATCATTGTCTTTCCTTGGATTGTAAGCTGTGGCTAGTCTATGAACTATCTAGGCTATTTAAACGAACTTCATTAGATAGTATGGGACTCTAGGTGTTTTTTGTTTGGGGAATATCCCTAGATTTTGGTATCCTTTCCAAACTTTTAGTTGAAACTGTGAGTGCTACAAGGCTTATAAAATTTATATTATCTGATTAAAAAATTTAGATCACCTCCTCATTTGTTTCAATAGATTGACATTGCTTACTACATGTACTTCAGTTTGAACTTTTTAGGGGTATGTTATATAACTTTGTTGCAATAAACATGAAGTTCTACGAGTGTCACTTCTAAGATAGAAATGTGTGGCCATGCAAAATAAGTTAATACTTTTCCCAATAATTTTGGTTTTGTCGATCTTTATCATGGGTCTTGTACACTCTATTATCTAGTATATCGAGTTCTTATTTGGATTGGTGGGAAGAGGAAGAGCTTCTGTATGATGATACAACGAGGAACGAAGACGGATGTGAGCTCGACGTTCAACCATGCAGAACTTGGATATAAGAGCCTTGATATTGCTCAACTACTATATTACATGTAAAATATACAAGGTGATACAATGGTTGGTAAAAATAATTAAGTGTCATGACTATGCAGATGTATATCCGACATTCATATATATGAAACTTGGTATTTCTTCTACACCATAGCAAGGCCTACATCTCATTGGTACAATCTTGTTGCTTGTATTCTTTGGCTAACTTTTACTAGATAAGAGAAGAAGAGATTGAGAGGAATGTGCCGATTCGTTCGGAGGAAACCACCATTTGTTGTCAGTGATATGTCCATGGGAATGAGATGCACCAAGAATCTTAATGTCACATTAAAAATTCCCCAACTTACTGCGGGCAACTTGAGAGGATGAACCATATGTGCTTGGACGCTTATAGAACCATATGTGCTTTAGCCATCTGTCTGTAGACCGTAGTTGCCACAACAAATTCCGCGGCTCCAAATGCAAGCCAACTAGACATAATTGAGAAGCATCGATCAAGAAGATGACAAAGACATCTATGCATGATAGGGTCGCTTTGCTTGCAGTTCCCGACTGATAAACCCACCCCATGGATCTCATGCCTCACCACTTTCCTAGGTTACAACCTAGGCATTCGCCGCAAGGATCCATTGTTGAGAATATAAATATAATGCGTACCTCTTTTCAACAATTCAGGCTTTTTTAATAGTTGGCTAGTGTATCAATTGAATATGGTATTATAGTCAAGAGGTCTCAAGTTCAAGACCATGCTCACGCAGTTTAAAAAAGATTCAACAGCCTGCACCGAACCCTGGACACACGCTAAGGACTAAATAAAATAGCCTAGACGTGAGGGGAAGTGTTAAGAATATAAATATAATGCATACCTCTTTCCTCCTTTTGACCAAATACTGGGAAAACCCACCGCCATATACGACAATGCCACATAGCTAGCTGTCCCGTGCATGTGGCATGGAAAAACTAAAGGCAGGGCGTTGCTAATCAAAAAAGTTGCTAGGATTAGTGGAGCAAAATACTTTTGTAAAATATAGATCATATGCAATGGGCCATCATGTTGCCCACTGCATTATTTCATGCCACCGACCACCTTCGCTTTCCAATGGACCTCGCCATGCCTCGCCACCAACACCGAAACTCGAATCCGATGCATGGGAATATGCAACCCACGTAACCTATTGCCTTGTCATGACAATCCGCGGTGAAACCTTAGGCCGCGTCTTGGGAGGAGGTAAGGAATGCAGAGAAGGGAATACTACTAGGGGTTGTCACCCTTGTCGCCAATGTGGAGCCAAGATAGAGCCAAGATTGTCTTTCCTCGGACTGTAAGTTGTAGCTAGTCTATGAACTATCTGGGATATCTCAACGAACTTCATTAGATAGTATGGGACTGGTGAATTTGGCTTGGGGAATATCCCTGGAGTTTGGTATCCTTTCCAATCTCTTAATTGAATTTGTGAGTGCTACAAGGGTTATAAAATTTATATGAACTGATTCAAAAATTCAGATCACCTCCTCATTTGATTCAGTCGTTTGACTCTGCACACTACATGTATTTCAGTTTCAACTTTGCAATGGTATGTTATATAACTTTACTGTAATAAACATGAAGCTCTACGAGTGTCACTTCTAAGATAGAAAAGTGTGTTCATGCACAATCAGTTAATACTTTTCCCAATAATTTCTGTTTTGCCGTTCTTTATCATGGGTTTTGTAGACTACGTTATCTAGTATGGAGTTATTATTTGGATGGGGGGTGGGGTGGGGTGGGGGGGGGGGGGGGGCAAGAAGAGCTTCCATATGAGGATACGGAAAGGGACGAAGGGGGTGGTGAGCTCGACATTCAACCATGAAGAACTTGGATATAAAAGCCTTGATAGTGCTCAACTACTAGTTATATGCAAATTATATGAGGTGACACAATGGTAGGTAAAACAATTAAGTGTGTTGTGACTATGCAGATGTATATCCGACATTCATATATACGAGAATTGGTATTTCTTCTACACCTCATCGGTACATCTCATCGGTACAATCTTCTTGGTTGCATTCTTTGGCTTACTTTTAGATAGGAGAACAAGAGCCTGAGAGGAATGTGCCGAGACGCTGGGAGGCACCTACCATTTGTTGTTAGTGATATGTCCATGGGAATGAGATGCACCGAGAATCTTAACGTCACATTAAAATTTCCCCAACTTACTGCTGGGAACTTGAGAGGATGAACAATCCTCCCGAGTTGTCCGACTTAGCCAAAATAGTCACTTGTAGAGCCGAATGGATGCACAGGAATCCACCACCTGGCTGAAAGAGTGGACGATGTTGATCGGGACGACCCCATTTCGCTCACATCATTGCTCAAAGACACACATGGAAGTGGACACGTGTATCTATGCTATCTGTACTTCCGATTTTTTTCAGCTGTCAAAGAGTGCTTCACTTAGTCGGAAGTGCATTTTTTGTTGGGCTTTTTGTTCTCGTATATGATCCTAATAAACAGCCACCCTAGAAAATCTCTATAGCAATAAATTCTTGTCTCTTCGTCATATAATACACACATACATAAATTATTTTCATCATTATAGCAAAAAAGATAACGAGCAACAACTACAATATACTAGACGGGCACGCGAGCTTTGCTGTGCCGTCTGCATGCCGTTGTCACACAACATGACTGTTGCGGCACACTAACCGAGCTTTAATTTCTGACATCGCTGGATAAAATATATGTGTCATCAATAGAGGTAAGACCTTCTCTTCTACCTCCTGCACGGCGAGGCGCCTGGCGGTGTCGTCAATAGGAACATGTGCCATCACCCATGGAGGCTCCAAAACAACCACTCATGGGAGGCATGGGAGATACAATGGTATCCATGAATCCACCTATTGTAGCTCACATGCCAACCATTGTAGATCCCGTGCCTCAATTGCCACCCAGAGGTGCTCCCATGCCGCCAATACCATCCACTGTACCTCCCATGGGTGCATCCATGCCTCCAATGCCTCCCATATGTGCACCCATGTCACCAATCCCTCCCAAATAGGTGCACCCATGCCTCAACCCTTAGGTGCTCCCATGCCTCCAATGCCTCCTATAGGTGCACTCATTCCACTGATGATGCCTCCCATAGATGCACTACTCATTCCACCCATGCCTCCCATAGGTGATCCTATGCCACCCATGTATCCTCCCATGTTAGGACCTCCCATGTATCCATTCATATAACTTCGCATGATTCTTTTTTGAGCCAAGACTTGATCACGACAAAATTTGATCTATTCCTTTTTCCTTCCATCAAGGTTGGTTGTGTTCATGAAGAAGAGATTTTTCTCACGCTCCATGAGATAGATAGTTTCTCTGATAGCAATTTTATTATCCTCTACGACGACCCTATTCTTCTCGGACGCATCCCCCCTCTCCTCGCCCGACAACCCCTCCTATATTTCTTTGTTCCTCAAAAACTTCCTCTCCTCAAAAGCTTCCTTTCTTGCACTTACAATAGCGTCCAATGACTTCTTTATGTCATCATCTCTGGTATTCTTCCCCTTTTCTTTTGCTTTTTTTTCCTTCTGGTGGGTCTTTTTTTCTGCAACCGAGTTTGGAGTGGGGATTCTCTTTACATCCTTGCTTAATGCGTCATCATCATCAATGATTTTTGCCTCCATAGTTTACTTCTTGGCTCTCTTTGGCACTTCCAAGAAATCATGTTATTTTCTCTCGATTCTCTAGCTCTTTATAGTAATGATCCAATATGAATGGTCTTTCTTGAACCATCTTGCCCTTCTTGGTCCTCTTTGGATATCCCTTGAATAAAGTTTGGGTAATGTTTAGCTGCATGAACCAAAAGAGAGAGAGAAATAGTCATGGACAATAATAAATTGAACAAAGTAGCCACACAAAAGATAAACAAATATCACAAAAGAATACAACGTATCCTATCTCTGCCATTTGTGCCACTTGGGTTCATTCGTTCAACATTTGCCAATGTTGCTGCCCACCTTTGACAACTCGATGAAATTGCAGACCAACGGGGACGAAGAGATATATCCGTCCACCCAATTCCACTTTGGTTGTATGTACCAAAGTACTCCTTCATCCTAACCCAATAGGTGTCTCTTGTTTTCTCCGTGCTCACTGCCGAATCCATGCTCGCATTGCACCATGTGTTGCATAGTAAAATGTCTTACTCCATGGTGTAGTTGGCCGCCTGCCTCTTTCAATGCATCAACAAAACCTTCACCCTCACCCTAATTCTCCATGTCAACTTCATCACCTTGTTCTTCGGTTTCATATTCTTGAAACCAATACTCATGTCAATGTGATGACCCAACATTCAGTGGCGGACCTTGAACGAAATTTTAGGGGGGGCGGGGACTGGCTGTTAGAGGGGTGAGGGAGGAGGCAAAACAACCAGATGACATAAAAAATATGAGTGTTTAATAGTAGAGCTACCAGAATTTGAATTTATCGCATTTAGAGAAGTTTTGATCAAAATTATCCTCGTTGGCTTACAAAGTACATGCCAGCCGTTAATATATTTGTTAACGTTACTCAAATCTTTTTTACAAAAATATAATTTAGCCATGGAGTTAGTCATCACAAAACCATGGAATTAATCACAAGATTCTTTTACAAAATTTGATCACTTTCTTGTTAATTAGCTTGATATTCACCTCCTTTTGTTTTGTCAAATGACTCAACTTTGACCCCTAACGGTTGACAATAACACAATTACACACATAGCAACATGCAAATCTATAAGGAAAATTTTAGTAGTGCAAAACTGAGACCTAATTAGAGCTTTCACAATAAAGATGCAAAGGATCATAGCTAGTAAAAGCGGGACTGCAGGAGAGCTAAAAAATAGGAGAGAATACAATTACTCCCTCCATCCCAGAATAGATGTCTTAGATTTTTAATTTTTGGATGAATCCATATACTAAAAAGTTTCTAGATTCATCTAAATTTTAAAAAATTTGAGACATCTATTTTAGTACGGAGAGAGTACTAAACAACAGAATGAGTAGGCTGCATGCTGGAGCTACATTGCACGCAGAGTGCAGATGCTGCCTGCTACTCAGCCATGGAGCAAAAGGGAAGACAACCATCAAATTTCTGAAAATACCATAGGTTAGTATAGAACTTTTTGTTTTGTTGGGGGGCCACTGCCCAGGTTGGCCCCTGGGAAGGTCCGCCAGTGCCAACATTCATAGTTGACATAAACGTTTATTCATCCATACTAAAATGCATGAAAGTTAACACACATCAAACTACATTAGATTTTATCATTTCTATTCATCTACATAATTCAAAACAACAAAAAAGCAATTATGTGCATTCTCGTCATTGGGTGGAACACGAGGGGCGCATAGACGATGCTACCTCCTCCGTAGTCGTTGGCGGCTGGGGTGGCTGCATGGAGGTTGCGGTGGCTAGAATTGGCCGGTCGCATGCCCTGCCGAAGGTTTATTGTGCGGACCCACGCTGATCTTGCCCTTCTTCTGGCCAGGCATCGCCGAAGATGTCGGATGCTTAGGCACGACATTCCTTGGCTTCAAGGCGGGCGGCGGACGACAGCATGCACATTCGTCGACCGTGGTGGCGCAAACATCTAATCTCAAACGATGCTGGCGTTAGGGTTGGGTGCGGTGGCAGGGTCGGGGTGTTGCGAGCAACGGCGAAACTTCTCCTTCGGAGGACGTGGGGGTGGAGGATAAGGGGGGATGGGGCAGTGGCGGAATAGCCGTCCATGCCCAGGATTTCGGCGGCGGCGATCGAGGCGGGATGCAGGAGGTCACGTGTGGAAGTTTCAGTTTGACGGTTGGGCAGTGCAGGCCGGCACACCAAATTTGCAACGCAGGATTAGACTTTTTGTTTGTGTGTTCCCTAAATTGTTTTATGCACAACCTATTTTTGGGCGTATAATTTTACCCCGCTGCGCTCAATAATGTTGTTTTTTGTGCACCGACGGATTTTTTGCGTATGTTAGATATGCTCTAACTATGTTTGTTAGTTTTTTTCATGGTAGGCCTTAACAATATTTCTCATTTTTTTGAGCTGGCTCATGTTTGGTATTTTTTTTCTTCGGTCCACAAGCCATACACAGCGTACCCTCACATGGTCTGACAATGCTTCATTCTCACCAGACTTAAGTCTATAGTTAATACCCACAAAAACTACTCCTCTTTACTGTCTATACTATATAGCTGGTAAAATTACATCAAAATTCTCCTCTCTTCTATTTCCTGCCATTTTACGTTGCCTAACTGTCTGTGCTTTATTTTCCGCTTTCTGAACTTATTTTTATCTATGCTTATTACTGTATCATTGACTTTTCTCATTTCCCACGTATAAATATGTTTCCTTGACCCTCTCTGTCTCGTTTAGAGCATCTCTAGCAGATATAGGAGAAAAGGTATTGTAAAAGTGGTTTCCAGCACACTGCAAAACATCTTACGGCATGGGGTGGACCCCATCTCTTTTTTTTTCCTTATTAACTCCCTTCCGGTCGTCAACCTCAAGACACTCCTCTTCCTCTGCTCACCAGCGGGAGGTGTTTCCCTTTTCTCTTTCTGAAAGTTTCATATGACGTATGCAGGGTCACTAAATAAATTCAGTTCATCCCCTACTAATGGAGTGTTCAACTAATATCTCGATTTCAGTATCTTGGAGAACAAGGGAGCGGCCAAGACAGAAGACACTCTTAGAGAAATTCAGTTTTCTCCCATCCAATGAGACGAACGAGCAAATATAATTGTTACTTTTAGGATTCTTTGTACTACTGTTGATGATTATTAATAAATCGGTGGAATTTCGCAAAAAAAAGATGAGCAATATGTGAAGTCAACTTGAACAAGGCAGCTACATATCAGGACTGAGGATACTCGTGTGATTCATTTTTGTTTCCTTCAGATCCGGTCAAGATGAGTGTAAGATCTGAAGTCAACATGTAACATGCATGCATCATGCATGGCGCAGATCTCAACTCGCAACTTGCCAACTTGGTGCAGTTAGTTTACCAGGTCAAAAATATGTAATCCATTTGTATATACAGTGTAGTACTCCATGATGGTACATTGGTACTAGTCAGCTAGAGCTAGGACTGCAATCTTGAGTGCATATATAGCATCGTATGGGCAGCAGCAAGTCTTCACATTTCATCCTGCATCTCCTTCTCTTGGTGATACACAGATCCTCCTGTCAAGCGTAGCGTTGCTTGGTGTGCACAGTCCACACCACAATGGCTCCGGGTTCAACCCCTATGGCGCTCAAGGCGGCCGCCGTCGCTGCCGTTCTGGCCATGCTTGTCATGCTATCCTTAGGAAGCTGCGGTCACTCTCCGCCGCCACCACCATCACCACCACCAGCTCCCATACCACCGCCGCCGCCACCACCATCTCCCATACCACCTCCGCCGCCACCACCATCGCCGCCGCCGCCAGCTCCCACACCGCCACCACCACCACCACCAGCTCCCACACCACCGCCCCCGGAGCCGCTGCCATCATGCAACGACTGTTACTATCAGTGCTGCTACGCCTACGTCCGCTCGCAATGCAGCAAGTACTGCGATACCATTGAAAGTTCATGCAACTCGTGCATGAACACGGTGATCGAAAGGTGCACGGCGGAAGGGAACTGCACCGGCAGCTGCGACTGCAAAGAAGATGCCAGGAATTCATGCACCAGCGCCTGCACCGACCGGTACTGCCGCGCCTGCTGGAGTGGCCAGGGGTGCGGGGAATCCTCCTGCAGCCAGCAGTGTTCCGCGCCCAACTGCATACCCTAGAGTGATGCTGAAACCGGACGTTAAGCATCATCAAATAACTACAGTAATAAGCAAGTTGTAATGAGTGTCTTTCCTGTACTTTAATCTACTCCCTCAGTTTTAAAATACTCCCTCTGTTTGGAAATATAAGATGTTTTAGTTTTATAAAGAAAATGTATCTAGACACCTTTTAGTCATATATAAGATGTTTTAGTTATATATATATGCACATTTTCATTCATGTCAACTATGTAAGAACATGGATCATGCAAGCGCATGACATGCATGTCTAAAATCTTCCCCTCTCATGTGTCGTGCTATGCTAACACGGTGAAAAGTACCGCCTCCGTTTCAAGAAATAAAGCGCACATGTATTTCAAAACAAAATTTGACTAAAACAACATGCTCTTCAGTAGCCGCAACAACCAAAACATATATGCTCAAGTTCTACCTAATATTGTCTAAACTCAACCTACGTACATCTGAGGATTTCAGGATTCATTCATTTTGCACGCTACATGATCCCAAAGCCACACTTCAATTAAAATTCAGAATGCATCTCAACCCTCAAAGGATCCCAAGGTGTGGAACCTGGAACGCCATTGATTGGTTCACATGCCAAAATGTATTTTATTGTTGTGCTATGATAAAATATTTCTCTAAGAGAAATAGATGTGTTGTAAGTGCCTCCATCAATCTACAACGTGACCTACTACCACTGAGACTGAATGTTGGTTGACGAGGGTTCGACTCATCAATGCCCATTTTTATGGACTTGGGTTTAGAGGAAGCGGGGTGCGCTGAAGATCACGTTCGGCTAATAGACAAGCAACACGGGACTGAGGATTTACCTAGGTTCAGGTCCCTGGAGGAAAAACCCTACTCCTGCTTGTCTGCTCTTGATTGACTACGAAACCGAAGGTTACAAGGGTGTGTAGATGAGATCTGGCGGGTGTGTATACTAGGGTGTTTCGTGATCCTCTTCGCAGTGCCCTCTTGGCCTTTATATGGGAAGGCCAGGTCTCGGGGTTAGGTCGATTCGGTTACAGATTAGGATTTTAACTTTTAAAGTTTCTATCTAAATCTAGCTGTATCCTCCAAGGAATCGCCTCCTTCATGGGCCTGGACCACCTGAATCCTTCCTTGGCTTCACAGGTGCGGATAATCACATGGGCTTCTACTAGGCCAAGACCGGATAGGCTAATATTGGCACCCGTAGGGCATAGCCATGTCAGTAGTCTTCAGAGTAGTAGCGTAATGTTATCATTGTGGGCCTGCTTCACGAGCATTTCGGTCAACCAACTGAGCCTAACTGGAGACCAACACAGACTCACATAAGGTTTTGAGCCCTCTCCTTCCAAAATAATAGTATGTTAGAGAATGACCCTTATCCTTATATGTCGCTCTCAGTCTCCTCCACAACCGATCCGGGACTAAACCACACAAATCTCTTCCTCATGGATCGGTCACCTGGGCCCACTTAACACACCGTTTCCAGCCCACCAAGTAAGAGCAACCACCGTGAGTAAACCCGTTATTTGCATCCGGGCACCTGGGATCTGATACCAATTATTATGGTCATGGGCGCGCTTCACGACCGTCTAGGTTCACCAACCGAGCCCAACCGGAGACCAACGTACATCGGGCTTTGAGACCTCTCCTCCCAAAATACTAGTATGTTAGGGGATAACCCATATTCTTATAAGTCGCTCTTAGTCTCCTTCCACAACCGATTTGGAGTAAACCCAACACATGACATTCTAGAAATATTAGTACAATAGGAAGCCCATTATCATCCATATGGCATCCTCATATAATTTCCAAGGGTTAGAAAAGTGAGGCGGCTTTCGGTGGAAATTGTTTGTCAATAGTAAAACATATGCCAGCTAAGTTATTGATAGGCCTTGCCATTATTGAATTTAGCTCGAATACTTTGGTTGATCCCTACTCCTCTGTTGCCGTCTGATTCTAGTGTGAACTAATACAAACCGTCAGTTCTCATTTGGACCTCTTTCAATTATCCACCACTACCATTATAGCCTACGGGCCAAAGAATCTTTTACGAAAAGGTAACATGATTGGAAAATGTCCACTTTATGATAACATACACTAAGTTTCTTGCAGGGCTCTAAACACTGGCACAACTTCTATATTTCACCGACACTTGCTTCTAGAGATTATAATGTAATCTCCTCTTTGAATTCCTATAATAGAATATAGGTCATATACTTAATCCTCACCATTAGCACATCAATTGTTAGTACACACTACTAGATCCTTGAAATAGATCATGATTTCCTTATCGGGTAAGCAGATGAGGATGCATCACATATATGTATGTGACGTTGACAACCTAAGATTTAGGTTTAGAATTTTCATGTTTTCATCCATCCAACCTGGGAAGCGATCCCTCCATGTGATCTCTATGACAATTGGCACGATTGTTGCCACATGTATATCTCCTCATCTATAGATGTTGTCCATATCACCCATGGACTTTGTGAAGACATATGTGTCATACCAACCAAAGAGTTTGGCCATATGAATAATTTGAACAAATAAAATATTGCACATGCGTAATCGTATATACAAACATTAGAAAGTAATAGGGAAATCCTAAAATATCCTGACTACCATAATATTTCATTTATTGAGTAGCAGAGAAGCACAAGAAGCATGAGTCAAAATCCAACTTGATGTCAACCTTGATATTCAGCGCAGTACTATTCTGATGTGACAAAAAGTTTGAGGAACATGTCCCTTTTGTTATGTTACTTTACTAAGCACTTTAATAAGCAACATGGATTACATATGTACTAACTATCATAAAATACCACGGTAATTAGCAATGTACTAAGCACTTTCCCTTGTATTTTCATGAAGAATAAATACAACCTCCTATCCGATTTCATTATTTTAGGTTTAAGTAAAAATTAGGTAAAACTCGAAGATAATTAAATTGGAAGGGAGCGAGTATCACTTTGGGTCTGGCACTAGCCTAGTGCTGGGGGTTGCATTGATGCAAGTAGAAGTACGACTGCGCGTGACGTCGTCGTTGTCGCCAAACAATGACCCACCATCGTCTTGTGTCCCTCAGTTTTCCACTCTCCCGATTCTTCATTCTCACACCTCTTCGTTTTCATCAGCGAGTGCCGATCGTCGGCTCACTCCCTAAGAAAAGAGACTATAGTTAAGTTGTTATTAGGTCTCTAAAATTTGATATACTACGCATCCATCCGAAGAACGGGACCCGGTCAAGATGAGTAGTACATTACACACATCCTCATTCATGTCAACTTCGTAGTAACATGCATGGTATAATGCATGCATGTGTGAAGTCCCCCCCTCTCAAGTCGTGCTACGCCAACATGGTGCAATTAACGCATGCACAGATCCCTATCCAAAATCTACTAGCCTAGCCAAGGCATTATAAGATGCTTCATAATTACGTTTGGCACTTGGGTATAAACAAGTTAGTTAGTAGGAAATCTTCTATTCCATCGAATATACGGTATACATATTTTTTCCTTTGCTACTTAGTAGGTGATTTACATGTTGGCAACCAGAAAAATTGGCGTAAGAAGAAGGATTGCTGGACTCGGTCGATGAGTGAATGGGAAATGCTTCTCTAGACCGAGGAAACTACATGTTGGACACGCCATGTATGTCCACACAAGAATGAAATGAGTTTAATGATAATTATAATCGCACCGACTCATTTCACCTTGAAAGTAATAACACATATATGCAATTTCCACACAATGTCAAAGCTTAAATGTACAAATAAATATGTGTTCTTTTTACACAATGCAGGATTACTCACCTAGCCTTTGAATTTTTTTAAGTTGAAAGAGAAACACAACAATAATTTATTCAAGTGAATCGACACAATGGGTTGCAAAATGCAAAAATAAAAATAAAAAATACACGTGGTGGTTAACAACGGGAAATCTCGTCAATGGTATCATGTCAATGCTACAACAATTACAATGAAGTATAAACTAGAAAAAAAATCAAGGCAATAGGTAATAGTCAGAGAACCAAAGCAATACTTTCAATAAGCTGTCAACACTCATACAACAACGTTATCAGAATACAACAGTGATGGACAATTCCAAAGCACATGTTTTTAGCCTAGGGTTCATGAAACTCAAAGACAATGCATTTCTGAAGGAATTGCCATGTGTGTGACATTGTTGCCGAATACAGCCAACAACGAAGACTACATGAAGGCTTACAGGAACTCCATAAATGCAACTAAGCTCAATCAAAGAATATTATATGTTTTTATATTACTTTCTGGTTAAACAAAAAGCATGTGCATGTAAGGCAAAAATTGTTTCGCCACAATCCCGAAGTTGGGTGCCTCTTTTCCCATCGTGGTTACATTGACATCAACGGTCATGGGGTTTTAGAAAGAATTCCATCTCTCTCTTTTGGAATCTTCGCATAGGCACTTGATCTACTCAGTTCTTCCTTACTAATTTAGTAAAGAGCGTGCATAGATCTCAGTCGACTGAGAATTATTAAATCTCAGTCGACGGCTGACATTAGCGGCTGCTTGCGTCTTTCTCCTTTTTTTTCCAAGAGATGCTTTTCGTCCTGTTAGATTTCCTTGGCTTGCGTATGTCTTTGGGCTAACTTGAGCTTCTAGCGCCAGCCCCACAAGCAAGCAACAGGCCATAAAAATGACCACAATCAACAGCTTAGACTATTATCTCTTCGGCTAAGTAGCACCCGATATACTAGCCATGCTGTCCTAAAAAGGCAATGATATTTTGGTCCCACACATAATAGTTGCATAAAAATAGTTTTGTAACGAAATTTGTCTTATTAAATAGATAAAAATATGAAAAAAAGGAAAAATCATTATATTTTCCACTTTCCTTACTTTTTCTTTGTATGCCTAAAGTCTGACAAGACAAATGGAAAAATAATTTCGGCAACGGCGATGGATAAACTATCAAAACAACAAAACAAATCAGAAAAGAAAAAGAGCTGAAAAACTTCATATCAAAAAATTTCGGCGACGACGAGGGCCACCGTAGTTAAAATCAAACAAAAAAATCATCTAATTTTAAAATATAGTTGCAACTAAACTCCTCATGCCGACAGTTGCAAACCGTTTGCCAACGAGGTCTCCCGGTTGCATTCAAGTTGCGACTAGCCCTTCGACGGGGTTCCCTAGGTTCTCAGTTACAATCAAGATGTGACTCCCCCCTCGACGAGACACCAGTAACAAGCAACTTATAACTGGGACCCGACAGAGCTCAGTTACAAGCAAGTTGCAACTGCTCCATGCCCCTCCACAGTGACGAGTGCTCAGTTACAAGAAAGTTGCGACTAGCCCTTCGACGGGGGTCCCCCTTCCTCCTGTTACAGTCAAGATGCAACGGCCAACCCCCTCGACGAGGCCCTAGTAACAAACAACTTGCAACTAGGACCCGCTAGGAGCTCAGTTACAATCAAGTTGCAAACTAGCCCCCCTTCCACATCGACAGGTGCTCAGTTGCAATCAAGTTGCGACTTCTCCCCCTCCACACCGACGGGTCTCGGTTACAATGAAGTTGCAACTAGGAGCGGAGCTCAGTTACAAGCAAGTTGCGACTGGCCCTTCGACGGTGGTCCCCCTTCCCCCGGTTGCAAATTAAGATGCAACTGCCACCCCCTCGAGGAGGCCCTAGTAACAAGCAACTTGCAACTGGGACCCGCTAGGAGCTCAGTTACAATCAAGTTGCAACTCCCCCCCCCTTCCACATCGACAGGTGCTCAGTTGCAATCGAGTTGCGACTTCTCCCCCTCCACACTGACGGGTGCTCAGTTACAATCAAGTTGCAACTAGGAGCAGAGCTCAGTTACAATCAAATTGCGACTGGCCCTTAGACGGGGGTCCTCCTTCCCCCGGTTGCAAATCAAGATGCAAATGACACCCCCCTCGACGAGGCCATAGTAACAAGCAACTTGCAACTGGGCCTCGCTAGGAGCTCAGTTACAATCAAGTTGCAACTGGCCTCCCTTCCACACCGACAGGTTCACAGTTGCAATCAAGTTGCGACTTCCCCCCTCCACACCTGCGGGTGCTCAGTTACAATCAAGTTGTAACTAGGAGCAGAGCTCAATTACAAGCAAGTTGCAACTGGCCCTCCGACGGTGGTCCCCCTTCCCCCGGTTGAAAATCAAGATGCAACTGCCACCCCCCTCGACGAGGACCTAGTAGCAAGCAACTTGCAACTAGGACCCGCTAGGAGCTCAGTTAGAATCAATTTGCAACTGTCCCCCTTCCACACCGACAGATGCTCATTTGCAATCAAGTTGCGATTCCCCCCCTCCACACCGACGGGTGCTCAGTTACAATTAAGTTGCAACTAGGAGCAGAGCTCAGCTACAAGCAAGTTGCTACTAGTCCTCCGATGGGGGTCCCCCTTCCCCCGGTTGCAATCAAGATGCAACTGCCACCCCCCTCAACGAGGCCCTAGTAACAGGTGCTCAGTTGCAATCACGTTGCAACTTCTCCACCCCCTTCCACACCGACGGGTGGTCAGTTATAATCAAGTTGCAATTAGCTCTCTCGTCCCTGCTTCATCCCTGCCGACGCGGTCCTCCCTGTTACAACCAAGTTGAAACCCGAACGGGTGCTCACAAGCCACTTACAACACTGGCCTGCCAATATCCCTTCGACGGGGGTCCCCCTTCCCCCTGTTACAGTCAAGATGCAACTGCCACCCCCCTCGACGAGGCCCTAGTAACAAACAACATGCAACTGGGACCCGCTAGGAGCTCAGTTACAATCAAGTTGCAAACTAGCCCCCCTTCCACATCGATAGGTGCTCAGTTGCAATCAAGTTGCGACTTCTCCCCCTCCACACCTACGGGTCTCAGTTACAATCAAGTTGCAACTAGGAGCGGAGCTCAGTTACAAGCAAGTTGCGACTGGCCCTTCGACGGTGGCCCCCCTTCCCCCGGTTGCAAATTAAGATGCAAATGCCACCCCCCTCGAGGAGGCCCTAGTACAAGCAACTTGCAACTGGGACCCGCTAGGAGCTCAGTTACAATCAAGTTGCAACTGCCCCCCTTCCACATCGACAGGTGCTCAGTTGAAATCGAGTTGCGACTTCTCCCCCTCCACACCGACGGGTGCTCAGTTACAATCAAGTTGCAACTAGGAGCAGAGCTCAGTTACAATAAAATTGCGAATGGCCCTTAGACGAGGGTCCTCTGTAACACCCCCGGTCACTCCAGACCGACGGCTGTCACTTCTGGCAGCTCAATAGGATCTCTAGACTAACCCCACAGACCAACACTAGTATTTTCTGCGCACTTTGTCCTCACTCGTGCGCACCCGGTACCCACTTCCCGGTCGGTCACCCATCCTAGAATTGCTCTAGGCCGAGCACGATTAACCTTACAGTTCTTTTCGAATGAGCTTCCGGAAAATAAGTTGCAACTTGTTGGTATGGGTTTCCTATCAATCCTATTGAGCCATGCGCCAGAGTCTCATATACACCCACCCTTAGAAGATCGACGTCCTCGTCGATCAACCACAAGCCAGGAACGTCCCCTCTTGGCACACGTCTGTGCGTCTAGTGCCGGCACATGTGCCATGCCGTGTCCACTCCGGGCCACACGCGCCATGCGCCACATGTCCGCCACTGACCAGCACACTCCCGTTTAACCGCGTGGGTCGGCTATGATACCAATTTGTAACACCCCCGGTCACTCCAGACCGACGGCTGTCACTTTGGCAGCTCAATAGGATCTCTAGACTAACCCCACAGACCAACACTAGTCTTTTCTGCGCACTTTATCCTCACTCGTGCGCACCCGGTACCCACTTCCCGGTCGGTCACCCATCCTAGAATTGCTCTAGGCCAAGCACGCTTAACCTTAGAGTTCTTTTCGAATGAGCTTCCGGAAAATAAGTTGCAACTTGTTGGTATGGGTTTCCTATCAATCCTATTGATCCATGCGCCAGGGTCTCACATCCTCCTTCCCCTGGTTGCAAATCAAGATGCAACTGCCACCCCCCTCGATGAGGCCATAGTAACAAGCAACTTGCAACTTGCAACTGGGCCTCGCTAGGAGCTCAGTTATAATCAAGTTGCAACTAGCCTCCCTTCCACACCGACAGGTGCTTAGTTGCAATCAAGTTGCGACTTCCCCCCTCCACACCTGCGGATGCTCAGTTACAATCAAGTTGTAAGTAGGAGCAGAGCTCAATTACAAGCAAGTTGCAACTGGCCCTCCGACGGTGGTCCCCCTTCCCCCGCTTGCAAATCAAGATGCAACTGCCACCCCCCTCGATGAGGACCTAGTTGCAAGCAACTTGCAACTAGGACCCGCTAGGAGCTCAGTTAGAATCAATTTGCAACTGGCCCCCTTCCACACCGACAGATGCTCATTTGCAATCAAGTTGCGACTCCCCCCTCCACACCGACGGGTATTCAGTTACAATTAAGTTGCAACTAGGAGCAGAGCTCAGCTACAAGCAAGTTGCTACTGGTCCTCCGACGGGGGTCCCCCTTCCCCCGGTTGCAATCAAGATGCATCTGCCACCCCCCTCAACGAGGCCCTAGTAACAGCTGCTCAGTTGCAATCAAGTTGCGACTTCTCCACCCCCTTCCACACCGACGGGTGGTCAGTTACAATCAAGTTGCAACTAGCTCTCTCGTCCCTGCCTCATCCCTGCCGACGCGGTCCTCCCTGTTACAACCAAGTTGAAACCCAAACGGGTGCTCACAAGCCACTTACAACACAGGACTACCAATAGCCCTTCGACGGGGGTCCCCCTTCCCCCTGTTACAGTCAAGATGCAACTGCCACCCCCCTCGACGAGGCCCTAGTAACAAACAACTTGCAACTGGGACCCGCTAGGAGCTCACTTACAATCAAGTTGCAAACTAGCCCCCTTCCACATCGACAGGTGCTCAGTTGCAATCAAGTTGTGACTTCTCCCCCTCCACACCGACGGGTCTCAGTTACAATCAAGTTGCAACTAGGAGCGGAGCTCAGTTACAAGCAAGTTGCGACTGGCCCTTCGACGGTGGTCCCCCTTCCCCCGGTTGCAAATTAATATGCAACTGCCACCCCCTCGAGGAGGCCCTAGTAACAAGCAACTTGCAACTGAGACCCGCTAGGAGCTCAGTTACAATCAAGTTGCAACTTCCCCCCCTTCCACATCGACAGGTTCTTAGTCGCAATCGAGTTGCGACTTCTCCCCCTCCACACCGACGGGTGCTCAGTTACAATCAAGTTGCAACTAGGAGCAGAGCTCAATTACAATCAAATTGCGACTGGCCCTTAGACGGGGGTCCTCCTTCCCCCGGTTGCAAATCAAGTTGCAACTGCCACCCCCCTCGACGAGGCCACAGTAATAAGCAACTTGCAACTAGGCCTCGCTAGGAGCTCAGTTACAATCAAGTTGCAACTGGCCTCCCTTCCACACCGACATGTGCTCAGTTGCAATCAAGTTGCGACTTCCCCCCTCCACACCTGCGGGTGCTCAGTTACAATCAAGTTGTAACTAGGAGCAGAGCTCAGTTACAAGCAAGTTGCAACTGGCCCTCCGACGGTGGTCCCCCTTCTCCCGATTGCAAATCAAGATGCAACTGCCACCCCCCTCGACGAGGACCTAGTAGCAAGCAACTTGCAACTAGGACCCGCTAGGAGCTCAGTTAGAATCAATTTGCAACTGGCCAACTTCCACACCGACAGATTCTCATTTGCAATCAAGTTGCGACTCCCCCCTCCACACCGACGAGTGCTCAGTTACAATTAAGTTGCAACTAGGAGCAGAGCTCAGCTACAAGCAAGTTGCTACTGGTCCTCCGACGGGGGTCCCCCTTCCCCCGGTTGCAATCAAGATGCAACTGCCACCCCCCTCAACGAGGCCCTAGTAACAGGTGCTCAGTTGCAATCAAGTTGCAACTTCTCCACCCCCTTCCACACCGACGGGTGGTCAGTTACAATCAAGTTGCAACTAGCTCTCTCGTCCCCGCCTCATCCTTGCCGACGCGGTCCTCCCTGTTACAACCAAGTTGAAACCCGAACGGGTGCTCACAAGCCACTTACAACACTGGCCTGCCAATAGCCCTTCGACGGGGGTCCCCCTTCCCCCTGTTACAGTCAAGATGCAACTGCCACCCCCCTCGACGAGGCCCTAGTAACAAACAACATGCAACTGGGACCCGCTAGGAGCTCAGTTACAATCAAGTTGCTAACTAGCCTGTAACACCCTCAGAATCGGACCTATGCAAGTTTCGGCGATTCCAGCCAAACCCGCATAGAAACGATTCAAAGGTGCCCACCAGGCACTTTCGTGCGGGTGGAAAACGAAGTAATAACATTACACAACAGTCCTCGATGGGACCCACAGAACAGATATATATACAGCAGCGACTCAAAGAGTCAAGGATACAGATATACAATACAAAGATCCAAATCACCTTGAAAATGATACAGCGTCCGACTACGGACAAGATGCAAATGGGGCTAAGAGCCCTGAAGAATAACCAATGGCGTCCATAACCCTGCCCAGGCCAAGCCGGAAGGGTAACCCTGCTAACGACGTCGACCTCAAAACCTGCTTAAACAAAAGGGGTGCCGACAAAGGGCAAAGGAAAAAGAAGAGCGTCAGTACTGAGGCCAGTACACGGCGAGGCTAGAATTCGGCGGTCCTCTCCTACATAGGTATGGTGGACTGAGCGGCAGCGGCAGCAAGCACTAAACAACCTATAGAGACTCGGTATACCTGGCGGTTATCAGAGAGGGGTAAGAAAGACCTATTCGGAACCAACCTAATGCTACCATCAAACAAACCCATCCTGGTGTTTCCCCCTCGACACCGATCGAGGAAGTCAACCGAGGAACTCACACAGTTGGCGTTTTTATTTATTCGGTTATCGTTGCAGCAATTACTAGTCAAGTATAGATAATCATCCTGATAAAATAAGCAGTGGGCCATTTTAGTTAACCATTCCGTTGTAGTTGCGACACTTACTAGTCAGATACAATTAGCATAAGATAACCCAAAACCCAGCAGTTGTTGGTACTTTTATTTAGCCATTCCGTTATAGTTGCAATACTTACTAGTCAGGTACCATGGTCGCAAGCGGCAACCCAAACAAGCAATTGTTGGCAGTTTTACTTAGCCATTCCATTATAGTGAAGTTGATTACTAGTCAGTTACTTAGTCAAATTTACAGCACTACTTTAGTTATAGTTGTCTATGATCGAGATACTGTGCTCCAAGTCGTCCATAACCGCGGACACGGCTTTCAGAAAGTTTTACCCGGCCGGGGTGCACCAATAGCAACACACACACGATCAACCTCGGAAAAACCAAATCAAAACCCAACGAGGCTTTCACGACAAAGCAATCACAGGATTCAGAAATATTTCAGGGGGCCACCCCATTGAGTAGACCCGCAACGAAGCTAGCTGACTCCGAGACGGACTCAAGGTTTGCGTCAATGGCTGTAAACGACTGGGAACCCGAAAATGTGACTGGGCTTGTCGATACCGCGAAAACATTCCGCTTACCTAAACAGTACAGTGTGCTCCTCGCACAATCGTAATAAAACAGTAAACATGGCATAAGTACAGGATAGTAAATAAGACCTCAAACTAGTTTGTGGCCCCAAGAAATAAGACTGAATCAAGCTCTGGCTAAGGGGGGCCCATAATTCCCCATATGTGGATAGCGCGATAAAACAAGGAACAGGTATCAAGCACTCGGGGTCCTACGGGACACAAGTGGACGGTTAACAACCAAATAACATCTATTGCCCACCTGTGCCTCTGCTTACCTACTTCAATTTTAGTTGTTAAACGATAATTAAAGTGAACGATAAATAAAGCCATGATCATCTCCAACATTGAACATGCGGCAATGCTCCAACAACTGTGGTACTTGGCGACACGCAACAGCACTTGAGCAAGCGACTACGACGCGCAAGTCCAACTATCTACCAAACAACAGGTAATAGGATGTGTCCAAGGCAATATAGGGTTGCACGGAATTTCACGGGTACGGAAACTAGAGCATCGCAACACAGATAGCAATAGATCAACAGGAGGGAATAAATACTATAAAAGTAAGATAGGTAGAAAGGGGGAGATGCTCGCCTGAAAACATTGCCGAAGGTTCAACCGAAGATCGGGTCGACACTCGCATCCACTCAACGGCCTTATCCGCGAAGAAGCAAAACACTAGAATAAACACCGGATGCAATATTTAATACAACGGCAGAAGATCGGGCATGATGCATGTATGATGTATGGCATGGCAAAGATGCGATGCAATTAGGTCATATTAAGCGGAACCGGGGTCCCGACATTTAATTAAACGGTTCAAGTTATTTAATTACCCCGCAAATTAAATGTTGTAATAACAAGGCAAGAGGAGTTACCGGTTCGCTACACAAATTTAAATGAGGCCAGTATGAGACTAGATTTGCCCGCATATGGGCCCCATATTTAATTATAAGGTGAATCGGCCTAAGGCCCCCAAACCACACAAATATGCATGCGAGTATGACAAATTTATATGCAACAAGTTGTATTATAATATAAAATAGGGTTTCGGGAAGGGGTTCACACTTTAGAGGGTCTCGACGAACTTGGGGTTCCGGGGTTCGGGGTTCGGTCTCAGGGTTCAGGGTTCGACGGAAACGGTCTCGGCGGAACACTCTCGAGCAACGGGGCAGATCTTGTCGCATCCGGGTCTTCGGGTCATGTCGACGGTTATGGCGTTCGGGATGAAGTACTTAGCGTCCTCGAGGGAGTACTTGGCGTATCCGGGATGAAGTACTTGTCGCATTTGTGGCCTTCGAGTCGACGAACTTGACACGCCAGGGTTCGATCTTCGGGGTCTCGGACATCAGTTCCATGTGCAATGACCTTGATGTTCCGGGAATGGGGATCTTGGTGTTTCATCTCAAACATCGGTTGCAGGCATCGTTTAACGCTCGCAGAGTCGATCTTGGCATGCTTCAGTGCACTAGTTCAGACTAGTTCGGGTCGGTCTTGGCGGGGCAGGGAGCCGAGAGGCCACTTGGTGGCGGCTTGCAGAGGCACACGAGGAGGCGGGCGTGCGGCCGGCGACGCGTGCTGCAGAGGAGGGCGGCGGTTGACGGGGCCGGCGCGAGGCGGTCGTCGGCCTGACGGAGAGAGGAAGCAGGGGCGGCCCGAGAAGGACGCCGGCACGGAGAGGGGAAGCTCCGGAGGCGCGGCCGGCGACGAGCGAGGGCCTGGCGAGGCGCGGTGGAGACAGAGGGGAAGCTCGGCGGTGAGGGGCGGTTGGCCGGCGAGGCGGAGGCCGGCGCAGCGAGCGGCGGAGGCGGGGAGGAAGGCCGAGCTCGGGGAGGAGCCACGCGGGGCCGGCAGAGGGGAGCGCGGGTGGAGCGGCGACGCCGGCGGGAGGGAGGCGAGGCGTCGGGGAGGCGCGCCGGCGGGGAGAGGCGGGGCCGGCGAGCGGCGGAGGCGGGGAGGAGGCAAGGCGAGGCGGCGCGCAGACGAGGGGTGCTCGGGGGCGGGGCGAGCGGTGCTGGAGGACGGGTCCGGGGAGGCGAGAGGCGCGGCCGGAGCAGAGGGCGGAGCGGGGCCGCGCGGGAGGAAGGGGGAAGGTGGGGGAGAGAGAAGGGAGCATGCGGGCGTGGGGCTGGTGGGGGAGGCGTTTCCGCGGGGTGGGCCGCGTCCAGGGGCCGACAGGTGGGGGACTGGGTGGGTTCCGGTCGGGTGGGGCCTGCGGCGTGGGTCAGGGAGAGTGGGTGCTGTGGGGAGAGAGAGAGAGGTGGGGAAAGGGGTAGGATTAGGTGGCAGGGTTAGATTGGCTAGGGGGAAGGGTGAGGTGAGGTGTCGAGAGGGGGTTGGTTGGGGTGAGGTGGAGGAGGGGTGGGTAGAATAGGTCTGGGTAGGTTAGGGATTTCGGGCGAACCGTTTTATTCTGGGGGTGATCGACTGGGTCGATTCGGCCCGTTCGACTGCCCCACTAAAAATAATTAAATATTTTATTTATTTCAAACAGGGCTTTTGCAAACCGATAGCGGACAAAACAAAATAATCCGGAGACCCGGGTTTTGCGTTTGAATAAAGAAGGGGCGTTTAGAAAACAAATTAGGTTTTCCCGAAATAGTTTTATGCGAACAAATGCAAGATGATGACGATGCTCAAATGTAATGTGGCATGATGACATGAGCATGCGGTCATGATGATGCAATGCACAAAAACATCGCGATTTTCTAGTAGTGGTTTTTTGCGGGATGCCACATAGCCCCCCTTCCACATCGACAGGTGCTCAGTTGCAATCAAGTTGCGACTTCTCCCCCACCACACCGACGGGTCTCAGTTACAATCAAGTTGCAACTAGGAGCGGAGGTCAGTTACAAGCAAGTTGCGACTGGCCCTTCGATGCTGGTCCCCCTTCCCCCGGTTGCAAATTAAGATGCAACTGCCACCCCCTCGAGGAGGCCCTAGTAACAAGCGACTTGCATTGGGACCCGCTAGGAGCTCAGTTACAATCAAGTTGCAACTTCCCCCCCTTCCACATCGACAGGTGCTCAGTTGCAATCGAGTTGCGACTTCTCCCCCTCCACACCGACGGGTGCTCAGTTACAATAAAGTTGCAACTAGGAGCAGAGCTCAATTACAATCAAATTGCGACTGGCCCTTAGACGGGGGTCCTCCTTCCCCCGGTTGCAAATCAAGTTGCAACTGACACCCCCCTCGACGAGGCCATAGTAACAAGCAACTTGCAACTAGGCCTCGCTAGGAGCTCAGTTACAATCAAGTTGCAACTGGCCTCCCTTCCACACCGACAGGTGCTCAGTTGCAATCAAGTTGCGACTTCCCCCCTCCACACCTGCGGGTGCTCAGTTACAATCAAGTTGTAACTAGGAGCGGAGCTCAATTACAAGCAAGTTGCAACTGGACCTCCGACGGTGGTACCCCTTCCCCTGGTTGTAAATCAAGATGCAACTGCCACCCCCTCGACGAGGACCTAGTAGCAAGCAACTTGCAACTAGGACCCGCTAGGAGCTCAGTTAGAATCAATTTGCAACTGGCCCCCTTCCACACCGATAGATGCTCATGTGCAATCAAGTTACGACTCCCCCCTCCACACCGACGGGTGCTCAGTTACAATTAAGCTGCAACTAGGAGCAGAGCTCAGCTACAAGCAAGTTGCTACTGGTCCTCCGACGGGGGTACCCCTTCCCCCGGTTGCAATCAAGATGTAACTGCCACCCCCCTCAACGAGGCCCTAGTAACAGGTGCTCAGATGCAATCAAGTTGCGACTTCTCCACCCCCTTCCACACCGACGGGTGGTCAGTTACAATCAAGTTGCAACTAGCTCTCTCGTCCCTGCCTCATCCGTGCCGACGCGGTCCTTCCTGTTACAACCAAGTTGAAACCCGAACGGGTGCTCACAAGCCACTTACAACACTGGCCTGCCAATAGCCCTTCGACGGGGGTCCCCCTTCCCCCTGTTACAGTCAAGATGCAACTGCCACCCCCCTCGACGAGGCCCTAGTAACAAACAACATGCAACTGGGACCCGCTAGGAGCTCAGTTACAATCAAGTTGCAAACTAGCCCCCCTTCCACATCGACAGGTGCTCAGTTGCAATCAAGTTGCGACTTCTCCCCTTCCACACCGACGGGTGCTCAGTTACAATCAAGTTGCAACTAGGAGCGGAGCTCAGTTACAAGAAAGTTGCGACTGGCCCTTCGACGGTAGTCCCCCTTCCCCCGGTTGCAAATTAAGATGCAACTGCCACCCCCCTCGAGGAGGCCCTAGTAACAAGCAATTTGCAACTGTGACCCGCTAGGAGCTCAGTTACAATCAAGTTGCAACTGCCCCCCTTCCACATCGACAGGTGCTCAGTTGCAATCGAGTTGCGACTTCTCCCCCTCCACACCGACGGGTGCTCAGTTACAATCAATTTGCAACTAGGAGCAGAGCTCAGTTACAATCAAATTGCGAATGGCCCTTAGACGGGGGTCCTCTGTAACACCCCCGGTCACTCCAGACCGACGGCTGTCACTTCTGGCAGCTCAATAGGATCTCTAGACTAACCCCACAGACCAACAGTAGTCTTTTCTGCACACTTTTTCCTCACTCGTGCGCACCCGGTACCCACTTCCCGCTCGGTCACCCATCCTAGAATTGCTCTAGGCCAAGCACGCTTAACCTTAGAGTTCTTTTCGAATGAGCTTCCGGAAAAGAAGATGCAACTTGTTGGTATGGGTTTCCTATCAATCCTATTGAGCCATGCGCCAGGGTCTCACATCCTCCTTCCCCCGGTTGCAAATCAAGATGCAACTGCCACCCCCCTCGACGAGGCCAAAGTAACAAGCAACTTGCAACTTGCAACTAGGCCTCACTAGGAGCTCAGTTACAATCAAGTTGCAACTGGCCTCCCTTCCACACCGACATGTGCTCAGTTGCAATCAAGTTGCGACTTCCCCCCTCCACACCTGCGGGTGCTCAGTTACAATCAAGTTGTAACTAGGAGCAGAGCTCAGTTACAAGCAAGTTGCAACTGGCCCTCCGACGGTGGTCCCCCTTCCCCCGATTGCAAATCAAGATGCAACTGCCACCCCCCTCGACGAGGACCTAGTAGCAAGCAACTTGCAACTAGGACCCGCTAGGAGCTCAGTTAGAATCAATTTGCAACTGGCCCACTTCCACACCGACAGATTCTCATTTGCAATCAAGTTGCGACTCCCCCCCTCCACACCGACGAGTGCTCAGTTACAATTAAGTTGCAACTAGGAGCAGAGCTCAGCTACAAGCAAGTTGCTACTGGTCCTCCGACGGGGGTCCCCCTTCCCCCGGTTGCAATCAAGATGCAACTGCCACCCCCCTCAACGAGGCCCTAGTAACAGGTGCTCAGTTGCAATCAAGTTGCAACTTCTCCACCCCCTTCCACACCGACGGGTGGTCAGTTACAATCAAGTTGCAACTAGATCTCTCGTCCCTGCCTCATCCCTGCCGACGCGGTCCTCCCTGTTACAACCAAGTTGAAACCCGAACGGGTGCTCACAAGCCACTTACAACACATGCCTGCCAATAGCCCTTCGACGGGGGTCCCCCTTCCCCCTGTTACAGTCAAGATGCAACTGCCACCCCCCTCGACGAGGCCCTAGTAACAAAAAACTTGCAACTAGGACCCGCTAGGAGCTCAGTTACAATCAAGTTGCAAACTAGCCCCCCTTCCACATCGACAGGTGCTCAGTTGCAATCAAGTTGCGACTTCTCCCCCTCCACACCGACGGGTCTCAGTTACAATCAAGTTGCAACTAGGAGCGGAGCTCAGTTACAAGCAAGTTGCGGCTGGCCCTTCGACGGTGGTCCCCCTTCCCCCGGTTGCAAATTAAGAGGAAACTGCCACCCCCCTCGAGGAGGACCTAGTAACAAGCAACTTGCAACTGGGACCCGCTAGGAGCTCAGTTACAATCAAGTTGCAACTGCCCCCCCCCCTTCCACATCGATAGGTGCTCAGTTGCAATCGAGTTGCGACTTCTCCCCTCCACACCGATGGGTGCTTAGTTACAATCAAGTTGCAACTAGGAGCAGAGCTCAGTTACAATCAAATTGCGACTGGCCCTTAGACGGGGGGTCCTCCTTCCCCCGGTTGCAAATCAATATGCAACTGCCACCCCCCTCGACGAGGCCATAGTAACAAGCAACTTGCAACTTGCAACTGGGCCTCGCTAGGAGCTCAGTTACAATCAAGTTGCAACTGGCCTCCCTTCCACACCGACAGGTGCTCAGTTGCAATCAAGTTGCGACTTCCCCCCTCCACACCTGCGGGTGCTCAGTTACAATCAAGTTGTAACTAGGAGCAGAGCTCAATTACAAGCAAGTTGCAACTGGCCCTCCGACGGTGGTCCCCCTCCCCCCGGTTGCAAATCAAGATGCAACTGCCACCCCCCTCGACGAGGACCTAGTAGCAAGCAACTTGCAACTAGGACCTGCTAGGAGCCCAGTTAGAATCAATTTGCAACTGGCCCCTTCCACACCGACAGATGCTCATTTGCAATCAAGTTACGACTCCCCCCCTCCACACCGACGGGTGCTCAGTTACAATTAAGTTGCAACTAGGAACAGAGCTCAGCTACAAGCAAGCTGCTACTGGTCCTCCGATGGGGGTCCCCCTTCCCCCGGTTGCAATCAAGATGCAACTGCCACCCCCCTCAACGAGGCCCTAGTAACAGGTGCTCAGTTGCAATCAAGTTGCAACTTCTCCACCCCCTTCCACACCGACGGGTGGTCAGTTACAATCAAGTTGCAACTAGATCTCTCGTCCCTGCCTCATCCCTGCCGACGCGGTCCTCCCTGTTACAACCAAGTTGAAACCCGAACGGGTGCTCACAAGCCACTTACAACACATGCCTGCCAATAGCCCTTCGACGGAGGTCCCCCTTCCCCCTGTTACAGTCAAGATGCAACTGCCACCCCCCTCGACGAGGCCCTAGTAACAAAAAACTTGCAACTAGGACCCGCTAGGAGCTCAGTTACAATCAAGTTGCAAACTAGCCCCCCTTCCACATCGACAGGTGCTCAGTTGCAATCAAGTTGCGACTTCTCCCCCTCCACACCGACGGGTCTCAGTTACAATCAAGTTGCAACTAGGAGCGGAGCTCAGTTACAAGCAAGTTGCGGCTGGCCCTTCGACGGTGGTCCCCCTTCCCCCGGTTGCAAATTAAGAGGAAACTGCCACCCCCCTCGAGGAGGCCCTTGTAACAAGAAACTTGCAACTGGGACCCGCTAGGAGCTCAGTTACAATCAAGTTGCAACTGCCCCCCCCCCCCCCTTCCACATCGATAGGTGCTCAGTTGCAATCGAGTTGCGACTTCTCCCCTCCACACCGACGGGTGCTCAGTTACAATCAAGTTGCAACTAGGAGCAGAGCTCAGTTACAATCAAATTGCGACTGGCCCTTAGACGGGGGGTCCTCCTTCCCCCGGTTGCAAATCAAGATGCAACTGCCACCCCCCTCGACGAGGCCATAGTAACAAGCAACTTGCAACTTGCAACTGGGCCTCGCTAGGAGCTCAGTTACAATCAAGTTGCAACTGGCCTCCCTTCCACACCGACAGGTGCTCAGTTGCAATCAAGTTGCGACTTCCCCCCTCCACACCTGCGGGTGCTCAGTTACAATCAAGTTGTAACTAGGAGCAGAGCTCAATTACAAGCAAGTTGCAACTGGCCCTCCGACGGTGGTCCCCCTCCCCCCGGTTGCAAATCAAGATGCAACTGCCACCCCCCTCGACGAGGACCTAGTAGCAAGCAACTTGCAACTAGGACCTGCTAGGAGCCCAGTTAGAATCAATTTGCAACTGGCCCCTTCCACACCGACAGATGCTCATTTGCAATCAAGTTACGACTCCCCCCCTCCACACCGACGGGTGCTCAGTTACAATTAAGTTGCAACTAGGAACAGAGCTCAGCTACAAGCAAGCTGCTACTGGTCCTCCGACGGGGGTCCCCCTTCCCCCGGTTGCAATCAAGATGCAACTGCCACCCCCCTCAACGAGGCCCTAGTAACAGGAGCTCAGTTGCAATAAAGTTGCGACTTCTCCACCCCCTTCCACATCGACGGGTGGTCAGTTACAATCAAGTTGCAACTAGCTCTCTCGTCCCTGCCTCATCCCTGCCGACGCGGTCCTCCCTGTTACAACCAAGTTGAAACCCGAACGGGTGCTCACAAGCCACTTACAACACTGGCCTGCCAATAGCCCCCCCCCCCCCCTCCCGAATGCAAGCAAGTTGAATATCTCAATTAAAAAAACTTAATTCAAAAATCGAATGAACATACAACTAAAAACCATTAAAAAGGATAAATCTTAATTTTAAAAAAACGCCAAAAATGTCCTATCAGTCTAGCTTAACATAATTATGTTGCTAGTGAAAAAAATTGTCGTTCATAATAAAACGACCACACATAACAAGTACAAAAATGCAACACACAACCTCCCAAAAAAAAATACAGAAAAGCAGACAAAAAAGCACACCGAAAAAAGCCACAATTCAGTCCATCGCGTGCTGCTAGGAAACAGGACACAGCAAAAATCTTAAAAAAAAGAAATCAGCCCGCAGTACAGCGCACGTGCTGCTAGGAAACAGGACACAGAAAAAAGGCACATGAAAAAAAAAGCTAAAATAAAAAGAAAACAGCCTGCAGTACATCGCAGTACAACCCATAAATAAAAAAGGCCACAAACAGACACGCAAGGCAACAGACCACAAAACTCATGACACGGGCGCCGCGTAACAGGTACCTGGAACAGACGCGCGGCAGAAACACACACTGCTGTTTGCACGAATCACAAAGCAACCGATCCAATGGTTATATAGATGACTAAGATTTAACTAATTCTGAGGCGCCTAAGAACTAGCAAAACCGTTAAGTAAAAGGTATCTAACTAAAACCTATATGTCAGTATCTCCCAAAAGAAGGTGTGTAAATATTTAATAAACTCTAAAGTAATTCGGTTTCCTTTCCTCAAGGTAGCTCCAAGCCAAATTTCCCGGTCATGACGCGTTTATGCGAAGTGAAGCGGCTTGTAATATACATGTCTAGTACATTTAGATCTGGGCTTGCAAGCTGGTGCAATTTGCCCAGCATAGATATATAGATTGGAGTACCTACGGTTGTGTGTGTACATGATAGTTCAAGTTAGCACTTAATGATCTAGTACAGTGGTGAGCAATACCTAGGATTGCGATCTAAAAGTTTATAGAAGCATCCTATGTGCAGTTTTGTTTCCGTCTATTGTATTCAACCCAAATTGTCCAGTCAAGAAGACTAATACTTGCGTTAAGTCAACTACTAGCTCGTGACATGCATGGGGTAGATCAGAACTTGTAACTTGGTGCATTTTACCAAGACAATGGTTGTACTGGTTATCAAGACATGCTAGTACACGGGTAGCTGTACCTTGGGCTAGGATTGCAATGCAATCTTGAGTGTATAAATAATACAGTATGTGCAGTAGCAAATTAAGTGGAGCAGATCTTTCTTTCTAGCTTAGGCGCCGTGCCTTGCTGTGTGCACAGTGCACAACACAATGGCGCCGGTTCCTGGCAGTATCGCTCTCAAGGCGGCCGCCGTTGCTGCCTTTCTCGCCATGCTCGTCATGCCTTCCCTGGGGCGCTGCGGTCACTCTCGAGCGCCGCCACCACCACCGGCGCCAGTTCCCATATCGTCGCCGCCACCACCACCACCACCGCCTCCACAACCGTTACCACCAACTCCCACAGCGGCGCCGCCACCACCACCGGCTCCGGCGCCGGGGACTGCTCCGGCGATATTTTGCCCGTACTGTTTTTCAGAGTGCTTCGACCAGTGCGACGCCACCACTGTCTCGAATTGCAGCGGTACGTGCGACCCCATTGATTCTAGGTGCAGCTCTTGCAGGACCACCGCGATCCAGAACTGCAAGGATAGCAGGAACTGCACCGGCACCTGCGACGAGTGCAACAACGCCGCCGACGGTCCATGCACCAGCGCCTGCGACCCCCACGACTGCGACCTCTGCATGGTCTTGCTCCGCCGGAAGTGCTCGGAGGAGTGCAGCAGCGAGTGCTCCCCGCCCAGATGCACCCGCGAATGCCCTCCGCCCCAGTGCATACTCGTGACCTTCAATCCTCCACCACCGTCTCCCTCACCGCCGCCGCCAGCTCCAACACCGCCGCCTCCGGCGCCGTTGCCACCAACAACCCCCCCACCGGCTATATCGTGCAAGGACTGTTCCTCACAGTGCCTCAAGGGGTGCGCCGCCTCCATTGCCTCGAATTGCAGCGACGAGTGCAACGGCAACAATGCTAGCTGCATCTCTTGCAGATCCACAGCCATCCAGAGCTGCCGGGACTTCAGGAACTGCACTGGCAGCTGCGAGGAGTGCGACGGTGCCGACGGTGCATGCAACGACAAGGCCTGCAGCACCCGAGACTGCTTCCCCTGCACGGAGTTCTATCGCCGGCAGTGCGAGGACGACTGCAGGACCCAGTGCTCCCCACCCAGCTGCATAGATTAGTATCAGTAGCTAGCTAGCATGTGCTGCGCAGTCAACGTGTCAGCTTGTGCATGCATCTATGTACCAATGTGTGTGAGATCTTTGTGACACCGAATAATTTATGGAAAATGATACACATCCAAATCTGGCCATCGGGCCGTGCCTGGGCGGGCCGGCCCGCGGCACGCCAATTTTGGCCCGGCCCAAGCCCGGCACGGCACGCGGCTGGCGGGCCCGTGCCGGCCCGTGGCACGCAGGTGTCGTGCCCGTGCCGGCAGGCCAGGCATGCGGGCCAGGCACGGCACGGCCAGTTTGGCCAGGGCACGCGAGTGGCACACGGGCCGGCCCGCTAGGCACGCAAGGCCTGCCACGCGCCGAGCCAGGGGGAGCGGGGGGAGCGGGGGCGCCCGTTTGAAATTTCGGGGGAGCGGGGGGAGCGGGGGGTGGGGCCGGCAGGGCGTTTGAATTTTTGGTTTGACCGGGGGGCCCAGGGGGAGCGGGGGGAGGGCGGGCAGGGCCTTTTTTTTATTTTGACTGTTTGGTTAGGGTTTGAGGGTAGTTTGGTCCTTTTTTTTTGGTATTTTTAGGGTTTTAGGTCATTGGGAAGGGTTTTTTGGTCCGAATTTGATCAAATTTTTTCTATAAAAGGGCAGCACATCCCTCTCAATCTCCACACCATCCAACCCCTCTCTCATATCCTACACCAACACATGGCTAATCCCAACCAGTTTCTTTTCAATCCCGAAGATTTGGGGGTCGATATCAATATTCCTCCCGACTTCAATACTTCTCCCTTCCACGGCAATGACAACATCGACACCATGCAATATCCATATACCCCCTTTGAGCAATCAACACCATCAAACACAAGTTCTCCTAATACATCCACCACTTATGCTAGCCAAATTTCCACCTCTACCGGTAGCAAGCGGCGAAAAAAAACCTCTAGCATCTAGCAGCACTTTGAGGAAGAAGAATATATTGACGCCAAAGGTGTGACGAAGATGAGAGCTCGGTTCTTGCATCCGGGTTGCTTGAGCAAGTTTGCTCTGCAGGTGGGAGGAGGGAACGACCACATGACGAGGCACGCGAAGACCCACGCCAGGGCAGATGGAGAGGCTGCGGCGATCCAGAGCAGGATCAACTTCAACCCGGACGGCACCTCCCGAGGTATATTTGTCTATGATTCAGCTCGTCAAAGAGAAGCTCTTGCAACATTGATTGTCGTTAATGATTTACCATTAGGGTTTGGCGAGTCTCCTGGTTTTGTTGAATATTTTACAACTGCTCACACCCCTAGTTTTACACCAGTTCCTAGACAAACTACAACTAGAGATATGAAAAAGCTAGCCAAAGCAGGTCGTGTCGCTATGAAAGAACAATTAGTATCGTCAACTTTTTCAGTCTCCATAACTTCTGATATTTGGAGTGGTCGTGCTAAGCAAGATTATATTACTGCTGTTGCTCATTATGTTAGCTCATCATGGGAATTAAATAAAAGGATAATAGGATTTGAGTTAATCGATGTATCACACAATGGTGTGAATATTGCTAATGCTATACTTAAAGTTGTTACTGAATTTGGTCTTACCGACAAAATATTTGCAGTAACTTTGGATAATGCTTCTTCAAATACTACTGCAATGAATACTCTAATTCCTATATTTGAAGTATATGCATCAAAATTCCTACTTCATCAATGTTGTGCCTGTCATATAATTAATATTATTGCTAAAAGTGCTTTAGATGATCTAGACCCACACATAAATAAATTGCGTTTGGCAATATCATGGTTGAATGCTTCTAATACTAGACTCGGAGACTATAGAAAATATTGTGCTGTTATTAATGTACCATGCCATGGTCTTCATCTAGACATGCCGGTTAGATGGAACTCTACATATCTGATGCTTCAGTTAGTTCTACGTGACCAAGTTCAATTTTCCGCATTTGTTAATGCAAATTTTCACCAAAATGACGGGGAACCTTTACTTGTTGAAGCTACTTGGCACATTGGTGAATTAATCTTTAAGTTTCTAGCAACATTTTATGAATCAAATGTCATTTTATCTAGGGTTTATTATCCCACATCTCATTTGATTGTGCATCATATTTTAGAAATTGCCCAACACCTGAAAGAGTATGAAAATGATGCCACCTTACTAGTAGCCGTCTACAACATGAAACAAAAATATCTCAAATATTGGCAAACTATCCCTTTGCTCTATGCTATCGCATTTATTTTGGATCCTAGGGCTAAAATGGAAGGGTTTAGTGGGGTTCTTTCGCTCTTAAGTTTTACCGTAAATGTTAGCTATGATAAATATTCACTTGATGTCAAGGACAAGTTGCAGGATGTTTATTCTAAGTACGAGCTTAAGTATGGCCCAGCTGTGGCACACAGACCTCCGGCGGTACCGGCATCCGGTAGGGGTAAGAAAAAAGTGTGGGGCAAAATATTTGGTACTTCCACGGCCACGCCGAGCTCATCCACACAAACTCCCGTTCTTCAAGGTGGAGGGGAGTTAGCAAAGTATCTGAACAGTACAGTACTTGCTACTAATGATGATGACGACGACTTCGACATACTTCAGTGGTGGCAAGAGAAAAGGTCAACATATCCGGTGCTTTCCAGATTAGCACGGGATGTGCTATCGGTGCCTGTCTCAACTGTCTCATCGGAGTCTGCTTTCAGTCTTGCTGGAAGAATAATTGATGATAGAAGAACTAGTCTCACTCCCGATATGGTGAAAACACTGATGTCTGTCAAAGATGGAGAACTAGCCAGAAGAAGAGCCCAGCACACCACCGAGAACCCAGAACTGATAGCCGCGTTCGAAGCTATGCGGTGGACTGAAGACCAAGATGAAACTTAGTTGTAGGATTTTTTAATCTCTTTGTAATTTTTATTCTCTTGTGTAATTTTCTCTTCTTTTTAGAGCCAGCTGTACTCTTTTCCCTTCCCAGGGATGGAAGGTTTTAATGAGGCAGCTAATAATGAAGGCCAATTTTTATCCCCATACAAACTTGTCTCCCTTTCCTTCCCGCCATTTCCCTCCCGCTCTTTCCTTCCCGCCCTTTCCTTCCGAGTCTATAAAACCCACCTATCCATTAAGGTGAGTAAGCATGCCAACATGTCGAGTTTTCCATCCGATCGTAGTTTTTTACCCCTGATGTTTGAACACCTTTTGCGTTTTGCTAGAAATTTTAGAATCGACAAGATCCAAGTTCCATTTGAGGAACTCATCGGTAGTGATGTTTTTCTCAATGAGCTGGGTGAGGCATTATGTACAAAAGGGTGGCCATCAAGGAAATCTGAAGAAATACGACAAGAACTTCTCAGGATCAATGCAAGGTGGACCAAGCTGAAATTTGGTTGTGAAGCTTCGAGAGAGAGGTTTATTGATCAACCTTCGTTGTGGATAGAAGAGAGCGAGGACGAAGATGATATCTTCATGCCGCCTTTCGAGAAGAAGGCGAGAGCTGCCTGGGAGAAGGAGCAGGCCAAGAAGGCCAAGAAAAAGGCATCATCAAAGGGCAAGGACGAGGCATCGTCGAAGGGTAAGGGTGAGGCATCAGTGGAGGATGACGATGATGACTTCATGCCGCCTTTCGGTAAAAAGCCGAGAGCTGTCTGGGAGAAGGAGCAGGCCAAGGGCAAGGGCAAGGGTAGGAATTTGTAAATCTTATATCCCCATATTGCCCCTCCCTTACTTTTTCCTCCATATTTCCCTTTAAATAGACCAACCCACCACTCTCATTCTCCACACCACTCTCATTCTTCACACCACCACTCTCATTCTCCACACCACCACTCTCATTCCCCACACCACCACTCTCATGGCTGCTGAACCAAATCCCAACCAACCGATACCCCCCAACCCCAATCAACCAAGAAGAAGACGTCATCTTTGGGAGCAGGACTACGATGAAGAATTTGTTATGATAGATGGTGTCGAAGTGCACCAAGTTAGGTGCAAAAGATGCGACCGTCTCTTCATCTTGCAAAGGGGAGCCGGATTTGGTTACTTGCGCAGGCATGTCGAGTTTCATCTGAGATCAGTTCGAGGGAACTAATTAGTTGATGTAATTTTTCTTTTCTTTTCGAGCGGTTGTACTCTTTTTCCTGGCTAGGGATGTAAGGTTTTTTAATAAGGCAACATCAATAAAGCTCAGTTTTTATCCCATATAAAAATTTGTGTCATTTTACTATTTTTTGCATTTTTTTTGACATTTTTAGCATTTTTTCGGACTCAAATCGAAAAAAACAGACAAAAACAGAAAAAACAGACTAAACGGGCCAAAACGGCCCCGAGGGCCAAACGTGCCGCGGGCCGGGCCGTGTAGCGCTGGGGCCGGGCCCGGGCCGCCAGGCTGGGCACGCGTGCCGGCCCGGCACGACACGTGGCCTGGCGGGCCACGGCGGGCCGTGTCGCGTGCCGGGCCTGGGCCATGTCGGGCCGGCCCGTTGGCCAGATTTGTACACATCCTATCCTCCGGTTAATCGAACAAAACAATCCCGGGGTAGCTAGCTTGCTCGCCCACGTCCCGTTCTCTTTGGGCCTGACAACTGCGTGGTGGACCTCGCCTTGTGACGGGTTTCATTTGATTCCTCTTATCCCTTTGTCTTTTTTTCTCTTCTGTTCGTGCTCAACCACCGCCGCCGCACACGGAAGCCGCTGTGAAGCGATGTCCTCGCTGCGGGTCAGCACACCACCCCGTTGCACGAGCGCCACCACGCGTCTCCCTTCGGAGCCGCCCCTCGCTGCGCCTCGCCGGAGCGCCGCAGGGCCGCCGTCGGCTGCCGCCGCACACGCGCCACGCGTGCCTCCCTTTCCTCACCGGAGCCGCCCCTTGCTTCCCCTCGCCGGAGTGTTGCAGGGCCGCCGCCGCGCCACTGCGTACCCCCGGTATCTGCGCTCAGCTACACCTACCTACCCCTCGCCGGAGCGCCACCTCCCTGCCCTCTCCGGAGCTGCGTCTCGCCGGAGCGCTGCCTCCCTGCCCCTCGCCGGAGTGCCTCCTGACTGCATCTAGCTAGGTCCCACATCGTCGGAGCACCGTCCACCTACGTTGCTACCGAAGGCCATCGACGCTACTACCTACCACCACCGACCATGCTACCTGCGGCGTCGAGGTTTGCTACATGGGGTGGTCGGCACTTCTACCTACTGCGACTGTTGTTTCTACCTACGACTTCGAAGTTTGCTACATGGGTTTGGCGTCGTTGCTACGTGCACCCGACGGCGGTGCTACAAGCGTATCATGGGATTTGCTACAATGTCTCCGGCGAGGTGTCCACCGAGATCGGATTTGCTATAATATGATATTTTTTGCTACATACGTTTTATGGTTTTGTTACAAGCGTAAAGTTTTTGCTATACGGTCTCTGGTGAGGTCTACCGACGAAAACCTCCGGCGAGGTCGGATATGCTACATTAGCATAATTTTTTTGCTACACGGTCGCCGGCGAGGGGTCTGGCGAAATCTCCGGCGATGTCCAGTTTGTTTTTTATTTTTTAGACCGAACCATTTTCTGCTACGTGTAGCAATATCGGGACTATTTGTAGCAAAAGCGGGTATGTTTATAGCAAAAGTGGGATTTGAGTGCTTTTAAGGGTCACGTGTCAGCAGGAGGACCTAGGGGATTTTGAAGAATTATTCCCCGGAGGACGTGTAGTACTGTCCATAATTTATGTCCGTGTTTTCACTTCCGAGTATTACTTTTAGCATTTGTTCTTCACATTTCACATGATTATTTGGCATCTCTTGCATCCACATCACTTATCGGTAGAGGTGATAGGTCGTCGAAGTTATTGATCACCTCATACCCCCCTCCTACTCTCCCTTCTTCATCCTCGCATCTTTGTTCCCATCGGTGAGCGTGGATCGTTGCCTGATGCCCCCCCTCTCCCCCGGATTGACAGGCATCGAACTTTCACACGCCAAGAGTAGAGACTGAAGTATAGTTATTAGATCTCTCAAATTAGATATATGAAAGTCACTTTTTTTTTGAAAATGAGAGTAACCCCGGTATCTGCATCGGTTGATGCACACAACCTTTATTAAAAGAGTTAATTGGATAAACGCCACTGCAATTTCATAGATGCCATTATGTCCACTTTAACACACATGCCACACAATATACACTCGTATTTCAGTTGTAGATACGTGTATATACAGTGGGCCCCACCAAAATCAGCTTAGTGCATGCACATTGGTACGGACGGCTGCAGCAATTTCGAGCGCCAAAAGTATCGCTTCAATCTCCAAACTTAAACAAAATGTAATATTCGGTTCTATCTTAAAATTAGATCTGCGCCAGTTTTCATCTCCCAAAGTCATTCTCACGCGCCAATACTGATACTTGGATACTGGGATTTGCGTGTCCTAAGCACTCACGTGGGGTCAGACTCAAACGTCAAGGTTTCATTTCCGATCAAAACAATTCGTGTATGCTGGGTCGATGCTCTTTGGCTCCCTGCCACCTTATATTTGATGGATGCAACATTTAATTGACAGGGTAACAAACATCACGTATGTATTGATTTATTACAGAATATAAGATAATCATTATTATATAAAATGAATGGGCAGCACAGACTGATTCTGGTGTGGGCTACCATGTATACGTATCTACAGCTAAAATACGAGTGTATATTGTGTGGTATGTGGGTTAAAGTGGCTATAATGGCGTTTAGGGAATATACATAGAATGGTAGTGGCGTCTTTCAAAAATTGAAAATTGAAATGGCGTTTCTTAAATAGCCCGATTTTGTAGTGGTATGTATCCAATTAACCCTTATTAAAAACAGCATCCAACATCCATTTATGAAAGTCACATGCATCCCAATAAGGTAGACCGGTCAAGATAAGTAATATACACATCTCTTCATTCATGTCAACTTCGTGACATGCATCGCACATACAAGCACGATCACGTCCATGTGGGAAGTCTCCCCTCTCAAGTCGTGCTACATTAACATCTAAAGATCCATATCGAAATCTAGCTAGAGCAAGGATATTTTAGTATATCCGTGATTACATTGGGCACGTGCCTGTAAGCAAGCAATCTGTCTTATTTGTCCGTCCCATGGGTTGGCAATCGTTAAGGAATGGGAATGGGAGTTTAACTCTAATTCCCTTTCACCATCTCAATTACAAGCCCTCCCTAGGTTAGGCAATTTTAATATTTGCGGGTGTTACAGCAATTCCACTTCCACTTCACCCCTTTTTATTCCCACCCTACCTAAACAATCAAACATGCCATTTGTTCGAGCTAACAATGCTTTCACGGAGTTTCTATTGAGAATAACATGATGCATTTTTTCGAAATGGGGAGCTTGGCCCTGGCCTCTGCATCAACTAATACACATAACCCTTTTATTGCAGAATTTAGGATAACTCAAAGTATTACAATCATAAATCAGTGCATGTTGAGACATGTATCAACCAACGGAAAATGAAAAGCGAACACTACTAGAAAAACGCCTGTTCGTGGCGCACCTGAAAAGGCCATCCGTGGCGCACTAGCAGTGCGCCATGGGCCTCGCTACGGCTATCTCCTAGCCGTGGCGCACTACCTGATGCGCCACGGTTGTGTCGAGATAGGCGTGGCGCACATGCCAGTGCGCCACGGAAAGTAGTCCAGGTGCGCCACGCGTATGAAACGATAACCGTGGCGCACTAGGTGTTTGAAGGGGTCCGTAGCATGGAAAACAAAAATTTTCTATCGCATACAAACAAACAAGCCAAGATCTATCTACTAGATTGTAGCAACGAGTCGATGGAATAACTTACCCTCGAAGATTCCAAAGCGGTTAACGAGAGCAGATTCTCGTGGATGATGTAGTCGTACACTTCCGATCTCAAGATCGCGTAGACGATCCTTCCGGCGCCACGTTCTGGCAGCGCTCCCGCAGTCGGTCACACGTTCGGTATTCGACGAAGACCTTCCTCTCCCTTGTTCCAGCAGGCAGCGGAGGTTGTAGCACTCTCCTCGCGATTCCGGCAGCACAACGGCGTGGTACCGGAAGTAGAGGGGAAATCCCGCAGGGCTTCGCCTTAAGCCGGTGCGAGTATGGTGAAGCTTATGAGAGAGGCTATTAGTGGTCTAGTAATTAGACACACCAATTAGAAGGCTCTAAACCAATTAGAAGGCTCTAAACCGATGGCTAAAGCAATTAGAAGCTCTAAACCAAAACGGCTCTAAACCGGGAGAAATAGATAGGAACTTGTGTGTCTTGGAGGGGCAGCCCTGCCCCTCCCTTTATAGGTGGGAGGTGCGGCCAAGGGGAGGGGAGTCCCTCCCCAACTCGGCCTAGAGGTGGTGCGCCGGTTTGGGAGGAGGACTCCCTCCCCAACTCGGTTTCACATAAACCTCCTTCTCCTCTTTACCAAAACTAGCCGTTTGACTTTTCAAACTAGCCGTTTGACTTTTCAAACTAGGATTTGAATAAATCCTCTATTTGGTACAGCGATGACACTTAGTACATGATGCAATCATACCAACTTGATATAACACATTCATGTACCCTTCCCCCCGGAGTGCCGGACATTCCGGAACCTTCTAGAATGTTCCCGACGAAATCACCGGAATCATTCCGCAACTCCGAAACGAGACTTTCCTTATATGAATCTTATTCTCCGGACCATTCCGGATCTCCTCGTGATATCCCGGATCCCATCCGAGACTCCGAACAACATTCGGTCTCTTTCTCATAATACCATAACTACTCAAACAACGTCGAATCCTTAAGTGTGTCTCCCTACGGTTCGTGAATTATGCGGACATGATCGAGACACTTCTCCGAACAATAACCAATAGAGGAATCTGGAAATTCATATGGCTCCCACATATTTCTACGATTACTTTGCGATCGAATGAACCATTTACATACGATACCAATTTCCCTTTGTCTCACGATATGTTACTTATCCGAGGTTATGATCGTCGGTATCTCTGCATACCTAGTTCAACCTCGTTGCTGATAAGTACTCTTTTCTCGTTCCCGTGATATGTGATCCCTTGTGAGCCAGTCACATGCTTGCAAGCTAATTGGATGACATTCCACCGAGAGGGCCCAGAGTATATCTATCCGTCATATGGATGGACAAATCCCACTCTTGATCCATGTGTCTCAACCAATACTTTCCGAACACTCAATGCCACTTTTATAACCACCCAGTTACGGTGTGGTGTTTGATGTCATCAAAGCATCCATCCGGTAAAGGTGATATGCATGATCTCATAGTCGAAGGAATTAGGTTACTATGTATCAGAAAGCATATAGCAATTGAACTATTTAAATGACTTGATCTTTATGCTACGCTTATCTATAGGAGTATGTCCATCACATCATTCTCCTAATGATATGATCCTGTTGTTAATAACATCTCTATGTTCATGATCAGGAAACCATGATCATATATTAACCAACAAGCTAGTTTAACAAGAGGCTATACTAGGGACTCTTATTTTAGTTTACAAATCACACAAGTATTAATGTTTCCGGTTAATACAATTATAGCATGGTATGTAAACATTTATCATAAGTATGAAGATATGATAATAACCCACTTTATTATTGCCTCTTGGGCATATCTCCAACAGTCTCCCACTTGCACTAGAGTCAATAATCTAGTTTCAAACCTTTGTGTATTCAACACCTATGGCTTTCCGGTGTTGTATGTACACGATTGCTAGTGGTCAACTGATCTCCGGATCTGACACTTCCAGGTCCGTGTGTAATTGCATGTCTTTGCGTCTCTACGCATCACTCATTCTCTAATGAGATGGCTTTGTATAAATTTGGTTTTTCGGTGTGACCTTTAGCTCTTTGGGGTTAAAACATGTTGATAATATTGTCGCACAATATATCTTCATAGTATTATCCCACTGTGAACTACACCTAGTTTGATAACAAACTACTTGACACAAATGCCCTCTTTTGCTGCTAAAATAGCAGTCATATACTTAGCCATTTGTTGTAGTATCTGTCACAATGTCTTAACTTTGGAACTCATCCAAATCCATTATGGAACTCACTTTCCATCATATTGTGCCACCCTTAGTTTAGATTGAGATAAACTTAATTTGTACTTTGTGACCAAGCTAGTATCAATGTAGTACTTTTACAATGAACTAACCATCTATTTGTCACTTCTACAAATATTATACTCTTAGTTCTTGCAAAAGATCATAAGAATATCCTTACTATTGTCCAATGATCATCTTACAAATCATTCTGGTATATGCTCATAACATTTAGAGCATAGGACATATCTGGATTTGTACATATCACAGTATGATTGATATAAATAATCTTTGTGATTTCATACATCAAGTATCAATCTATACTTGATTATTTGTTTCACTTTACCAAATGTTAATACACTTGAATATATCATCAACATTGAACTCATTCAATCCTTTCTGTGCGACAAGAAACTTTCTTGTAGTTTCTATATTGAACTCATTCAATATCTCGTCTATGTACTTCTGGCACAACCATATTAGCGTCTATTCATGCCTAATATTTGGGTTTTGCCTAAGTCTTTCATCAGGATGAAATTCTTAATATGTGTTAATAAAAGATACATTATTTCCAATCAACAATATGTCTTCCACATAATGTATTAGAAACATGTCTTAGCGCTCCCACTTAATTTCTTGCAAATGCAAGCATCTTCATTGTCTCTAATGAACTTTTAAACTCCTTTAACAGTTTCATCATAGTGAAGATTCCAACTCCGCGATGCTCACTTCAACCATTGAAGTTTGCATATGCTTTTAGCATCCTTTGAATTAACAAAACCCTATGGACCGTGTTATGCACATGTCCTAGGTAACGATTCTATTAGAAGAACTTGTTTTGTTTATTCAACTATCATATAACAAAATTATATGTAGTGGTTGCTACATTAATCCATCTAGACTAAATATCACTATGAAAGATCAGATCTTGTCATAGTCAACCTTTGAACATTGTTGTGAACTCTTTCCCAACATGTCGACTATTTCATAGATGTGCAACATCCATGTCTATTTATTTATAGATCCAAACACAACTGTAAGGTCTTACACCTTTCTCGAGGGTCCTTCAAGTTCAAAACTTGATTTCTCGTGTATGGAACTATCACGGATTTTATGGCTTCAAGCCATTTGACGGAGTCAGGGCCCATCATCGCTTCTTTGCATGTAGTACGTTCATTATTCTCAAATAATGATTCAACCCTCAAATCTTGGTATTTGATTGTTTACTTGACCTACTTGTTTCAATAGGAACTTAGATCTCCGTGATCACAACCTTTGAGGCACGTGAGCCATGAGCATTGTTGCTGCCTCCGGAACACTTTTCGGCGCTGCGCAACTCTGCACATATAGCTAAGGTTCTTTTAGCCTTATCAAAGTTCTATTGTCCTCCCACTTAACTTTTCACGAAAAATTCCTTCTCAAAGAAACTTGACGTTCTAAGCGACAAACACTTTTATCTCCGGTGTTATGGAGGAATATTAACAGTTTATACAAAGACAGGTTCATCCGACTTTGGTTGCAAACATCTTTCTTATGTATAGCATACCAATGTTTAAGAAAGGACTACTTGGGTTTTATCCCAAACCATAACATATGGTGTCGTTTCAACGGATTATGATGAAGCTCTTTTCAGTGGAAAAACGGTAATCTCTAAAGCTTTTAATCTTTAAAATACAATGGCAATTTTATGAATTACACCTTTGATCTCACCATGTCAAACAAGGTTTAATTACATATCTCGAATGCTCCATACTCTTATGGTGTTTCGGGAAATGCAAATCCACGGAACGATTCCTTAAATCTTAGGTATTATGCTAAACTCTGTAACTCAAATATCTTCCTTTATGATCTTTATCATAAACTGTTTATATTCTTGTTACAATGATTTTGCACTTCATCTTGAAAGTCTTTGAACTTTTCAAATGTTTCATACTTCATCCTTATTAAGTAAATATTCATATATTCACTCAAATTTTCGGAGAAAGCATATGAAGTTGAAATCCATCGCTCTTGACTACACATAATGGACTTCGTACAACAATATGCACAAATTCCAATAAGCTAGTCTTTCGTTCCCTTTTGGCCTTTGAACGAAGTTTTAATTATCTCTAGGAAAGTTTCACAAGCGTCATTTGATCAAAATCAAAAGACTCCAAAATCCCATACATATGGAGTTTCTTCATGTTTTCTTTCCAATATAATTTAAACGGCGATGTCACTTCCTAAGTGATCTTTCAATCAATTTGTCTTTCGACATTTTTAGCACTAGTTTTATGGATGTGATTTCCCCAACAAGATTTGTGAATCATCCATCTTTTATGGATTACGGCAATTATTTGAACAACCCTTTTGTTCTCATAACACCTGATAAAACAAATTTTGAAGGCAAGCTTTGATGTTTAACGAGCAACACAATAACCCTTTATTTGTTCTCGATGAACATCATCACATATTCTTTTGCTAATTACTTAGGCCACTGTAGTTCATGAATTCTGTTGTTTTGTATGACGATTCATACCAACAAATTCAGTATCAAATACTTAAGAACCACATTGTTTAATAAGCAAAGAATATAGCCATAACATGTATATCATCTATATACTTAAACTGAACAATTCTAGTCTTTTCTTTTCCTGCCATATATTTATGAGATTCTCTTTCAGTATTTCCTTTTCTGTTTGAAAGAATCTATCAATATCAATAGTGGAGTCATACATATGACACATAGTCCAAAGTGTGTATAGTTAAATACCAATGTCTTTGGACTTGCACTTTGAAGTAGATCACCATCATCAAATGTTTGGTGTTCTTTCAAATTCCTTTCTTTAGTAATCTCTTGGTGTAGTAAACATTTTACCTATATCAATATTCACCTTTATCATGGATTTATCCATGATCAAGTTACTTTTAGCTCGTAACGGTGAATCACGAGTATAATGTTGCTCTCCAAAACCTTTTGGAAGATTAGGACAACTAGTATCTCCAACCCTTTTGCAAATTCTCATCAAAATATGAGAACATGACTTTTGACATATTATACTCTATCATGTTCCAACCATAACTTCGTTTCAGATATCACAATATCTTCCACACATCATGGTTTCTGAAACAACTCTTTCAGATCCTAGATAACCTTGATATTAAGACAATCCTTTGAATATCAAGAATCATGGAGACAAACATGATACTTATATACTAACTTTGGAATTTGTTACTCTTGTTTTAATACCAATTATTAAACTTCATCGAGTAACCGGAACTTACTGAAAGTTTGCAATAGGACTTTTAAACTTTAGATTAACACTTCAAAACAATACGATACCAGTTCGTAAAGTAACTAACCAGAATTCTATAGTTCTATCATCTCAATTATAACTAAGCGCAAGGTGGTAAACGGATGCCAATGACTACAACAACTATGCAAATTCACTTTGATTTAGTTTATGATAAATTGAGTTCTAATTAATAATTAAATTAATCTAGGTGAACTCCCACTCAAAACAATATCCCTCACATTGTTTTAGTGATCACACGAACCAAATCCACCACATCAAAACCGATCATCACGAGAGTTGACATAGCTTCAATGGCGAACAATCAACATGTTCATCATATCTCCTATATGACTCATGCTTTACCTTTCGGTGATCCGTGTTCCTGAGACCATGTCTGTACATGCTAGGCTCGTCAAGATCAAACCTTAGCTTCCGCATGAGCAAATCTGGCTTGCCCACGTTGTATACACTTGCGGAATCTAACACACCCGATCATCACGTGGTGCTTCGAAACAACAAGCTTTAGCAACGGTGCCAACTAAGGGTGAACACTTTATGACTTGAAATTCATGTGCATGAGGGATCATCTTATAATGCTACCGTCGTCTACTAAGCAATACAAGATGCATAAAGGATTAACATCACATGCAATTCATAATATGTGATATGATATGGCCTATCTTCTTTGTGCTTCCGATCTCCATCTTCAAGCACGAACATGATCTCCATCATCACCGGCATTGCATCAAGGTCAATGACGCTACTCCATGGTTGTCATCCACCGGCTTCAACTATTACAACTACTTTGAATAGACACACGGGTCTTAACAGAAATTAAAGACAACCATATGGCTCCTGCCGGTTGCCGACTTACAATAAGGAACATTGCATACATCATATATAATCACAACCATGGCCATATCACATCACTGCACACCCCTGCAAAACAAAGTTAGACGCCTCTACTTTCTTTGCATGTTTTACGTGGTTTGGGGCTTTCTAAAAGTGTCGTTCTAACTTACGAACATGAACCACAACGTTGACACAAGTATTGTTAATCACCCGTTGTGAATTGAATCTATACTATGCTAGGAGAAACAGGCACCCGCAAAGCCACTTATGCAATACAAGTTGCATGTCAAGCGTGGAGCAAGTCTCATGAACGATGTCATGTAAGGTTAGCCCGGGCCGCTTCATCCCAACATACCGCAAGATGCAAAGTACACAAGAAGCAATCGACAATAAAAGCATCAACGCCCACAATGACCATTGTGTTCTACTCGTGCAACAGATCTACATATAAACCTGGCTCTGATACCACTGAAGGGGTTCGTAGCATGGAAAACAAAAATTTTCTATCGCATACAAACAAACAAGCCAAGATCTATCTACTAGATTGTAGCAACGAGTCGATGGAATAACTTACCCTCGAAGATTCCAAAGCGGTTAACGAGAGCAGATTCTCGTGGATGATGTAGTCGTACACTTCCGATCTCAAGATCGCGTAGACGATCCTTCCGGCGCCACGTTCTGGCAGCGCTCCCGCAGTCGGTCACACGTTCGGTATTCGACGAAGACCTTCCTCTCCCTTGTTCCAGCAGGCAGCGGAGGTTGTAGCACTCTCCTCGCGATTCCGGCAGCACAACGGCGTGGTACCGGAAGTAGAGGGGAAATCCCGCAGGGCTTCGCCTTAAGCCGGTGCGAGTATGGTGAAGCTTATGAGAGAGGCTATTAGTGGTCTAGTAATTAGACACACCAATTAGAAGGCTCTAAACCAATTAGAAGGCTCTAAACCGATGGCTAAAGCAATTAGAAGCTCTAAACCAAAACGGCTCTAAACCGGGAGAAATAGATAGGAACTTGTGTGTCTTGGAGGGGCAGCCCTGCCCCTCCCTTTATAGGTGGGAGGTGCGGCCAAGGGGAGGGGAGTCCCTCCCCAACTCGGCCTAGAGGTGGTGCGCCGGTTTGGGAGGAGGACTCCCTCCCCAACTCGGTTTCACATAAACCTCCTTCTCCTCTTTACCAAAACTAGCCGTTTGACTTTTCAAACTAGCCGTTTGACTTTTCAAACTAGGATTTGAATAAATCCTCTATTTGGTACAGCGATGACACTTAGTACATGATGCAATCATACCAACTTGATATAACACATTCATGTACCCTTCCCCCCGGAGTGCCGGACATTCCGGAACCTTCTAGAATGTTCCCGACGAAATCACCGGAATCATTCCGCAACTCCGAAACGAGACTTTCCTTATATGAATCTTATTCTCCGGACCATTCCGGATCTCCTCGTGATATCCCGGATCCCATCCGAGACTCCGAACAACATTCGGTCTCTTTCTCATAATACCATAACTACTCAAACAACGTCGAATCCTTAAGTGTGTCTCCCTACGGTTCGTGAATTATGCGGACATGATCGAGACACTTCTCCGAACAATAACCAATAGAGGAATCTGGAAATTCATATGGCTCCCACATATTTCTACGATTACTTTGCGATCGAATGAACCATTTACATACGATACCAATTTCCCTTTGTCTCACGATATGTTACTTATCCGAGGTTATGATCGTCGGTATCTCTGCATACCTAGTTCAACCTCGTTGCTGATAAGTACTCTTTTCTCGTTCCCGTGATATGTGATCCCTTGTGAGCCAGTCACATGCTTGCAAGCTAATTGGATGACATTCCACCGAGAGGGCCCAGAGTATATCTATCCGTCATATGGATGGACAAATCCCACTCTTGATCCATGTGTCTCAACCAATACTTTCCGAACACTCAATGCCACTTTTATAACCACCCAGTTACGGTGTGGTGTTTGATGTCATCAAAGCATCCATCCGGTAAAGGTGATATGCATGATCTCATAGTCGAAGGAATTAGGTTACTATGTATCAGAAAGCATATAGCAATTGAACTATTTAAATGACTTGATCTTTATGCTACGCTTATCTATAGGAGTATGTCCATCACATCATTCTCCTAATGATATGATCCTGTTGTTAATAACATCTCTATGTTCATGATCAGGAAACCATGATCATATATTAACCAACAAGCTAGTTTAACAAGAGGCTATACTAGGGACTCTTATTTTAGTTTACAAATCACACAAGTATTAATGTTTCCGGTTAATACAATTATAGCATGGTATGTAAACATTTATCATAAGTATGAAGATATGATAATAACCCACTTTATTATTGCCTCTTGGGCATATCTCCAACAGTGTTGTGCGCCACGGATATAAATTTCAAAATTCAAAAAAAGCAGCAGATCTGGATCTCGTCGTCAGTGTCGTCGCGCGTCGGTGCAGGTCACCGTCGTCGCCTCCTCATCGTCACCTCGTCGTCGTCGTCGGAACTGCAAGGAGGAGGAGAAGAATAGGAGGAAGAGGAGGAGAAGAAGAGGAGGAGGAGAAGAAGAAGAGGAGGAAGAGGAGGAGAAGAAGAGGAGGAGAAGAAGAAGAAGAGGAGGCCTCGTCGTCGTCGGAACTACAAGGAGGAGGAGGAAGAGAAGGAGAAGAAGGAGCCCGCCGTCTCGTCGTCGGAACTGCAAGGAGGAGTCCGCCGTCACCATCTTCACTGCAAGGAGGAGGAAGAGGAGGAGAAGGAGAAGGATAAAGAGAAAGAGAAGGAGGAGCAGGAGGAAAATGAGAAGGAGAAAGAGAAGGAGGAGAAGGAAAATGAGAAGGAGAAGGAGGAGAAGAAGAAGGAAATGAGAAGGGAGGAAAAGGAAAAGGAGAGAAGGGGAGGGAAAAGAAAAGGGGTAGGTGGGCGGGGTGAGGATTCGAAATTTGAATCCTGCCCAAGCTTATCCGTGACGCACTAGATGGTGGTGCGCTACGGGTAAGTGACCCTCTATTTTTTTCTGTAGAAAAAAACGGTCTTTTGACCGTAACTTTTTACTCTTTTCGAATTTTGAAAATCTAAAAAATCGCTAAACGATCTGAGGTCGTTGCGAGCAGATGCGAAATCTCGTTCTCGTCATTTTGGTATATTATACGATTTTTTTGGCATGACTTTTTTTTGCAGATAAAGTCGAAACTCATGTTTTTTAATTTTACTATAAGCTATACCACATTACCTACCTAAATATGAAAGGATTTAATTTTTTAAAGTGTTTATCATTTTCTTTTATTTTTTGCAAAGCCTAAAAAGACGATCCACGGGGGGAGGGGGTGTGGAGTTGGTGCAGGATAGTTAGGCGTAGGGCACTAGGGCAAGGTGTCCTACTACTAAGTTTATACATCCGTAGGGCACTAGGGCAGAGTGCCCTACGTCTAAGTTGACCCTGTTGGTGCAGGCCACTTAGCCGTAGGGCACTAGGGCAGAGTGCCCTATGGCTAAGTTGACCCAGCTGCTGCAGCACACATGCCCGTAGCGCACTAAGTCAAGGTGCACTACGGCTAAGTGACACATCCGTAGCGCACCTTGACCTAGTGCGCTACGGGTATGTGTGTTACGTCCACCTGCGTCCTGGCCCACACATAGCCGTGATGCACCACCCCCATGTGCGCCACGCTTATGGAAGTTAGCCGTAGGGCACCTGTGGGCAGTACGCCACGCCTATTTTACCCGTGGGACACTACTAGCAAGTGCGCCACAGAAGTATGGATTACCTATAGCCGTTTTCCTAGTAGTGAAATATAAGCTAGCCATTTTGAAGTCTACTAGTATGCCGCCACTCAGTAGCCTGAAAATAAAAGTCTTATGCAACTTGCATCCAGTATCCATATGCTCATGTTGATCTGCCGGGAGAAGGTAGGACCATACTTGCTACGTTGAATAACATGCAAAAAAATGGTACCCGTGTGTTTGTAAAAAATAAAGTTATTTCGTGTAGTCCATATGGACCAAAATATATAAAGCTGATACACCAATGCATACTCTATCTTTATCATTCTTAAGCATGTCATTCAACAAATTACCAACGATATTAGTAATATTTGTTGGTGGTGGTATGCGTGCAAAAGGAAATGAGAGAAATAAGTGTTCCACGGTCTCCATTGAGTCACAAAAACAACACTTCTTACACCCATTCCATTTTCGTTTGGCAAGGTTATCATTTGTTAGCAGTACTTTATTATTTAGAAATCACATACATATTTTAATTTTTAGGGGCATTTTCATGATGCATTAATCTAGTACTCACTTTTCCTGTCTTCTTTTTCTGTGGATTCTATCGTTCATCAATCATTTTTGTGGAATGATAAAGCTAGTAAGCCGAACTCGTCGAAAAACTACACAAGAAGATACAAAGTTAAAAAAGAAGGTCGCTATTGTCGGGAATTGTACATGTCTATGTACTGTTAATGAAGCTGTGTGTAGGTTAGATTGTTTGTGCGAAGGGACGTGGGTCTATTTAAGTTCCACCAAGATAACCATACATATATTTCAGAAAGTATACTTATCGAGTTATTTTAAACACTACACACTAGCTTATTTGTAGGATTGGCACCCGTCCATTGAATGAGAGTTCTTTTTCTATACCGTCGTGCTCTTGCTCTCCTAGATGATCCAAAAATACATGCTCATCGGCCAGACTAACAACTGACCATTGCGTTTGGCGATTCAGACAAACTCACACTTGTGCATTACCATGACGACATGCAGCTGAAGATCAATGAATTTGGGACGACCTATCCACTTTGTGCACTACAGTATCTCAGTTTGGCGCCTCAACTGAAATTCCCAATTAATGCATGTCATCCCGTCAAAAGATATCGCGGTATGGAATAGTGAAGGCTATCGATCCCGTCAAAAAGATAGATTCTACAAGTGGTGTTCAAGTATTGGTTTCACTATATCTACAAGGATGTTTTTATGGATGTGCTATAATGTAATATTTCTTGAGAGGAAAACCGATGTGTTATAAGCGCTTCGATCAATCAACAACATGCACCTACTACCTCCAATACTAAATTCTAGTCCATCCCAAAATAATAGTGTGTCATCTACTACACTTAAAAATTATATTTACTACTATGTACATGCTTGACGAAAAACAATTTTAGGCCCCAAACAACAGGAATCCCATTATCCGAGAGCCACACGTCCTGCCATGTGATATTCTCCACACGGGGTGCTGGAAGTATTTGGCTTTATGTAGGGGATGCATTTGAAGAAGAGTGCCCTCTATGGGGGGACACATGGCTTACTCATACCCAGGCTTCCTCAACCTCTCATTTTCATCTTTTTGTTTTGTTTTTCGTCCAGGGTCTCTGCTCCCTGACGATATATGCAAGTCCAGTTTTCTTTGTTATTTCGTTTACACGGAGAGAACTATACCCAATCACGGTGCAGCTTCACGCGTATTCCTCGGAAGCAACTTCGGGGCCCAACACTACAGGAATAACAGGAAACGCCGACGACTAAAGGTCGGGCCCGTCGGGGTAACTCGGCGGGCTCATCAGCTGGGCCAGGTGGCCGTCGGCGTATAAAACCCGTCAGCGTAGACAAAACCGTCGGCGAAACACCACGACTTCTGACGGTGACCGTCGGCATAAAAATGTCGTCGGCATAAGGGGCCGCGTGTCCCTGCCAGCCGTCCCACCTGACGGCCGCGGGCAACGACGTTAGGTCGCGTTGCTACGCCGACAGCCAGGCCGTCGGCCTATCTGGCCAGCAGGTTTACGCCGACGGCAATGCCGTCGGCCTAGGTAGATATTTTTCCAATTTTTCTCCAAATTATAAAATTCAAATAGTTGCATAATTTATTTCCCACTATAATTTTAATGTAGATGCAATTTATAAATAATTTGGTGATTGTAAAATAACAACGCGTATCCTGCCACCCGCATTGAATAATGACGTGAATTTTCCGGAACCCAATGCTAAGCATAAATGTGAAATAGAAAAAACAAAATACACATATAATGCACAAATACAACAAAAATATTAAAGATATATCTCATTTTATGGACCACGGGGAACAGAACCCTCTCTAACCGGGAAACCCTAGAAACCCTCTCTTTTGGGGACCCTCGGGCATCGAACCCACTATTTGGAGAAACCCTCCACCGAGTGAAGGTTATCATATGTACGCTTGTAAATGCCAAAAAAGTATATTGGTATGACCTAAACAAACCTAAATTACCAAAAAATATATTGGTAAACCCTCGTACATGCGATAACACTTAGAGAAGAGGCTCCCGTCACGGGTCAAACGAGGGTAGACCGGTGGAACCCTGGGCCTATCCTTGGTTTTCCATGTAGATATGACCTAAACAAGCCTAAACCACCAAGAGAGTGCGTTGTTCAACCCTCGTACGGAGAATGCTACGGGGGTAGACCCGCGGGTCCCTCGGATTAGGGTTTCGTCGGAAAAGGACCGCCCGAGTGCCGGGATGCCACGGGAACATGCGTGTGGCCCTAGCATACATGCACAAGGGTGGTGGATTGCCCCTAGACGGAAAACCTAGCTCCCGGGTGTGACCGTCCACGTTGCATGCGATAACACCTATAAAAGTGTGCTGGACATGTAGGAGTAGGCTCCCGTCGCGGGTCAAACGAGGGTAGACCGGTGGAACCCTGGGCCTATCCTTGGTTTTCCATGTAGATATGACCTAAACAAGCCTAAACCACCAATAAAGTGCGTTGTTCAACCCTCGTACGGAGAATGCTACGGGGGTAGACCCGCGGGTCCCTCAGATTAGGGTTTCGTCGGAAAAGGACCGCCCGAGTGCCGGGATGCCACGGGAACATGCGTGTGGCACTAGCATACATGCACAAGGGTGGTGGATTGCCCCTAGACGGAAAACCTAGCTCCCGGGTGTGACCGTCCACGTTGCATGCGATAACACCTATAGAAGTGTGCTGGACATGTAGGAGTAGGCTCCCGCCGCGGGTCAAACGAGGGTAGACCGGTGGAACCCTGGGCCTATCCTTGGTTTTCCATGTAGATATGACCTAAACAAGCCTAAACCACCAAGAGAGTGCGTTGTTCAACCCTCGTACGGAGAATGCTACGGGGGTAGACCCGCGGGGCCCTCAGATTAGGGTTTCGTCGGAAAAGGACCGCCCGAGTGCCGGGATGCCACGGGAACATGCGTGTGGCCCTAGCATACATGCACAAGGGTGGTGGATTGCCCCTAGACGGAAAACCTAGCTCCCGGGTGTGACCGTCCACGTTGCATGCGATAACACCTATAGAAGTGTGCTAGACATGTAGGAGTAAGCTCTCGCCGCGAGTCAAACGAGGGTAGACCGGTGGAACCCTGGGCCTATCCTTGGTTTTCCATGTAGATATGACCTAAACAAGCCTAAACCACCAAGAGAGTGTGTTGTTCAACCCTCGTACGGAGAATGCTATGGGGGTATACCCGCGGGGCCCGCGGATTAGGGTTTCGTCGGAAAAGGACCGCCCGAGTGCCGGGATGCCACGGGAACATGCGTGTGGCCCTAGCATACATGCACAAGGGTGGTGGATTGCCCCTAGACGGAAAACCTAGCTCCCGGGTGTGACCGTCCACGATGCATGCGATAACACCTATAGAAGTGTGCTGCACATGTAGGAGTAGGGTCCCGCCGCGGGTCAAACGAGGGTAGACCGGTGGAACACTGGGCCTATCCTTGGTTTTCCATGTAGATATGACCTAAACAAGCCTAAAACACCAAGAGAGTGCGTTGTTCAACCCTCATACGGAGAATGCTATATGGTAGACCCGCGGGGCCCTCGGATTAGTGTTTCGTCGGAAAAGGACCGCCCGAGTGCCGGGATGCCACGGGAACATGCGTGTGGCCCTAGCAGACATCCACAAGGGTGGTGGATTGCCCCTAGATGCAAAACCTAGCTCCCGGGTGTGACCGTCCACGTTGCATGCGATAACACCTATAGAAGTGTGCTGGACATGTAGGAGTAGGCTCTCGCCGCGAGTCAAACGAGGGTAGACCGGTGGAACCCTGGGCCTATCCTTGGTTTTCCATGTAGATATGACCTAAACAAGCCTAAACCACCAAGAGAGTGCGTTGTTCAACCCTCGTACGGAGAATGCTATGGGGGTAGACCCACGGGGCCCTCGGATTAGGGTTTCGTCGGAAAAGGACCGCCCGAGTGCCGGGATGCCACGGGAACATGCGTGTGGCCCTATCATACATGCACAAGGGTGGTGGATTGCCCCTAGACGGAAAACCTAGCTCCCGGGTGTGACCGTCCACGTTGCATGCGATAACACCTATATAAGTGTGCTGCACATGTAGGAGTAGGGTCCCGCCGCGGGTCAAATGAGGGTAGACCGGTGGAACACTGGGCCTATCCTTGGTTTTCCATGTAGATATGACCTAAACAAGCCTAAACCACCAAGAGAGTGCGTTGTTCAACCCTCATACGGAGAATGCTACATGGTAGACCCGCGGGGCCCTCGGATTAGTGTTTCGTCGGAAAAGGACCGCCCGAGTGCCGGGATGCCACGGGAACATGCGTGTGGCCCTAGCATACATCCACAAGGGTGGTGGATTTCCCCTAGATGGAAAACCTAGCTCCCGGGTGTGACTGTCCATGTTGCATGCGATAACAATTATAGAAGTGTGCTGGACATGTAGGAGTAGGCTCCCGCCGCGGGTCAAACGAGGGTAGACCGGTGGAACCCTGGGCCTATCCTAGGTTTTCCATCTAGATATGACCTAAACAATCCTAAACCACCAAGAGAGTGCGTTGTTCAACCCTCGTACGGAGAATGCTACGGGGGTAGACCCGCGGGTCCCTCGGATTAGGGTTTCGTCGGAAAAGGACCGCCCGAGTGCCGAGATGCCACGGGAACATGCGTGTGGCCCTAGCATACATGCACAAGGGTGGTGGATTGCCCCTAGACGGAAAACCTAGCTCCCGGGTGTGACCGTCCATGTTGCATGCGATAACACCTATAGAAGTGTGCTGGACATGTAGGAGTAGGCTCCCGCCGCGGGTCAAACGAGGGTACACCGGTGGAACCCTGGGCCTATCCTTGGTTTTCCATGTAGATATGACCTAAACAATCCTAAACCACCAAGAGAGTGCGTTGTTCAACCCTCGTACGGAGAATGCTACGGGGGTAGACCCGCGGGGCCCTCGGATTAGGGTTTCATCGGAAAAGGACCGCCCGAGTGCCGGGATGCCACGGGAACATACGTGTGGCCCTAGCATACATGAACAAGGGTGGTGGATTGCCCCTAGACGGAAAACCTAGCTCCCGGGTGTGACCGTCCACGTTGCATGCGATAACACCTATAGAAGTGTGCTGGACATGTAGGAGTAGGCTCCCGCCGCGGGTCAAACGAGGGTAGACCGATGGAACCCTGGGCCTATCCTTGGTTTTCCATGTAGATATGTCCTAAACAAGCCTAAACCACCAAGAGAGTGTGTTGTTCAACCCTCGCACGGAGAATGCTACGGGGGTAGACCCACGGGGCCCTCGGATTAGGGTTTCGTCGGAAAAGGACCGTCCAAGTGCCGGGATGCCACGGGAACATGCGTGTGGCCCTAGCATACATGCACAAGGGTGGGGGATTGCCCCTAGACGGAAAACCTAGCTCCCGGGAGTGACCGTCCACGTTGCATGCGATAACACCTATAGAAGTGTGCTGGACATGTAGGAGTAGGATCCCGCCGCGGGTCAAACGAGGGTAGACCGGTGGAACCCTGGGCCTATCCTTGGTTTTCCATGTAGATATGATCTAAACAAGCCTAAACCACCAAGAGAGTGCGTTGTTCAACCCTCGTACGGAGCATGCTACGGGGGTAGACCCGCGGGGCCCTCGGATTAGGGTTTCATCGGAAAAGGCCCGCCCGAGTGCGGGGATGCCACGGGAACATACGTGTGGCCCTAGCATACATGAACAAGGGTGGTGGATTGCCCCTAGACGGAAAACCTAGCTCCCGGGTGTGACCGTCCACGTTGCATGCGATTAGACCTATAGAAGTGTGCTGGACATGTAGGAGTAGGCTCCCGCCGCGGGTCAAACGAGGGTAGACCGATGGAACCCTGGGCCTATCCTTGGTTTTCCATGTAGATATGTCCTAAACAAGCCTAAACCACCAAGAGAGTGTGTTGTTCAACCCTCGCACGGAGAATGCTACGGGGGTAGACCCGCGGGGCCCTCGGATTAGGGTTTCGTCGGAAAAGGACCGTCCAAGTGCCGGGATGCCACGGGAACATGCGTGTGGCCCTAGCATACATGCACAAGGGTGGGGGATTGCCCCTAGACGGAAAACCTAGCTCCCGGGAGTGACCGTCCACGTTGCATTCGATAACACCTATAGAAGTGTGCTGGACATGTAGGAGTAGGCTCCCGCCGTGGGTCAAACGAGGGTAGACCGGTGGAACCCTGGGCCTATCCTTGGTTTTCCATGTAGATATGACCTAAACAAGCCTAAACCACCAAGAGAGTGCGTTGTTCAACCCTCGTACGGAGAATGCTACGGGGGTAGACCCGCGTGGCCCTCGGATTAGGGTTTCGTCGGAAAAGGCCCGCCCGAGTGCCGGGATGCCACGGGAACATGCGTGTGGCCCTATCATACATGCACAAGGGTGGTGGATTGCCCCTAGACGGAAAACCTAGCTCCCGGGTGTGACCGTCCACGTTGCATGCGATAACACCTATAGAAGTGTGCTGGACATGTAGGAGTAGGCTCCCGCCGCGGGTCAAACGTGGGTAGACCGGTGGAACCCTGGGCCTATCCTTGGTTTTCCATGTAGATATGACCTAAACAAGCCTAAAACACCAAGAGAGTGCGTTGTTCAACCCTCGTATGGAGAATGCTACGGGGGTAGACCCGCGGGGCCCTCGGATTAGGGTTTCGTCGGAAAAGGACCGCCCGAGTGCCGGGATGCCACGGGAACATACGTGTGGCCCTAGCATACATGCACAAGGGTGGTGGATTGCCCCTAGACGGAAAACCTAGCTCCCGGGTTTGACCGTCCACGTTGCATGCGATAACACCTATAGAAGTGTGCTGGACATGTAGGAGTAGGCTCCCGCCGCGGGTCAAACGAGGGTAGACCGATGGAACCCTAGGCCTATCCTTGGTTTTCCATGTAGATATGTCCTAAACAAGCCTAAACCACCAAGAGAGTGTGTAGTTCAACCCTCGCATGGAGAATGCTACGGGGGTAGACCCGCGGGGCCCTCGGATTAGGGTTTCGTCGGAAAAGGACCGTCCAAGTGCCGGGATGCCACGGGAACATGCGTGTGGCCCTAGCATACATGCACAAGGGTGGGGGATTGCCCCTAGACAGAAAACCTAGCTCCCGGGAGTGACCGTCCACGTTGCATGCGATAACACCTATAAAAGTGTGCTGGACATGTAGGAGTAGGCTCCCGCCGCGGGTCAAACGAGGGTAGACCGGTGGAACCCTGGGCCTATCCTTGGTTTTCCATGTAGATATGACCTAAACAAGCCTAAACCACCAAGAGAGTGCGTTGTTCAACCGTCGTACGGAGAATGCTACGGGGGTAGACCCGCGGGGCCCTCGGATTAGGGATTCGTCGGAAAAGGCCCGCCCGAGTGCCGGGATGCCACGGGAACATGCGTGTGGCCCTAGCATATATGCACAAGGGTGGTGGATTGCCCCTAGACGGAAAACCTAGCTCCCGGGTGTGACCATCCACGTTGCATGCGATAACACCTATAGAAGTGTGCTGGACATGTAGGAGTAGGCTCCCGCCGCGGGTCAAACGAGGGTAGACCGGTGGAACCCTGGGCCTATCCTTGGTTTTCCATGTAGATATGACCTAAACAAGCCTAAACCACCAAGAGAGTGCGTTGTTCAACCCTCGTACGGAGAATGCTACGGGGGTAGACCCGCGGGGCCCTCGGATTAGGGATTCGTCGGAAAAGGCCCGCCCGAGTGTCGGGATGCCACGGGAACATGCGTGTGGCCCTAGCATACATGCACAAGGGTGGTGGATTGCCCCTAGACGGAAAACCTAGCTCCCGGGTGTGACCGTCCATGTTGCATGCGATAACACCTATAGAAGTGTGCTGGACATGTAGGAGTAGGCTCCCGCCACGGGTCAAACGTGGGTAGACCGGTGGAACCCTGGGCCTATCCTTGGTTTTCCATGTAGATATGACCTAAACAAGCCTAAACCACCAAGAGAGTGCGTTGTTCAACCCTCGTATGGAGAATGCTACGGGGGTAGACCCGCGGGGCCCTCGGATTAGGGTTTCGTCGGAAAAGGACCGCCCGAGTGCCGGGATGCCACGGGAACATACGTGTGGCCCTAGCATACATGCACAAGGGTGGTGGATTGCCCCTAGACGGAAAACCTAGCTCCCGGGTGTGACCGTCCACGTTGCATGCGATAACACCTATAGAAGTGTGCTGGACATGTAGGAGTAGGCTCCCGCCGCGGGTCAAACGAGGGTAGACCGATGGAACCCTGGGCCTATCCTTGGTTTTCCATGTAGATATGTCCTAAACAAGCCTAAACCACCAAGAGAGTGTGTTGTTCAACCCTCGCATGGAGAATGCTACGGGGGTAGACCCGCGGGGCCCTCGGATTAGGGTTTCGTCGGAAAAGGACCGTCCAAGTGCCGGGATGCCACGGGAACATGCGTGTGGCCCTAGCATACATGCACAAGGGTGGGGGATTGCCCCTAGACGGAAAACCTAGCTCCCGGGAGTGACCGTCCACGTTGCATGCGATAACACCTATAGAAGTGTGCTGGACATGTAGGAGTAGGCTCCCGCCGCGGGTCAAACGAGGGTAGACCGGTGGAACCCTGGGCCTATCCTTGGTTTTCCATGTAGATATGACCTAAACAAGCCTAAACCACCAAGAGAGTACGTTGTTCAACCGTCGTACGGAGAATGCTACGGGGGTAGACCCGCGGGGCCCTCGGATTAGGGATTCGTCGGAAAAGGCCCGCCCGAGTGCCGGGATGCCACGGGAACATGCGTGTGGCCCTAGCATACATGCACAAGGGTGGTGGATTGCGCCTAGACGGAAAACCTAGCTCCCGGGTGTGACCGTCCATGTTGCATGCGATAACACCTATAGAAGTGTGCTGGACATGTAGGAGTAGGCTCCCGCAGCGGGTCAAACGAGGGTAGACCGGTGGAACCCTGGGCCTATCCTTGGTTTTCCATGTAGATATGACCTAAACAAGCCTAAAACACCAAGAGAGTGCGTTGTTCAACCCTCGTACGGAGAATGCTACGGGGGTAGACCCGCGGGGCCCTCGGATTAGGGATTCGTCAGAAAAGGCCCGCCCGAGTGCCGGGATGCCACGGGAACATGCGTGTGGCCCTAGCATATATGCACAAGGGTGGTGGATTGCCCCTAGACGGAAAACCTAGCTCCCGGGTGTGACCATCCACGTTGCATGCGATAACACCTATAGAAGTGTGCTGGACATGTAGGAGTAGGCTCCCGCCGCGGGTCAAACGAGGGTAGACCGGTGGAACCCTGGGCCTATCCTTGGTTTTCCATGTAGATATGACCTAAACAAGCCTAAACCACCAAGAGAGTGCGTTGTTCAACCCTCGTACGGAGAATGCTACGGGGGTAGACCCGCGGGGCCCTCGGATTAGGGATTCGTCGGAAAAGGCCCGCCCGAGTGTCGGGATGCCACGGGAACATGCGTGTGGCCCTAGCATACATGCACAAGGGTGGTGGATTGCCCCTAGACGGAAAACCTAGCTCCCGGGTGTGACCGTCCATGTTGCATGCGATAACACCTATAGAAGTGTGCTGGACATGTAGGAGTAGGCTCCCGCCGCGGGTCAAACGTGGGTAGACCGGTGGAACCCTGGGCCTATCCTTGGTTTTCCATGTAGATATGACCTAAACAAGCCTAAACCACCAAGAGAGTGCGTTGTTCAACCCTCGTATGGAGAATGCTACGGGGGTAGACCCGCGGGGCCCTCGGATTAGGGTTTCGTCGGAAAAGGACCGCCCGAGTGCCGGGATGCCACGGGAACATACGTGTGGCCCTAGCATACATGCACAAGGGTGGTGGATTGCCCCTAGACGGAAAACCTAGCTCCCGGGTGTGACCGTCCACGTTGCATGCGATAACACCTATAGAAGTGTGCTGGACATGTAGGAGTAGGCTCCCGCCGCGGGTCAAACGAGGGTAGACCGATGGAACCCTGGGCCTATCCTTGGTTTTCCATGTAGATATGTCCTAAACAAGCCTAAACCACCAAGAGAGTGTGTTGTTCAACCCTCGCATGGAGAATGCTACGGGGGTAGACCCGCGGGGCCCTCGGATTAGGGTTTCGTCGGAAAAGGACCGTCCAAGTGCCGGGATGCCACGGGAACATGCGTGTGGCCCTAGCATACATGCACAAGGGTGGGGGATTGCCCCTAGACGGAAAACCTAGCTCCCGGGAGTGACCGTCCACGTTGCATGCGATAACACCTATAGAAGTGTGCTGGACATGTAGGAGTAGGCTCCCGCCGCGGGTCAAACGAGGGTAGACCGGTGGAACCCTGGGCCTATCCTTGGTTTTCCATGTAGATATGACCTAAACAAGCCTAAACCACCAAGAGAGTGCGTTGTTCAACCGTCGTACGGAGAATGCTACGGGGGTAGACCCGCGGGGCCCTCGGATTAGGGATTCGTCGGAAAAGGCCCGCCCGAGTGCCGGGATGCCACGGGAACATGCGTGTGGCCCTAGCATATATGCACAAGGGTGGTGGATTGCCCCTAGACGGAAAACCTAGCTCCCGGCTGTGACCATCCACGTTGCATGCGATAACACCTATAGAAGTGTGCTGGACATGTAGGAGTAGGCTCCCGCAGCGGGTCAAACGAGGGTAGACCGGTGGAACCCTGGGCCTATCCTTGGTTTTCCATGTAGATATGACCTAAACAAGCCTAAAACACCAAGAGAGTGCGTTGTTCAACCCTCGTACGGAGAATGCTACGGGGGTAGACCCGCGGGGCCCTCGGATTAGGGATTCGTCGGAAAAGGCCCGCCCGAGTGTCGGGATGCCACGAGAACATGCGTGTGGCCCTAGCATACATGCACAAGGGTGGTGGATTGCCCCTAGACGGAAAACCTAGCTCCCGGGTGTGACCGTCCATGATGCATGCGATAACACCTATAGAAGTGTGCTGGACATGTAGGAGTAGGCTCCCGCCGCGGGTCAAACGTGGGTAGACCGGTGGAACCCTGGGCCTATCCTTGGTTTTCCATGTAGATATGACCTAAACAAGCCTAAACCACCAAGAGAGTGCGTTGTTCAACCCTCGTATGGAGAATGCTACAGGGGTAGACCCGCGGGGCCCTCGGATTAGGGTTTCGTCGGAAAAGGACCGCCCGAGTGCCGGGATGCCACGGGAACATGCGTGTGGCCCTAGCATACATGCACAAGGGTGGTGGATTTCCCCTAGACGGAAAACCTAGCTCCCGGGTGTGACCGTCCACGTTGCATGCGATAACACCTATAGAAGTGTGTTGCACATGTAGGAGTAGGCTCCCGCCGCGGGTCAAACGAGGGTAGACCGGTGAAACCCTGGGCCTATCCTTGGTTTTCCATGTAGATATTGTTGGAGATATGCCCTAGAGGCAATAATAAATGTAGTTATTATTATATCTTTGTGTTTATGATAAATGTTTACATTCATGCTATAATAGTATTAACAAGGAAACATTAATACTTGTGTGATTTGTAAACTTAATTTGAAGTCCCTAGTATAGCCTCTATACTTCACTAGCTTGTTGGTTGATTAATGATTGTGGTTTCCCTATCATGAATATTGAGATGTTATCCACAACAAGATCATATCGTTAGGAGAATGATATGCTTTCTGATACATAGTAACCTAATTCCTTCGACCATGAGATCATGCATATCACCTTTACCGGATGGATGCTTTGATGACATCAAACACCACACCGTAATTGGGTGGCTATAAAGGTGGCATTGAGTGTTCGGAAAGTATTGGTTGAAACACATGGATCAAGAGTGGGATTTGTCCATCCATATGACGGATAGATATACTCTGGGCCCTCTCGGTGGAATGTCATCCAATTAGCTTGCAAGCATGTGACTGGCTCACAAGGGATCACATATCACGGGAACGAGAAAAGAGTACTTATCGGTAACAAGGTTGAACTAGGTATGCAGAGATACCGACGATCATAACCTCGGATAAGTAAACTATCGTGAGACAAAGGGAAATTGGTATCGTATGTAAGTGGTTCATTCGATTGCAAAGTAATCGTAGAAATATGTGGGAGCCATATGAATTTCCAGATTCCTCTATTGGTTATTGTTCGGAGAAGTGTCTCGATCATGTCCGCATAATTCACGAGCCGTAGGGAGACACACTTAAGGATTCGACGTTGTTTGAGTAGTTATGGTATTATGAGAAATAGATCGAATGTTGTTCGGAGTCTCGGATGGGATCCGGGATATCACGAGGTGATCCGGAATGGTCCGGAGAATAAGATTCATATAAGGAAAGTCCCGTTTCGGAGTTAGGGAATGATTCCGGTGTTTTAATCGGGAATGTTCTAGAAGGTTCCGGATTGTCCGGCACTCCGGGGGGGGAAGGGGTACATGAATGTGTCATTACATATTGGAATGATTGCATCATGTACTAAGTGTTCTTGCTGTTCCAAATAAAGGATTAACTTGAATCCTAAAACAGAAAAGTCAAATGGCCAGTTTGAAAGTCAAACGGCTAAAACAGGAAACTGTGGGAAACAAGCAAGAGGAGGCAAAACCGACTTGGGGGAGGAGTCCCTCCTCTCCAAGCTGGCGCGCCACCCAAGGCCGACTTGGGGAGGGACTCCCTCCCCTTGGCCGCCCCTCCCACCTATAAAAGGAGGGGCAGGGCCTCCTCCTCTAGACACACAAGTTCCTATCCTCTAATCTCCGGTTTAGAGCCGTTTTGGTTTAGAGCTTCTAATTGCACTAGCCTTCCGTTTAGAGCCTTCTAATTGGTGTGTCTAAACCCTAGACCACTAATAGCTCTCTCTCATACTCCACCATACTCGCTCCGGCTTAAGGCGAAGCCCTGCGGGATCTCCCCTCTACTTCCGGTACCACGCCGTTGTGCTGCCGGAATCGCGAGGAGAGTGCTACAACCTCCACTGCCTGCTGGAACAAGGGAGAGGAAGGTCTTCGTCGAGTACCGAACGTGTGACCGACTGCGGAAGCGCTGCCGGAACGCAGCGCCGGAAGGATCGTCTACACGATCTTGAGATCGGGAAGAGTATGACTACATCACCCACGAGAATCCGCTCTCGTTAAACACTTTGGAATCTTCGAGGGTAAGTTATTCCATCGACTCGTTGCTACAATCTAGTAGATAGATCTTGGCTTGTTTGTTTGTATGCGATAGAAAATTTTTGTTTTCCATGCTACGAAACCCTACAGTGGTATCAGAGCCGTGTCTATATGTAGATCTGTTGCACGAGTAGAACACAATGGTCATTGTGGGCGTTGATGCTTTTATTGTCGATTGCTTCTTGTGTACTTTGCATCTTGCGGTATGTTGGGATGAAGCGGCCCGGGCTAACCTTACATGACATCGTTCATGAGACTTGCTCCACGCTTGACATGCAACTTGTATTGCATAAGTGGCTTTGCGGGTGCCTGTTTCTCCTAGCATAGTTAAGATCCAATTTACAACGGGTGATCAACAATGCTAGTATCAATGTTGTGGTTCTTGTTCGTAAGTTAGAACGACACTTATTGAAAGCCCCAAACCACGTAAAATATGCAAAGAAAGTAGAGGCGTCTAACTTTGTTTTGCAGGGGTGTGAAGTGATGTGATATGGCCATGATTGTGATTATATTTGATGTATGCAATGTTCCTTATTGTAAGTTGGCAACCGGCTGGAGCCATATGGTTGTCTTTAATTTATGTTAAGACCCGCGTGTCTATTCAAAGTAGTTGTAATAGTTGAAGCCGGTGGACGACAACCATGGAGAAGCGTCATTGACCTTGATGCAATGCCGGTGATGATGGAGATCATGTTCGTGCTTGAAGATGGAGATCGGAAGCACAAAGAAGAAAGGCCATATCATATCACATATTATTGAATTGCATGTGATGTTAATCCTTTATGCATCTTGTATTGCTTAGTAGACGACGGTAGCATTATAAGATGATCCCTCATGCACATGAATTTCAAGTCATAATGTGTTCACCCTTAGTTAGCACCGTTGCTAAAGCTTGTTGTTTCGAAGCACCACGTGATGATCGGGTGTGTTAGATTCTGCAAGTGTATACAACGTGAGCAAGCCAGATTTGCTCATGCGGAAACTAAGGTTTGATCTTGACGAGCCTAGCATGTACAGACATGGTCTCGGAACACGGATCACCGAAAGGTAAAGCATGAATCATATAGAAGATATGATGAACATGTCGATTGTTCGCCATTGAAACTATATCAACTCTCGTGATGATCGGTGTTGATGTAGTGGATCTGGTTCGTGTGATCACTAAAACAATGTGAGGGATGTTGTTTTGAGTGGGAGTTCACCTAGTTTAATTTCATTAATTAATTTGAACTCAATTTGTCATAAACTTAGTCTAAACTATTGCAAATATGTTGTAGATCAATGGCAGCCCCTACCATCAATTTTAATGCGTTCCTAGAGAAAGAAAAGTTGAAAAACAATGGAAGCAACTTCGCGGATTGGTTCCGCAATTTGAGGATTGTCCTCACAGCTGGTAATTTGACCTATGTGCTGGATGCACCGCTGGGTGACCCACCTGCAGCTGATGCTCCCGATGAAGTAAAGAATGTTTACCTCGCTCGGAAGAATCAGTACTCCATAGTTCAGTGTGCTATCTTGTATGGTTTGGACTCGGAGCTTCAGAAAAGGTTTGAAGAGTCAGACCCATATGATATTGTCGAGGATCTCAAATTGATTTTTGAGACTCATGCGGCAATTGAAAGCTATGAGGCTTCTGAAAAGTTCTTTAACTGCAAGATGGAAGAAGGCAGCTCCGTCAGTGAGCATGTGCTTAAGATGTCTGGGCACGCAAACAAACTTCAAAGCTTGGGTATAGTGATTCCTAATGCTTTGGGGATTTACCGTGTCCTCCAATCACTACCACCAAGTTACAAGAACTTTGTGATGAACTACAACATGCAGAACATGAACAAGACGTTGCCAGAACTCTTTGCCATGTTGAAATCTGCAGAAGTGGAGATCAAGAAAGAGCACCAAGTGTTGTTGGTTAATAAGACCACCAAATTCAAGAAAGGCAAGTCTAAGCAAAAGGGACACTTCAAGAAAGGTGGTAAGAAAGTTACCACGCCGGCGAAGAAGACCAAGGCTGGACCCAAGCCTGATACTGAGTGCTTTTACTGCAAGGGAGAAGGTAACTGGAAGCGGAATTGCCCAAAGTACTTGGCGGATCTGAAGAACGGCAACATCAAGAAGAAAGGTATATCTGATATACATGTTATTGATCTGTATCTCACTAGTACTCGTAGTAGTGCCTGGGTATTTGATACTGGTTCGGTTGCTCATATTTGTAACTCGAAACAGGTGCTGCAGAATAAACGGAAGCTAGCGAAGAACGAGGTGACGATGCGCGTGGGAAACGGATCAAAGGTTGATGTGATCGCGGTCGGCACGCTACCCCTTCATCTACCATCGGGATTAGTTTTATACTTAAATAATTGTTATTTGGTGCCTGCGTTGAGCATGAACATTATATCGGGATCTTGTTTATTGCGAGACGGTTACTTGTTTAAGTCAGAGAATAATGGTTTTTCGATTTATATGAGTAATATGTTTTATGCACATGCACCTTTGATAGATGGTCTATTCTTATTGAATCTCGATAGTGGAAATACACATATCAACAACATTGAGGCTAAACGTTTGAAATCAAGCGATAATTCGACCTATATGTGGCACAGTCGTCTTGGTCACATTGGAGTGAAGCGTATGAAGAAACTCCATTCCGATGGACTTCTTGAATCACTTGATTTTGAATCACTTGAAAGATGCGAAGCATGTCTGATGGGAAAAATGACTAAGACTCCATTTTCTGGTATGATGGAGCGAGCTACGGACTTATTGGAAATCATACATACCGATGTGTGTGGTCCAATGAGTGTAGCATCGCGCGGTGGTTATCGTTATGTTCTTACCTTCACGGATGATTTGAGTAGATATGGGTATATCTATTTCATGAAACATAAATCCGAAACTTTCGAGAAGTTTAAGGAGTTTCAAAGTGAGGTAGAGAATCAACGTAACAAGAAGATTAAATTTCTACGTTCTCATCGTGGAGGTGAATATCTAAAGTTACGAGTTTGGCGAGCATTTGAAGAAATGCGGAATACTTTCACAGTTGACACCACCGGGAACACCACAGCGTAATGGTGTGTCCGAACATCGTAATCGAACTCTCTTAGATATGGTTCGTTCTATGATGTCACTTACAGATTTACCGCTATCATTTTGGGGTTATGCATTAGAAACAACCGCATTCACTTTAAATAGGGCACCGTCTAAATCCGTTGAAACGACACCGTATGAATTATGGTTTGGGAAGAAACCTAGATTGTCGTTCCTTAAAGTTTGGGGATGCGAAGCCTATGTAAAGAAGTTACAGCCGGACAAGCTTGAACCCAAAGCGGAAAAATGCGTCTTCATAGGATACCCGAAGGAAACTATTGGGTATACCTTCTATCATAGATCCGAAGGCAAAATCTTCGTTGCCAAGAATGGATCCGTTCTAGAGAAGGAATTTCTCTCGAAAGAAGTGACTGGAAGGAAAGTAGAACTCGACGAGGTTGTCGAACCTTCTCTCGAAATTGCGAGTAGCGCAGCACCGGAAGAAGTTCCTGTGGTGCCTGCACCAATAAGAGAGGAAGCTAATGATGGTGATCATGAAACTTCGGTTGAAGTTACTACAGAGCCTCGGAGGTCAACGCGAACTCGTACCACTCCAGATTGGTATGATCCCGTTATGAGTGTCATGTTGGTGGACAACACCGATGACCCCGAGACATATGAGGAAGCGATGATGAGCCCAGATTCCAATAAATGGCAAGAAGCCATGAAATCCGAGATTGGATCCATGTACGAAAACCAAGTATGGACTTTGGTGGACTTACCGGATGGCCGGAAGGCTGTCGAGAACAAATGGATTTTCAAGAAGAAAACGGATGCTGATGGTAATGTTACTGTCTATAAAGCTCGACTTGTCGCAAAAGGGTTTCGACAAATTCAAGGAGTTGACTACGATGAGACTTTCTCACCAGTAGCGAAGCTAAAGTCTGTGAGGATTATGTTAGCAATCGCTGCATATTATGATTATGAGATATGGCAGATGGATGTCAAAACAGCATTCCTCAATGGAGATATTGATGAAGAGTTGTATATGATGCAACCCAAAGGTTTTGTCGATCCTAAAGATGCTAACAAGGTATGCAAACTTCAACGGTCCATCTATGGATTGAAGCAAGCATCCCGAAGTTGGAATCAACGTTTTGATAAGGTGATCAAAAGTTTTGGTTTTATACAAACTTATGGAGAAGCTTGTATTTACAAGAAAGTGAGTGGGAGCTCTGTAGCATTCTTAATACTATATGTGGATGACATATTGTTGATTGGGAATGATGTAGACCTTCTTAATAGTGTCAAGGAATATTTGAATAATAGTTTTTCAATGAAGGATCTTGGCGAAGCAACTTACATATTAGGCATAAAGATTTATAGAGATAGATCGAAACGCCAAATATCATTGTCACAGAGTACATATTTGGACAAAGTTCTAAAGAGGTTTGGAATGGAAGAAAGCAAGAAAGGGTTCTTGCCCATGTTGCCCAATACGACCTTGAGTAAAACTCAAAGTCCGACATCGGCAGAAGATAGAGAAAGGATGAGTAAGACTCCCTATGCCTCAGCCATAGGATCTCTAATGTATGCCATGCTATGTACTAGACCCGACATTGCATATGCTGTTAGTTTAACTAGAAGATATCAAAGTGATCCAGGAGTGGATCATTGGACAGCGGTCAAAAACATCCTTAAGTACTTGAGAAGAACTAAGGATATGGTTCTTTCTTATGGAGGTGATGAACAGCTCGTTGTTAATGGTTACACCGATGCTAGTTGGAACACCGATCCGGATGATTCTAAATCACAATCTGGATACGTATTTATTTTGAATGGTGCAGCAGTTAGCTGGAGGAGTGCAAAGCAAAGCGTTGTGGCGAGATCTTCAACTGAATCGGAATACATGGCTGCTTCGGAGGCTTCACAAGAAGCGATATGGATGAAAGAGTTCATTACAGAGCTGGGTGTGGTTCCTAGTGCGCTGGACCCAATGTCTATCTACTGTGATAACATGGGCGCCATAGCCAATGCGCAAGAACCAAGGTCACACAAGAAGCTGAAGCATATCAAGCTGCGTTTTCACGCTATTCGAGAACATATCCAGGATGGGGATATAAAGATTTGCAAAGTACACACATATCTGAATGTGGCGGATCCGTTGACTAAACCTCTCCCGAGGGCAAAACATGACCAACACCAAACTGCCATGGGTGTTCGGTATATTACCATGTATTCTAGATTAGATGACTCTAGTGCAAGTGGGAGACTGTTGGAGATATGCCCTAGAGGCAATAGTAAATGTAGTTATTATTATATCATTGTGTTTATGATAAATGTTTACATTCATGCTATAATAGTATTAACAAGGAAACATTAATACTTGTGTGATTTGTAAACTTAATTTGAAGTCCCTAGTATAGCCTCTATACTTCACTAGCTTGTTGGTTGATTAATGATTGTGGTTTCCCTATCATGAACATTGAGATGTTATCAACAACAAGATCATATCGTTAGGAGAATGATATGGTGGACATACTCCTATAGATAAGCGTAGCATAAAGATCAAGTCATTTCAATAGTTCAATTGCTATATGCTTTCTGATACATAGTAACCTAATTCCTTCGACCATGATATCATGCATATCACCTTTACCGGATGGATGCTTTGATGACATCAAACACCACACCGTAACTGGGTGGCTATAAAGGTGGCATTGAGTGTTCGGAAAGTATTGGTTGAAACACATGGATCAAGAGTGGGATTTGTCCATCCATATGACGGATAGATATACTCTAGGCCCTCTCGGTGGAATGTCATCCAATTAGCTTGCAAGCATGTGACTGGCTCACAAGGGATCACATATCACGGGAACGAGAAAAGAGTACTTATCGGTAACGAGGTTGAACTAGGTATGCAGAGATACCGACGATCATAACCTCGGATAAGTAAACTATCGTGAGACAAAGGGAAATTGGTATCGTATGTAAGTGGTTCATTCGATTGCAAAGTAATCGTAGAAATATGTGGGAGCCATATGAATTTCCATATTCCTCTATTGGTTATTGTTCGGAGAAGTGTCTCGATCATGTCCGCATAATTCACGAACCGTAGGGAGACACACTTAAGGATTCGACGTTGTTTGAGTAGTTATGGTATTATGAGAAAGAGACCGAATGTTGTTCGGAGTCTCGGATGGGATCCGGGATATCACGAGGTGATCCGGAATGGTCCGGAGAATAAGATTCATATAAGGAAAGTCCCGTTTCGGAGTTCGGGAATGATTCCGGTGTTTTCATCGGGAATGTTCTAGAAGGTTCCGGATTGTCCGGCACTCCGGGGGGGAAGGGGTACATGAATGTTTCATTACATATTGGAATGATTGCATCATGTACTAAGTGTTCTTGCTGTTCCAAATAAAGGATTAAATTGAATCCTAAAACAGAAAAGCCAAATGGCCAGTTTGAAAGTCAAACGGCTAAAACAGGAAACTGTGGGACACAAGCAAGAGGAGGCAAAACCGACTTGGGGGAGGAGTCCCTCCTCTCCAAGCCGGTGCGCCACCCAAGGCCAACTTTGGGAGGGACTCCCTCCCCTTGGCCGCCCCTCCCACCTATAAAAGGAGGGGCAGTGCCTCCTCCTCTAGACACACAAGTTCCTATCCTCTAATCTCCGGTTTAGAGCCGTTTTGGTTTAGAGCTTCTAATTGCACTAGCCTTCGGTTTAGAGCCTTCTAATTGGTGTGTCTAAACCCTAGACGACTAATAGCTCTCTCTCATACTCCACCATACTCGCTCTGGCTTAAGGCGAAGCCCTGCGGGATCTCCCCTCTACTTCCGGTACCACGCCGTTGTGCTGCCGGAATCGCGAGGAGAGTGCTACAACCTCCGCTGCCTGCTGGAACAAGGGAGAGGAAGGTCTTCGTCAAGTACCGAACGTGTGACCGACTGCGGAAGAGCTGCCGGAACGCAGCACCGGAAGGATCGTCTACACGATCTTGAGATCGGGAAGAGTACGACTACATCACCCACGAGAATCCGCTCTCGTTAAACACTTTGGAATCTTCGAGGGTAAGTTATTCCATCGACTCGTTGCTACAATCTAGTAGATAGATCTTGGCTTGTTTGTTTGTATGCGATAGAAAATTTTTGTTTTCCATGCTACGAAACCCTACAGATATGACCTAAACAAGCCTAAACCACCAAGAGAGTGCGTTGTTCAACCCTCATACGGAGAATGCTACAGGGTAGACCCGCGGGGCCCTCGGATTAGTGTTTCGTCGGAAAAGGACCGCCCGAGTGTCGGGATGCCACGGGAACATGCGTGTGGCCCTAGCATACATGCACAAGGGTGGTGGATTGCCCCTAGATGGAAAACCTAGCTCCCGGGTGTGACCGTCCACGTTGCATGCGATAACACCTATAGAAGTGTGCTGGACATGTAGGAGTAGGCTCCCGCCGCGGGTCAAACGATGGTAGACCGGTGGAACCCTGGGCCTATCCTTGGTTTTCCATGTAGATATGACCTAAACAATCCTAAACCACCAAGAGAGTGCGTTGTTCAACCCTCGTACGGAGAATGCTACGGGGGTAGACCCGCGGGTCCCTCGGATTAGGGTTTCGTCGGAAAAGGACCGCCCGAGTGCCGGGATGCCACGGGAACATGCGTGTGGCCCTAGCATACATGCACAAGGGTGGTGGATTGACCCTAGACGGAAAACCTAGCTCCCGGGTGTGACCGTCCATGTTACATGCGATAACACCTATAGAAGTGTGCTGGACATGTCGGAGTAGGCTCCCGCCGCGGGTCAAACGAGGGTAGACCGGTGGAACCCTGGGCCTATCCTTGGTTTTCCATGTAGATATGACCTAAACAATCCTAAACCACACAGAGAGTGCGTTGTTCAACCCTCGTACGGAGAATGCTACGGAGGTAGACCCGCGGGGCCCTCGGATTAGGGTTTCGTCGGAAAAGGACCGCCCGAGTGCCGGGATGCCACGGGAACATACGTGTGGCCCTAGAATACATGCACAAGGGTGGTGGATTGCCCCTAGACGAAAAACCTAGCTCCCGGGTGTGACCATCCACGTTGCATGCGATAACACCTGTAGAAGTGTGCTGGACATGTAGGAGTAGGCTCCCGCCGCGGGTCAAACGAGGGTAGACCGATGGAACCCTGGGCCTATCCTTGGTTTTCCATGTAGATATGACCTAAACAAGCCTAAACCACCAAGAGAGTGCGTTGTTCAACCCTCGTACGGAGAATGCTACGGGGGTAGACCCGCGGGGCCCTCGGATTAGGGTTTCGTCGGAAAAAGGACCGCCCGAGTGCCGGCATGCCACGGGAACATGCGTGTGGCCCTAGCATACATGCACAAGGGATGTGTATTGCCCCTAGACGGAAAACCTAGCTCCCGGGTGTGACCGTCCACGTTGCATGCGATAACACCTATAGAAGTGTGCTGGACATGTAGGAGTAGGCTCCCGCCGCGGGTCAAACGAGGGTAGACCGGTGGAACCCTGGGCCTATCCTTGTTTTTCCATGTAGATATGACCTAAAAAAGCCTAAACCACCAAGAGAGTGCGTTGTTCAACCCTCGTACGGAGAATGCTACGGGGGTAGACCCGCGGGGCCCTCGGATTAGGGTTTCGTCGGAAAAGGACCGCCCGAGTGTCGGGATGCCACGGGAACATGCGTGTGGCCCTAGCATAGATGCACAAGGGTGGTGGATTGCCCCCTAGATGGAAAACCTAGCTCCCGGGTGTGACCGTCCACGTTGCATGCGATAACACCTATAGAAGTGTGCTGGACATGTAGGAGTAGGCTCCCGCCGCGGGTCAAACGAGGGTAGACCGGTGGAACCCTGGGCCTATCCTTGGTTTTCCATGTAGATATGACCCAGACAAGCCTAAACCACCAAGAGAGTGCGTTGTTCCACCCTCGTACGGAGAATGCTACGGGGGTAGACCCGCAGGTCCCTCGGATTAGGGTTTCGTCGGAAAAGGACAGCCCGAGTGCCGGGATGCCACGGGAACATGCGTGTGGCACTAGCATACATGCACAAGGGTGGTGGATTGCCCCTAGACGGAAAACCTAGCTCCCGGGTGTGACCGTCCACATTGCATGCGATAACACCTATAGAAGTGTGTTGGACATGTAGGAGTAGGCTCCCGCCGCGGGTCAAACGAGGGTAGACCGGTGGAACCCTGGGCCTATCCTTGGTTTTCCATGTAGATATGACCTAAACAAGCCTAACCACCAAGAGAGTGCGTTGTTCAACCCTCGTACGGAGAATGCTACGGGGGTATACCCGCGGGGCTCTCGGATTAGGGTTTCGTCGGAAAAGGACCGTCCAAGTGCCGGGATGCCACGGGAACATGCGTGTGGCCCTAGCATACATGCAAAAGGGTGGTGGATTGCCCCTAGATGGAAAACCTAGATTCCGTCCATGTTGCACGCGATTAGGGTTTCAGATTAGGGTTTACGTGGGAAACTAGCACGAGAGCACGAGGATGTATCCAAAACTTGCATAATATAACTACATAAAAAATTATAGATAGAAGTTTAATATTACATTTTTAGATTATTATATTTTTTAGAAGTTTAATAAAAAAATATTCTTTTATATAATTTTATTCAATCTAAGCCGACGGCTTTGCCTTCGGCCTATGTGTGGGCATCGGTTTTTTGGGTCTGTCTACGCCGACGGTCTTGCCGTCGGCCTAGACTTCAAGTGGATAAGGAGCTACACCCGATCGACCCCGTCCACACACCCTTCTCTCCCGCTGCACCCGACCCCGAGCCTCTCCTCTCAGCCGCCGCTCCGCCGCCATGCCCTCCCACCCCCTGACATCCCCTCCCGCTCTGCCTCCCTGCCGGCCCCTCCCCCTCTGCCTCCCCGCCGGCCCCTCCCCCTCTGCCTCCCTGACAGTCCCTCCCCCTCTGCCTCTCCGCTGGCCCCTCCCCCTCCACCTCCCCTGCATCACCTCTCCCTCTGCCTCCCCTCCTTCCTGTCGGCCCCTCCCCCTTTGCTTTCCCTCCTCCCCGCCGTCCGCTCCCCCTCCTCCCTCTGCCTCCTCTGCCTCCCATCCTTCCCGCCAGCCCCCCCTCCGCATCCCTGTTCCCCGCTGGCCCCTCCCCCTCTGCCTCCCCGACAGCCCTTCCCCCTCTGCCTCCCCGCCGGCCCCTCCCCCTCCACCTCCCCTGCATCACCTCCCCCTCTGCCTCCCCTCCTCCCCGCCGGCCCCTCCCCCCCTCTGCCTTCCCTCCTCCTCGCAGGCCCCGACTGCCACCACCAGGTATAATCATGTAAGCACTGCCTTCCCTCCTCCCCTTCATGAACAAATATTAGTACATGTACTACAAGAAATTAGTAATTAAATTCATAGAGGCATAATAAGCATCAAATTATTGAGTGCTTACATGATTTTTTTTGGGCATGATTGCAGTTGCTACCCCAAACAATTCGGTATATATATGAAATGTTCTCATGTGTGTTGAATTTTTTTTGCTAGCTCCTGTAACTGTCCCGGAGGTCCCCGTCCTGGAGGTCGCCGTCCCGGAGGTCGCCTACTACCTCTACCGCCGAGGGTGAGCTACAACTCCGTCTCCTCCCTCACATATTTGATGTCAGTAGATTCCATTTCCACGTCAAGTCGCGTCACCTAGGTGTCATATCCCGTCTGCGAGCATTACGCGGATAAATATGCATTAGAGGTCGCATATTATGAAGCGTAACGCTTGCGGCATTTACGGGACAGTCGGCGGATGCGTAGTTGGGTACGTTCTCCATGTTGTGTCTTGGTACGAGTCAGGATTTCGGTAGCGCCTCCCCGTTGTTCTCCGGATGCACATCCTCTTGGCTTTTTGCCGAGACGTGTATCGGGAGAGCAGCGGGGAGGTGCTGCCCAAATTCTGTCTTGGAACAGGGTAGAGCATGGAGAACCTACTCAATCTACGGATCCGGCGGCTGCTAGGACCCTCTATACCTATTAGATATGTAGGTTATGCGTTTTTCTCGGTTGATAAATAGAAAATATAATGCATTTAGTTTCATGCTATTATTTGATATGAAATGCTATGTTTATTGTTTGATTCCCAATAAAAACAGAGGATGGCTGATAATGGGTGGATATACAGTGGCCGTACTAGTGTTGTTGATAGAACATATGAGTGGACATGGAAGACTGATCTGTTAGTGAAGGAGTTAGCGCGTGGTTCAAAGGCAGGCATTCGGCCAACTTGCCCTTGCGCTCATTGCAATAAGCGTCATCTTCAGTCAAAGGAGGAAATGAAAAAACACCTTCGGAGATATGGTTATATGCGGGACTTCGTCACGACGGTTGAATTTACTCAGTACGAACATGATAGAGGTGAGGTGATGTGGCAACGGATCAATGGCAATGAGGGTGATGGGATTATAAATTTGATAGATGATTTCCATGATGCCGACATGCCAGATTCGCCACCTTCACATGAACCGCCAGAACTGGAGGAACCTCGTGAACCAGAGGATCTGGAGCCAAGCGTGAAGGCCTTCTATGATTTGATGGCCTCGGCTAAGAGGCCTCTGTACGAGGGTTCAAAGATTTCTCAGCTCGATGCCATCTCGCAAGCACTAGCCAAAAAGCTCCAGTACGGCAACACCCGTTCATGCTTTGAAGACCATCTGCAAACATATGGTAACATGTTGCCTGAAGGGCATTGTCTACCTAAAACCATGTACGAAGCAAAGAAAATCCTGCGAGCGCTCAGCATGGAATACCAAAAGATAGATTGTTGTCCAAAAGGTTGCCTCTTGTTTTGGAAACAGTTTGCGGAGGACGAGGCGGAGGACGAGGCGCAGGACGAGGTGGAGGACGAGGACGAGTTGGAGTACGAGGTTTACGCCTTCTGAGTGACCTACCCTTCGCTTCTAGCAACGTGGCTTTCGAGTCTGCTTACTTGGAGTCTCCTGACGAGGAGGAGGAGTCTCGAGACTTGGAGGAGGAGTCTCGAGACTTGGAGTGGGAGTCTCGATACCAGGAGGGGGGGGTCTCGATACCAGGACTTTGATTCTCGAGACTAGGAGGGGGAGTCTCGAGACACGGAGGGGGAGCCCCGAGACCAGGAGTCGGGGCCGTCGACGCGGCCGAAGAAGCCAAAGATTCGTGGGGAATCGGGTGTCCCAATGGACAAACCTTCTTCTGAGGAGGAGAAACCCATCATTACGCCTAACGGCATTGAGTAAGTGGCTATACTAATTTTGAACATGTAATTTCATTTTGGTCATAACAATTTGGCATGTACTAATGTTTTACTATTGTGCAGCAACTGGACATGTCCTCCAGGTACCCGTGCGCCTAACACCTTGGTTGGAGCTCTGATTAGGAAATTTTGGCCAGGCTTTTACACTCCCGTCCCCAACGGCGAGAGGAAGCTAGCCACCAGTTGGGCGCACTATGAGGCCGCCTAAAACTCGGGCTATGCTGGGAAAGCTTCTGAAGCCGTGATCACCAAGTTTTGGGTAAGGCAAAGTTTTCGAGTTTCGATCATAGTTGATGACCCCACCATGCTAACTTATGATCCTCACAATATTTTGTATGTATGATTACAGAGATACTATAGGGTGCTTCCGGAGGACCAGGAGAAGGCGGACAAGACTTTGCGGGGGGCTTGTCAGAGGTTGACACGGCAGCAGTTTTACAATCAGAAGCATACCACCACCAGTCTATACAGCTCCGAGAAGTTGAGAAAGAGGGCGCCGAAGCATTTGAATGTGAAGGCCCAACCAAAGATGACCGAGGAAGATTATGCAGGGGTAAGTAAATTGTCAATCAGATTCTATGTTGTTGCTAATTGCATTATTCATTCTTCAAATGAGTATTGTTTTTTCAGTTTATGCCCATGTGGGCCGATGGTAAGGAGGACACATGGCTGGCGTTGTCGGCGAGGTGGCGCGGCGAAGACGCCGAGTTCAACGCCTTGAGCGAGCGGAACAAGGCAAACCGTGGCTCTGGGGGGGCACACTGTGCGGGAAACCGCAACCATGGTCGCTTCAAGGCCCATATGGTATACATGTATACACTCTGTATTTATTTCCCTTCGTGATCCTACTTGATACGCATAACATTTTTTGTCCATGCAGGAGACACATCTAGAGAGGCCTTGTTCTGACTATGAAGTATGGGAAATGATGAAGCAGAAGAAGCCTGATATGTCCCAGCCTCAGCCCTCGCTTCTAGAGTTCTATGGCACTTCCAAGGAGGATGGTGCTAACTACCTCGAGGCGTTCACTGGTTTTCATCCGGAGGTGGAAGATCCTAGAGCAGCGGAGATCGACGAGAGAGCGGTGGTCGTGGCGGGGTGCCGCCGGGAGCACGGCCATTTCAAGATTCTCGATAGGGTGATCCCGCGAACTCCTGCTTTGAGCCTCACGCGGATCAAGGCTAACCTCACCGCCGACGACCCCGCTATCCCGCCTCGACGGCCTTCCCGAGCGAACGACGATGTAAGTTTTTCTCATTTCCATCATATTTCCGAAAATCATTCATGAGTGGCTAAGTTGACGAGATTCATTGTTTTTGAAATTGTAGCCTGTTTTGGACGTAGGCCGCTTTTGCGGAACAGTTGGTGACGCTCGAGACGTGGTCCCAGACCCGAGCGGCCTACGAGCAGTGGGCAGAGTTACGCGATGATGTAAGTTTCCACCTTTATTTTTGCAAAATATGACAAGTCTCGCATTCCCTAGTTTGAATCTTTATTTCTGCAACGCCTCACATCTAAACTATCTTGCAGCTTTTGGAGAGGTTTTATGGCACTGGAGAGCGAGCCACTCTACCGCCACGACCACCTAGGCCAGGGCCGCAGCCAATCTTCCAATCAAAGGACGAATATGCTTTGACCTTCTACTCAGGGACCCCGGTAAGTTTTTTGCCAAACCGGTTGTTACAACAAACCTGTGTCTTGGTGGTTGCTAACTCTGCCTCAAACATGAAGGGACTGGGATGCTCCGGCAATACACACTTTGGTCGTCCTGATGCCTTGCCGACTATCTCGCGCCCGATGACAACGGTTCATACCTGCCGTGCTTCTCCTGGTGCTTCCGCTGGTGGTGGTGGTGGTGGTGGTGGCGGTGGCGGTGATTTTCCTTCTTTCCATCGTGCTGAGGGTGGCAGTGCTTCTCCTTCTACCGGTGGTGGTGGTCATGGCAGTACTTCTCCTTCTTCCGATGCTGGTTCGACGGCGGCTACTCGACGTCAAGCTTCACCTTTCTTCGTGCGGGGTGACATGGGTCTCTCGAGTAGCTCTCCGGAGGTGTAGGGATGTGCATGTGTTAGGATGCACTTAGAGATGTACCTATGTGTGGATGATGATGTACCTATCTATGTGTGGATGATGATGTACCTATCTATGTGTGGATGATGATGTACCTATATATTGTATGGATGATCTTATATGTTTGTGTCCATGTGCATGTGTTGTTTGTGGGAATTTAATATGTGAATTGTTTGTGGGAATTTAAAATATGCAGGGAAGAAACAAAAAAAAAACTGGACAGAGCTAACGCCGACGACATTGCCGTCGGCGCAGCTAATGACCATATGGCACGGTTTGGTCTGGGCCGACGGGGTTGCTGTCGGCGTACAACTAGCTAGGCCGACGGGGTGGCCGTCGGCGTATACTCCTACGTGGGCCAGCGTGGGCGTTGCATGGGCAACACGTGGCACCCTAGGCTGACGGCCTTGCCGTCGGCGTACATCGCCTGCCGTTAACGGCTGTTAGCTGGTGCAAGTGGGACCCACAGAGGCTATGCCGACGGTGTGTAGACCGACGGTATCGTATAGCCGTCGGCCTACAACGTACGCCGACGGGGTTAGATACGCCGACGGGATTTTAGTGTACGCCTACGGGGACGTAGGCCGACGCCGTTACGCCGACGGCTACCGTCGGCGCAGCCAACGCTGACGGTTTTCGGTGGCTACGCCGATGGGGTATGGTCGTCGGCCTATTCCCTGTTTCCTGTAGTGCAAATGAGTGCTAGTGATCTACTCCCTCCGTTTCAAAATATAAGATGTTTTAGGTTTGTAAAGAAAATGTATCTAGACTTGTTTTAGTGTATAAATTCACTCCAAACTTAAGTGAACCTACATATAAAAAAAGTTTAAATACATTTGCTTCACAAAGCTAAAACATCTTATATTTCGAAATGGAGGGAGTAGTATGTAGATGTAGTAGTGTAGGGTGGCTGCAACACATTATATCGGCAGATCCTAGCCTACGTCACAATACTTCTCACAAAATGCGACTGCGCTGGGAAAGTGGGTACCTTATGGTGCCCTCTAACCCTATTTAATTCAATCAAATAAAATAAATTTTCAAAATTTACATCGGTTTTTGAAAAAATAGTTAATTCAATTCAACTAGAGAGGATCAAGGTTACCCGAAAGTTCTAAAATTCTACATATATGTGCATAAGCGTAATTGCAATACTATCGAGGACTTTGGTCAGGGGATGACATGGCTTAAAGCATGATAGCGTGATGCGGTGTGCACCCAGCCTGCCACAATGATTGCAAGTCCGCATGCCCAGCTGTGTCTGGCTACTTCGGTTGATTCCTGGCAGGATGAACACAAAACATGGGCCGGGCATATATGGTCTGTGCATGCTTAAATCTATGTGTGTCTGTTCTTGTAAATCTCACCACACGTTTTCCTTGGGTATCTAATGTTTCAGTTGTTCTGTTTTTCGGTTGTCATGTTTTCTTTTGTTAATTGTCGACATATAATTGCGCAATCCTAAACTACACATTGATATTCCTTAAAAAACCCTTGAATTGTTTGTCTCCCCTTTCTGCACATTTCAGGCGCCTCTCATGCCACAATATCCACCTCCATGACACATCAAAGACCTCAATGGAGATTTAATCAACTACTTAAGAGACAACACAACGAGACAACTGTGGCATGTGAGGTAGCGGATACCATCAGTGTAATCGTGCAAGTATCTTTAGTGGCGGGATGGGAGAGGAGAAAATCAAAATAAGTCACCATAGTTAGGAGGGGAGTTGATGACGAAGCAGCAGACTAGATTAGACTGTGAGCGAAGAGTGGGTGGGTTCATGAAAAATTGCATAGAGCTATCGGTTCCCCTCGTGGACTTGTTATTTCTAGTGATGCATGCAAAGGATTAGAAACAGCCATTGATCTTGTGTTTCCTAACTGTGAAAACCGAGAATGCATGAGGCATTTATATGCAAATTTCATGAAGAAGTTTCATGGTAAAGTGTACACGGATAATCTATACTCAGCTGCACGGACTTTCTCAGATCGTAAGTTTAGGCATCATATGAGCTTAATAAAAGAAGCAAACCCAGCAGCAATTGAATATCTAGATTTGTATCACCATAGATTGTGGTATAGATGTGGTTTTGGAGAGGCCAGCAAGGTTGACTATTTGACAAACAACATATCTGAGAGTTTAAACAAGCAAATAAAAGACTTCAAAGGGCTCAATATTTGCAACCTTTTTGATAGAATTAGGGAGCTTGTCATGGAGAAGTTCTGTGTTAGAAGACAGGTAAGTGAAAAACTGAATAGCAGAATTCTTCCTCATGTCATTAAGCAACTAAATGCTCTTAGCAAAACAATTGGCCGAAACAAGATTCTTTGGACCACTGAACATGAGGCAGAGGTGACTTTGTTGGATATGAAATTTGTCAAAAGGCACATTGTCAACTTACAAACTCGCACATGCACATGTAGAGTTTGGCAAGTTTCTGGAAAGCCATGTATGCATGCACTTGCCTTCATTTGTAGCATTAATGGTGCTGAGATTCAGACATATGTGGATGACTACTACTCTGTGGAAAAGTTCAAGGCAGCATATGGTGGGAGAATCCCTTCCATGACAGACAAGTCACAATGGATAAATGTTGATTTGGGATTCAAGGTGCACCCTCCATTACAGCAGACTGTAGCGGGTAGGCCAAGAGTTCAAAAAATTAGAGGTTGGCTAGAACCTGGAAGGAAAATAGTCAAGTGTAAGAGATGCAAGGCACCTGGGCACATGGAAAAGACATGTAAGGCTCCTGATCCTAAGTATATGGCAGTAGATGATATATATGAAGATATATCAGATCCATCTACACCGATAAACAAAAGGTGATTCGGTGGTTACTTGTGTTTGTGAATTTCTTTTTCATATCTTATATTGTCAAATTAATATATCTTGTTCATATTGCAGGAAGAAAGTGGATGCTACAACAGAATCATATGATGAAATCCTTATCAACCTTGTTAGGTAAATTTCTGCACTTTACCCAATATGTTTTTACTGAATCTAAACCACATGTTGTCAATGCAGGAAAAAGGCTAGGACAACTCCACAAAAGCCCAAGAAGAAGACACCTGTGAAGAAAGCTACAACACAAGAGAAGCCCAAGAGAAAGACCCCGGTGAAGAAGCCTTCATCTAAAGGAAAAAAATCCAAGAAGAATGTTCCATTTGCTCCTGTTATTCCTCCACCTCTACCTCCACCTCCACCTCAAGAAGTGCAACCTACATCTGGTGCAAAAAGGAGTCTTTTGTACTGGCTTGTTGGCTAATGTAGTTGATTTAGTTATGTTTCACTTTTAATAGCTTTTGGTATCAGTTATGTGAACTGTTCTGCTCTAGAATCTATTATGTGAACTATTCAATCATGCTTCTAAGATGCTATATGGACTATTATGCTTGTAATCTATGAAAATTTATGGCGAAATGCTGCTGAAATTGTGTGCATTTGGTGTCAAAAGTTTCTGGATAAAACTTTGCACCTCAGTTTAAGGGCCCAAATGTGCCCAGAATTGGCTCATATTAGAACAGTATACTCATATTAGTGTATTCTATTTTCTGTAATTTTTTCAGATTTTTCTGTAAAGTTCGAATTTTTGGCCAAAATTTGACAAATTTCTGGACAGAACTTAAAATATCAGTTTAGATGTCTATATGTGCCCAGAAATGATTCATATTAGAATAGCATACTCGTATTAGTGTATTTGATTTTCTGTAATTTTTTCAGATTTTTTTAAGAAGTTTAAATTTTGGGCAAAAATTTGAATTTTTCGAATTTTTTGCCGCCCGGAAGAGCCCAAAATGCTACTGTACCTGAAATCAGGGGTATTTTGGTAAATACTGACACACACACTAGAATACATGTATTATTCCAACCATTATTCTCTTTAAGTCTATATAATAGCATACATAGAGGTATCAAGAAGTTGTAATGGCATTTCTCCAAGTCCAGTTTTTGTAATGACATTTCTCCAAGTGGTGGAATTCATAGTAGCATAGATCCAATTAACCCTTTGTTTTATGGCAACAACCCTCCAAAATCCGCAATCTTGTGATTGAGGTAAGCTCATGCTGTTCTACTTTACCACAACATCTTGCAGTCACTAAGCCACATAGCATATCAGCGCTCTCAAGGTATGCACAAATGCACTACACGATCTCTTTGTTAATTAAACTAAAATTTCCGATACGTCTCGTTCCCTCAAAATATCTTGGTATGTGGAATAACCGATGCCACTCAATTGGTTCACGTGCACAATTCATTATATCTACCCCCACTATTTGCTGTTGTAGTCTTAGATCCACCACACGAGAAAGGCTTTATTTATGGATGTGTTGACACATGTGTGGTGCGAGCATCATATTAGTGTGCTTGAAGAGCCAAGGAGACTCATATATATATGACGTTTTTAAGAAAAGTAGATGTGTAATAAGTTGAAAGTGTGCTTCCCTCACTGAACTATACATGCTACTGCAAAAGTTTAAATGCAGGTCCTAGCTCAAAGTTATAGCTTTGCATTGTAGAAAGTTAAAAAAAATCACATGTGCACTTTCAAGTACTACTTGCACTTGCATTTTTATTATTACCAACTACAATCAGTAAACATGCGTAATCAACTAAGAAACAAAAGTCCTACAATGAGTCATACAACAAGTAGCATGCCAAATTAATGTAAAAATACATAGTTAATATACATAAGTAGAAGGGCATTACGAGTAGTACAAAAGTTATTTTTTATGAAGCTGAAATTAATAGGTAACTTAAGTTCATTCATATGGAGATGGTTCAGTTTCATAATGTTGGATGAATACACATCCGTCAGACGGGTTAGTGCAACCTGAATTGTTGTTGTAAGAAAGAAGGTCAAGGGATTCTCTAATATCTACCATATGATTCAATTCCTTATGTTCTTAGATCTAGATCATGTGTTACAAGACAAATGAACATGTTGTAATGTAAAGTTAAAAGGGAAAAAAGAAGAAGATTCGATCTTGAATTTTACCACAACCATGTTGTATGTTGTGTCCTAGTAGCCTTTAGCTTTGAGGAATGGTTTACCGTCCAAAACATCATTGTATTATAGCTTAGTACAGGAACACAGAATGCACGTACTTCCTCTATCCCAGTTTATAAGACTTACGCGTATACCTAGGTCGTCCATATAAGCTATATAATATGAATTATATAATATAAAAATCATATCATTAGAAAATATAATATTTGAAGTTTCTAATAATATAAATTTTATCTTATGTATCTCATGTTAAATTGGTTAATTTGTCAACCTAGAAATACACATAAGTCTTATAAACCGAGACGGAGGGAGTAACTCTTTGTGATGTACGTCTTGAGTTGGATACAAATGTATGTGCCAACAGACTTCTATGCTAGGAGCAGAAGAAGGAATAATCTTGTGTACGTCTTGGGCTTCTATTCACATACATTCATCATATTTTTTTGAATTTCTTTGACAAACTTATTGCTTGTTCACTTGGAACCGTGTGTTCATTTAGATCCCAAGCATACTTGATACGTCTTTTTTTCTCGTTTATTCTAAATTACTTCAAGTTTTCTATGTAAATGTATATCTTGCTTATAATATTTACATGTGGACTTCGAATCGTGGACACTAACATGTGGAAAATTTCTACATTTTCTGACACAAGGAAATTTCATACTTTTCCAACTTATTTCAGTATCATCCAACACACAGTCCCCTCAATTTAATACCGCCCCCTCAATTAAATCTAATAGTAGAAACATCACTATGTCCAGAATAAAATTATTTGCAAAAAGACATACAGTAGGAGCGGATTCCTTCAAATTGAGTGGCCCGCAAACGTGTAAAGCATCGAATGTGGGCACGTGATCATCCACTCAACCTAGAAGAGAACGTAGGTAGAGAAGCTTGATTTCCTACTAGTAGTTTAATCTAACAATATGCCTGGAGAACCATAGATATTTATAAGCTAGCGATAGGAAGTGGGCTGACTTAGTTAGCATGCAGTAGGGAGTATACTGGATGGACAAGAATATCATGATTCAATATGAACATTGCATCATATCTCCCAACAAACTGTTGTACCGTTATATTTTTTAAGGTGCCCTCTTAAATATATGTTGCAAATCATATATGTATTTAATTTAATGTTTGTTTCCTAGTACACCAAAATCCCGGATTAAGAGGATGTTGTCACATAAATTCTAAGACCCATGTCGGTTGAAGTCTAGCTTCTATGCCGAATGTGACTAGTGAGGTAGTAAAACGATATTTATATTGCTTCATCCATCTACAAACCCTGTCCACAAGTACATGCATAGTTCACTGCTCAGACACTATATTTAGGTCACAGGATAACACCAGAACATTGTGTAGCCAGTAAGGAATTACAATGGAATCATTCTGCGATACAATGGCCAACACAATCGCTAGGGAAAAGGATGCGTAGGGAATTTGATTGCTCGATAAGATCCGGATCCAAGGTTGTGTTTTCAGCATGTTTGGTTCACTAGATGATCGTGTCGTACTCCAAAACCCATGTATCGTACGTTTACGTCGCCTCAGTGTGTCCAAGAGTGTCATGATGTCACTTCCGTTTGGATTTCATCATGTGGTCAACAATAAAAGTGCACCAGAGAGGAGGATCCTCTACTAGGTAAACATAGTAGATAGCTGATCCATTGAGCCAGAAGTGATTCATGAACGAGTCTTTGGAGCAACGTATAGGTTATCACCGGGCGGCAAATCTGTCTCGATATGGAGTCATGCTTCTGTATGAGAAAGAGGGAGCTCGAGCAGGTGGGGAATTGGGGAACCCATACAAGGTCAGTGCACATTCAAGCCAGATGTAGGTCATAACACAGAGATATCAGTTTCCTAGTTCTCCTTGTATTTTGATTACATTCCTGAAAACTCCCTTTTCTCAGTTCAGACTAGTCAAATGTGCAAGATCTTGTGTTGCAAATAAGACTAGGGCTCAAGGGTTTGAACCGAGACTAAGGCCGGTTTTCTGCTTGCTTTCTGCTTTGTGGACATAGCATGCTCAATGACGAAATGCATTTAATCAGTTTGTCCTAGGTTAGGTTCAGCCTCCTTAATCATTTAGCATCAGCTCGGATGCTTACTACAGGAATCAAAGTGAAATAGGGCGAGTAATACCTAGTAGGGGTTGATGGAGTGGAAGCATGTCGGATTTAGCGGTATAGATGACACTCTTTCACCTATGCCTTCCGCCTAGGGCCAGTCCTAAGATTTCGGAGGCCTGGGGAGAAACTTCAACCTAGGGCCCTATAAGCATCATGTAGTTGATCAACACTTACATGCATATAAGAGCAATATTTGATATAAAATAAGCATATTATAATCTTAAAATTTTCTTTGACAGTCGCTTGTATGAAGTCATTGTTGATAGTATGCTATATTACTTTTTCCGACCATCCAGTAGGCTCTGTCTAACGTTAATGTGATCGTGGTGCTACCTACTCTTAGCGACTCAGCTTCTTGCCTCTCGGCGTGACCACGTCAGGTCCATCGGTGGGACTTCTCTAGCTTTCGACAAGGTGGAAATGCACCTCGCATGGTTCACATAGGAAGGAGACTTAAACTCGTACATAGCCATCGTCTTGCAGCTCCAGGTTTGTCAACTACGCCCTCCGTTCAGAAATATAAGACGTTTTAGCTTTGTGAAACAAATGTATCTAGACGATTTTTGAGCGAATATATGCATAAAAGTCTTCTAGATACATTCATTCCACAAAGCTAAAACGTCTTATATTTCTGAATAGAGGGAGTATCGAAGAAGTCAACACGTGAAATGCTACACTTACACATATTGATCTCCTTTTCTCTTATGTGATTTTTTACATATGTATCCTCTTTTTTAATAATTCTTAAATATTAACCTGCATACTCATCTTCTGTTTGACTGTGCACCCGAATGTGTTAATTACTAGCTAGCAACGACCCAAACATCCTTAATCAATTTACCAAAATAGGCCCAAGCCAACCATTACAATAGTAAGCCTCGTAAAACCGAAGAAAAATGCCCAAGGTCCAGTACATTAGATGAGCGACATAACGCTTCATCGTGTCTCCACCGTGAGCAAAAAGAGCTCTCTATCGGGCTCTAATGGTATCGACGCATTCAGTACATTAGATGAGTGAAAACCTGTGGTTGGGTGGCTAGGAGGATGGTTGTACCCCCAGCCCATCAGAGTTCAAACCCCAGGTTTGACACTGTGTGTTGCATAAAAGACGGAATATTCTTTCAGTGGGAGACGACGTTCACGTCGACAGCGAGGCGCCCATGGTGACTTCGTCAATCTTAAAACCTGATCTGCCCACTCGGTCTCTCGGAGGTTCTCATAGGGATAGGGTGTGCGTATGTGCGTTCATAGTGGTGGTTGCATGTACGCATTGTGAACGTCTATGATTGTACTGTGTTTCTAAAAAAAAGGTATCGATCGGCGCGTCTCGTACAATCTCACTGTATAGTGTATATACCTTAGCTTGCTGGGATTTTGGGCCCCCTTGGTTTCGGGGGTCCGGGGCAGCCGCCCTTCCTGACTCCCCCTCAGGGCCGGCCCTGCTTCTGCCACGACGCTAAGGCACACGGTTTAATTGCATGTAGCATACATACTCACCTTCGGTGTAGCCGCATCAGACCATGCCACCGTGCCACAACAACTGCCTCCGACTCTACATGGAGCCACAACTTAGAACACTAGATCTTCTAGCGTATCACTGAAGTCCATGCACACTACAGAGATGATTCGGCACTTATTTTTGTTGGTGACAGACGATTTTCATATTGGTTTTTACCGGTAAGAAAGTAAAACGGGAATCCTGTGATCCTGTCGTATCAACCTTCAAATTCTTGGTCCAACCTCACGCACTAATTATATAGCAAACAAAAAAAGTATCTGGATATTAGCAACATGAAGTTCAACATTATACATATACTGCAATACGGGGATAGTACATTTCACTTGACATCTGACGGCGTTGTTTGTCTTTCAGATGTTCATGTGTTATTTACTGCCAATTCGCCATAAAGCACGTGAGAGAGTGTATTTAGAATTTGATGTGTTTTGATCTGCTAGTATTTATTTTTCTCAAAGATAAAATAATTGTTAAATATTTATTTTTTGAAACAATTAATAAGTATTCACTATGATGATATAGAAACGCCATGCATATATACGAGACTTTGGTCCGGCTTCAACACCATAGGAGGACAAGTCTATAGGTGTACATGTTGAGGATGTTGAGAATGGGAGGTACCCACTTCGATTTTCCGAGATGTGCATGCTGACTTGCTGAGATTTGAGAATGGGATGCATCAAGAATTCGAATGTACGTTCCCTAGAATAGCGTCGTTAGAGTAGATTACTCTTCTGTACTACAATTTCTCTACCATCTATGACCATGCCATTTTTAGCTGGATATATTTCAGCTAGGGAAACAAGACTCAGAGCTAGTGGAGAAATGCTTCTGACCAGAGAAAGGAAGCAATGCGAGCTCGTATAGATGGGTAATTCAATCCACATTTAGGCCACAGAACAGATATATGTCTATTTCTTCTCAGCAATAAATCACATGTTTCTTTATTCGGATTAACAATATTAACTATTATACCATTTGAGTTGTTAGAAATAAATGTGTCCTCAAAGGGATGAAACTAAGTTTGCACAAATTGATGCAGAAAAACATTCAAAGATGAGCCTGCTATGGTTAGAGGTGTTTTATGGTATACCCAAATGAATTACAACCCTATATTTTCATACATCCAATGAACTACAGAAAATCATACTACTGCCAAATATATGACAAGTAATAATAATACTTCTGTCAAATTTTGACACCAAACCATAAAAGGTTGTAGACGGGCCCCGGCCCAAGAGACCTCAAAGACCATCTAAAGCGTGATGTGCTTGCGTTGGAAAACTAGTATCGTCATCTCTTTGTTCCAGTGAGTCACACGCCGCCGCCGCAGTTCTCCCTGGCAACTCTGGCGCTCCACCATCTCACCCTTACCCTGCATAAGATCCCTTCGTCCTACTCGACCATAGTCTCTCACGGTGACCTCGTACTCACCCTTCACCCCGGCCCCAATCTAGGAGCCCACATCGTCGACCTTTTTTTTTTTTCCTGCGGAGCCCTATGCCTCAGCCCTGATCCAGGACCTCCGCCTCAAATGGCCTTCACTGTCTGTGTCATATATGTACGAAAAGTATGCATCCTTGTTTTTCTATGTTGCCGTATAGTTAAGCATGTATTCCACATTTCTACCTTCAATCCTTTTCTTCTTGTACTCCGCCACAATACGAACCCATCACCATGTTCCATAACATTCATTATTTGGTGCGTGAGGAGGCCACCAATCCCATACCCAACTTCATAAGCCTTTTGACCATCCGTCATTCGGCAGTGAGAATACAAGTAAGAAACATCGACATCCTTTGCGAGTTAATGGTTATGGTTCTCCACAAAATCCTTCACAAACCATTCGTCAGTTGCTAGAATAAGCTCGATGTCTAAACGTGCTGAGAATCCGCAATGAGTAAGAGCCTTTGGCATGATTTTCGGGTTAGCTCTTTCAAAGTTCACCAATGTATGATGTCCTTCTTTAAAGCACATGCACATCCGCATGAACCGCGTCTATGTCCCCGACAAGTATTTCACCTCTTCCTTTCTAACACTAAACCCTCTGATCTTAGCATAATCGTTATAAAACTGGTATCCTTCCTCCTCACTTCTGAAGGTCATGTTAACCACGCGGAGATACTCATCATGCTCCTCATGCTCAATATATGAAAACTGCCAACATCAAATAAATTATTTATGTTAGCATAAAGTAAATCATTGTCTAGAAACACAACTTCTAAATATACTTCACAATCATCACTCCAATCAAATTCTCATTTTTGATCATTTATTAGGAGTACTAGCTAATGGTCCTATGAGCAAGCAGAAATGTTATCATATGCTTGTGGTGTGCTATGTGCACATCATACAAGTGGCGTATTAGGTTGTTTAAGTACACCTTGAGATGTCAGTCTATGGGAACCAAACACCTACAAATGTCCTAAACTTCTGCTCATAAACCTGTGTTTTAACAGGGCTGATCATTTCTGCAAAGGATATTTCACTTGCTTTAACAATAGATATGATCATTTTTAACAGGCATGCTCATATGATGAACTAAATACATAATTTGCAAAGACATATCATTTTTACAAGCAGTTCAACTTCATCACATCTACTTAACCAAATATCATAGCAACATGTAGGCTATCAAGTTTGGGATTTCACTAAATGGTTTGGTACATGCACAACTTATTCATTTATCACCCTATGGCAATTAGTACTACATTTCTTCCGTTTAAAATTAACAGGTACACCAATATCCTCTATGAACAAACACATAAACTAATAACCAAAAAGGGAAAAAATCATACCACAAAATCCATGGAGTTCCTATGAGAGAGAGGAAGTGAGCAAGGATGATGTAGGTGTTGGGAGTATGCCCTAGAGGCAATCAGGTATGATGTAATTCCCAATGTATTCATAAAATTATCAAGTTGTCCTTGTCTGAACATATAATATGTATTATTAAATATGTGATTTAGTTGTGCAACTATATATTCATTTTGTTTATACTAGATGTCCTTAGTCATTGAGGTTGTGCTGGACACGCAACTTAGACTAATGTGAAAGTTGGATGATGACTCACTTCCATTGTCATGGGCATGGTGATGCTATTCTGATTTACACGGATTCAACTAAAGACATTAGTGAGTCAGTCATACCCATATTGAGATACAACGAGTAAGTTGTTATTTGTATGTCTCAATCAATGTAATTCTTAGACCTGAGGTTATCGCAAAATCCGAGTTGTGGATCAACCGACTTAGATTCTACCAAATGTTGTTCCATCACAAGGCAGACATAAAGAAAGAGTTTGGATTAGCTAAGAATCAAGCTTTGTGATGTGGATAACTAAGATAGGATTCTGTTCCTCCGATTGGAGACATATTCTCTAGGTCCTCTTGTGTGATATGATTCAGAAAGCATGGCTATGCGCGACTCAATTAAGTGTTAACCGAGACAATCGACTAAGACTTAGTCGGATGAATCACATATCACGGATCGAGAAGAAAGTTGTGCTATTAAAGGGATGAAGATTTTTTGCCTATAGCTCAACAAGGTAAATCGTGAGTAAAAGGGACTCATACGCAAGTCGTATTGAAAAGATATGTCTTCGTGACTCTATTGCAGTTGAGAGTTGTCACATTCTATAGGATCCGTTACCGATTGGTCGATTATGAGTCAGACTTAAATCGTGTCAAAGTCACCACGAGTCTGCAGATTCACACACTTATGAGAGGAAGCAAGTATGCCGGTTGGGTTAGACCCGAACCAGACACAGATTGGGTTAGTAAGTTGGACTCGCGGTGACCAGAATAGGTATTTAGTGGATGGGTCACAAGTGTTGTGAAGCCCACTATCATTGCTTATATATAGTGGGCCGCAGGATGTCCAAGGGGCACGGTTAGACCATTCCATGCATTGAAAACCCTAGCCTCTTCAGTTCAGCCATCGTATCCAACCTAGAAGTCCATCGCCGGCGCTCCTCCTCGTATGTGTGGATACCAACGGAGGTGTTGTACGTTTAGAACTTAGACAACCATGGGATCGGATCATGGAAATTTACTACATCAACTGACGCGCTTCATCGATAATTCTCACTTGCGCATCTAATGGTAATCATCATTATCTTCTACCTCGGCTAGATCTTGGGAACACCATGGAAGTAAAAAGTCCAGTTTATCTCTACATGACCCAGCAGGAGGGGAACACGTATGTATTGTCTTTGCCGGAGATTGGGGTGGAGGTGTTCAGCGGGTCGATGCGATCTCCACGTCTAGGATGGAGGCGGAGACTGCAGTTGCGGTGTCACCTTAGGTCATCACCGGCAGCACAAACTGCATTGATCTAGAGTTATGGTTGTGGATGAGAAAGAGGAAGAAATGGGATCTTGTGTAGGTCGTGATTGGAGAACTCATATAGTCACAACCCATTAAACATGGCGAGACGTACTACCAAGAAATAGAAAATGATTTATAAATCTCAGCGAGATCACGTGATGCCTTACTTTCACATCAGGTCTTTGCTCCAAAATACAAGGGACGGGCGAGACTTAGCGATGCAGGACTCTCGTGCCTTGATTGCTTCGTCGGTCAGTTAATCATCTGGTTGCTAGCAGATGTAGTTAGTACTCTCATTTTCGTCCTCCTCGCAGAGAGAAGCACAACTAGGCTAGAAGGTTTCAGCCTTGGTGTCTGAGCATGCTGACGTGTTATCTGCATAAGGCATTTCGCCCCTACCACCTGACTCAATAGTTGTCCAATGCAATGTAATCGACATGGTTTCACAAGTGGCTCTGTTCCCTGAAAGGTTGTCCAATGGGATCGATATGGTTACACGAGTGGTCAGACTCAGTTAGTTAATAATTGTCCAATTTGATGGATAATTCTACAAGGGTATACGAATTAGTAAACGAAAGTCCTCTTTATTGTTGACCACGACATACACCCAGATGGAAAATTCCATACCTCCGGCTTCTAGTGATTTAATGATCTTGTAATCGAATAGACGGATTGTAATCTCCATTTAATCAAATTGTATATATACGTAATGTAGAATTAAATCTATATAATCATGACGATGTTGTGTGTAATGGGTTCCTTCGTTGCATGTCACTTAACGCCAAATGCAACCCTCCTCTACATATCCTCCTGCCGTGGCAGAACCCCCATTCGGCTACCGCCGCAGAAATCAGCCCCAAATTTCTGCCGTGGCAGAAACCTCCATCGGCTATCGCAGCAGAAAACGGTCGCAAAACTCTGTCGCGGCAGAAACCCCTATCGGCTGCCGCGGCGGAAAATATGTAGTCAGTACGAAAGATCCTCCACCCCGCACACTTCTACGCGGCCACGTGCAGAGCCTCCAGTCCCGGTTCGTAACAGACCCGGGACTAGAGGTTAACCTCTAGTCCCAATTTTGTAGTCCCGGTTGCAAATTCGGGACTAGAGGCTGTCTAGGACTGGGACTAGAGGCTCGCACTAGCGCACATATCTGGATGACGTGGAAGTGAATGCCACAACAGATGGTCAGCTTCTCTTATATCTAGTTGGCCAGGTGTCGGAGGTTGGATCGGATGATGTGTCGAAGGTTAGATTGGATGAGGCTCATCTTAGTTCATTGTAGGAGCAAAAAATTATGGAACACAACAAGGATTATGCAACAAAATGAATAAAAGTCATTTATCAAGTCTTTGAAAGTGTTTTTGCAAGGAGAGTCACACTTAGTTTTTTTTAGAACTATAACCACGGGATTTTTTTTTGAAACAGATGGAGTACAAATAATTTATCAAAAAATTTAAGGCGTTTTTTCAAGGAGAGTCACACTTGTTTTATTGAAGAATAATATTTTATTATCAATGAGAGAACTATTGCATGTGGACTAAAAGAGTTAAATTGCTACTAGGCAGATCGTCCAACAATAAGGGCAAATGTTGAGAAGGACTCGATACGCTTGCTTACTCTTGCGCAATGACATTTATCGTTGCGTCATTCCGTTGCCAAACGGGGGAGAGCGGTGTGCTTGTGTGCTTCACATCAAAAGATAAACATTTAATCCGGGGAAGCAACTTCAACATGTCTGTGGCAGCTGAGGCGAAGTCACATTTTTATCCGTGTGCATTGCGGCAGCAATACCATGCATGATGGCTCATACCACTATGAAGATCCATTTTTACCGGCACTTTGGCAAATATGGCAGAATCAACTGAAATTCCCAATGTGTCTCATTCCCTCGAAAGATCTTATTGTAAATATCCGAGATGTCACTCGATCAATTCACGTACACAAGGCATGCTATCTTTATAGTAGTAGTTGCTTGAGTGGTGGTGGTTGACTATATATAGCAGGCTGTTTTTATTGCCGATGACAAGGCTATATTTGTGAGTGCGCTTCCACGAATAAATTATACGCACGCTGGTGCGACAGCAAGTAATAAATAATGGCATTCTAGAAAGTTCAACAAAATTAGTATGTACATGTTCGCGCACTAATCACAATTGCATATTTTTGATAACCAATCACAGTCACAATATATTCTTCTTACCAAAAGGATTGGCCGCTCTCCGCAGTGACTGGCAAACAAGAGCAATCAGCAGCTAATGTGCTCGCGAAGCAAAATAGTGGTCTACGCCAACATTCGGCAGATGGTTCCTTCCACACGAGCTCCACCATCCTAGTTATCGGATCGGTATTCGTCTCTCCGCTGCAATTGACTCGGTTGGTACATCACGAGGGAGCACTTAACCAGCGCAGTGTAGAAATATGGGTTTTACGAATCTGCATGAACTTTTACTAATTCAATTTCTTTGTGGTACGGTGCTTCTCGAGCATCGACTCTCGATTTCTACGGTGAAACACAAGGTTTGACCATTATTGGAGGAATTGTTTTGAAAGCTCCAACTTTCTCTACGGTCACAACCTAAAATCTAGAGCCTAGGGTTTCATTGATTATTTTGGGTAGATTGAAGGATTGGCAAATACCGACAAAGAGATTACGTGTACACAGCTACTATCGAGACAAAAAGCGCCTCCATAGGCTTAGTTGCATTGTTACTGTGGCAACGTGCACAAGACTGGTATGGTGCCGCCGTTGATGCGATCCTAGAGAAGTAGAACAGGGGGAGAAGCTAGACCTGACCAGTGTTTTCAGAGTGCTGCTTGGTGCACCCGAGCTTGACGTGTCCGACTGCTCTGGGCCTACAACTCTATGTCCATCTATATTTGGATTGTCTGGTGGAAATGCGGTCGCGTGGCCGTCGTGACCCAGTGCCCTTACGCATTTGCTCCTCGGCCCAATCCCCTAGCATTCTATGTCTATGTTTCTCGAGTCCCCTTTGTATGGTGCTACCCCCCGACCACAACACCATTATCCTTCTCCACCACTGTCCGTCCTCACGCCGCTGCTCCATCCTATCCCTGCCACCGACGACCTAACGTCGCCGAAAATGGGCCAACGCCGCATCACACGAGGATGCGAGGGGCTAGAAGAATCGGACCCAGTCGGCGCTACTCGGCTTAGGATGGAGACGGTGGCATGGGGAAGGCATAGGGAACCGACAGCAGGAAGGGTGAGGGGTGCAAGTAGTCCTCGAATAAGCGGCTATAGTTTTCATCACGGTTGTTTCCTTCTAGGTCAACCATGCCGGACCTCATGAAAACAAAGTTCGCCATGTACAGGTCATATTTCCACTTTGTCCCTGTCCCTTCCCTTCATTTTTTGATTGTATTTATATATGAAATCCAGATGTGTTTTGCCCCTTTTTATGTGCTAAGAAACACGGTTACAACTTTGACCATTAATTTTGGTCAATAAATATTACATAATATGTCACAAAAATTATACAAATGAATTTATCTTCAAAAGTAGTTTTTAATGGTATATTTTTTGGGACATATATGATCAAATATTTTCTTAAACTACGTGCCTATCTAATAAACTAGACCAGAAGGAGTAGCTATCTTCCCATGCAGACGTTAGATATGGTTACTGCATAGACAGTAAACGTAGAGATAGTTATTAACCCTAGATTGCTAATAATTCTTTTGAGATTGCTATAATTCTTGTGCCATTTTTTTAAACATACTAGCTAGGCTTTAAAAAATTTCACGAACCAAACTCCAATATACCATATCTAGAAAAAACATCTATAAATAATTAGTCATATAACATAAAAGGTGGAAAAGAAATCGTTCTAATTATTGGATATATTGCTAAATGTTTGGCTGTCTTTTTTTTATTGGTTTTGTAAGAGGGCTGCCAAGATCTAGCGCGAAGAATAATCTCCTGGCCATGAATTAAATTGATGGATGACACAACACATATAGTAAGATTCTTTTTTGTGTTAGAATTCACATATGGAAAGATCAGTTCGGTACAAGAGGACTTTGTCTTAGAAATCCTCATCACTCGTGCTAGCCCAACCAGCTGGAAGGAACGAGGCGATCCTCGTCAAAGCGACACCGACTAAACCACATCTTCCCATCATCGAGAACCACATCGAGCAGGTGAAAGGAAAAGTGCCAAATCGCAATCCTCATGCGGCATCAGGCGGTCTCCTCTCCGACAACACCTCTCTTCCCTCGCCAGCCACCGCCAATTATACTAAAACATTACACAAACATTGTTTTTAATGAGTGTGGTACCTAGAAAAATATGTGAGTTTTTCAGTATAGAAGATGGAGGGTTAATAGGCTTTACTCGTCTAATGTTGTATGCCATTAGTAGCAAAGCTAGATATGATTTAGTCACGTTGCAATGTGAATTAACTCACTTTATAGATGTTATTATTTCACTTTAATGCTTAACTTGTCAATAGAAACAAATAGAGCTTGCTGCACATTTAGAAAAATATTTTTTTTTCCAGTGGAATTTGCTTTACTGTGAACGAGGCTGCTTTATCCCATTAGCCTGTTAACTCATATCCCACACCCCATCAGGAGCGTATACATGAAGCGATGTATGGAGTCATACATGCAGTGGAGTCTTAACAATTTGCACCTTCTGCTTAATCGGACACCCTGGCAGAGTGGCAGGTGCCGATGTTGCTCATGGTCAAACGTTGTCCTTGCCTATTTTTATGCATCTTGTCTATTTTCATGCAGCTGCTTATCTGAACCTCACTAAATTCAGAATAGCCTAAGCTATTTGTTCAGAACTGTGCTGATAGATAGATACCAACAAGTAAAGTCAACAACCAAAATATTCATGCATTTGTAAAGTCAGAAACGGTGGAAGCTCATGATACCTCCACGGCTCCACCAGTCCCCATTGACTTCATCCGGCAAAAAGAAACAACACTATGAAACAAAGAAAATTGTGTTTCCTAGGCACTTGAACTTTTTTTTACCCGTGAATACAACAGCGGCGTAAGATTATCTGTTAGTTTCTATCTGTGCGTGTCAAGCTTGCGCTCGTATTTTTATTCCTGCTTAACGGAGATCCTGGCAGGTGTGACACTACAAAGTAGCAGCAGGACTCACAATATCTGTCTCTCGCACTCCTGAGACTGCTCCTTTTCACTTCACAAAGGTTGTTTCCAAATCCAACTTCAGCACGGCAAGCAACCATGGGCAAGATATCCCATGAGCGACCTTGCTCCCAAGCAGCAATGAGGAAATTCAGAGAATCGTGTGCAAGCATCAAGCATTATGATAAATTGATGAATATGCGGGCGTTAACCCAAGGAATCGCGTATTACTACTTCACTCCATGTAAGTGCCGAACACGGGGCCGGTGGTGGGGGAAGAGAAGTCGGTGATGCTCAGCTCGACAGAGGGGTCGAAGTGGAACTTGACACGACATGCAGCGATTTGGGCGATCACAGACTTCTCGAGCAGCGTCAGATCTTCACGAAGCAGCTGGATCGGTAAGAACAGGTATTTGTCGATGTCTAACGGGACGATCAGTCGATCAATCTAGCGGCGGCTCAGGGGATGCAGACGAAGGTTGACATGGAGTCCGATCCGGGTCATGGGCTAGCCCATATCCCCAACCCCCATGTTGAGCAAGATGGTCCTGTTGGTCGGACCTTGTCCACGTCGTTGATGTTGGTTCCCGTGAGTCCGCTGTGCTGAAGAGGACGGTCGACGCCTCGACGGGTCCGGGGTCAGGTGGAAGGCGAGCTGAGGCAATGTAGCAAGAAACTCGACGACATCTATGCCAGGCTTGTGTAGAGATTTTCTTGATTGGCCCTGCGCTGCATCTGTTAAATACAGGGGAGCCTGGCGAGGAGAACAAGACGTGTAGGAATCCAATCCTAATCGTGTTCGAGAGCTTCACGAAAACCAGGAGAGTTCTTTCCGTTTTTACTGGGATGGACGTACGACGGACGAAAATCTAGGTACGACGAAAACCACCGTAAGACTTTTTATATAGTAGAGAAGAGATAGAGATAGAGATATGTCTTTCTTTCTGCCACTATGTAGGGCGCATCAAGTTCTTGGAACCATATTAGTTAGTGAGGGGTCGGAGGATGGATTGGATTATGTTTCAGAGGTTGGATTTGATGAGGCTCATCGTATTTCATTGTATTAGCTAAGAATTTTATATGGAACACGACAAGGATTATGGAACAGAATGAATACAAGTCATCTATCAAGGCTTTAGAAGTGTTTTTGCAAGGAGAGTCACACACTTAGATTTTTCTTTCAGAAGTACAACCACGACAAATTTTTTGAAACAGATGGAGTACAAATAATTTAAGAAAACTTTGAAGGCCTTTTGGCAAGAAGAGTCACACTTGTTTTATTGAAGAAAATTATTTTATTATCAATCATAATAACTATTGTATGTGAACCAAAAGAGTTATATTGCTACTAGGCAGATCGTCCAACAAGGAAAATGTCTAGACTGACTCGCTACAATTGCTTACTCATGCGCAACGACATTTATCATTGCATCTTTCCGTTGCCGAACAAAAGATAAATGTTTGCCTCCTCTCTAATCCGGGGAAGCAACTTCTACGTGTCCGTGGCAGCCGAGGTAAACTTACATTTCTATTCGAGCATTGCCACAGTACCATGCATGATGTTGGATTCCTCTATCACGATGCATTTCTCCCAGCACTTTTGCACATATGGAAGCATCTACTGAAATTCCCAATGTGTCTCATTCCCTCGAAAGATCTTATTGTAAATATCCAAGATGTCACTAGATCAGGTATGCAATCTTTTATAGTAGTAGTTGCTTGAGTGGTTGTTGACTATATCTATAACTACAAGGCTATTTTTTTTTTGCAGGTGACAAGGCTATATTTGTGAGTGCGCTTCCATGAATAAATTAACGCACCCGATGACCTACTACTGCCATAACTAAATTCATGCTGGTGCGGCTGCAAGTAATATATAATTGCATTCTAGAAACATCAACAAAATTAGTATGTACATGTTCGCGCACTACTCACACTGCTTGCATACTTTTGATAACCAATAACAGTTACAATATATTATTCTTACCAAAGGGATCGCAGTGAGCGGAAAACAAGAGCAATCAGCGGCTAATGTGCTCGCGAAGCAAAATCGGGTCTTCGCCAACATTCGGCAGATGGTTCCTTCCACACGAGCTCGACCATCCTAGTTATCAGATCGGTAGTCGTCTCTCCGCTGCTATTGACTCGGCTGTTACATTATGAGGGAGCACTTAACCACATCTGGCCCGGTTGTCCATCGCACCATTCCTGCTCATGATGCTCCGTTGCCGGCGGCACCGGGTTGACTAATATAGGAGAAAGATTATTATTATTTTGACATGGAACCACACATTATTCCATTGGACCATAGGGCGCGGGCATAGCTGAATCGCTAGCCACCTCCAAACTTACAGGATTCGGTAGAGAATCTCGTTGGAGAAGGCCATTACCACCTACACCGCGTGACACTACCAGCAGCGCCAAAGCGTGAGCTGATTTGTTACGATCTCGACGACACAGAGAAGAAGAAAAATTGAATTTAAGTTTATGCATGCTAAAGCTCTAGCATCCTTAATGAGCACACCAATAGGTGAACAATCATACTCCTTGCTATTCAACCTCGTGTTAATGGGGAGTTGGTAGTACTATTCAACAACAATATATGTCATTGCCGCAGATCATAGTTGCAGTCAATCCTTCTCGAAAGAGACTTTCGTCCCACAATATTAATATAGAAACCACATGGTACAACTGCGAGACCACTACTAGAGCAAATAACAAAGTCAAACCTTGGAGTTGGAGGCATGCCTCCGCTTTAGAGGATCACACATTGGGGGAATAGCATCTGTCCAACACCTAATCATGCCACCCCTAAACTGCTTGTTCTGAAGATAAAACCAAAACCCCCTCCCCTGGCATTGTCATGAAAAGATCCATCAACATTTATCTTGAACACATACTGAATCTGTTTATACACCATCCGATTTTTCAAATAAAACTCAACAAATTCCACATCCCATCGTGGGGCTTCAAAAGCACTTCAGCAACAGAATGTGACCCATCACTGGGGTTCTTTTTGTTTCTAATTGTCCACCATTGCCACAATACCTCTTGGTCATCAGCCTATGTTCTTGCTCCATACCAAAAACCTTCATGAGCATATCCTTCGGGTTTTTGCAGGTTTGAAGTGTTTGTCTGACATCTTCTAGATAAAGTCGCCGCCACAGTTGCCTGACTTGTTTGCATCATATAAAAAGGTGTCTCCCATATTTATCAAGCGTTCCACACATAAAGTAGGACATAATATATCGACTTGCATCGCCCCTCTCTTAATGTTGCTCTTCGACGACAGACTGTTATGAGACACCCCTTGAACCGCCACAAAAATTGTTCCATTTGTCGCATTCCCATATTCCTATTCGTGCATTGCCACAATACCATGCATCATGTTTCCAACCTCTATCACGAGTAATTGCTATCAGCACTTTTGCACACATGGCAGCATCAAATGAACTTCCCAATGTGTCGCATTCCCTCGAAAGATATTATAGTAAATATCCGAGATGTCACTTGATCAATTCACATGCACGAGGAAAGCTATGTTTTATAGTACTAGTCGCTTGAGTGGTGGTTGATTATATCTACAAGGGTATATTTGTGAGTGTATAATTTGCCGCATGGTTCAATATTGGAGAAAGATTTTTTTATATGAAACCACACATTATTTCATTAGACCATGGGGCACGGGCATAGCTGAACCGCTAGCCACCTCCACACTTAAAGCATTCAATACAGAATCTCTCGCGATAGAAGGCCATTACCACCTACACATGCTGACAGCTACCAGCGGCGCCAATCCGTGAGCTGATCTATTACAGTCACGACGACACAGAAAAGAAGCAAAACTGAATTAAAGTTTATGCGTGCTAAGTTTAATCGAATAAATTATGCATAACGATGTCATATTAATTTGGTTACAACATGTCTATTTGAGCATGTTAAGCCAACTAATTTAATCTATTAGCGAAGATTAAAGAAATCATAGCATGGACTGATCAGTAAAAAGGATCTTAATAGCAGCATGCTAAGTGTTCATCCATCCTACTAGCCGATGGCACAATTTAAAGGTAATCACAATTTCTAATTATTTAATATCAATATTGCTAATTGTTTTTGCATCACGACATACAGTTTGTAATTTGGAAGTCAGGCAGCATCGGTATATCACTATGCAGTTCTATCCCTTTGATGACACATTCTTAAAACCTTCCGAAGAGGTGTTACTATGATTTCCAACCTAATGATGCGTTACAAACTTCAACGACTTGCATTTAGTCTAAAGTGAAATTTTTATGTTTGCAATATGTATTAAAAGGTGATCATAATTATCATGACTCTAATTAGCTCTATGACTTAATATTGGACTAACATGAGCCATCATAAAGTTCCCCAGGGTCGCCCTTAAGTTATAGTACTGAACTAAATCTATATATTAGATTACCATCAAAACAATGAAGTGTCCATGTTATTAATCATTTTTATTTATTTCGAATTCAATGGTTCAACTATCTACATTCACAAAGTAAAAAAATTACCCTTGAGGATTTTCATTTGAATTATACAATTGTTATCTTATATTTGAATATGAAGGATTGCGAGGCAAAACAAAAAATATGCATGCTTGCAAAGTTAAGATCCTCGTCTAGAAGATTTTCATCTAAATTATAAGTTTTAACTTATCTTTTTATACAAATATTTTGAAGAACAGAGAGTTGTGAGGTATCATTGAAATTATTACGATTTGTAGGCTCAAGATGCAATTTGGATTTGCAAACTAATCTCTAGCCCATGCGGCAGCACCGGTTCATGACTATAGTAGTAGTACATTTGGAAGACAACGTAATGGGGAAAGAGGGCACTAAACCCGGTGGTAATTTCAGCGTAATGCTGAGAAATAAGGTCAATGTCCAATACTGGTTCGCTACAGGTCGGGAAACTGCGGTATCCGGCTTCTCCCAACGTTGAAGGAATGGGTAAAGCTGGTTGCCATGAGAAATGCATTAAAAATAATTTTTTAGCTTGATCTTATTTTCACCTCTAAGTTATTCAAAACCTTCACGAGAACTAGGCCCATATATATGCTCTATGCAATAGGAGTCCATCGCGTGATCAAGCTCTCGTACACCCAAAATAGGGCATGCTCATCTAGCACAATGGAACATAGCCAGATGCAATGACATGTCTTGAACTCAAGTCCAGAAGCATCTTCTATGACATCTCACCATGTAAACTCGTCGGGGTTTTATTCCCCTTTTAGAAAAAAAAAGCCATGTAAACTCGTGATCGATCCTCCACTACTTCTCGTGGCTCGAAGAAAATTAAGTGGACAATATTTTTTCCTCGATTGCATTAAATTGGCTTAGCGGACTCGCTGGCCACCACAACACTTACGTCATCCAGTACCGACTCAGGCCATAACACCCTAGTCTCACGCTCATTAGCATCAAAAGCAGCTAAAATGTCCGCAGCACTATTACAAGGACGTGGTACATGCACCACTTCTACCTTATTGAAATTTAACTGAATGAAAAATCGTATATCACGAAACAAGACGCCCTCGGGTGACAGATCATAATCTATACTCTGAATTGCTTGTGCCAGGATAGAAGAATCTGTCTCGAGGACAATGTTCACCTTTACCAACTCCGCAGCTGCCTACACATTTCCAAACAGGCCCGAGCTTCCATATGTGACGCTCTACTAGCGGAGCCAACAGCCCCAACACCAGATCCTCTAGCTTCTCCACTTCCATCTCGTATGAAACCCCACCCACCCTAGCGAGTATCGACGTTGAAAGCTTCATCGAAATTAATTTTTAAGTCATCTACTGCAGTTTTACCCATCGTAAAGTAGGTTTTGCCTGCGTTTTCTTCCGTCCATACTGATAGAATTGCAAGGATTCGGTAGCCCAGTATGTCGCCTGCCGCCATAACGCATCTGTCGATATATTGCGCCCCTTCTTATTTTGTTTGTTCCTTCGCTGCCTCCACTGCCACAACATGCAACATATAAGAACTTCTCATCATTTAGAGCTAGAATCTTCTGCAGCACATCTTGTACATTATCGGTACATCGATCTGAACATTCAGTGTGGAGAACCTTTGATATTTCTTTACTATGAATAGGCGCGCGACTTGTATCTCATTTGTAAACTTGGATGGACAATAATAATATCTTGGAAGATAATACAATTATTACATAACTCTTCTCAAGACCCATCCACTACTGTACCATGTTAGATGTATAACAAATCTGAGGTGTGTTATGTGTATAATGTTGTATTTTTATAGGACACTGAAATTATATATTACGCGATGTTGTCATACACCTTTTCAGACTGTCATTAGAAAACTAGCTTTTATGCTCATAGTACTCACAGTGTAAATAACAAGATATGTGATCAGTAATGTAATAAAAGATCTGCATCCCTTTACCCATGTTCAAACCGAGTCGGTAAAAATGGAACCTGTGGTCTCAGCAGTAAGGAATTTGAACGGAATCGACGCGAGATACATTTGCCAACACGGTCTCTTCGGAATAGGATGCATAGGGAATTTGAGTGGTAGAGAAAACTTGTAACCAGGGCTGTTCATTGAGATCTTTTGGTGACTGAAAGGGTCAAGAAGCACCGACAGTGTCCAATCTGGTAGGCAGCTACTGACGCAAATTGTCTCGGTAGGACTCATAGCTTTGTTGCCTCCATAGTGTGTAGAAAACTATCATAGCACCATTGTTTCCATTTGTCTCTGAGAGTGTCAGCATCGTACAAGTCGAAGATGACCATGAAAGAATCGTCGAAGAGCTAAACAGAGCTGGGAGGCTGATCCATAGGTGCCATCTTTGGAACAAGTCTTTGTATGCACTTAGATCATCACCGGGTACGTAAACTCCATTGCTATGGAGTTATGCTTATGGGCAAGAAAGAGGAGGAAATGTTAGCTGGTGTAGGTGGGGATTGGGGACTCATACATGGTCACGACTAATTCAACTCGGATTTGGGCCAGATAACATAGAGATATCTCTCGAATCAGGCTCGCGCCCCGCTTTATAAATAAAGCACAATCCAAGTACAATAAGGGACCGACACACAACCAACACGGCCGAGGCCAAAGAAGCGAAAAAAGGACGCACGAACGCTGGGGCCACAGCACATCAAAGCCCAAAGAAGAAACCAAAAAAGGAGGGAAACCAGGGGAGACGGTGTCCATCAGGTCGACAGGGCGGCCGCGGGGGGAGTCGACGACGGTGCCGCGAAAGGGAGGGCCGCAGCGCGCAGCGCCCGGAGCGAAGACTCGAACGCGGAGCGATCACGCGAGCGCACCAAGGGGGACCACTGCTGGAGGAAGGCAAGCAAAGAAAAAACTGAGTCAGACGCCCGGGTGGGGAAAATCCGTTCGATCACCATCTTGTTGCGCACATTCCACAACGTCCAGGATAGGGCTGCGAAGAGGAGCCAGAAAACGCGGCGTCCTCCTCCGGTCCGATTTGCCTGGGCCTGCAGGAACTCCCCCAGTTCCTGTGCCTGCCAAGTCGGACCTAGCGCCTCCTGAACAAAGTTCCATAAGAACCGTGCCGCCAAGCAAGAGAACATGATATGGGAGCACGACTCCGGAGTCCCACATAGGGGGCATCGGCCGTCACCGGGACCGTTACGCTTGGAGACTTCCACACCCGACGGTAACCTATCCCTGAGGAGCTGCCAAACGAAGATGCGGATACTAAGGGGCAGTGGCGCCTCCCAAAGGGGGCCCGACCACGACCTAGCCGGGCCCTGGAAAAGGGCCTTATAGGCCGAACTCACCGAGAACTCACCCGAGGGGAGGAGCAGCCAGGCGGCCACATCCCTCCCCTGGGAGAGGGCCATAGGCAAGGCCCCCATCAAGGATTGGAGTTCGGCAGCCTCCACCTCGTTGAAGGTGCGGCGAAACAGGGGACTCCATAACCCATCCCGAAAATTCTCCGCGACCAGCGATGATGGAGAGGCCGATATGGCAAAGAGAGCGGGGAACCGGATCCCCAACGGGACCGGGAACAGCCAGGGGTCAAGCCAAAAGCGGATCCCCTGGCCATCCCCAGCTACGAAGGAGATGCCACGGCCAATGTAGTGCTTAATGTCCTGAATAGATCTCCAGAACTGCGACCCCTCCCGCCGGTCGCAGGCCAATAGGGGCCGGCTAAGTTGCAGCCAAAGCCCCCCGTCGTCTCGCAGAATGCGCCACACCCACTTTAGCATCAGGGCCACGTTGAAGCGCCGGGAGTCCAGGATACCTATGCCCCCAAAGCATTTGGGGGCGCAAACGTCCGCCCACTTCACCATATGGTATTTTTGATGTCCGTCCCTAGCCGCCCAGAAGAATCGCGACAATTCTTTAGCAAAGTCGGCATGGATTCCCTCGGGCAGTAGGTACAGACCCATCTGATACATGGGAAGGCTCGAGAGACAGGAGTTGATCAGGACCGTTTTGCTCCCCTTCGACGTGAGCCGCGCTCGCCAAGGCTCGGCCCTCGAGCGCACACGCGTGACCAGGGGAGCAAGATCCTTGATCAACACTAGAGATATCACCTTCTTAGTTCTCCTTATAGATAAATCCGCATGTTTTTCTTTTCATGGAAATATCGCACTTGTAACATCCATTTTCAGAGGGATGAAACTAACGCCTCGCTTGCTATGTGAGTTTTATTTTCCCCTCCGTAATTGCTCTCTCGAAACAGGCTTTCGCCCCGCTTTATAAATAAAGCAACTGTCCACAACCAAACAACACAGTACAGATCCACACACATAACACATGCTGGGGCCACAGCACAAGACGGCCCAACTAGGACAGAGTCCAAAGAAAGAAAACGAAGCGCCGAGATCATGGACACCGAAGACACTACGACGAGCTACGGGGGAGCCGCAGAGCCGCCTCCAAGAGCCGGCGCAGAGTCGAGTCCAACCTCATCTTGTCCCGCTGTCTACACAACGGGTACCAGAGCTGCATGGAAGCCAGAAAGAGGAAAACAGAGTCAGACGCCCGCCGAGGGAGGACCTTCTCAATGACCATCTTATTCCGAATATTCCAGAGGGACCATGACATAGCCGCAAACACAAGCCAGAAAAGGCGGCGATCCCTCCCGGCTTGGTTGGCTCGGGTTTCTAGGAATTCCCCGAGGTCATGGGCCAGCCAATCCGGGCCCAACGCCTCGCGGATGAAATTCCACAGAAACCGGGCCGCGGGACAGCTGAACAATATGTGGGTGCCCGTTTCAGGGACCCCACATAATGGGCATAACCCATCCCCCGGCCCATGTCGCTTGGTCACCTCAACTCCCGAGGGGAGCCTATCGCGTAAAAGTTGCCACACAAAGATTTTAGTCTTCAGCGGGAGAGGGGCTTTCCAGAGGTGCTTGGTCCAGGGAATAGGCGCCTGGCCAAAGAGGGCCCGATAGGCCGAGCCCACCGAGAAGGAACCAGATGGCGTGAGGGTCCACAGAACACTATCGGGTTCGCTGGCCAAGGAGGCCGGGAGCTCCGCCCTGAGTTCCCTCCAAGCTTCCGCTTCCTCAGGGCCGAAGGTACGGCGGAACGAGATGTTCCATGTACCTCCTAGTGCCGCGGAGGAAACACGGAGCGCTGGGTCGGAACAGATGGCGAATAAGCCCGGAAAATCCTGCTGCAGCGGGCGCCCCCTAAGCCAGGGATCCAGCCAGAACAGGGTCCCCTCCCCATTCCCGATGGAGATGGCGAGGCCACGCCTGATCTCACCCTTGACCTCCTGAATGGAGTGCCAGAACTGGGACCCCTCGTGACGATCACAGGCCAGAAGGGGCCGGCCCCGAAGGTATTTGGCCTTGATGAGTTTGAGCCAAAGGCCACCATCATCCCGCAGGATGCGCCAGACCCATCTGAGCATGAGGGCCTTGTTGAACTGACGGGAAGCAAGGATACCTATGCCCCCAACATCCTTGGGGGCGCAAATGTCTGCCCATTTGACCATGTGGTATTTCTGGCGACCCAAGGAGTCTTGCCAGAAGAACCTCGACAGCTCCTTGTCAAAGGTCCCATGCACCCCCTCGGGGAGGAGGTACATGCCCATCATATACATGGGCAGACTAGACAGACATGAGTCGATCAGGACGGTCTTGCTACCTTTAGATGTAAATCTCCCACGCCAGGGTTCGGACCTTGAGCGCACCCTCTCCGCGAGCGGTTCCAGGTCCCTGATAAGGATCCTGGTGTCGCGGATCGGCATCCCCAGGTAGGTGATGTGGAAGGAGGCTAGCCGACAATTGAAGTTGTCAGCTATCCTCTGCTGCTCGTCCAGGGGGAACCCTAGTGCAATGATCTCGCTTTTATCGAAGTTGATACGGAGGCCAGACATCTCCTGAAAGCATAGGAGGAGGAACTTGAGGTTTGCAATGTCCAGGGCCGAGCCTCCAATCATGATCAGCGTGTCATCAGCGTATTGGAGCTGGGTGATGCCCCCCCCGGGGATAAGGTGGCCTACCACACCGGATATGTGGCCGGCCGCCTTCGCTTTTTCAAGCATTTCCGCGAGAGCATCGACCGCAGCGTTGAAGAGGAGGGGGGACAGGGGGTCCCCCTGGCGGACACCGCAGGAAGGGCGGAAGTAAGGTCCGATCTTGCCGTTGATGTTAATCGCGCTGCTCCCGGTCATGACGAACTGCATTATCCAGGTGATCAGGCGGTCGTCAAATCCTCGCCTAATGAGGACCTGACGAAGGAACCGCCAGTCCAGACGATCATAGGCCTTCTGGAAGTCCAGCTTCAAGAAGATGCCCTTCAATCGTCGGGACTTGATCTCGTGTATAACCTCATGGAGGGCCAGTATCCCATCATGTATAAACCTGCCTTTGAGAAAGGCAAATTGATACTGGTGGGTGAGGCGCTCCATGACCGGGGCGAGGCGAGAGGCGCAAACTTTTGCGAGGATCCGTTGGATGACATTGAGGACCGTGATGGGTCTGAAGTGGCGAACGTCCGAGGCCCCCAGCACTTTGGGGATCAGGGTGATCACGCCCAAATTCAGACGCCCCATCACCAGAGTGCCGGTGTAGAACTCCTGAAACATGGGCATGATGACCGGTTGAAGCTCCCTCCAGAAAGTCTGGAAGAAGGAGACCGGGAGACCATCGGGGCCCGGGGCGGAGTTGGTCCTCATGGCCTTCACCGCCCGCTCGACTTCCTCTGGGAGGAATGGGAGGGTGAGCTCCCCATTCTCGTCAGCTGTGACTCTGGCCCCACTAGGCCAAAAGTCATCAGCCAACGCGACCCCCGTACGGGGCCCTGCCAAGAAGAGCTCCTTATAGAAGGAGTAAATATGGGCGGATAGCGCCCCCGGCTCCTCCAGGAGCAGATCCCCGTCCCAGAGGCAGGGGATCGAGCATTTCCTACGGCGACCATTAGCCACCGCGTGAAAGTACGCGGTGTTTGCATCACCTTGGAGGAGCCAGTTCTGGCGGCTACGCTGTCGCCAAAACAACTCCTTCCCCTTGTAAATCTCGACGAGCGAAGTCTCTAAGGCATAACGGTGGGACCACTCATCCGCTGAGAGGCCCGCCGAGTCTGCCGCCAGGTCCAGCAGACGGATCTCCTCCAGTAACGACGCCTTCTGGAGGCGCGTCGCTGCACCCAAGTTGGCCCCCCAGCCCTTCATGAACTGACGGGCCATCTTAGCGCAATGCTGCCAGACGTCTACCGCATTAAAGCGACGGGGCGGGGTAGCCGCCGCCGCCAACCACTTGGCCTTTACCGCGTCCACAAACCCTGGCTGTTGAAGCCAGAAGTTCTCGAAGTGGAAGCGGTTCAGTCGTGGTGGTGAACTCCCCCCCGTCGAGAGCAGAAGCGGAACATGGTCTGAGCCAACCCTGGTAATGGCGCGGAGAGAGCAGAGAGGGAAGGCGACTTCCCAGTCCACGGAGACCAACACGCGGTCCAAGACGCTCCTGACAGGGTCAACCCTGTTGTTCGTCCACGTGAAGCGGGCTCCCACCCTCGTGATCTCTCTAAGGGCGAGATCAGCGATGCAATCGTTGAACATCCGCATGCGCGGGACATCCACGATGTGGGAGCTCTTATCCGCGTGGGAACGGATCAGGTTGAAGTCGCCCGCCACAACCACCGGTGTGGAGCACCGTTCAACCTTAGCCTTTAGCTCCGCAAGGAAGGCTGGGGAGCGGCTATGGTCCGCGGGGCCATAGACTATGACGACCTCCCACCGGAGGTTGGAGCGCCTATGGGTGAGTGCCATGCTCACAAAGAATTCCCCGCGGTCCATATCCTCCACCTCGAAGGTATCCTCCTTGGCGCCAAGGAGGATGCCCCCAGAGTGACCCACAGCCGGAAGCCAGTTCCAAGCGAACTTGTGCCGCGACAAGCCCTGGAGCTCCGAGATCTGGAAGTCATGTTTGATGGTCTCCTGGAAACCTACGATATCCACATTCTCCTGGCGCATGTAGTCTTTAATCTGGCGTCTCCGGCCGTCATTCCCAAACCCCCGGATGTTCCAGATGAGTGAGAAGATGGCAGGCCAACTCATCGGACCACCTACTCGGGGTTGGTCCCCTTCATGGGGACAGAACGAGCGTTTCGGGACGACGAGGGCAGAGAACACTGTCTCGGCGGCTTCCCTAGAGACCCCCCAGCTCGGGGGGTCTCCTGGGCGACGGCCGAAGGGCGCTGCTGAGGAGAACCCACCATCTCGGATCCAGGATCAGATGTCCCAGTTCCAGACGGTGTCGAGGTTTCCCCCTGCTGGCGTGCCGCACGTGCACGCGCAGCGGCTAGGGACCCCTCGTAAATCTCCCTAGCTCTAATCGCCTCAATCTGCGCGAGCTTCGGTCCACGCTCCCCGCGGAAGACGACGCCACTGTCCGCGGCCACTTGTGCGAGGTGCTCGAGAGAGAAGTCATCTAAAACCGAGAACCTGGAACCTGAAGGAGAGGATAGGGGGGCAGAGGGGCAGGGGGGAGAAGCTTTTTTGGGGGTACCTGAGTCAAGGTTGCGGGCCGCAGTCCTTTGGGACGCCAGCTGGGACACCGTAGGCACCACCCCCGGGCTCTCCGCCCTGACCCGTGCGAGGCGTGCACTCTGGCGCGAGGGAGGAGGCACCGGGCGGGGGGGCGAGGCTGGCGAGTCTTGGGGCCCGCCGCGGGGGTGATGGGGAAGGCCGCCGCTGGCTCCTCCGGGTGTGGTGCCGGGGTCGCGGGGACCAGTGACGGAGATCCCCGAGGCGAGGCTGGAGTAGAGCCTGGGGAAAGCGAGTAGCAGAGGACTCCTGGAGAGCGGGGAGACGAGGGGGCGGTAACCACCATCCCCACGCTCCCAGAATCCCTGTCGGACTCCAACTGTGGCCCCTCAGGTGCCTCGCCGGGGGTCTCCGTGGAGAGCGGGTCTAGGTCCATGTGTCCGGTGAACCCCTCAGCATGCATGAAGTTGGAGCCGTACTGAGCGATCTGGAGGTCGAGGGGGCCCTGTGGGAGGGGCAGCAGGGGCAGCAGGTGAGAGGCCGACGTCGTCGCAGCGGTCGAGCCCGCAGGGGGGGCCGGGGGAGAGGGAGCCGGAGTCTGGGACTCCCCTCCAAGGTCATCGTCGTCAGAGTCCTCCCCCGATGAGCTCCCCCCTCCTGCAGAGTGGTCACCAGCCGGGGGAGCCGCGGGAGGGGGGGGAAGCCCATCCACGGCCTGGTCCTCGTCCAGCTCCACTGTCAGGATCCTCCCCTCCGTGCCGAAGTAGAAGGGTGGGAGAGGCCCGGGGAGCAGCGCCGGGTCCGGACAGAGCACCAGCATGCGGATCGGTCCCGCCCCCAGGCGAGAGGGCTCGTCCACCACAACCAGCTTACCCACAGCCTGAGAAACAAGCTCCAGGATGGGCAGCGTCCGCACACGCGCCTCCTCCGGGAAGCCGAGGATCCGCACCCACACCTCCGAGAGCGTCGAGGTCGTCGCGGGGTGGGCCGTCGAGGGCTCGATGGAGAGCTGCACCTTGCTGGACGGGAGGGTCAGGGCAGTGCTGCAGGCGCAGAAGGAGAGAAGCTCGGCCGACGGGAAGGACACCGCGAACTGGGTCGGGGAGATCTCCCGGGCACTCCAGGTGTGGCCCGGCATCATCTGACGGAGTTCCTCCTGAATGAACTCCGCGGAGATCACCACCGAGGCTGGGAGCTCCTGTCCCTCCACCACGGTGACCAGTGCCAAGTTCTTGGGCACCGACATCGCCACCCCCCCGATGTCGATGTAGTAGAACCCCCCGGCAATGGAGTGGGCGAGATACTCCAACTACTGGGAGGCCCTGCGAGGGGGGGCAACACCGCGAAGCGAGATGCTGGGGCCAAGGGCCGATGTTGACTTCTTCTTCTTCTTGTTCTTCTTCTTTTTCTTCTTCGCCGGTTCCGGGAGGCCCGGAAGAGAGCCACGCCTGGGGGAACGAGGACGGGGAGCCTCCCGTTCCCGGCGCCACTCCGGAACCGCCCTGCTCGCCTCCACCGGGGCCCCTTCCCTCTGGAGCAACTCCTGACGGAGCCGCTGCTCCGCACGGTGCCCCTCCGGTGACGGCCGCCTGAGCGAGCCGGACCACGCCGCCCGTCCCTGAGCCCCCTGCCCGCGCTGGTCCCCATGGGGGGAGGGCCGGCCGTGGCCCTGGGAGCGGACGGGGGAGAGGCGGTGGCTCGGGGAGCTCTGCGGGGGTGGGGAGCGGCGGGCCGGCGCCCTGTAGGGCAGCGCCCGGGGTGGCCGCGGCGGAGACGCGCGCCGGGACGGCGAATCGCGGCGCGCCGGCGACCGGCGACGCGGCGGAGGCGAGCTCCGTCGAGGGGGCGGCGGGCTCCGACGCTGGGGCGGCGGGCTGCGCGGCCGCTTGCGCGTCAGGGCGGCGGCGTAGGTCATGGGGCCGGCGGCGGGAGGAGGTGTCGCGGCGGCCGGCGGCGGGACGGAGCGAGCGGGAGTGGAGCAGAGAGGCGGCGTCGGGGGGGGGAGCAAGCCGAGACGCAACAGCGACGCGGTGGGACCAGGTTGCAGCCCTAAGTGGGCGGGACCCCGCGTCGGCCTCACTCCGGCCCGTCCGGCCCATCCTGGCGTCCTGCCCGCGCCAGGCCAGGATAGGGATTGGGCCGGCCACGGGCCCAATCCCCACCCACGGCCCAGCTGCCCGGGCGTCAACCAAGGTCTCCCCGCCCCCGAGACAGGGCGCCGCCAGGGGGGGGTCCGCCGTCGCCGACGAGGGGAGGGTCTCCAGGGAGGGCCCCAGTGAACCCTCCGCTGTCACGCGAGCGGCGAGGACCGGCGATCACGGGGGGGGGACGAGCGAGGTGCCGGTGGCGGAGGAGGGGTCCGGCTCGTCCGCGCCGCCGGTCTGGGGGAGCAGACATGGCGCGCAGCCGCCAGGAAGTCCGCCAGGGTGGGGGATGCTGGAGGTGAGCACCTGCGAGACGCCTCCGCCGCCACCGCCTCCGCCTCGTCCTCCTCGTCGGCGACGTCCGCCCAACACCGGCCCCGGAGGTCCTCAGCCGTCTCCGGAGGAGCTCGCGACGGCGGCGGAGCCATTGCCCCTGCCGGCGGGGACGGGGACCCCCGAGGCGAGCTGGGGCTACCAGCCATCAGCGCGGAGCGCAGGTGCGAGCGGGGAGGGCGTCACCGACGAGCCGGCCGCCGGGGAGGGCGTCACCAGCGAGCCGGCCGTCGCGCGTCCTCGAAGTCGCCTCCTGTCATCTTCGGGCAGCTCTCGTCTTCCTTCGGAGACTATACCTCTATCCGCACTGATTAGAACTTGGGAGACGAAGTGCAGAGCCCTCCGTAATTGCTCAGGGAGCTGCTTCCTGGCGCACAACTTTTTCTTAGACAAACAGCTAAGCTTTATTGATGAACACGGATGTTTACAGGAATTGTATCAGAGTATGTAACTGCATGCCACAAATGGCGTTCTACATCATTTGATAAACATGTTTAACTAGATTGTGCGCTTCAAAATTTGAAGGTCGTCCCTTGTGAATAAAAGAGCAAGAGACTGAGATTGGTTGGAACGAGCTTTCTCTTCTCGTCGATTATTGTTAAATATCTCCCCAGGGTTCCTGATGCTAGCTCCATTACCAGTGTCTTGCAATCAGAGGATACTAACAATTTTGCAAGGCCTAGATCCTCTGCCATCTACATAGCTTCTCTGCATGCAAAAGCTTCAAGCGTGGCTGGATCCGCAATTCTAACATAGACAACTGCTGATGCACCTAGGTAATTTCCATTGCGCTCTTTGCGCATATTGCTCATGTCGATCCTCTATCACCTTCCTCGACCCTGCAACATCTACCTTGATTTTGGCGCGGGGAGGGGAGGGGGGCAACCACTTTGTGTGAGCTCGCTCTAACCGAAGAATGATTTGCTCTACCTGTCTTTGATTTCGCGATAGCTTTGAGTTCTTGGATATATGAACTGACATATCCATCAGGTTACAGTGGGATATGGAATACCTCCTGATGACTCGCTTTACGCCTCGCAGTACAAATAGTTCAAAGGTGCACAACTGAACGAGGGGAAATGTTTTGGGACCGCCGCCGGTTGGTGCTCCTATATCCTGACCTGGTTGGCATATACGGAATGTGTACACCTCTTTTTTAGTTTTTGTTTAGTTTTTATGTTTTTATGTTTTTATGTTTTTTTTCCTTTTTTGAATCTAAAGATTTTCAAAGTACCAAGCATTTCCAAAATATAAATATTTTTAAATCTGAACAAGTATGGAAATACGAACAAATTTCAAAATTTAAACATTTCAAAAGTTTGATTTTTTCCAAACCTGAACAAATCTCAAAGTCCGAATAGAGAAGGGGAAAATGTACCGACAAGCCAATCGCTCTTTCTGTATCGGGTCGAGAATTTTTACAAGCCTTGATTTCTCCTGGGTTTTGGGGCGCCACAGGACGAACCAAGCGGGGCCTAAGTGTGTACAGACTACAGGCACACAAAACGTTCAGAGATGAGGCTCCACAAGCAGCAAAGAAAGCAGAAAACCCAAGTCTCTGATCCAAACCTTGACAATCCCCAACTCACATAATTTTCCTTCTCCACTGTACTAGGATAATTACAAATATATGCACTAGGAATTCTACCGTTTCCCTTGAGAAAATCGAGCATGTAGGAAGACGTGATATTGTTCTCTAACTGCTCTGCAGCACTGTGCCTTGCACCTTTGACTTATAAGAACTGGTAATGGAAACACACTGCGGGCTAAAGCCAATCCCAGCGAGGAGCTCCGCCACAAAATCCATTAAATCAGTCTGTTCTATAGGTTTAAATTCATTAACACATAATGCAAAGGGGAATAGAGGTGCCTATGCAATAAAAATAAATCCCAAAAAATCAAATAATCAGCCAGAGGTACGCTAATAATAACAAATAATTAACTCTAAGCGCTACTTTGTCCAATCGTGATACTCAAACGCCTGCCTAAGAGTATCTCTAACACATAATGCAAAATAGGGATATAGCCCTAAAATTTAACTTTTGCATCACCTCCTCGAAACAGGCTGACGCCCAGCTTTATAAATAAAGCAACATTCATACATGAATCCAAACAACCACACAACACAAAGGTTCACACACAGCAGGCACACGCACGATCACATCCTCCGCAAGACCAGGCATAGCCTAAATCCAGCGCAGGCCAACCAACACACAAAGACACCTAAGCAAGATATAGCCACCATCCTGGAAGGGCCCTCAGGGGCCAGACAAAGTAGCAAGCCGGCGAGCCGCCACAATCAGGTGCTCCAACATCTCGTCTAGCCGGGCCCTCTCGCGCTGTCTACACAACGGGTACCACTTCTGCAAGAAAGCCAGAAAGGTGAAGGCCGAGCCAGAGACCCGTCGAAGAAAAATACGCTCAATGACCATCTTGTTCCTAATATTATATAAAGTCCAGGTCATCGCCGCAAACACCAACCAAAAGAGGCGCCTCCTCCTCCCAGTATGGTTTGCGGCGGCCTCCAGGAACTTCCCAAGGTCTGAGGCTTGCCACTCAGGCCCAGAGCCTCGTGAATGAAGTTCCAAAGGAAGCGAGCAGCAGGGCACGAGAAGAAGATATGCAGGCCCGTTTTCAGGACCACACACAACGGGCAGCCATTGCCAGGCCCATGCCGCTTGGCCACCTCAACACCCGAGGGAAGCCGGTCACGCAATAACTGCCAAACAAAAAATTTAATCTTCAGGGGTAGGGGGCCTTCTACAGTGGTGAGACCGATGGCATCTCGGGCCCTCTAAATAGGGCCCTGTAGGCAGAGCTCACCGAGAAGAACCCCGAAGGAGTAAGACGCCAATCATGGGTATCCGGGGAGTGCGCCAGGGACAGTGCGAGACTATCCCTCAGCTCCTCCTAGGAAACCAGCTCGGCCTCCCCTAGGCTCCTACGGAAAGCCACTGTAACACCCTCAGAATCGGCCCTATGCAAGTTTTAGCGAAACTCGCCAAACCCGCATAGAAACGATTCAAAGGTGTCCACCAGGCACTTTCGTGCGGGTGGAAAACGAAGTAATAACATTACACAACAGTCCTCGATGGGACCCACAGAACAGATATATATATACAACAGCGACTCAATGAGTCAAGAATACATATATAATATACAAAGATCCAAATCACCTTGAAAACGTTAGAGCGTCCAGCTACGGACAAGATGCAAATGGGGCTAAGAGCCCTGAAGAATAACCAATGGCGTCCATAACCCTGCCCAAGCCAAGCCGGAAGGGTAACCCTGCTAACGGCGTCGATCTCAAACCTGCTTAAACAAAAGGGGTGCCGACAAAGGGCAAAGGAAAAAGAAGGAGCGTCAGTACTGAGGCCAGTACATGGCGAGACTAGAATTCGGCGGTCCTCGCCTACATAGGTATGGTGGACTGGGCGGCAGCGGCAGCATGCACTAAACAACCTATAGAGACTCGATACAACTGGCGGCTATCAGAGAGGGGTGAGAAAGACCTATTTGAATCCAACCTGATACTATCATCAAACAAACCCATCCTGGCGTTTCCCCCTCGAGACCAAACGAGGAAGTCAACCGAGGAACTCACACAGTTGGCAGTTTTACTTATTCAGTTATCGTTGCAGCATTTACTAGTCAGGTTTAGATATTCATCCTGATAAATTAAACAGTGGGCACTTTTAGTTAATCATTCCGTTATAGTGGCATCACTTACTAGTCAGATTCAATTAGCATGAGATAACCCAAAACCCAGCAGTTGTTGGTACTTTTACTTAGCCCTTCCGTTGTAGTGAAGCTGATTATAGTCATATCGGATACAAGTCAATTTATAACAGTAAACTTTAGTGATAGTTGTCTATGATCAAGCACTGTGCTCCAAGTCGTCCATAACCGCGGACACGGCTTCTCGAAAAGATTTAACCCTGCAGGGGTGCACCAAAGTATCCACAGGCACTTCGACCCTTTTTGCCAGATCAGTTAACATACACCCATCGGTATGTCGGCGGGGCCTAAGTCACGACATTCCCAGACCCAAAGCAAGTACATGGGGGCCACCCCACCAAGTCGACACCCGCAACGAAGTCGGCCGGTCTCCGAGACGGACTTGGGGTTTGCGTCAGTGGCTGTAAACGACAGCAAGTCCCCAATCAGGGACTGTCGATACAGCGAAAACACTCCGCTTCCTAAACAGTACAGCGTGCTCCTCACACAATCGTAAATAAAGCGGTAAAGCATGGCATAGGTACAGGATAGTAAATAAATCCTCAAACTAGTTGTGGCCCCCAGTACAATACTTTGAAATCAGGTACTAATCAATGGGGGGCCCATATCTCCCCACCTGTGGTTAGCGCGCTCGATCTCGGAACAGGTGTCAAGAACTCGGGTCCTACGGGACACAAGTGGGCGGTCGGAAACCAAAACTTACCTATCACCCACCGATGCCTCTGCTTGATTCAATTTTAGTTGTTAAACAGGAATTAAAGTGAAACAATAATTAAAGCCATGATCATCTCCAACATCAACATGCGGCATTACATCAACAACCGTGGCACTTAACGACATGCAACGACACTTGAGCAAGCGACTACGACGCGCAAGTCCAGCTATCTACCAAACAACAGGTAATAGGAGGTGGCCATGGCAATATAAGGCTGCAAGGGATATCAAGGGTACGGAAATTAGAGAATCGCAACACAGATAGCAATAGATCAACAGGAGGTGTAAATACTATAAAAGTAAGATAGGTAGAAAGGGGGAGATGCTCGCCTGAAAACATTGCCGAAGGTTCAAACGAAGATCGGGGCGAAGCTCACATCAACTCATCGGCCTTATCCGCGAAGAAGCAAAACACTGGAATAAACACCAGATGCAATATTTAATACAACGGCAGAAGATCGGCATGATGCATGTATGATGCATGGCATGGCAAGGTGCGATGCAATTAGGTCAGATTAGGCGGAACCGGGGTCCCGACAATTAATTAGGCGGTTCAAGTTGTTTAGATACCCCGCAATTTAAATGTTGTTTAACAAGGCAGAATATATCACCGGTTCGCTACACAAGTTTAAATGAGGCCAATATGAGACTAGATTTGCCCGCATATGGGCCCCATATTTAATTATAAGGTGAATCGGCATAAGGCCCCCAAACCACACGATTATGCAAGCAAGTATGGCAATTAATGTGCAACATGTTTTATGTTTAGCATTTATAAAATAGAGCTCGGAAAAGGGGTCACACATTAGGGGGGGTCTCGACGAACTTGGGGTTCCGGGGTTCGGGGTCGGTCTCGGGGTCCGGATCTGGGGTTCGGGGTTTGACGGTCTCGGCGGAATCGTTCTCGGATAACTGAGGTAGGTCTTGTCGCATCCGTGGTCTTCGGGTCATGTTGTCGGTCTTGGCGTTCGGGGCGAAGAACTTGGCGTCTGGCAACTTCGGAGTAGACCTTGGAGTCCCGCGGTGATCTTGTCGATTCCCCGTCGAAGGCCTTGGCGCTTCGGATCGGGCTTCGGTTCGGGGCCTTAGGGTCTTGGAGTTCGCTTCCGTGTGGCGATCTTGTTGGAACCATATCGAAGGCCCTGATGTCGAGAAGATCTTGGCGTTCCATGAAGGAGGTCTTGACGCTTCGGTCTGGTGTCGCCCTTCCGGTACCGCGGGTCTTGGCGTCCTTTGGTTCCGAGAGGAAGGACTTGGCAGTTCCACGGATCTTGGTGTTTGACGGGGTTCTCGGCTTCGGTTCCACGACGGAGATCCTGAGGATCCATGCCGGCACACTTGGCGCCTTCTAATCCGACGATCGGTCTCATGTCCAAGTAGGAGTGCTTGATGGTCCGAGAGGGGGTTCTTGTCCGCGATTCTTCGAGCACCTTCGGGGTACGGGGACTTGATGGCGTCGAAGGAATCTGGCCTCCGTGGACCTGCGAGCGAGGCGGCAGCCCAGGAGATCCCCGAGGAGGTGGTCTTGCAGCCGGCAGGGGCAGGGCACGGGCATGCGGAGGCAGAGGCGCCGAGAACGCCGGCGTCCAGAAGGCAAGGTGGCGGCACTGACGAACCGGCGACGAGGATCTTGGCGGCGACGTCATGGGCCAGCGGGCACCGGAGGGCCGACGAGCGCGACGGCGGCCAGGGACTTGCGGACGCGGCGGCGACGAGCTCGAGACCGGGTGGAGGAGGCCACGGGGCGGAGGTGCGGGCCAGCGCAGGGGTTGTCGCGGCGGTGGGCGGGCGCGGCGCTCGCCGGCGGCTAGAGAGAAGGAGGTCCACGGCGGCCTGGCGACGGGAGGAGGCGGGGCGGGGAGGGCTCGTGCCGGGGCGAGCGCGGGCGCGGTGCGGGCCGGCGCGGCGGAGGTTGGAGAGGGCCGGGGCGGAGCGACGTGGGTCCGGGCGACGTCGGCGCGCGGGTCGATGCAGGCGCTGGGCGGGCGTGCTCGGCCGCGGCCGGGGCTAGCGGTGGGCGGCGGGCTCGTGTGGGCCGGCGGCGAGCTCGGAGGGGCGCGCGGGGAGGCGTGGCGGACGGCGGAATGGCGAGGTGGTCGTCGGAGGCCGGCGGAGCGTAGGGGCGACGCGGGGTGGTTGCCGGAGAGGAGGGGGAGCGGCTGCGCGCGGCGGACGGGGCGGGGTGTGCGGGGCGCCAGGGAGGAGCAGGGGGAGCAGAGGAAGGGGAGAGAAGGAGAGGACGGGTGGGGCGCGTGGGAAGGAGAGGCTGCAGGCGCGCGTGCGTGGAGCTGGTGGGGGCGGGTCCCGCGGGGTGGGGCCCAGGGGCGCAGGCGGTGGTTGACCAGGGGGTGGAAGGTGGTGGGCAGCGGGGCCACGCGGGTGGCTGTGTGTGGGCCGGAGGGGGTGGGGGCCCCAGCGGTCAGAGAGAGAGAGAGGGGGAGGGAGAGAGAGAGGAAGAGAGGATGTGGACCAGGGGTGGGGTCGGCCTGGAGGTGAGAGAGGGTAGGAGGGGACTGGGTGAAAAAGAGAGAGAGAGAGAGAGAGAGAGAGGGGGAAAAGAGGTGGATTGCTGAGGTGGCAGAGTGGGTAGGGATTGGGTGAGAGGGTGAGGTGGCAGCCAGGGATTGGTGGGTAGGAATAGATTGGGTGGGACTAGGATTTAGCGGGGCTGTTTTCAACTGTGTGTTTGTTTGGTCTTGCTTAAATTAAAACAAGGCCATTTTGCAAAATAGTTTTTAGGAAAACAAAATATCCGATACGCTCGGGGTTTTGTGTTTGAAAATAAGGGGGGGTGTTTGTACAAATCAAAGCTAGGCTTTTCAAAATAATGCAGACAAACAATGCATGATGATGACGATGAATGCACAAAAACAACGCGATTTTCTAGTAGTGGTTTTGCGGGATGCCACAATTCGACACCACTAACAATGGATCTCGCCCTCGAGATCCGCCTCATGGTACCGAACAGGAAGGTCGGCGATCTGAATCTTCTCGCTTCATGTAGATCCTCGCGACACCACTAACAAGAGGCCGTTGTCCGTGATCGTCGAGAGAACACTCCGGGAACAAAAGGTCGAAGGTAGAGGTATCAACAAATAAGCCACCCCTAACTTCCGTGGACGGAGTAAAACTGCTGGATCCACTGATTCGACGTACAAGAGCGAATGATAAGGGTAGTGGTATGGTAGCTACTCCATCCCGCACTCAAACCATTACTCTGCACACGAATAGGCGGATTATGCAACCAACTCTCGAAATCAGACTGAAGATCTCGACAATCGAGGTTCGGAACAAAGGAGTGATGCAGATCTGCATCGGATCTGGCGTGGATGATGTCGTCGCGTCGGAAACACCGGAAGGCACAAACAAGGAACAAAGAATGGTACCACAAACGAAGGATTCCTCGGATAGCATGAAGACCCGATGTAGCCACACCGTTACCAAAGGAGGAAGCAAAACCCTGAAGGTACGATGGAACCCAACCACGAGAAATCCTGGACTCGAAGAAAAAGACGAGAGCGGATTCAAAACACGTAGAGGTAAGAGGAGAATAGCAGAGGGGTAAGGAATAAAATTAGACCTAATCAGAACTATCCAACCGATTTTGCAAAAATAGTTTTGACACTCTACTTCGGCCGTTAGCTAGGTTATCCTACAGGCTGGACTTGTGGGGTATCGCAACTGCTGAGCTCTGATACCACTCTGTAACACCCTCAGAATCGGCCCTATGCAAGTTTTAGCGAAACTCGCCAAACCCGCATAGAAACGATTCAAAGGTGTCCACCAGGCACTTTCGTGCGGGTGGAAAACGAAGTAATAACATTACACAACAGTCCTCGATGGGACCCACAGAACAGATATATATACAGCAGCGACTCAATGAGTCAAGAATACATATATAATATACAAAGATCCAAATCACCTTGAAAACGATAGAGCGTCCAGCTACGGACAAGATGCAAATGGGGCTAAGAGCCCTGAAGAATAACCAATGGCGTCCATAACCCTGCCCAGGCCAAGCCGGAAGGGTAACCCTGCTAACGGCGTCGATCTCAAACCTGCTTAAACAAAAGGGGTGCCGACAAAGGGCAAAGGAAAAAGAAGGAGCGTCAGTACTGAGGCCAGTACACGGCGAGAATAGAATTCGGCGGTCCTCGCCTACATAGGTATGGTGGACTGGGCGGCAGCGGCAGCATGCACTAAACAACCTATAGAGACTCGATACAACTGGCGGCTATCAGAGAGGGGTGAGAAAGACCTATTCGGATCCAACCTGATACTATCATCAAACAAACCCATCCTGGCGTTTCCCCCTCGAGACCAAACGAGGAAGTCAACCGAGGAACTCACACAGTTGGCAGTTTTACTTATTCAGTTATCGTTGCAGCATTTACTAGTCAGGTTTAGATATTCATCCTGATAAAGGCAATATTTAATACAACGGCAGAAGATCGGCATGATGCATGTATGATGCATGGCATGGCAAGGTGCGATGCAATTAGGTCAGATTAGGCGGAACCGGGGTCCCGACAATTAATTAGGCGGTTCAAGTTGTTTAGATACCCCGCAATTTAAATGTTGTTTAACAAGGCAGAATATATCACCGGTTCGCTACACAAGTTTAAATGAGGCCAATATGAGACTAGATTTGCCCGCATATGGGCCCCATATTTAATTATAAGGTGAATCGGCATAAGGCCCCCAAACCACACGATTATGCAAGCAAGTATGGCAATTAATGTGCAACATGTTTTATGTTTAGCATTTATAAAATAGAGCTCGGAAAAGGGGTCACACATTAGGGGGGGTCTCGACGAACTTGGGGTTCCGGGGTTCGGGGTCGGTCTCGGGGTCCGGATCTGGGGTTCGGGGTTTGACGGTCTCGGCGGAATCGTTCTCGGATAACTGAGGTAGGTCTTGTCGCATCCGTGGTCTTCGGGTCATGTTGTCGGTCTTGGCGTTCGGGGCGAAGAACTTGGCGTCTGGCAACTTCGGAGTAGACCTTGGAGTCCCGCGGTGATCTTGTCGATTCCCCGTCGAAGGCCTTGGCGCTTCGGATCGGGCTTCGGTTCGGGGCCTTAGGGTCTTGGAGTTCGCGTCCGTGTGGCGATCTTGTTGGAACCATATCGAAGGCCCTGATGTCGAGAAGATCTTGGCGTTCCATGAAGGAGGTCTTGACGCTTCGGTCTGGTGTCGCCCTTCCGGTACCGCGGGTCTTGGCGTCCTTTGGTTCCGAGAGGAAGGACTTGGCAGTTCCACGGGTCTTGGTGTTTGACGGGGTTCTCGGCTTCGGTTCCACGACGGAGATCCTGAGGATCCATGCCGGCACACTTGGCGCCTTCTAATCCGACGATCGGTCTCATGTCCAAGTAGGAGTGCTTGATGGTCCGAGAGGGGGTTCTTGTCCGCGATTCTTCGAGCACCTTCGGGGTACGGGGACTTGATGGCGTCGAAGGAATCTGGCCTCCGTGGACCTGCGAGCGAGGCGGCAGCCCAGGAGATCCCCGAGGAGGTGGTCTTGCAGCCGGCAGGGGCAGGGCACGGGCATGCGGAGGCAGAGGCGCCGGGAACGCCGGCGTCCAGAAGGCGAGGTGGCGGCACTGACGAACCGGCGACGAGGATCTTGGCGGCGACGTCATGGGCCAGCGGGCACCGGAGGGCCGACGAGCGCGACGGCGGCCAGGGACTTGCGGACGCGGCGGCGACGAGCTCGGGACCGGGTGGAGGAGGCCACGGGGCGGAGGTGCGGGCCGGCGCGGGGGTTGTCGCGGCGGCGAGCGGGCGCGGCGCTCGCCGGCGGCCAGAGAGGAGGAGGTCCACGGCGGCCTGGCGACGGGAGGAGGCGGGGCGGGGAGGGCTCGTGCCGGGGCGAGCGCGGGCGCGGTGCGGGCCGGCGCGGCGGAGGTTGGAGAGGGCCGGGGCGGAGCGACGTGGGTCCGGGCGACGTCGGCGCGCGGGTCGATGCAGGCGCTGGGCGGGCGTGCTCGGCCGCGGCCGGGTCTAGCGGTGGGAGGCGGGCTCGTGTGGGCCGGCGGCGAGCTCGGAGGGGCGTGCGGGGAGGCGTGGCAGACGGCAGAACGGCGAGGTGGTCGTCGGCGGCCGGCGGAGCGTAGGGGCGACGCGGGGTGGTTGCCGGAGAGGAGGGGGAGCGGCTGCGCGCGGCGGACGGGGCGGGGTGTGCGGGGCGCCAGGGAGGAGCAGGGGGAGCAGAGGAAGGGGAGAGAAGGAGAGGACGGGTGGGGCGCGTGGGAAGGAGAGGCTGCAGGCGCGCGTGCGTGGAGCTGGTGGGGGCGGGTCCCGCGGGGTGGGGCCCAGGGGCGCAGGCGGTGGTTGACCAGGGGGTGGAAGGTGGTGGGCAGCGGGGCCACGCGGGTGGCTGTGTGTGGGCCGGAGGGGGTGGGGGCCCCAGCGGTCAGAGAGAGAGGGGGAGGGAGAGAGAGAGGAAGAGAGGATGTGGACCAGGGGTGGGGTCGGCCTGGAGGTGAGAGAGGGTAGGAGGGGACTGGGTGAAAAAGAGAGAGAGAGGGGGAAAAGAGGTGGATTGCTGAGGTGGCAGAGTGGGTAGGGATTGGGTGAGAGGGTGAGGTGGCAGCCAGGGATTGGTGGGTAGGAATAGATTGGGTGGGACTAGGATTTAGCGGGGCTGTTTTCAACTGTGTGTTTGTTTGGTCTTGCTTAAATTAAAACAAGGCCATTTTGCAAAATAGTTTTTAGGAAAACAAAATATCCGATATGCTCGGGGTTTTGTGTTTGAAAATAAGGGGGGGTGTTTGTACAAATCAAAGCTAGGCTTTTCAAAATAATGCAGACAAACAATGCATGATGATGACGATGAATGCACAAAAACAACGCGATTTTCTAGTAGTGGTTTTGCGGGATGCCACAATTCGACACCACTAACAATGGATCTCGCCCTCGAGATCCGCCTCATGGTACCGAACAGGAAGGTCGGCGATCTGAATCTTCTCGCTTCATGTAGATCCTCGCGACACCACTAACAAGAGGCCGTTGTCCGTGATCGTCGAGAGAACACTCCGGGAACAAAAGGTCGAAGGTAGAGGTATCAACAAATAAGCCACCCCTAACTTCCGTGGACGGAGTAAAACTGCTGGATCCACTGATTCGACGTACAAGAGCGAATGATAAGGGTAGTGGTATGGTAGCTACTCCATCCCGCACTCAAACCATTACTCTGCACACGAATAGGCGGATTATGCAACCAACTCTCGAAATCAGACTGAAGATCTCGACAATCGAGGTTCGGAACAAAGGAGTGATGCAGATCTGCATCGGATCTGGCGTGGATGATGTCGTCGCGTCGGAAACACCGGAAGGCACAAACAAGGAACAAATAATGGTACCACAGACGAAGGATTCCTCGGATAGCATGAAGACCCGATGTAGCCACACCGTTACCAAAGGAGGAAGCAAAACCCTGAAGGTACGATGGAACCCAACCACGAGAAATCCTGGACTCGAAGAAAAAGACGAGAGCGGATTCAAAACACGTAGAGGTAAGAGGAGAATAGCAGAGGGGTAAGGAATAAAATCAGACCTAATCAGAACTATCCAACCGATTTTGCAAAAATAGTTTTGACACTCTACTTCGGCCGTTAGCTAGGTTATCCTACAGGCTGGACTTGTGGGGTATCGCAACTGCTGAGCTCTGATACCACTCTGTAACACCCTCAGAATCGGCCCTATGCAAGTTTTACCGAAACTCGCCAAACCCGCATAGAAACGATTCAAAGGTGTCCACCAGGCACTTTCGTGCGGGTGGAAAACGAAGTAATAACATTACACAACAGTCCTCGATGGGACCCACAGAACAGATATATATACAGCAGCGACTCAATGAGTCAAGAATACATATATAATATACAAAGATCCAAATCACCTTGAAAACGATAGAGCGTCCAGCTACGGACAAGATGCAAATGGGGCTAAGAGCCCTGAAGAATAACCAATGGCGTCCATAACCCTGCCCAGGCCAAGCCGGAAGGGTAACCCTGCTAACGGCGTCGATCTCAAACCTGCTTAAACAAAAGGGGTGCCGACAAAGGGCAAAGGAAAAAGAAGGAGCGTCAGTACTGAGGCCAGTACACGGCGAGACTAGAATTCGGCGGTCCTCGCCTACATAGGTATGGTGGACTGGGCGGCAGCGGCAGCATGCACTAAACAACCTATAGAGACTCGATACAACTGGCGGCTATCAGAGAGGTGTGAGAAAGACCTATTCGGATCCAACCTGATACTATCATCAAACAAACCCATCCTGGCGTTTCCCCCTCGAGACCAAACGAGGAAGTCAACCGAGGAACTCACACAGTTGGCAGTTTTACTTATTCAGTTATCGTTGCAGCATTTACTAGTCAGGTTTAGATATTCATCCTGATAAAGTAAACAGTGGGCACTTTTAGTTAATCATTCCGTTATAGTGGCATCACTTACTAGTCAGATTCAATTAGCATGAGATAACCCAAAACCCAGCAGTTGTTGGTACTTTTACTTAGCCCTTCCGTTGTAGTGAAGCTGATTACTAGTCATATCGGATACAAGTCAATTTATAACAGTAAACTTTAGTTATAGTTGTCTATGATCAAGCACTGTGCTCCAAGTCGTCCATAACCGCGGACACGGCTTCTCGAAAAGATTTAACCCTGCAGGGGTGCACCAAAGTATCCACAGGCACTTCGACCCTTTTTGCCAGATCAGTTAACATACACCCATCGGTATGTCGGCGGGGCCTAAGTCACGACGTTCCCAGACCCAAAGCAAGTACGTGGGGGCCACCCCACCAAGTCGACACCCGCAACGAAGTCGGCCGGTCTCCGAGACGGACTTGGGGTTTGCGTCAGTGGCTGTAAACGACAGCAAGTCCCCAATCGGGGACTGTCGATACAGCTAAAACACTCCGCTTCCTAAACAGTATAGCGTGCTCCTCACACAATCGTAAATAAAGCGGTAAAGCATGGCATAGGTACAGGATAGTAAATAAATCCTCAAACTAGTTGTGGCCCCCAGTACAATACTTTGAAATCAGGTATTAATCAATGGGGGGCCCATATCTCCCCACCTGTGGTTAGCGCGCTCGATCTCGGAACAGGTGTCAAGAACTCGGGTCCTACGGGACACAAGTGGGCGGTCGGAAACCAAAACTTACCTATCACCCACCGATGCCTCTGCTTAATTCAATTTTAGTTGTTAAACAGGAATTAAAGTGAAACAATAATTAAAGCCATGATCATCTCCAACATCAACATGCGCCATTACATCAACAACCGTGGCACTTAACGACATGCAACGACACTTGAGCAAGCGACTACGACGCGCAAGTCCAGCTATCTACCAAACAACAGGTAATAGGAGGTGGCCATGGCAATATAAGGCTGCAAGGGATATCAAGGGTACGGAAACTAGAGAATCGCAACACAGATAGCAATAGATCAACAGGAGGTGTAAATACTATAAAAGTAAGATAGGTAGAAAGGGGGAGATGCTCGCCTGAAAACATTGCCGAAGGTTCAAACGAAGATCGGGGCGAAGCTCACATCAACTCATCGGCCTTATCCGCGAAGAAGCAAAACACTGGAATAAACACCGGATGCAATATTTAATACAACGGCAGAAGATCGGCATGATGCATGTATGATGCATGGCATGGCAAGGTGCAATGCAATTAGGTCAGATTAGGAGGAACCGGGGTCCCGACAATTAATTAGGCGGTTCAAGTTGTTTAGATACCCCGCAATTTAAATGTTGTTTAACAAGGCAGAATATATCACCGGTTCGCTACACAAGTTTAAATGAGGCCAATATGAGACTAGATTTGCCCGCATATGGGCCCCATATTTAATTATAAGGTGAATCGGCATAAGGCCCCCAAACCACACGATTATGCAAGCAAGTATGGCAATTAATGTGCAACAGGTTTTATGTTTAGCATTTATAAAATAGAGCTCGGAAAAGGGGTCACACATTAGGGGGGGTCTCGACGAACTTGGGGTTCCGGGGTTCGGGGACGGTCTCGGCGGAATCGTTCTCGGATAACTGAGGTAGGTCTTGTCGCATCTGTGGTCTTCGGGTCATGTTGTCGGTCTTGGCGTTCGGGGCGAAGAACTTGGCGTCTGGCAACTTCGGAGTAGACCTTGGAGTCCCGCGGTGATCTTGTCGATTCCCCGTCGAAGGCCTTGGCGCTTCGGATCGGGCTTCGGTTCGGGGCCTTAGGGTCTTGGAGTTCGCGTCCGTGTGGCGATCTTGTTGGAACCATATCGAAGGCCCTGATGTCGAGAAGATCTTGGCGTTCCATGAAGGAGGTCTTGACGCTTCGGTCTGGTGTCGCCCTTCCGGTACCGCGGGTCTTGGCGTCCTTTGGTTCCGAGAGGAAGGACTTGGCAGTTCCACGGGTCTTGGTGTTTGACGGGGTTCTCGGCTTCGGTTCCACGACGGAGATCCTGAGGATCCATGCCGGCACACTTGGCGCTTTCTAATCCGACGATCGGTCTCATGTCCAAGTAGGAGTGCTTGATGGTCCGAGAGGGGGTTCTTGTCCGCGATTCTTCGAGCACCTTCGGGGTACGGGGACTTGATGGCGTCGAAGGAATCTGGCCTCCGTGGACCTGCGAGCGAGGCGGCAGCCCAGGAGATCCCCGAGGAGGTGGTCTTGCAGCCGGCAGGGGCAGGGCACGGGCATGCGGAGGCAGAGGCGCCGGGAACGCCGGCGTCCAGAAGGCGAGGTGGCGGCACTGACGAACCGGCGACGAGGATCTTGGCGGCGACGTCATGGGCCAGCGGGCACCGGAGGGCCGATGAGCGTGACGGCGGCCAGGGACTTGCGGACGCGGCGGCGACGAGCTCGGGACCGGGTGGAGGAGGCCACGGGGCGGAGGTGCGGGCCGGCGCGGGGGTTGTCTCGGAGGCGGGCGGGCGCGGCGCTCGCCGGCGGCCAGAGAGGAGGAGGTCCACGGCGGCCTGGCGACGGGAGGAGGCAGGGCGGGGAGGGCTCGTGCCGGGGCGAGCGCGGGCGCGGTGCAGGCCGGCGCGGCGGAGGTTGGAGAGGGCCGGGGCGGAGCGACGTGGGTCCGGGCGACGTCGGCGCGCGGGTCGATGCAGGCGCTGGGCGGGCGTGCTCGGCCGCGGCCGGGGCTAGCGGTGGGCGGCGGGCTCGTGCGGGCCGGCGGCGAGCTCGGAGGGGCGCGCGGCGAGGCGTGGCGGTCGGCGGAACGGCGAGGTGGTCGTCGGCGGCCGGCGGAGCGTAGGGGCGACGCGGGGTGGTTGCCGGAGAGGAGGGGAGCGGCTGCGCGCGGCGGACGGGGCGGGGTGTGCGGGGCGCCAGGGAGGAGCAGGGGGAGCAGAGGAAGGGGAGAGAAGGAGAGGACGGGTGGGGCGCGTGGGAAGGAGAGGCTGCAGGCGCGCGTGCGTGGAGCTGGTGGGGGCGGGTCCCGCGGGGTGGGGCCCAGGGGCGCAGGCGGTGGTTGACCAGGGGGTGGAAGGTGGTGGGAAGCGGGGCCGCGCGGGTGGCTGTGTGTGGGCCGGAGGGGGTGGGGGCCCCAGCGGTCAGAGAGAGAGAGGGGGAGGGAGAGAGAGAGGAAGAGAGGATGTGGACCAGGGGTGGGGTCAGCCTGGAGGTGAGAGAGGGTAGGAGGGGACTGGGTGAAAAAGAGAGAGAGGGGGGGAAAAGAGGTGGATTGCTGAGGTGGCAGAGTGGGTAGGGATTGGGTGAGAGGGTGAGGTGGCAGCCAGGGATTGGTGGGTAGAAATTGATTGGGTGGGACTAGGATTTAGCGGGGCTGTCTTCAACTGTGTGTTTGTTTGGTCTTGCTTAAATTAAAACAAGGCCATTTTGCAAAATAGTTTTTAGGAAAACAAAATATCCGATACGCTCGGGGTTTTGTGTTTGAAAATAAGGGGGGGTGTTTGTACAAATCAAAGCTAGGCTTTTCAAAATAATGCAGACAAACAATGCATGATGATGACGATGAATGCACAAAAACAACGCGATTTTCTAGTACTGGTTTTGCGGGATGCCACAGCCACCTGCCAAGTTCCACCCTGGAAAGCTTCCCCTACCAGGAGAGTAGGGTCGGCGCAGATCGCAACCAGCTCGGGGCACTCGTGACGCAGAAGGAGAGGGCCGAGCCAGGGGTCGAGCCAGAATAGGGTATCCACCCCATCGCATATGGAAATAGACAACCCTTTTCGGATAGCTGGCTTGATATCCTGGATGGCTCTCCAAAACTAAGAGCCCTCCCGACGTTCGCAAGCCAGCAGTGGCAGGCCCCGCAGATACTTCGCCTTAATCAACTATAGCCAGAGGCCCCCATCATCTTTAAGAATCCTCCACACCCCTCTAAGGAGCAACTCCACATTCATGTGACAGGACGCGACGATACCTAAACCCCCTAGCTCCTTGGGGGTGCAGATATCAGCCCACTTCACCATATGGTACTTTTGGTGGCCATTATTGGCCATCCAAAAGAAACAGGAGAGTTCCTTGTCAAAGTTAGCATGAACCCCCTCCGGAAGGAGGTACATCCCCATCATATACATTGGGAGGCTAGAGAGGCACGAGTCGATAAGGACCGTCTTGCTCCCCTTGGAGGTGAACCTCCCCTGCCAGGGTTCGGATTTCGCCTTAACCCGACCCATGAGGGGCTCCAGGTCCCTAATTAGGATCCTGGAATCCGTCACTGGCATCCCTAAATAGTTTAGGGGGAAGACAGCCAAACGGCAGTTAAGGTTATCAGCGATCCTCTGTTGATCCACTTCGGAATACCCCAACACCATGACTTCACTTTTATTAAAGTTGATCTTGAGGCCCGACATAGGCTCAAAGCAAAGGAGCAGGAACTTCAGGTTAATGATATCCTGCTCCGAGCCTTCCACCATGATCATGGTATCATCCGCATATTGGAGGTGGGTCACCCCCCTCCAGGGATAAGATGCCGAACCACACCCGAGATATGGCCGGAATCATCAACCGCAACATTAAACAAGATCTGGGAGATTGGGTCCCACTGACGAACCCCACAGGAGGGTTTGAAATAAGGACCCACCTCCCCATTTATGTTTATAGCTGTGTTCCCGTCCATGACGATCTGCATGATCCAACCTATCATGCGATCATCAACCCCACGACGCTAGAGGACCTGGCGAAGAAAGGCCCAGTCTAGCCTGTCATAGGCCTTCTGGAAGTCAAGCTTCAGGAAGACACCCCTCTGGTGACTCACATTGACCTCATGAATAATTTCATGAAGTGCCAAGATCCCGTCGTGAATATATCTCCCTTTCAGGAAGGCAAACTGGTATGGATGCGTCAAGCGCTCCATAATTGGGGCCAGCCTGCGCGCGCACACCTTGGATATGATCCTCTGGATCACATTTATAACGGTGATCGGGCGGAACTGGCGAATATCCGTGGCCCCCACAATCTTGGGGATCAGGGTAATAACACCAAAGTTCAGACGGGCCATCTCAAGGGTCCCAACATAGAGTTCCTAGAACATAGGCATAATGCCCCCTGTATCTTCTCCCCGAACCTCTGGAAGAAGACAACCAGGAGGCCATCGGGGCCAGGAGCAGAGTTGGGCTTCATCTCCGTGATGGCCAGGTGAACCTCCGCAGGCAGGAATGGGAGCGTGAGTTCCGGATTCTCATCCTCAGAGACCATGGCCCCTACTGCCCAGAAGTCAGCAGCCAATGCCACCCCTGTACGGCGTGCTTCCGAGAATAATTTCTTATAGAAGGAATATATATGGGAGGAGATATCCCTGGCACTCTCCAGAAGATTACCCTCCTCCCAGAGGCAAGGTATCAAGCACTTCCTACGACGACCATTCGCAATGGCATGGAAGTAGGCTGTGTTCGCATCCCTGTTGAGGAGCCAGTTCTGCCGACTCCGCTGTCGCCGAAACGTCTCCTTGCCCCGATAAATCTCCATTAAGGAGTCTTTGAGCGTGTACCACTAGAGCCATTCCTCAGCCGATAGGCCCCCGGCGTCAGCCACCCGGTCAAGGGCCTCTAGGGCGGTCATGAGACCGCCTTTCCTGCTTCTCAAGTCCGCCCCCAGGTTAGCACCCCACCCCCACATGAACTGGCGGGCCATCATCGCATAGAAGTGCCAGACATCTACGGCCGAGCGCACCTGGGGGACTGAGGTCACAGCCGCCTCCCATTTGGATTGAACCATCTCCACGAACCCGGGCTGCTGCAGCCAGAAGTTCTCAAAGTGGAAACGATTCAGTCGCGAGGGCGGCCCACCTCCAGTAGAGAGCAAGAGGGGGCAGTGATCCGACCCGATCCTCGTAATCGCCCGCAGCGAACACAAGAGGTAAGCTAGCTCCCAATCAACCGATACCAGGACCCTATCCAGCACACTCCGGACTGGGTCAACCCGGTTGTTGGTCCAGGTGAACCGACCCCCCACTCGAGAGATCTCTCTGAGAGAAAGGTCTGCAATACAGTCATTAAACATCCGCATCCTAGGGAAGTCAACAATATTCGAGCTCTTCTCTTCTGGAGATCGAATTGAAATTGAAGTCCCCGGCCACGACCACCGGAGTGGGAGCAGCTCTCAACCTTGGCAGATAATTCTGCTAGGAAAGCCGGGGATCTCCTATGATCCGCGGGACCATAGACAATAATAACCTCTCACCTGATGTTACTTCGTTTCACACGGCGATCTTAGCCTGACAGTCTTGTAAGTGGCTCCCAGTTTCACCATGGGATTACTCCGGAGGCTCCCATTCATCACCGACAAAGCTCTCTTTTGCCTCCATCTTTCCGTGTCGCTGACTTTTGTACTCCCTCCGTTCCAAAATAAATGTCTCACATTATTCAAATTTTGGATGAATAATGCGAGACATCTATTTTGAGATGTAGGGAGTATGATATTTCATTCATAGAGGATTGAACCTACCAGGGCCAGCGAGGCCGAGCAGCGCCGGTTGATTCAATTCCAAATTCCGTGTCAGGGGCCAATCTCCTGCTGATTTCTAGGACTAGGCGGCCAGAGGAGCGGCTGTCACTCGGAGGAGATCGATCCCCCCGCCCCCGAGGTGCGGCTGTCGTCGAAGATGAAGAGGCAGAGTAGCCAACCAGGATTTAGGAGATCCATCGGAAGGCCTATAGTGTCGTGCCCTTTTCAATCCACTACGTGGACCTAACCTATTGCGGTGGCTGGGCTGGGCCCTCCTTTTCTTTGCAATAATTTTTTCACGCAGCTCACCACGGGAGTTGCTATTGGCCACTTGAAGCGGCACGATCCGGACACGTCTCACGCACGCGGCCCATCAACATCGTCTTCTGCCTACTGCTGCCACCACTGCCAACGAGCGAGAGCACCACATCCTTCTTCCGGTCGCCGGCGAGCACCCCCAAACCCTAAGATCTCTCCTCGCCTTCGCCGGCGACACCGCAGCCAGCCGCGTCGTCCCCGTCGGCGGCGAGGTCCTGGCCGACCATCCTTCTAATCCCTCCCCCAGACCTGTACCCTAGCCCAAAGTCCGGCCGCCATCGACATCCCCCACCCCTAACCTTAAGTCCGGTGAGCTCCCCACCCCTCCCCGTCAACTTTCCTTCCTCAACTCCGCTAGCGACGTCGTGGCATGCCGCGTCGTCCCTGTCTCTGGCGAGGTCCTGGCATCACCTCCGTCGGCGATGTCACGACCAGCTGCGTCGTCCCCGTCGTCGGCGAGAGGTCTGCCTGTCACCTTCATCATTAGATCCGACGGTCCAGCCTCGTTGCTCCTTCGTCATCCTTTTTGGTGTGCCATACTGCCATCCCACACGTGACGGTAAAGGGAAGGGGGTGCGTGGCGCGAGAAGATAGCACCGCAATAAGCGGCAATTAGCATTTGACGCTCACCAGCGTGTCCAGTGTACAGAGAAGTAGTCAGTAGTCATGGGCCCCCCAAGGCATGGGGCCCTTTGCCGCTGCACAAGATCACGGGGGCTCAGAATCGGGCCTCGCATAGAGCGCTCACGACAACCATGGATGGCCAGTACCAGCTCTAGTGGGAGCTACGGAGGAGATGGTCGGGTGGATCCATGCCCATGTCCACCGTGGACACGTCCCTAGGCTCTTGGTGCATTCAGGTGTGCCAACGGATATGACTACCAGAAATTTTAGCGATGCAACCTCAGATAAGTCTCGCATTATTACTTTTGGTGAGCTTCAGGTGTCAGCGCTAGATTGGATTAAAAGGAATGATGCGCCTCCTGTCGATCCTGGCGCCAATGGGGTGATTCCGTGCTCGTCGTTGGGAAACTGCGCCGGTAGAGACACTCTATCATGCTAGGGCTGGTTCATATGGGTATCCTATCCCCTTATAGTCTATAAATAGAGGAGCAATCATTGTACGGGAGTTTACCGAGAGAAAGATCAATAAAGTTTCCCTGGTTCCATGTGCCATTTTCTTGTGTAATCTGTGGGCCTTCGACTCTAGTCTTCTTCCTCGGGTGTGGAACAGCCTTGGGACCGGCCAGCCGGCAGGGGATTTTCCAACAAGTTATCAGCACGTGTCTCTCCATCGAGCCTCCGTCAAGCCACCGTCGAGCATGCATCACGCAGGCTTTCGTTGAAGGTAACCCGAATCTGACCGCAAAAATGGATTCATCTCTCGATTTCCTTTCAAGATTTGCGTTCAGATCCTAGATCAGATCTCATCTAAGGTGCGGATTTTTCTTTCCGGGAGTCGAGCTGACCTGCTGTCGCCGACCAATGTCGATTTAATCACTCTCGGATCAGGAACTTGTTGACTGTGCACCTGTTATGCAGATCTAAATTTTATTTAGTAGATCGGACTGATCTTAGCCGTTTTATTTAGTAGATTGGATCGATCTACAGTTGTTCATGTAATTTTTTTTCTTGCACCCGTACATGCACAAGCTCATGCGCCATGGTTCTGCCGGCCGCGCTGCTGCCCGGCCCTGCTGGCCCCACCACCGAGCGCCGCCCCTGCTGGCCGCGCAACTGCAGGCCGCCGCGTGCCGCGCCGCCGCGCGTGCTGGCCGAGCCGGACGCGCACTTGCGCTGCTGCGCCGCCGCGTCGCGTGCCGAGCCGGACACGCGCTTGGGCTGCTGCGCCGCCGCGTCGCGTGCCGAGCCGGACACGCGCTTGGGCTGCTGCGCCGCCGCGTGCTGCCCGAGCCGGACACGCGCTTGCGCTGCTGCGCCGCCGCGTGCCGTGCCGCCGCCCCGCGTGCTAGCCAAGCCCGCGTGCCGCGCTGACTGCCACGCCGCGCCCGCGCCCGTTGCGTGCGCCTGCCGCTGCGCGCTAGCCGTCGCGCCGTGCCCAGCCGCCGCAGCCTCGCTGGCCGCTGCTCGCGCGCAGACGCCGCCACGCGCCCTGCCTGCTGCACGCTGCCGTCGCCGCCTGGCCCCGCTGGCCGCGCGCCGCAAGCCGCCCGCGCCGCGCGCGCTGCTGGCTGCGCTCACCGCGCCGCCGCACGCTGCGGGTCGCGCCCGCCCACGCCACGCGTCGCTGCTGCCCGCCGCTGTGACTTGCAGCTGGCCGCGCCGCCCCGCGCGCTGCACCTGGCCGTGCTGCCCCTCGCCCTGCTGGACGCCGCCGCTCACCCGGCCGTCGCCGCCGTGCCTCCTCACCCCCGTCGCCTGAGCCGCCTGCTGCCGCCTCCGCCCCACTGGAGAGCCTCGAGCTCTGTCCCCCCGTTTCTCGGGCAGGAACGGTGTGGGGTGGGCCGGCCCACGGGAGACCGAGCGATTTGGGACGTTTTTGGCCCATCAAAATACCCCGTGTCAAAAAGAAAAGAAAAAAGAAAAAAACAGTGGGACGTGGGAGCACGCGTTTTGCTGGGCAGTTGGACCGTTTTTGGTCCTGTTTTCGGTCCGATTTTGCACAAGCTTTTGTACTATGTTTTACTACAGTTATTAATTATCGCCCGATTTTAATACTTTGTATCTCATAGTTAGCTTGTACCGTTTTTACATTAAATTTTGGAACACCGCCATATTTGAATTATTGTATCGATTATCGCATTTATGCAACCGATTACCTGCTGTAATCTTACACACTTTGCATAAATTACAGATGACCGGAATCGTCAGCCGCGAGTTCCCGGAGTTGACCCAGGATGGGCTTAACTACCTGACTTGGGCCTCGGACGTTGAGATCGTCCTCGAGGGCCGATGCATCAAGGATGCGTTGATTGCGGGGACCACGACGGCCCCCAGCACCGCCATCCCGGCGGACAACGCCAAAGCCCCGCACTTCATCCGCCATCACATGTGTGAGACTCTCAAGAACGAGGACATGGTAGAACGGAGTGCTTCTGCCCTTTGGACTGTTGGGCCACGCAGAGATAAAACAAAACTTTTCCTCTAACATGGTGATCCCAAGATCTAGCTGAGGTAGGAGGCCACGAGATTTACCACTAGACGCGCAGTTGCGGATTAATGATGAAGCGCGTCAGTTGATGCAGTGCAGTCCTCACGATCCGATCGTCCTGATGCTGATCGTACAACACCTCTGCTGGTATCCACACGTACAAGAAGGAGCATCGGCGGCGAACTGCTAGGTTCGTTTAGGCGGCTGGACTGCTGTGGAGCTAGGGTTTCCAACACATGGAATGACCGAACCGCACAACGATTAACCTTTTTGGGTTACGGTGCTCCACTATATATATGGAGTGAACGTGGGCTATGCTCGCGCGGCCCATTCACTAAAGCCCATATAACACTAGTCACCATGAGTCCAACTCACTAACTCAGTCCTAATCCGGTTTAGGTCCAACCCAACCAGATTACAGGTTCAGATCTAATCCAAACTTGCTCCCGCTCTTAAGTGTGTGACCCCGCAGGGTCATGGCTACTTGGACACAATTGGAGTCCGACTCTCAATCGATCAGTCGGTAGCGGCTCCTAGTAGAACATGCCGACTCCCAAGTACCAAAGAGTCATGACGACTTGCCTTTCCAATGCGACTGACGTCCGAGTCCCTTTTGCCTCACGATATACCTTGTCAGACTATAGGTGAATAATTTTCATCCCTTAAATAGTCCGACTCTCTTCTCGATCCGAGATAAGTGATTCACCCGACTAACTCTTAGTCGATCGCCTCGTTTAACACTTAACCGAGTCGTGCATGGCCATGCTTTCCGAATCATATCTCACAAGAGGGCCCAGAGAATATCTCTCCAAGTGGAGGGGCAAAATCCCATCTTGGTTATTCACATCACGCAGCTTGATTCTCAATCGACCCGAACCCTGCCTTTATAACTGCCCAGGTACGGATCAACGTTTGACAGAACCTAAGTCGGTGATCCTCAACCCGGACTATGCAATAACCTCAGGTCAAAGGATTACATTGATTGAGATATACAAATGACAACTTGTTCGTTGTACCTCAATATGGGTCAATCCGACTCGCTAAACTCTTTAGCCGAGTCTGTGTAAGTTGGAATAGCATCTCCATGCCCATGACAAGTGGAACCGAGTCATCAAGCCAACTTTCACATTGGTCTAAGTTGTGTGTCCAGCACAACCTCAATGACCAAGGATATTTAGTACAAACAACATGAATGCATAGTTCCACAACCGAATCACATATTCAATGATAGACATCAGATGTTTATACAAGGACTACTTAATATCTTTATGAATACAATGGGAAATCTCATCATATATGATTGCCTCTAGGGCATATTCCCAACATGGACCGCCCTCAACAAGCAGTTCTATAGGCTGAAGTACACCATTCAGCCACAGGCGGAGGCAGATTGGATTCGTTTGAGGTTTGCGGACTTGAAGACAGTGGGAGAGTACAACTCCAGGTTGCACCGGATTTGTACCATTCTTCAGCTATGTGGGACCAGTACCACCGATCAGCAGAAGATAGACAAAACTCTCTCCACATTCCATCCGGACAACATCCAGTCCTCGTGAAACTTTCGCCAGGAAGGATTCACGAAATATGCAACGCTTATTGATGCTCTCCAGGTGGCCGAGGCACAGGATAATCTTCTGAAAAAGAACTTCTCCGCGCAACCCTTCGCGGGGGGCCCAAGTCATGAGGCTAATGCCGGTGCCTACAAGGTGCGCAAGCCCATCCACAAGAAGAGAGGCAAGAAGGGCCCCAACTCTTCCAACCCGGCCAAGCAACCAAAGGCGGGCAAGGGGGAGGCAAGGCCCCAGGACTGCTTCCGCTGTGGCTCCAAGACTCACTTCTCCAGGCAGTGTTTGGCCCCTAAGCACGTCGTGGACGTGTTCAAGGCCAACAAGAAGGCGCGCGAGGCGCACCTTGTCCAGGTTGAGGCACCACTGGCGCCCGGAGCGGTGCATATGCAGAACTTCGCGCCCGTAGTGGCACAGGACGTAGCACAAGTGGCAGCACATTCGGCGGTTCCCACGAACGCCGCTGTGCCCATGGAGGTTGAGCACGTTGTGCCCCCCCCCCCCCCCCCCCGCCTCAGCTAGACATCTCTGCTGCCTCGATGATGATAGCCAACAAAGAGAAGCTCAACGATCTTGAGATACAGGCTGAGATTGATGGTTTCTTTGCAGAATCCACCTGAGCTCCTTTTTCTTGTGATGATTTCCTTTCTGCAAATAATCTGATACAATTTTTCGATATGTTTGTAAGCTCTATGAGAGCATAACATTTATTTGTTTTCGGCGATTGGATGACATTTATTTCATTCATTTATTCCATTATTTGGTTGTGTGATGTTCTGAAATATTTATGTGTTTTACTTACTTGATGTAGCATCTTCCTCGTTCCATTATATTAATTAGGCACTATATTTTAGAACGCGTGTGGCGCCCAAATGGAGGAAACGTGCCTTGCTGATAGCGGCACCACAAATACCATCTTGAGAGAAACAAAGTATTTTGAGTCCATTACCAAAAACCCCGATAACATAATGACGATCGCCGGCTGCGGTCCGAATGTAGTTGGCTCCGAAAGAGCAACTATCATACTCCCAAATGGAACAACTCTGAGCATTGAAGAGGCATTGTTGTATCCGGAGTCGAGTCGTACTCTCTTGAGTTTTAGAGACATCCGCGCAAATGGTTTCCATGTAGAAACCGATGATGATGAGAATAGAAAGGAGTTCCTACTCATTACCAAGCGCGACGAAAATGGTAAACATGTTGTCGAAAGACTCCCTTCATTAGCTACTGGGCTGTACTACACTAAGATAGTAGCACCACCTATTTACACTACCCTTAAGACTGTCTTTAGAAGCTCCGAACTATTCTGCCTTTGGCATGATAGGCTAGGCCACCCCGGTCTTAGGATGATGAGAAATATAATTAACAACTCGAATGGTCATAATGTTAATGTGAAAATTTTCCCAAATCCCGATGATTTCATGTGCTCCGCATGCGCTACGGGGAAATTGATCATTAGACCGTCCCCCCTAAAGGTGAAGGATAAACTCCCCGCGTTCTTGGAACGTATTCAAGGGGATATATGTGGTCCAATTCAGCCCCTCTCAGAGCCGTTTCGGTACTTCATGGTGCTCATCGATGCTTCCTCTAAATGGTCCAATGTTTGCCTGCTGTCAACAAGGAACCATGCTTTTGCAAATTTGATCTCTCAGATCATACAAATAAGGAATAAATTCCCTGATTATCGTTTAAAGTCTATTCGAATGGAAAATGCCGAAGAATTTACTTCAAAGGTATTCGATGATTATTGCATGGCAATAGGAATCAAACTTGAGCACTCTGTACCGCTTGTCCACACTCAAAATGGACTTGCGGAGGCATTGATTAAAAGGATTAAATTTATTGCCAGACCACTCCTTTAGGGTTGTAATTTATCAACTACATGTTGGGGACACGCGGTGTTACACGCCGCTAATCTCATCAACTTTCGACCATCGGCCTACAACATCCACTCTCCTATCCAACTTGCGCAAGGGTCGGCACCGAAAATTTCCCACCTACATAGGTTCGGCAGCCAGGTATATGTACCTATACCACCACCCCAGCGATCAGCAATGGGACCGCTCCGTAAGTCGGGGATATACGTTGGTTATGAGACTGTGTCCATAATCAGGTTCTTGGACCCCTTGACAGGTGACTGTCACACGGCCCGTTTTGCTGACTGCATTTTTGACGAGGATCTTTTTCCGACTTTGGGGGGAGGTAATCAACCCCTGGATGACAAAAGTCGAGAAATCACGTGGAAAGCCACGGGGATCCACGCTCATGACCCGCGCACTGTTGAGATTAACAGAGAAGTCCAAAAGATACTAGATTTGCAATCCCTAGCGAATCAACTGCCTTATCATTTTAGTGATTTAAAGACTGTGACAAAGTCGCACGTGCATGCACGCAATGCACCGGAAAGGGTTGAAATACCGAAGAAAAATGATGGTATACCCGCTCCTGCTCCAAGGCCTAAGAGGACGCGGAATCCGGTTTCTCAAATCCCAAGTACACGGGGACGCCCGAAGAAAAAGGATAAGAGAGATTTATTACAGTCTGCCCCTATTGAGGGGAGCCAGTTGAGACCTGGCACAAGTACGGATATTTCAGTGCACAAACTTCCGGACTTGAATTTTCCTATATCGGAAATACCCAGCGAAGTTGTGTGCGCACACATCGGAGCGGGAAAGCTAAAGGACCTAGCTCCTGGATTGGGAAATCCGGTGGAGCAAGAGGATGTGCCTGATGCACTCCATGACGAAATGGCCATTAACTATGTTAATTCGGGCGAGTCATACAACCGAGCCATGGCAAATGTCGACGTTAATTTTGCCAAGAAAATTGCCTCAATCATAGATCTTGACCCTGAGCCTAACACGCTCGCTGATTGCAAGAAAAGGTCGGATTGGAAAGATTGGCAGAAGGCAATTACTGCTGAATTATTATCGTTAAACAAAAGAGAGGTATTTGGACCTGTTTGTCTAACTCCTCCCCACATTCGCCCCGTTGGCCATAAGTGGGTTTTTGTTCGAAAGAGAAACGAGAATAATGAATTAGTAAGGTACAAAGCAAGGCTCGTTGCTCAAGGTTTCACTCAGCGACCAGGTGTCGACTTTGAGGAAACTTACTCCCCGGTCATGGATGGAATTACCTTTAGATACTTGATCTCAATGGCAGTAAAAATGGACTTAAAAATGAAACTAATGGATGTTGTCACCGCTTAACTATATGGTAACTTGGATTCAGACATATACATGAAAGTACCAGAAGGTATCCCTGTCCCGAACCAGGATAGAGCAAACAAGAGCTTATATAGTGTTCAGCTTAAGAAGTCATTGTATGGACTAAAACAGTCAAGTAGGATGTGGTATAATCGTTTAAGCGATTTCCTTCATCAGAAGGGCTACGCGAGCAATGAAGATTGCCCATGTGTTTTTATACGGAGATCCCAGGATGGTTTCTGTATTATCTCAGTGTACGTGGACGATTTGAATATAATCGGTACACCTGACGATATTGAGGAAGAGAGTTCCTACCTGATGTCGGAATTCGAGATGAAAGACTTAGGCAAAACCTGGGTCTGCAACTTGAGCATTCCCCTGCTGGGATTCTAGTTCACTAGTCGGCCTACACCCAGAAGGTGTTGGAACGATTTGGGTTTGAAATGGCATATCCTTCTAAGACCTCGATTGTCGGAAGATCTTTGCAGCAAGACAAGGACCCGTTCAGGCCTAAAGAAGAGGGGGAGGAAATTCTGGGACCGGAATTCCCCTACTTAAGTGCAGTTGGCGCACTTATGTACCTTGCAAATTGTACACGGTCGGATATTGCATTCGCCGTCAATTTGCTTGCAAGGTATAGTTCTGAGACTACCAAGAGGCATTGGAAAGGCGTTAAGGACATCTTTAGGTACATACAAGGGACAAAGGACCTTTGCTTGTTTTACCAAAAGAACCAAGTGAAGGAAATATGCCCTAGAGGCAATCATAGAGATGATGATATTTCATATGTATCCATGAGTTATTGTAATGTTCCTTGAATATCGATATCAGGCAACTTGTATTGATTGGTAATTACGTGAATTGTTTGTGAAACTCTATACTTGTATGGTTATTTAAGAGTTGTCCCTAGTCGGAGTTCATGTGAGGACACACGTGAATATTAGACTAGCACATCGATTGGTTGATGACTATGTTTCGCAAGTCATAGACATGGAGATGTCAAACCAATGACGTGGACACATGTTATGAACATGGGGTTGGACTGACCCAACCTGATACTAGCAATTAGTTGCATCTCTCTCTCTACACATCGTGTACGTTTTGTCCTTAGACCTGAGATTGTCGCATGTACTTGAGATGTGGATCGACCTACTTTGGGGCTATCAAACGCTGCACCGTAACTGGGTAGTTATAAAGGTAGCTTTTGGGTTTGTCCTGAAGCATGCTGCAAGGCATGGTCAATCAAGATGGGATTTGCCCCTCTCTACTTGAGAGAGATATCTCTGGGCCCCTCGAGTGATCGGATCCAGAAATACATGGCCGTGCTACATATGGTTAAGAGTTAACCTAGTAAAGGGATTCCGAATCACGGTATCGAGAAAGGGAGGTCATCTTGGAGCTAGACCAAATATCGTGAGGCAAAGGGAAAGACATGTACTAAACCTTGTGATGGTTCGTCCGATATGATCTTTGTATGCGTTTAGGAGTTGGCACGTCTTGCTAGAGGCCGCTACCAACTATTGACAGAATAAGTGTATTCGTGTCATGTCTATACGCATGTGAACCTATAGGGTCACACACTTAAGGGGCTGGAAGCCTAATGACGATTGGATTCGAATTAGACCAGGCTTAGGGTACTAATGGGCTGCTAATGTAGAAGCCTACTAGGGACGCCTATATAAGAGAGGGTGGGGCGAGCTGACCAGGGTTAGACCTTAGACCTTAGATCATTCCCAGCCGCCACCCCTCACGCCTGTGTTGCACGCGCGGACCTAGCAGTCCGACGTCTGACGCTTCCACTCTGTACGTGTGGATACCTCGGAGGCGCTGCATCTGTAGTGCTTGGACGAGCCGCGCAAGGGGAGCTGCTCGTGGGACGAGGACAAGGATGAGACGTGACACGTCTGCACTGCCTCGACGCGCTTCATAAATTCCGCAACTGCGCGTCTAGTGGTAATCCCGTGATCTATGACAACAGATATCCTGGTATATGCGGTAGAAATTTTTTGATTTGCGCTAGTGTAGCCTACCCGTATCCCTTCACCAAGACCTATCAGTTGTAGGCTATGCAGATGCTGGGTACCTTTCAGACCTGCACACATCCAAGTCGCAGACTGGATATGTTTTCCTTTGTGGTAGAACAACAATTTCCTGGAAATCGTCTAAGCAAACTCTTGTGTCAACTTCGCGAACCACTCGTAAATCATAGCATTATATGAAGCATCACGAGAATGTGTATGGCTTCGACGAGTAGTCAGCCACATCCAGATGTCATGTGGACTGAACACCGTATAAACCCCAACAATTATCTATGAAGATAATGCTGCTTGTGTTGCACAAGTCCAGACGGGTTACGTGAAGAGTAATCTCACAAAGCATATAAACCCCAAGTTCTTCTATGCACATGAACTGCAAAAGATGAACAAAGTGAAAGTCTTGCATACTAAGTCGTGTGAAAATATCGCTGATTTGTTCACTAAATCATTGCAAGCATCTTCTTTCGAGAGATGTGTCCGTGAGATCGGCATGATGAGACTTACGGAGATGCAAGGTTCAGGGGGAGAATCTTCACAAACTCATCGCTGAAATCTTGATCCCGATGATTGAGTGCTTAACTTTATAGTTAAGTGAATTGTACTCTTTTTCCCTTAGTGAGTTTTTATGAAGTTTCTCACATGAGGTTTTTAATGATGCAATTCGTGCAACATATCAAGAATTATACCGTGTGCATTTCTCCATATTTTTCTCACTGGTTTTTTTTGAGTTTTAAGCCATGGTTATACAGATAAGATACCCAGGGGGAGTGTTGGGAAACTAGGCCGATAGAGGCCCATTCGGTGTGGCCTCTACCAGGCTAGGGTTGGCCCATGTGGGTATCCTATCCTCTTAGTCTATAAATAGAGAAGCAATCATTGTACGGGAGTTTACCGAGAGAAAGATCAATAAAGTTTCCCCTTGTTCCTTGTGCCATTTTCTTGTGTAATCTGTTTGCCTTCGACTCTAGTCTTCTTCCTCGGGTGTGGAACAGCCTCGGAACCGGCCAGCCGGCAGGGGGTGTTCCAACACGTTATCAGCACGTGTCTCTTCGCCGAGCCTCCGTCAAGCCACCGTCGAGCCTGCATCACGCATGCTTTCGTTGAAGGTAACCCAAATCTGACCGCAAAATGGATTCATCTCTCGATTTCCTTTCAAGATTTGTGTTCAGATCCTAGATCAGATTCCATCTAAGATGCGGATTTTCCTTCCCGGGAGTCGAGCTGACCTGCTGTCGCCGACCAATGTCGATTTAATCACTCTCGGATCAGGAACTTGTTGACTTTACCAGTGCACCTGTTGTGCAGATCTAAATTTTATTTAGTAGATCAGACTGATCTTGGCCGTTTTGGAATTATAAGCAATTATTTAAGTAACAACAATGAATAAGTAAAAATATTATTGAATTCAAATAAAAATATAATGATTTTATTTTTTATTTTTATTTAATATGGAATAATTAATATCTTTAAATCCGTAAATCTGAATTCGGCAAATAATATGTCTAAATTGATTAGAAAAATGAGAGGAATCCAAATATGATATCAATATCAACTTATCACAAACTATGCTATGATTCTTATCATAATTTCATTTGCCTATTTAAAACGGCACGCATAAAGATTCTTAGCTCGGGGTTGAGACTCGCTAAACTTGAACTGGATCTACGATGAAGCAACATATTTTGAACCTAAAAATGATTTTTATAAAAAATCATGAGCATCCGATCATGTACATGTAGTTCATATTTGACCTACTTCCTACCGATTCAGTAGCAATTTATCTTTTTCACCAGGGATAGACGGAAATGTTTGAGATCCCCCTGTTATGACATTATCCATGTAAGGTGGTCTATTATTTTTGAAAAATGTGACGATAGTATTTTGAATTAGCCATTTGGTGGTTGCTTCACAAAACCGTTCGTTTTTTGCACTCGGTAAATGGAAAACGGTTTTTTGGTGCGACGAAATGGAAAACTTCCTCCTGAAACATTGTTCGTCATCCCATGATGCACACTTATGCATAATATGGATACATTATCACAAACTATGCCTTCATTCTAGCCATAACATTGGTCATTTGACCCGAAAGTCAAGAAACCTCGAACGAGATAAGTCATTTTGTGAAGGTTTTTTGAGGCATAATCAATATACCAAGTTTGATATTTTCCTTCTAACTATGTCACATAATATGACACCACGCGAAGGTTTCACGTTGTTTGAATTGTTTTTGAATTTATGATGCCCGTTTTAAACTATCGTTAAACTTTGTCGAAGGGGGGACATGAAGATTCTTATTTCGGGACTGAGACTCGCTAAACTTGAAGTGGATATATGATGAAACAATATATTTTGAACCTAAAAATGATTTTTGTAAAAAATCATAAGCATCTGATCATGTACCTGTAGTTCATATCTGACCTACTTCCCACCAATTCGGCAGGAATTTGTCTTTTTCACCAGGCACTACTAGGAAAATGGCTGTCTGTGGTGCACATGGAATGCCCATCCGTGGCGCACTAGCCGTGCGCCACTATCCTTGCGCTACAGCTATCTCCTAGCCGTGGCGCACTTCCTAGTGCGCCACGGTTGTGTCGAGATAGGCGTAGCGCACCTGCTAGTGCGCCACGACTATGTGGGCATGTGCGCTACGCGTAGGATCTTCTTTTTTACAGTGCGCCACTAAGCTTCTAAGGTGCGTTTTAGGCATAGTACGCCACAAAAGGTAGGTCATGTGCGCAACAGGTGTTTTTTTTGTTTTTTTAATTTCCGAGCCAGATTATATACAATATTATAGGCAGATATACACACACTAATACAAGATATACAATTATATATATAAATACACAATTTGAAAAACAAGATTGAAACAAATACATATAGATAAGTCTCATACATGAATACATAGTATAAGTTACATTGTTTCGATCAAGTTACAAAGTAGTCGGTGACATGCGAATACATGTGTCGATCGAACAAGTTAGAGCTCGGAAGCTCGCCTAGACATCTAAACTAGCTAGACACAAACACAGGATAAATAACCAAAGAAGATAAGCATGATCACCGCCGCGACGAAGGTGTAGGTCTTCATCCGGTTCCTTTTCCTAACTCCCGCTAGATAGCGCGTGTATCTAGCTTCCGCCTCCGCCATAGTGTTGTACCCTTTGTAGCTATTGCCGCCGAAACGGTGCACCTGTCTCCGGCAGTCTTTCCAATCATCGTAAACTCCGGGAACCCATCCCTTGTACACGACGTACCATGTCATCTATAAGTTGACAATAATAATTAACTGATAATTGAAAAAAAAACATATATAATTAAAGTCGCATATGAAGATACACTTATAAAAAATACTCCTAAATCAAAAAGACCAAACTCAAAAAGCATGCCTCATATATAACTAGGTTATTCGACACAGGAATATGCTACGATGGAACTGTTCGCCAAGTAGGATGCACAACACCTGGACCTGTGCATAGCACAAGGCGAACAATCCCATCGCAGCACATTCACATATAGTGTGCCACGACATTTCAATCATCGGCATTATTCTCGAAAAAGACCAAAGTAACTCGAAAAGAATGCCTCATATATATACATAGGTTGTTGGACACAAGAATATGCTACGATGGAACTGTAAGCCAAGTAGGATGCACAACATCTAGACTTGTGCATAAAACAAGGCTTACAGTCCCGTCGTAGCACATTCACATATATATTGTGCCAAGACATTTCAATCATCGGTATTATTCTCGAAAAAGACCAAAGTAGCTCGAAAAGAATGCCTCATATATAACTAGCTAGGTCGTTGGACACAGGAATATGCTACGACGAAACGGTTAGCCAAGTAGGATGCACAATTCCTGGACTTGTGCATATCACAAGGCTAACTATCCCGTCGTAGCACATTCACATATATATTGTGCCACGACATTTCAATCATCGGCATATTCTCGAAAAAGACAAAAATAACTCGAAAAGAATGCCTCATATATAACTAGCTAGGTCGTTGGACACAGGAATATGCTACGACGGAACAGTTAGCCAAGTAGGATGCACAATTCCTGGACTTGTGCATATGACAAGGCTAACTATCCTGTCGTAGCACATTCACATATATATTGTGCCACGACATTTCAATCATCGGCATTATTCTCAAAAAAGACAAAAATAACTCGAAAAGAATGCCTCATATATATACATAGGTTGTTGGACACAGGAATATGCTACGATGGAACCGTGAGCCAAGTAGGATGCACAAGACCTGGACTTGTGCATATCACAAGGCTCACAATCTCATCGTAGCACATTCACATATATAGTATGCCACGACATTTCAATCATCGGCATTATTCTCGAAAAAAGAGTAAGGAAAAAAAGAAGGACCAAAGTGAGCAAAGGACCAAAGAGTAAGCAAAAAAACCAAGCATTGATTGATATATAATAATAATAAGCAAAAGAAGTAAGCGATGATTCATAAACCTAATAAGATAAGTATAGTAGCATGTACACTTGTCCACACACACAAAGGTCATCTATAGTTTGTAACTACAACTAGGCCAACATCAAGCCTTCTGGCTCGGCTTAGGGAATGGGAGGACGCCTTGTCTCATCATGAACTTCCTATAGTCACCTTGCATCTCTAGGCGATCTTCTATGTCACGGTTATTCGGGATATTTGCTCCGTAGAAGATCCCCCCCGAAGTCATGACATCACGAAAGATGATTGCCCCAAACTGCTTCTGGATGCGATACATCTCTTGTCTAATATCTGAATCAGTGATCTTGGCCTTTGCTTCGGCCCACTGTTTGAGATGATCTGGCAGCGTAGAATTCTGCTGGTCAAGTAGGAACGCCCTCATGTGATGGAGTGCATAGTAGGCTTCCTTCTTACTGTTTTCCGGCTGCTTCACGTAGGGGAACTCCGTTACGTGGTTGAAGACGTGCCTGCCGAACTTGACCTTCGTATGCATGAAGGTGGTGCCTTCCGTCGAGGCAAAGCCAGTGAGAGCATCATCTAGAACTTCCTTGATCTTGTCGTAGTTTTTCTTCTTTTCTATACTCCCCGAGTCGAAATACGTGGCGTGGGAATGCTTCAGCGATAAGGAGATGAGCGTGCAGTGTTCATCTCTGCGCAAAAAATTCAAATGGAATGTGTTGGAAAAAAGAATGATGATGATCTAATAAAGCCAATCGACGATGGCGAGTGAATAACGACTTACTCGGGAAAGTAAGGCACGAGAATGTATTCCTTTGTCTTGTTTGCCACGAGGATTCTTTTTAGGTACGAGGCCACGGTACGTCGTTCGGCGGGGGAACCCAAGCAACCGTCACGCATGTAGTAGGGGTCCACTATAGCGATGCCCGGTGTGTTATCTCTAATGATCTACATGGCCAGGCTGAGAGAAAACAGACGGACCATGGTATAGTGCAGCGGGTATAGGTGGAACATATTGAAGATGTCGTCGAACCGCAGGAAGAACAGATCCGCAGGGGCATTGTCGACGAAGCCCAAGCCTGGTGGCACCTTAACCACGAATACCGGGTGCGAGGGATCTTTCTCCGATAGAAGGCGTCTCTCTATCGTCAGCACGCCGTCATGCACACTCTGCAGTTCCGAACTGGCGAGCTTCCGCAAATTCTTAGGTATCATGGGCTCACCCGCCACATGAATCCTCCACATAATACCCTCGGGTCTTGGTGGCCCGTCCCGAAACCTGATCGGATTCGCAGTTGTTGACGCCACCGGCTGGCTCGAGCTGCTAGATTTTCTTTTCATGCCCTTTTTTTCCTTTTGGAGAGCGGTCAGGCACCGCAATCTGAGCACCGGCCACCCTATGTAGTGTGTCAGGGCTTAGAATAAAGTTTCGGTTGGTTGTATCAGCTGGCTCTGTAAAGGCGCAAGCTGGAGGCATCTCCTGAGAACCAAACAGACGCTTGGTGATAGTGGCTTTCTATGTGGGGCCACCAGCTAGGTCTTCATTTCTAAACTGAGTGTTGAAGAAGTGATCATTCCAGTCTTCGTCGTCCTCGTCCGGATCCTGCGCCATGTGCATATCATCAACATGATCATCCGACCCACCACGTGGAGGTGACGGCGAGGGCGGTAAGGGGGCCTTGCCATCGCTTGTCACTGGCACGACAGGCGGTGCTGTTGTCTGTGGCGTGATGGCCCCCGCCGTCCCCAAACGGATCATGCTCTTTGGCCATAGCAAGAATAAGCCGAAGCAAGTTCTGAGGACAGACGGCTCTTCTTCATCCGCTCCTGGGGGTTGAATGGGAGGTTCCAGGTCGTCGCAGCCCCTTAGCACCCGACTAATTTTAACCCTGTGCACATTATCTGGCATCGGCCTTGAGTGGAACATGCGCTGCAAGGGTTGAACGATGGTACCCTTGGCAACATCCCTCAGCCCGTTGTTCACGTAGCATAAGAGAGTGCAAGGAACATCCGTCTGCGGAAAACATGTACGGCGTCGTCAGAGATGCCATAAGAGTAATAGATGGCATGAAAGGCGGTAAAGCAATTTGTTTACCGTGATGGCCTCGAGATCGGCTAATGTCGACGCACCGCATACGACGACGGGCGTGCAAGAGACGGAAGGGCTGCTTGATGGCGCGGTGCTGGCCGCCGGTGTATTCTCCCTACCGATGGGTGCTTGGAGATTCGGTGCCGCCACGACGATGGCAGGGGGGCACCAACATGTACTCCGGCGCCGCGGTGATGGCAGGGGGGTCACCAACACTTGCGGCGCCGCGGTGCTAGCGGGCGGAGTCACGAACACGTAGTTCACCTGATTCGTCGGCGCCGCGTTGTTCGAGTGGCTGCTGACCATGCTTGGAATCGGGCACGGCCCTACTCGACCACCCGCACTCCAGTTTGCTATTGACTCCACCAAGGTAGGGAGGAAGGACGTGAGGGTGATTGCCAGGTTGTCTTGGACGATCTGCGGGATCCGCACCACTTGTGCCTTAAGTTCTTGAACCTCGTGGTTTTCCTCCTCGCTCCTTCCCGACGGCGCCACATGCGTCCTCAGCGGTGGACCAAAATGATCCACCCAATTCTTACCCCTGAGGCCGGCCAGACGGCCAGCCGACGACCGCTTCTTCGTAACCGGCTCTATTTTCTTGGCCCGGTTCATCGCCCTGTTAAAAGGGTTATCCCACCGGGTGGCTGCCGTCGACCCCTGGGATGAGGAACCCTGGGATCCATGACTAGCAACAATTTCCTCCTCTTGCAGAAGAAGTAACAGTGAATCGTTTAGATCATCGATTAGATTGCAATTAAGTTGATCCACGGTAATTAGATTATAATTACCACAATTTCCTCGAATTCCTTCACCGCAGGATCCGCGGTGAGTTGTTTGGTTTTTGGGTCCACATGGTAACGGGCCCTGATGAAGTTTCAATCCTGCCCGGGTTCGAATTTCTCAAAGGGGTTTTCTATCCCCTTGGATCTATACTCTTCGTCCTCCTTATTCCATTTGGCCTCCGCGGTTCTGTATCCACCAGATCCGAGACGGTGATGACCTATATTCATCGCCTGCAGAACCTTTCCCCGATTACTATTGGCCAGGGCTCTTTCGGATTCACACCTCTCCTTGAACTCCCGCAACTGATCTTCGGTGATCTACGGGTCAATCTTCTGGATCTCCTCGAGACTTTTGCCTTCTTTATAGATCTTCTTCTTTATCCGGGTTCTCCAGCTGGCCAGGGCGGTGCTCATCTTTGTGAGGGCGGATTTGTTTACTTCGTTCCCATGATAATTTGTGTTCTGATACTGTGCGGGGAACTTGTATCTGGCGTGCAGCTTCTCGAAGAGGAGTGTGCGCAAGTGGCCATTATCTTTATGCCGGAGATTCTCGGTGTTGATCGAGATGGTTGTCCGGGTGATCGCCGCCACTTTCCCACCGTACCCTTTGACGACAAGGGCGGGCTCCAAAGGAACCCCTGATGGGCTCACTTCGGTAATTTCCTCCCTGACCGTGCCGACTGTGTTTGGGCGCCGGTCCTTCGGCTTCTTCTTCTTCTTCTTAGGAGGGTTGCTACCACTCCCTGTGCCCTCGCCGCCATCAGTGGTTTCATCGTCCGCCGTTCCTTCGGCTTCTTCCTCCGCGTCTTCCATCTCATCATCCTCGCTCTCCGAAAGATGGTATTCTTCATCATCTTCTAGCCGCTGGGCCGCCTCCCAGAATGTCAATTGTTTATTCGGAGGTCTGAGTTCTCCTTCAGCGCTGATGCACTTAGAACATCCAGCCTCGTCGTTTTCACACATCTTTGCACTAATAAAAAACAAATAATTGGTTAAATGCACGGAAAAATCCGGCATGACCTTTGCTAATTTTCTTAAACTAGGAGTGCCGATTTCTGCCGAAACGGAAGTTAATCAACATTCCGGCAAAAATCAGGACTCATTTCATACAAGAACCCGCATACACGACATAATAAAGTGCTTCATATACAAGCACAAGCACAATTTCAAGGTGCTGTTGTCCCAGCACAGATAGTAGCAAAACCAACACTACTCTATTTTTCCTTCTAAACCATTTCACAACCACATCCATCCAGTCCCACCACGGTGCCACAATCATATATACTTTTGTTATCAATTTAAGCATAGCCATGTGACAGAAGCTATCTCTTTAAGCAACAATGACAACCCAATTAAAATAAATCATTTTCCTAGCAAGTGTTCTAGGAATCATACAAAAATACAAGAAGACAGATTCTTTCTTAAGACCTCAAACAATGACTCATTCATATATGTTCTTGCAAAGCTAAAGCTTCAACTAACATATCATGGGAAGGGACTGGAATAGTTTTATTTCCATGTCTCATCAATTATAATAATGATCTCATTAAACCTACATAAATCAATTACAATACACCATAATACCACCGATCAGCATGCGCTGAATTTCTGATCAGTTTCATGCACCTATAGTTGTCAATGAGCCGCAACTTCAAACAGCAGGAAACCATAAAGGAAAACATGGCTTGGAAGTACTGTATTACAGCATGATCAGTACAGATAAATGTTATAAGCCAACTAGGTTACACGAAGGGAACAATAACATACGTCAACAGGTAGACGCTTTCCTGAAATGTCACTGATGTTTATTCCAACACAACAAATTCTAAAAACCGATATATGAATCTAATGTCACTGATGTTTATTCCAATCTACACTTAGAAATTGTTCACTGTCCCATTTCAACATAGTAACCGGATAGAATTTGAAGGCACAAAAATTCCTGAGGAAAAATAAACAAACAGGACTGAGAGTCAATATGGATGCGCTTGCAGAAATGCTGATTTGTACCCAGATAGGCCAAGAGACTTAACAAGATGTAACTACCTCGGTGAATTACGCTCCTAGATACAAGCCTGGATGAGTGGTAGTGGTTGAAATAGTACGGTGGGGCCCCAAAAGCCACTCACTGGTAGTCCTTTCAGACGTCCCAACCACTACCCTCTCAACGGGACCTGTACGGGTGGCGTAATCGGCAGACGAAGGGATCAACTACGTACACAAGTGGGTATGTACGCAAGCCACCATACAAGAGTACATCAGAGCCATACCATCTAGAAAGAAAGGAAATATAGCAACGCCATACGGCAAGATTCAAATGACCTAGATAGATCTATATTTTAGGATACTTCCTCATACAACACACATCAGAGTATCATGCGGAAGCGGCAAACAAAATCCGAGTACGGATAAGAAGCAAATCGGCATAAGATGCCATAGAATAAGCACATCCCAACTACAGGTCTCACGGATCCCCGTGCCCGGAATCTCTACACCGAACGATCGTTGCCCACATCATCAGCTTCTTCCACCCAGTATCCGTCCTGCGGGGGTACCTGTCCATCTGAACCAATAATTTATCGTGTGAGACCCTAAGGGTACTCAGCAAGTCTGAATGCCTCTAAAGGGGACACAACCTGGGGTGACGCAATTGCAGCGAAAGATAAACCCTAGCAGTTCTACAGATAAACGCTAACCATCCGTATAACCAATGATAGACGGATGTCCGTGAATTTAAGAACAACAGTTATAATGGTAATCTCATCAGATCCATCCTCCTCCCTGCTTACCAACAAGGAAGCGGACGAACAACCCCCCATCCGTTGGCAATTTTATTAACCATTCCATGAGTGTTGCACTATTTACTAGTCAAGTTACTTAGTCAGAGTAAGGCGGTACTTTAGTTATGCTTGTCTATGATCGAGAAACTGTGCTCCAAGTCGTCCATATCCGCGGACACGGCTTTCAGAAAGTTTTACCCGGCCGGGGTGCACCAATAGCAACACACACTCGATCAACCTCGGAAAAACCAAATCAAAACCCAACGAGGCCTTCACGACAAAGCAATCACAAGATTCAGAAATATTTCAGGGGGCCACCCCTTTGAGTAGATCCCGCAACGAAGTAAGCTAGCTCCGAGACGGACTCAAGGTCTGGGTAGACGGCTGTGAGCGACTGGGAACCCCAAACGGGGCTTGTCGACACCGCGAAAACGTGTCCCGATCCTAAACAGTACAGGTGCTATCTGTCGCACAATCGTAAATAAAGCAGTAAAACATGGCATAAGTACAGGATCGTAAATAAAACCTCAAACTAGTTTGTGGCCCCAAGAAATAAGACGGAATCAAGCTCTGGCTCAGGGGGGTCCCATATACCTCCCGGATGTGGATAGCGCGATAAATCAAGGAACAGGAATCAAGTACTCGGGGTCTTACGGGACACAGGTGAGCAGGAAAAACCAAATAGCAGATGTTGCTCACCGGTGCCACTTTCTTTAGTTATCCCAGAACTACTCAGGTTAAGTTGTTTAGGTACCTCATTATCCATCAGACTCTCACATACCCTACACATGCTGTTCTACGACTCGCATGGCTCAAACAACTCCTATAGTAATGGCTCATGGGATGGAGGAACAAGCTTGGTGGGGTTTAAAAGTAAAGGCTATGCATACTTGGGATTCAATTTAATGCAATCGCGACTCAATGATGCAAGAATAAGATAGAGGCAATAGGTATTGTATGTATGCAAGCATGTGGAAGTGCTTGCCTGTTAACTCAGTTGAAGCGAGGGACGGATCTGGGTAGTGCTCCTGGTTCTCTTGATACAACCCCTGCTCAGTGTCTATCCGAGAAAAACCAAACAAACAAGGCCAACATGAATATAAAGCACAAGCATATGAATAAGATGCGTCAAGCAAACAATCATGCCATGATGAATGATGCACAATTTACATGGCAAGAAGGTAGCATGGCATGGTGAGGTGTGGAAAACAAGTAGCTACATTTTAGTGGAGTTTTGGTTCACATTTTGTTGCCATAACAGTTGATGTTCACTATATTTTTATATGATGCATGCTGCAATTGAAGTCATGGATAGCATAAACATAAAGGTCTCGTCGAGCTGATCATTTTAGACATATCATTTGCTAAATTTGGAATTATAAAACAAAAGTTATTGATTATTGAAATTCTAGTGGCAATTGGGTAATTTAACTAAACTTGGAATTTTAATTGTGCAAAAGGCAAATTGAAGGTCATATTTGGAATCCTCTCATTTTTCTGATATCCAAACATATATTATTTGTCAAATTTGGAATTGCAAAGGAAAAGTTATTTAAAAATCTGAATTGAATTTGAATTTTGAAATAATTTGGTTAATTTGAATTTCTAAACAGAGTCTGAAAAACACTTAACACTCAGGCCACACTGACCCTAGACGCTGACAGGTGGGTCAGGCTCCTGCGGTCCCACGCGCCAGCGTCTGGAAAGGATAGGGACCGCGGGTTGAACTCCAGAAAACACAGGAGCCTTTTTATAAAAAAAAGCATCTGACGCTGACAGAGGGCCCCGAGGACCGCGGGTTGGCAAAAGCAAAAAGGGGGGGGGTTTGTGCAAAGCTGTCACGCGTACTGTGGATCTTCTCTGCCTGACGAAACTGAAACCACGCTGCACGACAGAGGAAAACAGGGAGCGCGCCGGGCTCGATCTCGCGATCGCGGACGCGCCAGCGAGGGCGGCTACCACTGGGCTGGGCTTCGGTTTGATGACAGGAAGGAGGGAGGCGGCTAGAAGACACTCTCGCGCGCATATGCGGTCTGGCAGGTGCGCGCTCGCCGGTGCACGCGGTGTGCTCGGCGAAACGATCGTCGGCGGCAGGAAGCGAGGCAGGGACAGAGCATGTCTAGGGGGTTCAGGGGCTTACCGCGGTGGCGTCGGCGTGGTCAGATCGAGCAGAGGGGCGGTAGATCGTCGGTGAAGCAGGCGGACGGCCGACTAGGGTTTTCGGCTCGGGCGCGGCAGGTTCTGGTGGCTCCGGTCCGTCTCCTCCTCGACGGCGTGTACAGGCGTGGTGTAGGGGCTCGTGTTGGTCTCCTCGATCACCTCCCCGACGTGCTTGTCGTCTGGAACGGTGTAGCCGCGAGGGGGCCGAGGGTTGCCGGCGATGGAGAAGAGAGGGGGAGAGGGCAGGGCATGGGGTGGATCTGGGGTATCTGGGCGAGGCAGAGAGAGGTGAGGGAGGATAAGAACGCCCGGGGGGCAGGTAGATGGCGTGGGAGGGGAGGAAGCTGGCCAGGGTGGCGTCGGAGTAACTTTCTCCCTTCCTCACGTGAGCCAGGGCAGGGAGCTGGTGGTTGAGCGGGTCCAGGCTGGGTTGGAGAGGCTTCCAGGTGGGGTAGAGGAAGGACAGAGAGGTGGTGGCTCGGTGGAGGGGCCCCAAGCAGAGAGAGAGAGAGGGCTCGGCTAGGGCAGGGTTGGAGCTAGGGTTAGAGTTTGGGGTTCCTTGGGCGTGTGGGGGTAGCTAGGTGGGTCCAGCAGGTAGAGAGAGGGGGTGGCAAGCTGGGGCAGGGCATGGGGTGACCATGCTAGGTAGAAGGAAAGGGGAGGGGTAGCTAGGGTTTTTGCTTAGGGAAAAGGTGTAGATTAGAGGGGAAAGGGTGGCTTAGGGTTTAGGTTTAGCTAGTATGGGGTTTGGGGTAGATTGTTGGGTTTGGCTAAGAGGGGTAAGAAAAAGGGAGGTGGTACTTAGCTTGGTCATGCAAGCTTCATATACAAACTCACAAGACCAAGAAAAAGGAGAAAGGAGGGAAATGTAGAGAGAGATGTTTATGTGAGGATGGGGTGTTTCTTTGGTCCATGCATGATCCAAATAATGACCAAGCAAGATCCAAGAGAGGAGGTGGGTTTAGGTTTGGGCATGCCACTTTAGCACATGTGTGTGCATGGAGCATGGTTTAGAGGTTTAGCTAAAAGGGAGAAGAGAGGGAGAAGATATGATGAAGAACTACAAGCCCAAAACAAGATTTAAGCAAAGGAAAAGATCCACTTAGAATTCAAGTAAAAACCAAAAACTAGAAAAGGTGGCACTTGCATGGCCCATGCAAAATAATTAATGCCAATTTATCCTTGTGAAAACAATAATATTAACATGGCATTATTCATATGCATTCCAAAAAGGTGGGCAAGGTCAAGCAAAGATTATGGGTGGGTTCCAACCAACTAACATGAGCTAGAGATAAAACCAAATTAAAATGCCAAGCTCATATTAATTGGATGGTGGAATATAAGGTGGTGAAAGAAAAGGTGGTGGAGTCCATAAAAGAGATGCCCTCAACTCAACTTGGGCATTTAACAATATATCAAGAGCCAAATACAATATCAAGAGGCAAATACAATTAATCATGCACATGAGATAAGAACCAAACAAGAAAGGGTTTTATATGATGCTCAAATGCAAGGGGACATGATGACATGAGCATGATATGATGATGATGCAACAATTATATGTTGGAAGTGGCCCATTTTATTATTATAACCAGTAGCATTACAGGGGTTAGACAACTGGGATGCTACAACTCTCCCCCACTAAACAAGAATCTCGCCCCGAGATTCTAGAAATAAGAAGAAGAAGATACAAAGAGAGAAGGATGGTTGGCACGGAGTTCATCTTCACGCTCCCATGTTGCTTCATCAACAGAATGATGTGACCACTGCACCTTGCAAAACTTGATGGACTTGTTGCGCGTCCTCCGTTCTGCGGTCTCAAGGATTTTGGTGGGGTGTTCTTGATAAGACAGATCTTCTTGAAGGTCGATTAGCTCATGATCCACGGTCTTGCCGGGGTCTTTGAAGCACTTCTTGAGCTGAGAGATGTGGAAAACATCATGGACTTTGAGTTTTTCCGGAAGCTCAAGTGCATAGGCAACTTCTCCTCTTCTACCATGTATCTTGAAAGGACCGATGTATCTAGGAGCCAACTTTCCTTTGATACCGAAGCGGTGTGTTCCTCTCATGGGAGTGACACGAAGGTAGACGAGATCACCAGGGGCATATACCATATCTGTGTGCTTCCTGTCATAGTTGCTCTTCTGACGACTCTGAGCAATCTTCAGGTTCTCCAGAATGATATGCACCTTCTCCTCTGCCTGAGTTACAATGTCAGGGCCAAACCAGATTCTTTCTCCTGCACCTGACCAACCAATCGGAGTTCTGCACTTGCGACCATAGAGAGCCTCGAATAGTGCCATCTTCAGACTCTTCTGGAAGCTGTTGTTGTAGGAGAATTCAGCATATGGAAGGCATTCCTCCCACTTCATGCCAAACGAGATGACGCAAGCCCGAAGCATATCCTCCAGAATTTGATTGATTCTTTCCACTTGTCCTTGAGACTGAGGGTGGTAAGCAGTGCTGAAGTTCAACTTTGTTCCCAAAGCTTTTTGGAAACTCTCCCAGAACTTTGAGGTGAAGATGCTCCCACGGTCTGAACTGATTTCAAGTGGAACCCCATACAAAGAGACAATCCTGTTGATATAGAGCTCAGCCAACTGAATTCCAGAAATTGTTTCTTTGACTAGGAAGAAATGAGCCACTTTAGAAAGCCTGTCGATGACAACAAAGATTGCATTGTTGCCCTTCTGCGATCTAGGAAACCCAGTGATGAAGTCCATCTCTACTTTCTCCCATTTCCATTCCGGTGGTTTCAATGGCTGTAGAAGACCAAATGGTTTCTGATGGATAGCCTTGACTCTGCGACAGACATCACATTCTGAGACATACTTGGCACAATACCGTTTCAACCCAGGCCACCAATATTGTGTTTTCAAGTCCATGTACATCTTTGTGCTGCCAGGATGGATAGATAGAACCGAATCATGCGCCTCCTTGAGAACTTGGTCTCTCAAACCCGGGTAGTTTGGAACAAACATCCGGTGGTCGAAGAAGAGCGTGCCTTGATCATCAACGTGGAAGGACTCATACTTCGGAAGCCCAAGTTTAGAGATGAGCTTTCTGGTGTGCGGATCACCACGCTGACGAGAGCGAATCTTTTCTTCCAAGAGAGGGGTAGCCAGAAGGTTCAGGAGATGCCCTTGTTCCACAACTTCAAGGTTGAGCTGACGGAATTCCTCGCACAAGAGAGGCTGCTGCTCTTCTATCATGAGGTTGTTGACATAATCTTTTCGGCTAAGCGCATCAGCCATGACGTTTGCTTTGCCTAGAGTGTAGTTGATGGTCACATCAAAGTCATCGATTGCTTCAATCCATCTCCTCTGCCGAAGATTGAGATCAGGCTGAGTGAAGATATACTTCAAACTCTTGTGGTCCGAGAAGATCTCACAACGGTTACCAAGCAAGTAGTGCCTCCATAGCTTCAAAGCAAAGACAACTGCTGCTAGCTCAAGGTCATGTGTGGGATAGTTGATCTCATGCGTCTTCAACTGACGAGAGGCATAAGCAACCACCTGTTTCTCTTGCATAAGGACCGCACCCAATCCTTGCAAAGAGGCGTCACAGAATATCTGGAAAGGCTTAGACGTATCCGGAGGAACCAAGACTGGTGTGGAAGTGAGCTTCTCTTTGAGTGTCTCAAAACTTTCTTGACAAGCAGGAGTCCACAGGTACTTCTTGCCTTTCTTGAGGAGATCGGTAAGAGGCTTTGCTATCTTCGAGAAGTTCTGAACAAAGCGACGGCAATAGCTAGCCAAGCCGAGAAAACTCCGCACTTCCTTGACATTAACAGGAGGAAGCAATTCAACAATTGTCTTCACGGTTTCCGGGTTGACTGCAATGCCCTTGGCAGAGATAACATGACCCAGGTATGTTACTTCAGGCAGCCAAAACTCACACTTTGAGAACTTTGCATACAAGCGGTTCTCGCGAAGCTTGTTCAGGACACACCGCATGTGTTCTTCATGCTCCTCCTTGGACTTGGAATAGACCAGAATGTCATCCAGATATACCACAACAAACTTATCCAGGTACTCCATGAAAACGGAGTTCATCAGCCTCGAGAAGGTAGCAGGTGCGTTGGAGAGACCGAAAGACATGACCGTGTACTCATACAGGCCATAGCGGGTGGTGAAAGCTGTTTTGGGCACATCTTCTTTGCGAATTTTGATTTGGTGATAACCACTTCTCAAGTCCAGCTTAGAGAACACCACAGCTCCTGCTAGCTGATCAAAAAGATCATTTATCCGAGGGAGAGGATATTTGTTCTTGATGGTTTTGGCATTGAGAGCCCGGTAGTCAACACATAGCCTATCGGTTCTGTCACGCTTCTTCACAAAGATTGTTGGGCTACCCCAGGAAGAAGTGCTGTGTTGAATGAAACCCAATTTCTCTTGTTCATCAAGTTGTCGTTTGAGTTCAGCCAACTCAGAAGGACCCATCTTATATGGCCGCTTGGAGATAGGAGCCGTTCCAGGTTCAAGCTCAATCACGAATTCAACCTCGCGATCCGGAGGCATACCTGGCAACTCTTCAGGAAAGACATCTGGGAACTCACAGACCACTGGTACCCTCTGAATAGCTTCCATAGCATCATCATTCAGAGCAGCCAAGGAATAGAGCTGGACAGCAGGAGTCAGACTTGGAGAAAAGACTACATGGCCTTCAGGAATCTTCAGAGACACTGAGCGTTCAGCACAATCAATCACAGCTGCATTTGCTGTCAACCAATCCATGCCCAAGATGACATCAATGTCAGAATTGCCCAGAATAATTAAAGAAGCCAAGAAGGAAGAACCACCAATCTCAACTTGATTGCCATGGCTGATATGCTCAGCCCTCATGTTTGAACCCGGTGATTGTACCACCAACCGCTTAGAGAGAGGAACCATGACTAACTCATTCTCTCCTGCAAACTTGTGTGACACAAAAGAATGCGATGCACCAGAATCGAACAAAACTCGTGCAGGGACTGAGTTAACGGATAGCATACCCATCACCACTCCAGGTGCATGCTCAGCTTGAGCGGCGCTGACACAATTGGCACGAACAACCGCAGACCCGGGCTTGGTGTTGATGTTGAGAGCCCGAGGTGGTGGTGCACGAACCGAAGGAGAGCTTGTTGCAGATCTTGGCGGGGGTTGAGGGAGAGCTTTGTTCTTCATTGGACAGTTCCAGTGGGGATGTCCAGGATCTCCACACGTGAAGCAGGCACCAGCTGGACGTGGAGCAGAGTAGCCAGGGACTCCGCCAGGCGCTCCAGGGTAGTGGTTGTTGTAGCCCCTGGGAGCCGCAGTGGTGAAGTTTGGTGGCCTTGGCGCGAAACTTGCAGGTCTTGGTGGAGCCGGGAGCGACGGTGGGGTGTTAGGAACCCAGACACGCCGCTTAGAAGGAGCTGCCATAACCGAAGAGCTTGATGCATCCCTGTTATGTTTCTTGGACTCCTCAAACATCTGCCTGCTTGCCTCCTCTTGCAGTGCTGTGTGCTATAGTTCCAGGAAGGTTGCCGGTCTTGCATGCGTGATTGCATACTTGATCGACGCATTGAGCCCTTGCCTGAACCTTTTCTGCTTCTTCTTGTCATCAGATACCTCATCACCACCATAACGAGACAGATTCATGAAGTTCCTGATATAGGTGTTGACGTTATCATTCCCTTGCTTCAGGTTGAGAAAAGCCTCCTTCATCCTTTCCATTACAATCTCTGAGAGAAACTGCTCTTTGAACGCTCCAGTGAACCTTTCCCAAGTTGGCTGGAAACCAGTGCAGCTTGCCTTCAAGTAGTTCTCCCACCAGAGAGCTGCATCTCCCTTGAGAAGGTGAGTAGCGCACTTGACCCACTCCTGTTCCGGAACATCAGCAGTCTCGAGCAACCTTGAGATCTCACGCAGCCAATCATCCGCGTCCAGAGGTCGTTCAGAAACATCAAACTGACGAGGGTTAAACTTGAGGAAGCTCTTGATGTCTCCACGCCTAGGAGGTGGAGGAAGTGGAGCAAACTCGTTTCTTCTGACACTCTCCTCAAAGCGCTGTTGGTTCTCTTGCATAGCTGCCAAAGCATTAGCAATGTTTGACAGCGCGGAGCCCAGTTCCGGAGGTATGTCCTCATCAGTCCGGCGTGGTGGAGCCATCCTGTCATTGATATAAAACTCAAGTCAGTACTATAATGGAGAATGATAATAATCCAAAATAGTACCAAGATGGAATTAACCAAGATTAAAGGATACAATTTACTGAGATGATATTAAAATATCAACAAAGTTCATAGCACCTAAAAGATATTAAGCATATCGCACACGACTGAAAAGGAGTGTGGTACACAAACATATCAAAGAAAAATTTTCCACAAATTTCGGCATTACAATACCAATAGATGCGCAAAATTACTTAACGAATCAAGATTAGTGACTCTACCGATTCAATATACAAAAGCGAATGATACAAGTAGTGGTATGGTCGCGACTCCATCCCGCACTCAAATCATTACTCCGCACATGAACAAGTGGAACACATATCCTAACCCCTTCTTCTCACGACGAAACCTAAAGATTGGTAACTACGGAAACGAACACCCCAAACAAGATAGCGTCGGATACAAAGAGGAAGACAGATTGCGTCGGTTTGCAAAAGCCTGTCGGTATGGAATGTACCAACAGTTGATAACCAAAGGCAGATAAGATAACAACTTGGATGCAACAGGTAGACAAGGGATTACACACACACACACACACACACAACCTATGGTACTACGGAAACCCAGAACACGTGAATCCTAGTTTGAACTTTGAGAAGAGGATTGAAAACGTTGCACTTCCTTACCAGAAAAGGGTGGGTGGGAGGGTAAGAAGAAAAGTGGAAGCAGTCCTACTCTCGCGTTTTGTTTTTCCCTAATATACATAACTACCAAAATATTTCTAGACTGACAACGACCGTTTGGCTGAAACCCTAAAGGTCGGGATGGCTCTGATACCAATTGTAACTACCTCGGTGAATTACGCTCCTAGATACAAGCCTGGATGAGTGGTAGTGGTTGAAATAGTACGGTGGGGCCCCAAAAGCCACTCACTGGTAGTCCTTTCAGACGTCCCAACCACTACCCTCTCAACGGGACCTGTACGGGTGGCGTAATCGGCAGGCGAAGGGATCAACTACGTACACAAGTGGGTATGTACGCAAGCCACCATACAAGAGTACATCAGAGCCATACCATCTAGAAAGAAAGGAAATATAGCAACGCCATACGGCAAGATTCAAATGACCTAGATAGATCTATATTTTAGGATACTTCCTCATACAACACACATCAGAGTATCATGCGGAAGCGGCAAACAAAATCCGAGTACGGATAAGAATCAAATCGGCATAAGATGCCATAGAATAAGCACATCCCAACTACAGGTCTCACGGATCCCCGTGCCCGGAATCTCTACACCGAACGATCGTTGCCCACATCATCAGCTTCTTCCACCCAGTATCCGTCCTGCGGGGGTACCTGTCCATCTGAACCAATAATTTATCGTGTGAGACCCTAAGGGTACTCAGCAAGTCTGAATGCCTCTAAAGGGGACACAACCTGGGGTGACGCAATTGCAGCGAAAGATAAACCCTAGCAGTTCTACAGATAAACGCTAACCATCCGTATAACCAATGATAGACGGATGTCCGTGAATTTAAGAACAACAGTTATAATGGTAATCTCATCAGATCCATCCTCCTCCCTGCTTACCAACAAGGAAGCGGACGAACAACCCCCCATCCGTTGGCAATTTTATTAACCATTCCATGAGTGTTGCACTATTTACTAGTCAAGTTACTTAGTCAGAGTAAGGCGGTACTTTAGTTATGCTTGTCTATGATCGAGAAACTGTGCTCCAAGTCGTCCATATCCGCGGACACGGCTTTCAGAAAGTTTTACCCGGCCGGGGTGCACCAATAGCAACACACACTCGATCAACCTCGGAAAAACCAAATCAAAACCCAACGAGGCCTTCACGACAAAGCAATCACAAGATTCAGAAATATTTCAGGGGGCCACCCCTTTGAGTAGATCCCGCAACGAAGTAAGCTAGCTCCGAGACGGACTCAAGGTCTGGGTAGACGGCTGTGAGCGACTGGGAACCCCAAACGGGGCTTGTCGACACCGCGAAAACGTGTCCCGATCCTAAACAGTACAGGTGCTATCTGTCGCACAATCATAAATAAAGCAGTAAAACATGGCATAAGTACAGGATCGTAAATAAAACCTCAAACTAGTTTGTGGCCCCAAGAAATAAGACGGAATCAAGCTCTGGCTCAGGGGGGTCCCATATACCTCCCGGATGTGGATAGCGCGATAAATCAAGGAACAGGAATCAAGTACTCGGGGTCTTACGGGACACAGGTGAGCAGGAAAAACCAAATAGCAGATGTTGCTCACCGGTGCCACTTTCTTTAGTTATCCCAGAACTACTCAGGTTAAGTTGTTTAGGTACCTCATTATCCATCAGACTCTCACATACCCTACACATGCTGTTCTACGACTCGCATGGCTCAAACAACTCCTATAGTAATGGCTCATGGGATGGAGGAACAAGCTTGGTGGGGTTTAAAAGTAAAGGCTATGCATACTTGGGATTCAATTTAATGCAATCGCGACTCAATGATGCAAGAATAAGATAGAGGCAATAGGTACTGTATGTATGCAAGCATGTGGAAGTGCTTGCCTGTTAACTCAGTTGAAGCGAGGGACGGATCTGGGTAGTGCTCCTGGTTCTCTTGATACAACCCCTGCTTAGTGTCTATCCGAGAAAAACCAAACAAACAAGGCCAACATGAATATAAAGCACAAGCATATGAATAAGATGCGTCAAGCAAACAATCATGCCATGATGAATGATGCACAATTTACATGGCAAGAAGGTAGCATGGCATGGTGAGGTGTGGAAAACAAGTAGCAACATTTTAGTGGAGTTTTGGTTCACATTTTGTTGCCATAACAGTTGATGTTCACTATATTTTTATTTGATGCATGCTGCAATTGAAGTCATGGATAGCATAAACAGAAAGGTCTCGTCGAGCTGATCATTTTAGACATATCATTTGCTAAATTTGGAATTATAAAACAAAAGTTATTGATTATTAAAATTCTAGTGGCAATTGGGTAATTTAACTAAACTTGGAATTTTAATTGTGCAAAAGGCAAATTGAAGGTCATATTTGGAATCCTCTCATTTTTCTGATATCCAAACATATATTATTTGTCAAATTTGGAATTGCAAAGGAAAAGTTATTTAAAAATCTGAATTGAATTTGAATTTTGAAATAATTTGGTTAATTTGAATTTCTAAACAGAGTCTGAAAAACACTTAACACTCAGGCCACACTGACCCTAGACGCTGACAGGTGGGTCAGGCTCCTGCGGTCCCACGCGCCAGCGTCTGGAAAGGATAGGGACCGCGGGTTGAACTCCAGAAAACACAGGAGCCTTTTTATAAAAAAAAGCATCTGACGCTGACAGAGGGCCCCGAGGACCGCAGGTTGGCAAAAGCAAAAAGGGGGGGTTTGTGCAAAGCTGTCACGCGTACTGTGGATCTTCTCTGCCTGACGAAACTGAAACCACGCTGCGCGACAGAGGAAAACAGGGAGCGCGCCGGGCTCGATCTCGCGACCGCGGACGCGCCAGCGAGGGCGGCTACCACTGGGCTGGGCTTCGGTTTGATGACAGGAAGGAGGGAGGCGGCTAGAAGACACTCTCGCGCGCATATGCGGTCTGGCAGGTGCGCGCTCGCCGGTGCACGCGGTGTGCTCGGCGAAACGATCGTCGGCGGCAGGAAGCGAGGCGGGGACAGAGCATGTCTAGGGGGTTCAGGGGCTTACCGCGGTGGCGTCGGCGTGGTCAGATCGAGCAGAGGGGCGGTAGATCGTCGGTGAAGCAGGCGGACGGCCGACTAGGGTTTTCGGCTCGGGCGCGGCAGGTTCTGGTGGCTCCGGTCCGTCTCCTCCTCGACGGCGTGTACAGGCGTGGTGTAGGGGCTCGTCTTGGTCTCCTCGATCACCTCCCCGACGTGCTTGTCGTCTGGAACGGTGTAGCCGCGAGGGGGCCAAGGGTTGCCGGCGATGGAGAAGAGAGGGGGAGAGGGCAGGGCATGGGGTGGATCTGGGGTATCTGGGCGAGGCAGAGAGAGGTGAGGGAGGATAAGAACGCCCGGGGGGCAGGTAGATGGCGTGGGAGGGGAGGAAGCTGGCCAGGGTGGCGTCGGAGTAACTTTCTCCCTTCCTCACGTGAGCCAGGGCAGGGAGCTGGTGGTTGAGCGGGTCCAGGCTGGGTTGGAGAGGCTTCCAGGTGGGGTAGAGGAAGGACAGAGAGGTGGTGGCTCGGTGGAGGGGCCCCAAGCAGAGAGAGATAGAGGGCTCGGCTAGGGCAGGGTTGGAGCTAGGGTTAGAGTTTGGGGTTCCTTGGGCGTGTGGGGGTAGCTAGGTGGGTCCAGCAGGTAGAGAGAGGGGGTGGCAAGCTGGGGCAGGGCATGGGGTGACCATGCTAGGTAGAAGGAAAGGGGAGGGGTAGCTAGGGTTTTTGCTTAGGGAAAAGGTGTAGATTAGAGGGGAAAGGGTGGCTTAGGGTTTAGGTTTAGCTAGTATGGGGTTTGGGGTAGATTGTTGGGTTTGGCTAAGAGGGGTAAGAAAAAGGGAGGTGGTACTTAGCTTGGTCATGCAAGCTTCATATACAAACTCACAAGACCAAGAAAACGGAGAAAGGAGGGAAAGGTAGAGAGAGATGTTTATGTGAGGATGGGGTGTTTCTTTGGTCCATGCATGATCCAAATAATGACCAAGCAAGATCCAAGAGAGGAGGTGGGTTTAGGTTTGGGCATGCCACTTTAGCACATGTGTGTGCATGGAGCATGGGTTAGAGGTTTAGCTAAAAGGGAGAAGAGAGGGAGAAGATATGATGAAGAACTACAAGCCCAAAACAAGATTTAAGCAAAGGAAAAGATCCACTTAGAATTCAAGTAAAAACCAAAAACTAGAAAAGGTGGCACTTGCATGGCCCATGCAAAATAATTAATGCCAATTTATCCTTGTGAAAACAATAATATTAACATGGCATTATTCATATGCATTCCAAAAAGGTGGGCAAGGTCAAGCAAAGATTATGGGTGGGTTCCAACCAACTAACATGAGCTAGAGATAAAACCAAATTAAAATGCCAAGCTCATATTAATTGGATGGTGGAATATAAGGTGGTGAAAGAAAAGGTGGTGGAGTCCATAAAAGAGATGCCCTCAACTCAACTTGGGCATTTAACAATATATCAAGAGCCAAATACAATATCAAGAGGCAAATACAATTAATCATGCACATGAGATAAGAACCAAACAAGAAAGGGTTTTATATGATGCTCAAATGCAAGGGGACATGATGACATGAGCATGATATGATGATGATGCAACAATTATATGTTGGAAGTGGCCCATTTTATTATTATAACCAGTAGCATTACAGGGGTTAGACAACTGGGATGCTACACAAGACATTCTACACACTTAACAAGTGTTCAGTGTGTCACTCATACACAGCAATCAGGCTCGAATAAGAACAGCAGCTCTCCAAGGAACAGCAGCAATCCATTATATTGGAGTTCTTAATATGAAAGTGCTAACATGCTCAACTCATTTATCCAGTGCATATAAAAATGTATATGGGCATGCCAGCATGCTTTTCTATGATGATTACTTCCAAATCAACATGCTCAACTCATTTCTCCAGGAACACTATATACTCTTTTACCATTTCAACAAATTATCATAACACTATGTACATTTCAACAGATTAAATATAGCTATGGCCACTATAGAGAAGAATTTACTTTCTAATATCAAAACTGACATCATTTTTACAAAGTTACAGTGTTCACCCAACAGCGGAACAACTAGGATCAAAGTCATCAACTTATGATTAATGTTTTAAGGCACTCAACCAATTACCAAGCATATTAGTGAAATGGAGTATATGTTAGATTGTCATCTAGCAAACTAACAGTAAAAAAAGTGGTTAAAAATTATGCCTCAGCATACATACCAGAGGAAGAATCTCATTTTTAATGTGATTTCAGGTTTTGAACATTCCTTGTTTTGAACTACAAAGGGTTACTAAGAGTGGTAGCCAACCGATACTTTTTATTGTTCAGCAGTTGAACCAAAATCAGAAATACACATTTGATTTTTAGTACTTGTTACCCTTGCAGAAACCCTAGCTAACCCGTGGAGATAGGGAGAGAAGTGGAGAGGGGAGAGAGGGAGAGAGGGGAGAAGGCTCACCTCTAAGACGAGGACGATGACGAGTGCGCGGGCGAGGCGGCGGCCTCCTCCTCCTCAACCTCGAGCGGCGGCGGCCTCCTCCTCCTCGAGCAGCGGTGACCTCCACAGATCGGCAGCGACGCGGGCCTCCTCCTCCTCGATTGGCCCGGGCTTCCTCCTCCATGAGCGGCGCGGGCCTCCTCCTCCTCCACGGATCGGCAGCGGCGCGGGTGTCCTCCTCCACGTATCGGCTGGAGGCGGCGGCCGAGGGGATCGATCGGGCTGGGAGAGTGATGGGGATGAGTGTGAGAGATGGGGGATTGGAATCGATGGCGTGGATAAAACCCAGATAGGCATAGCGCACTATGCCAGAGTGCGCTACGGATATCTCTAGCGCACTCGGGCTAGTGCGCTACGCCTATCTGGGATCTAACCACTCTATAACAAGAGTCCAGCGCTCCTTCTAGCAAGAACTCTTGTCTATCCCACTAGTTCTACCCACTACTTTATTCTAAACTTGTGAGCACCCAGGTTCGAATCCTGGTGCCCCACTTTTTTATTTTTATTTTAAAAATACTTTTAAATGTTCCAAAAAATGCCAAAAAGTGGTGGTATATGCCATACAAGTTTTGTTTTGTTTTTAAAATACTTTTAAATATTCCAAAAATGCCCAAAAGTGATAATATATGTCATAAAAGTGTTACAAATATGATTCAAAGTATAAATAAATTTCATAATAATTTGTCCATGAATATTACAATCTTTTTCGACCACGCGTTTTACAATATTTTTTGAGCTAGCATTTTACAATCTTTTTTCCCTTCTTTGTCGCGGTTGAATAATTTAGCCCCGACACTTTAATGTTTCTTCTTTCGAACGGGCTACCTTTTTTGTGTAGGGTTGTTCTTTTTCTTCTTGTGATGTATGTTGCTGCATCGAGTCGTCGTCATCTTCAATCTTTGGATCGCCGTACTGGTCGAAGTCTTGCTCGTTAGCGACTCCATCCATTCCGATGATGTTTCTTTTTCCTCTCCTCACGACAACACGGCTAGGATTTGTCGGGTCGGTAATGAAAAAACATTGGTCCACTTTGGTAGCCAGTACCCACGGTTCATTTTTCGTGGCCACGTTCGCACCGACGGCCTTGGATTTGGCTGCTTTGGGTATAACCATGGTTGTGAAATACCGGTCTTCTCTTTCGATGCTCTTTGCCCATCTGACACGGAACATCGGCACCTTTTCTCCACAGTAGTCGAGCACCCAGATCTCCTCGATTCTTCCGTAGAATCTTTCCTTCACGTTGTCATCGGTGTAGAATTCCGATGTTACGCCTGAGTTCTAATAATCACACTTTTTGTCCTTTTCCTCCGTGTAGAATGTGTAGCCGTTGATATCATACGCCTGATAGGTCAACAGGTTTTGCATCGGTCCCTGCGACAAGGTGAATATGATCTTTTCCGTGTTAGAAGAAAGCGATCGCGGGGGATTATCAAGGAGTGTCTGTCTAAACCAACTCATGAAATCTGAGTTGTGCTCTTTGATTATTTCTCCCTGCGTCCTCTGTATGCCCCAGTCACTGTACTTCTTCTCGATTAACCTTTTGTGCTTATGTACCCAAGGATCGACCAGTTCTAAATGCTGTAGCACGACGGGGTTTGCTCGATCAAAGTCTGCGCGTCGAAAATCAAAGTCTGCATGCAGTATGCGACGACCCTCTCGGTGACCAGATCCGTCGAGCTTGCCAAGGTGCCTGTTGATGGGAAGACCGACAGGGTTCTCGATGTCTAGATAATTCGTGCAGAAAGAGATGCACTCTTCCGCCAGAAAGCCCTTGGCTATTCTTCCATCTGGACGGGACCTATTGCGAACGTATCCTTTGATGTGTCCGTTCATCCTTTCGAACGCCATCATGCTGAGGAGGAACATCGGCCCGAGTTGTACGATGTCCTCCACGACATGGACCAGCAGATGCACCATAATGTCAAAGAATCACTACTAGGAAACAGGTTGTTAGTGGCGCACCCGAAATGCCCATCCATGGCGCACTAGCAGTGCGCCACGGGCCTTGCGCTACGGCTATCTCTCAGCCGTGGCGCACTGCCTAGTGCGCCACAGAAGTTTAGATACAGGCGTGGCGCACATGCCAGTGCGCCACAGAAGTTTGGGCAGGTGCGCCACGCGTATGAAACGGTAACCGTGGCGCACTAGGTGCTGTGCGCCACGGATATAAATTTCAAAATTCAAAAAAAAAGCAGCAGATCTGGATCTCGTCGTCAGTGCCGTTGCGCGTCGGTGCAGGTCGCCGTCGTCGCCTCCTCGTCGTCACCTTGTTGTCGTCGTCGAAACTGCAAGGAGGAGGAGGAGAATAGGAGGAAGAGGAGGAGAAGAGGAGGAGAAGAAGAAGAGGAGGCAAAGGAGGAAGAGGAGGAGAAGAAGCAGAGGAGGCAGAGGAGGAAGAGGAGGAGAAGAAGAGGAGGCAGAGGAGGAAGATGAGGAGAAGAAGAGGAGGAGGAGAAGAAGAGATGGAGGAAGAGAGGGAGGAAGGGAGATCGACGTCGCCGTTGTCACTGCGAGGAGGAGGAGAAGGAGGTCGACGTCGCGCCGTCACTGCAAGGAGAGGAGAAGGGAGAAGGAGAAGGGAGAAGGGAGAAGGAAGAAGGAAGAAGGAAGAAGGAAGAAGGAAGAAGGAAGAAGGAAGAAGGAAGAAGGAGGTCGACGTCGCGCCGTCACTGCAAGGAGAGGAGAAGGGAGAAGGAGAAGGAAGAAGGAAGAAGGAAGAAGGAAGAAGGAGAAGGGAAAGGGAGAGGAAGAGGGAAAATGGGAAGGGAAAAGGGGAAAGGGGAAAGGAAAAGGGAGGAGGGCGGGGTGGGGATTCAAATTTGAATCCCGCCCAAGCTTATCCGTGGCGCACTAGGTGTAGGTGCGCTACGGATAAGTCGCCCTGTTTTTTTTCTGCAGGAAAAAACGGTTTTTTGACCATAACTTTTTACTCTTTTCGAATTTTGAAAATCTAAAAAATCGCTAAACGACCTAAAGGGGTTGCAAGCGGATCTGGAATCTCGTTCTGGTCATTTTGGTATATTATACGATTTTTTTCGATATCGTATGCAAAAGTTACGGCCTTTTTACCGTGGCATTACTTTTTTTGCAAATAAAGTCGAAACTCATTTCTGTTAATTTTACTAGAAGCTATACCACATTACCTACCTAAATATGAAAGGATTTAATTTTTTGAAGTGTTTATCATTTTCGTTTATTTTTTGCAAACCCTAAAAAGGCGATCCACGGGGGGGGGGGGGGGGGGGTGGAGTTGGTGCATGCCACTTAGGCGTAGGGCACTAGGGCAGAGTGCCCTACGGCTAAGTTTGTACATCTGTGGCGCACTAGGCCGAGTGCGCCACAGAAGTTTGTGGCCATTTCAGAGCAGAGGGGGGCATGCGCTTAGGCGTAGCGCACCAGACCCATGTGCGCCACAGATGACCCTAACAACCGTGGCGCACCTGACTATAGTGCGCTACAGATGTTTGGCGTGCGGCCAACAGGGCCCTGGCCCACACACATCTGTGGCGCACTATAGTCATGTGCGCCACAGTTGTTCTAGTTATTAGTAGGGCACTGCCCACAGGTGAGCCACGCCTGTTTTAGCCGTGGGGCACTTCAACCATGTGAGCCACGGATGTGCTGATTACCTATAGCCGTTTTCCTAGTAGTGAATGCGGGTGGGAAGTAGACCTCAAGCTCACATAGTATCACCACGATCTCCTCCTGTAGCCTCCCGAGCTGATTCACGCCAATCGACTTCCTAGAGATGACGTCGAAAAACTTGCAGAGGCCAAATAACGTTTCACGGACGTGCTCGTCCATTATCCCTCTTAGTGCGACCGGAAGTACCTGCGTCATTAGCACGGCACAGTCGTGAGACTTCATGCCACTGAACCTCTGCTTCGCCTCGTCTAGGTATCTTCTTATCTTGCCCGCGTAGCCATAAGGAAATTTTACTCCTAGAAGGCACTTGAAAAACTGTTTGATCTCATCCTGGCTTAGAGTGAAGCAAGAAGGAGGGCAGTAATATTCGTTCTTCTTGAACTTTTTACCCTTCCGACGACCTTGTGTCGTATCCGACTCATGATCATCGTCATCTTCCTGATCATCAGGAGTAGTGCGTCCTCCGTGAAGCTCCTTCCGGATACCCAAGCATATCAGGTCGTGCCTTGATGTGCGTCCTCCGTGAAGCTCCTTCCGGATACTCCTTGTATGTACTTCTTCTTCATGCATAACCATGGAGGGAGGTTGTACATCCATACAAACACGGGCCAAGTGCTGTGCGTGCTGCTCTGGCTACCAAACGGATTGAGTTCGAGGTCCAATGCTTTCCACTGGATAGCATTTGAAGGGTGCGTCAGCAACTCATCCTTTTTGGGGTCATCATCATCATCTCCTGGCTTCTTCCTTTCCGCATGCCATCGCATGAGCTTCCCTTCCTTAGGGTCCGCGAAATAGCGCTGCAGACGAGGAGTGATAGGAAAGTACCATACCAATTTTTGAGGTGCTTTCTTCCCTTTCTTGTATCGACTCACGCCGCACACCGGACATGTGGTTTTCTCCGCGTCCTCGCCCCGATAAATGATGCAATCGTTGATGCATATGTGATATCTAACATGCGGTAGATCGGTAGATCTAACGTGGTGATACCATACCACAGGGATTAGTAACATCCGTGGAGCACATGCCGTAGTGCGCCACGGATGTGTCTGGCCGTTTCACAGCAGAGAGGGGCATGCGCTTCGGCGTAGCGCACCCCCTCCATGTGCGCCACGGTTGACGCTAACAACCGTAGCGCACCTACCCTATGTGCGCTACGGATGTCTGGCGTGCGGCCAAAAGGGCCCTGGCCCACACATATCTGTGGTGCACTATGGTCATGTGCGACATGGTTGTTTTAGTTACTAGTAGGGCACTGTCCATAGGTGAGTCACGCATGTTTTAGACGTGGGGCACTTCAACCATGTGAGCCACGGATGTGCTGATTACTTATAGTCATTTTCCTAGTAGTGAGGGATAGACGAAAATGTTTGAGATCTCCCTGTTATGAAATTATCCATTTAAGGTGGTCTAGTATTTTTGAAAAATATGACGGTAGTATTTTGAATTAGCCATTTGGTGGTTGCGTCACAAAACCGACCTTTTTTGCACTCAGTAAATGGAAAACGCCTTTTTTGTGCGACGAAAAGGAAAACTTCCTCCTGAAACATTGTTCACCATCCCATGATGCACACTTATGCACAATATGGACACATTATCACAAACTATGTCTTCATTCTAGCCATAACATTGGTCATTTGACCCAAAAGCCTAGAAACCTCGAATGAGATAGGTCATTTTGTGAAGGTTTTTTTGAGACATAATCAATATACCAAGTTTGATATATTTCCTTCTAACTATGTCATATAATATGACACCACGCCAAGGTTTCACGTTGTTTGGATCGTTTTTAAATTTATGATGCCCGTTTTAAACTATCGTTAAACTCTATCGAAGGGCGGGCATGAAGATTCTTAGCTCGGGGCTGATACTCGCTAAACTTAAAGTGGATCTATGATGAAACAACATATTTTAAACCTAAAAATCATTTTTGTAAAAAATTATGAGCGTCCGATCATGTACCTATAGTTCATATCTGACCCACTTCCTACCGATTCGGCAAGAATTTATCTTTTTCACCAGGAATAGACGGAAATGTTTGAGATCCCCCTGTTATGACATTATCCATGTAAGGTGTTCTAGTATTTTTGAAAAATGTGACGGTAGTATTTTGAATTAGCCATTTGGTGGTTGCTTCACAAAACCGTCTGTTTTTTGCACTCGGTAAATGGAAAATGGTTTTTTGGTGCGACGAAAAGGAAAACTTTCTCCTGAAACATTGTTCGCCATCCCATGATGCACACTTATGCACAATATGGACACATTATCACAAACTATGCCTTCATTCTAGCCATAACATTGGTCATTTGACCCGAAAGCCTAGAAACCTCGAACGAGATAGGTAATTTTGTGAAGGTTTTTTGAGACATAATCAATATACCAAGTTTGATATTTTTCCTTCTAACTATGTCACATAATATGACACCACGCGAAGGTTTCACGTTGTTTGGATCGTTTTTGAATTTATGATGCCCGTTTTGAACTATCGTTAAACTCTGTCGAAGGGCGGGCATGAAAATTCTTAGCTCGGGGCTGAGATTCGCTGTAGCACCCCGGGTAAAACCACTACTAGAAAATCGCGTGTCTTATCTATGTGCATCATCATGACATCATCATACATCTATCTGTCTAAAACTATTTTGCTAAAAACCCTATTTTATTTTCTATATTAATTCCTCCCTATTACTTCAAATCAAAACACCGGTGCTTCCGGATATCTCAGTTTGTCTAAAAACAAATTACAAAAATCTTTTAAATAATACATCAAATTTTATATTGTTTTTAGGAGGCAACCGGCCAGGCCCAAAAGGCCCAACCGGCTGCAACCCTAACCCTAAAAACCACCCTAGACCTACCCCAAATCCCACCCTACCTCTCACCCGCCGCCACCCCTGGCTCTACACGCACACACCAGCACACACGCACGCATGACCCAACCACAGCCCGACCCACCCTGGCTCGACACAAACCCACGCACACCCCACCCTCCCGATCGAACCCCTGACCCCAACCACCGACGCTCCCGCATCGACCCCACCCCGCATCCTCGCCCCTTTCGCGAACGCCCCTCGCTCGTCTCCTTCCCCAACCCACGCAACCCTCCCTGCGCCGCCTACAGGACGCGTCCGCGACCTGCGAGCCTGAGCCGCAGCGCCGCCTCTGCCCTCCTCTCCTTCAGTCGCGGTCCCGCTCTCCCTCTGGCGGCCGCGACCTCCCTCCCCGGCAGCGAGCTCTCGCCTCCCTAGCATCCCTCTCCCCAGCCGTGCGCCTCCGGCTCGTCACCCTCTCCCCGCGAGCTCCTCCCACAGAACCCGCGTCGAGGCCGGCCCCTGTTCTGCCGCCTGCAGGCCCTTGACCTCGCCGTCCCTGTAAGCATCGAGCGCTTCCGCCAAGAACTCCGCTCGCACGATCTCGCCGGTCTCTGTCCCCAGGAGCAACCGCCGCGTCGCCCCCTCGCCATCGGCCTCGTCCGCGTCCGCCCCTGCAACCTCTTGCCGCGCTGCCCTCTACAAGGTCGCCCCGACACCGCCTCTGGTCGCGCAGCACCGCCTGGTTCCGGCCGCCCTGCCGCCTCCCCGTTGCCAGAGCGCCACCCGGCCGTCGCCTCGTGCCCTGCAGTGACCCGTCGGCCCCGACACCATGGCCGCTGGCCGCCATCTCTGCCCCAGGCCTCCACCCCGCCGTGCGTCCTCCTCTTTGGCACCTCCTCGTCCTTGGTCGCGTCCTGCCTCCGCATGCGTGTGCTTCGTAGGGTGTCGCGCCCGCTATCCATCAGTGTGTATCCAGGAAGCCCGTGCCCCTATATTCTGCTCCAAGCATGTCTCCGTCATGACCATGTTGTGGTGTTTCAGATGTAACGATGCACTGACAAGGTATGTGTGTAGGGTTCGCATCATAGAAAACAAAAATTTTCCTACGATGTGAACTACTATGTACCAAGATCTATCTACTAGATACAAACAACGGGCGGATGTATATCCGTAGAGAACATACCCTTGAAGACCGACAAAGCTTAACGAGTCCAAACTCGTGGTTGATGTAGACGATCTCTTGCCGATCTCAAGATCGAGAGGAAGTCCTAGCGCCGCAAAACAGCAGCGCATCCGTGCTCGCACACACGTTCGAGGCACCGAGCAACCTCCGCCTCCTCGCTCCAGCGATGCAGCGGAAGCACAACTCTTTCTTGCCGAAAAGCCACCGGGAACATGTATCTCGCTAGTCCGAGACCATGGGGGATAAATTCTAGAGGGGGAGAGAGATCCTTCACGAGGAGGTGTGATGTGAGAGGAGGAGAGGGGGGCCTTTTATAGGGGAGAGGGGGGGCACCCAAGGGGCATGGCGCCCAGCCATGGGGCTGCCCCCACCTCTTCCACATTCATGTGGGTGGAGCTCCCACTCAAAATGAAAAGCCTCCACTCCCATTAAAAAGCCTCCACTCAAAAATCCACTCACATGCATTAAATTTCCACCAAATTTAATGCAAGCTCTCATTTAAATAAAACTCTTTTATTTATTTATTCAGAATTTTGTTAATTACTTTAATTAACAAACATTCACATAAAACCCCTTGCTAGTATTTCATTTCACATGCAGAACCAGTTTCAGCAATTTCAACCGAAACAGTTTCGGTGTCTAGTGAAATAAATTCCTGCGCTTTCCTTTTCTTTTCGGCATGAAACTTTTGCTCCAATTGGATGTCGGTGTCTCTTAAGTGTGTCACCCTACGGTTCGCGAATAATGTGGACATGATCGAGACCCCTCTCAGATCAATAATCAGAAGCGGGATCTGGAGACCCATACTGACTCCCACACATTCAACGATGACTTTCTTGTGATCGTCGGAACCTTTTACGCTAGTATCTTAATCCTTTTGTTTCGCGATATATTACATGTCCGAGATTCGATCATCGGTATCTCCATACCTAGTTTAATCTCGTTACCGACATGCACTCTTTTCTCGTTCCCGTGATATAACATTCTAGTGATCAAATCACTTGCTTGCAAGCTAATCAATGTGATATCACCGAGAGGGCCCAGAGTATATCTATCCGTCATCGGGATGAACAAATTCCACTCTTGATCCATGAGCCTCAACATAACACTTTATTAGTTCTGAACCCACCTTTATAATCACCCTGTTACGGTGTGACGTTTGATGTTATCAAGAAACTCTTCCGGTGTTAGTGATTGACATGATCTCATGGTCTAAGGATAAGGATCACTTCGTAAGTTGTTATAGCAATATAAACTCAATGACTTTGATCGTAATGCTATACTTCGGATGAATGTTCATCACACCATTACACTAATGTTGTGACCCCGTTATTAACAACATCCAATGTCCATGATCAGGAAACCTTGATCATCTTGTTAATCAACGAGCTAGTTTATGAGAGAGGCATAACTAGGAACTTCCTTTTTGTTTATTAAACACACATGTATTAACGTTTCCGTATTAATACAATTATAGCATGCAAAATAAACATTTATCATAAATAAGGAATATGATAATAACCACTTTATTATTGCCTCTCGGGCATATTCCCTTCAGTCTCCCACTTGCACTAGAGACAATAATCTAGTTTGAGAACTTTGTGTATTGAACACCTATGGCTTTCTGGTGTTCCATATACACAATTGCAAGTGGTTAACATAATCTACGGATCTGACGCTTTCAGGTCCGTGTGTATTTGCATGTCTTTGCGTCTTTACGCATCACTCATTCTCCAATGAGATGGCATTGTATAAATTTGGTCTTTCGGTGAGACCTTTAGTTCCTTGGGGTTAAAACACGTCGATACTATTGTCATACAATATATCTTTAGTGTTAGACCGTTGCGAACCACACCTTAGTTTGATAACAAACTACTTGACACAAATTCCCTCCTTTGCTGCTACTATAGCAGTCATATACTTAGCCTTTTGTTGTAGTATTCGTCACAATGTCTTAACTTTGGAACTCTTCCAAATCCATCATGGAATCTCTTTTCCATTACATTGTGCCACCCATAGTTTAAATTGAGATAAACTTAATTTGTATCTTGTGACAAAACTAGTATCAATGTAACGCTTTACAATGAACTATTTGTAATTGTTTGTCACCTCTACACAAATATATTCTTAGTTCTTCCAAAAGATCATAAGAATATCCTCACTATCGTCCAATGATCATTTTATGATTCATTCTGGTATATGCTCATAACACTTAGAGCATAGGACATATCTGGATGTGTACATATCATGGTATGATTGATCAAGACATTCTCGTGATTGCACTCATCAAGTGTCAAAGCACTTGAATCTTGTTTCACTTATCAAGTGTCGATACACTCGAATCTTGATTCAATTCCTTTCCATGCAACAAGAACTGTTTCTTGTCGTTTCTATATTGAACTCCTTCAATATCTCATATATGTACGTTTGGCATAAACATATTAGCGTTACAGTCTATCCACTATAGACATTCATGCTAAATATTCGGGTTTTGCCTCAGTCTTTCATCGAAATGAAATTCTTAACCTTTGTCAATAAAAGATACATCATTTCTAATCAACAAGATGTCCTTCACATAATGTATTAGAAATATGTCTCAGCGCTCCCACTTAATTTCTTGCAAATGCAAGCATCTTCATCGTCTCCTGATGAAAACTCCTTTTCATCACGGTGAAGATTCCAACTCCGCGATGCTTACTTCAACCATTGAAGTTTGCATGCCCTTTTAGCATCCTTTGAATTTAACAAAACCCTTTGGACCGTGTCATGTACACGTCCTAGGTAACCATTCTATTAGAAGAACTTTGTTTTGTTTATTCATCTACCATATACCAAATTATATGTAGTGGTTGCTACTTTAATCCGTTCAGACTAAATATCGCTATGAAAGATCAAATCTTGTCATAGTCAACTCTTGAACATTGTCATAAAATACTTTACGACATGTCGAATATTTCATAGATGTGAGACATCCATGTCTGTTTCTTTATAGATCCAAATACGACCGATAGGTTTTTACACCTTTCCGGAGGGTCTTCCAAGTTCAAAACTTGATTTCTCGTATATGGAACTATCACGGATTTTATGGCTTCAAGCCATTTGACGGAGCCAGGGCCCATCATCGCTTCTTTGCATATAGTCGGTTCATCATTGTCAAAACAATAATGATTTACTCTCAAATCTTAGTATTTGATTGTTTATTCGACCGACTTGGTTCAATAGGAACTTTAGATCTCCGTGACCACAACCTTTGAGGCACATAAGCTATGAGCATTATGGCAGCCTCCAGAACCATTTCCGGCGCTGCGCAACTCAGCACATTTAGCTAAGGTTCGTTAACCTTATCAAAGTTCTATTGTCCTCCCACTTAACATTTATGAAAAATTCCTTCTTCAAGAAACTTTACATTTCAAGCGACAAACCCTTTTGTCCTCGGTATTATGGAGGAATAACCAATTGTTATTCGAAATAACCTACAAAGACATGCTCATCCGACTTTGGTTGTAAACATCTTACTTATGTTTAGTATACCAAAATTTAAGAAAGGACAACTTGGGTTTTACCCCAAACCATAACTCATATGGTGTCATTTCAACGGATCAAGATGGAGCTCTTTTCAGTGTAAAAGCGGTAGTCTCTAAAGCTTTAATCTTTTAAAACATAATGGCAGTTTTATAAATAACACCTTTGATCCAACCATGTCAAAACAAGGTTTCATTACAAATCTCAAACACTCCATACTCCTATGGTGTTTCGGGAGATGTAAATCTAGGTGTTTTGCTAAACTTGCAACTCAAATAAATCCCTTTATGATAAAATCATAATTCATTTATTTTCTTGTTACACTTGTAACTCAAATAAATCCCTTTATGATCAAATCATAATTCATTTATTTTTCTTGTTACAATGATTTTTCACTTCATCTTGAAAGTCTTTGAAACATTTTCAAATATTTCATACTTGTTTCTCATTAAGTAAACATTCACTCAAATTTTCAGAGAAAGCATATGAAGTTGAAACCCATCGCTTACGACTATACATAATGGACTGCATACATCGATATGTATAAATTCCAATATTTTAGTCGTTCGTTCTTCTTTGGCCTTTGAACGAAGTTTTAATTATCACGTGGAAAGTCTCACAAGCGTCATTTGATCAAATCAAAGACTCCAAAAATCCATGAAAATGGAGATTCTTCATGTTTTCTTTCCAATATAATTTAAACAGCGATGTCACTTCGTAAGTGATCTTTCAATCATTTGTCTTGCGACATTTTAGCATTAGGTTTTTATGGATGTGATTTCTCCAACTAGATTTGTAAATCATCCATCTTATATGGAATACGGTAATTATTTGAACAACCTTTGTTCTTATAATACCTGATTCAAATAACAATTATTAAAACAAATCTTGAAGTCTTTCTTCAACTAGATTTGTAAATCATCCATCTTATATGGAATACGGTAATTATTTGAACAACCTTTGTTCTCATAATACCTGATTCAAATATCAATTATTAAAACAAATCTTGAAGTCAAGCTTTGATGTCAACGAGAAATACAAACAACGGTTTGTTTGTTTTCGATGAACATCATCACATATTCTCTTGCTAGTTACTTAGGTCATTGTGGTTCATGAATTGCGTCGTCCCGTATGAAATTTCATACCAACCAATTCGGTATCCAATACCCAAGAACCACATTGTTTAACAAGCAAAGAATACAACCATAACATGTATATCATATATATACCTAAATTGGATATTTCCAATCTTTTCTTTTCTGCCAAATATATTTTATAGATTCTCTTTCAGCATTTCCTTTTCCTTTTAAAAGAATTTATCAACATCAAAAGTGGCGCCATATACATGACACATAGTCCAAAGCGTGTATATTCAAATAATAATACCTTTGGACTTGCACTTTGAAGTAGATCACCATCATCAAAATGATCGGTATTCTTTCAAAATTCATTCTTTAGTAATCTTTTAGTGTAGTAAACACTTTACATACATTTTCTATTCACCCTTATCATGACGACTTTCATGATTAAGCTACTGTAGCTTATAAAGGCGAATCGTGAGTATAACATTACTTTCCAAAACCCTTTTGGATGATTAGGATGTCTAGCATCTCCAACCTTCGTAAATTCTCATCCAATATGAGAACATATATTATACTCTATCATATTGCAACCAAAACATTGTTTCAGATATCGTTATATCTGCCACACATGATGGTTTTTGAAACAATTCTTTCAGCTCCTAGATAAACTTGATATTAAAACAATCAAGAATCGTGGAGGCAAACATGATACTTAAGATACTAACACTGGAATTGTTACTCTCGATTTAATACCAATTATTAAATTTCACGGAGTAAATAGAATTTTGCTGAAAGTTTTGCAATAGGACTTTAAACTTTAGATTGACACTCAACACAATACGATACCAGTTCGTAAAGTATATATCCAGAATTCTATAGTTCTATTATCTCAATTACAACTATGCATATGGTGGTGAACGAATGCCAATGACTACAACAAATTATGCAAATTCACTTTGATTTTATTTATGATAAATTGAGTTCTACTAATCCAAATTAGAAATGAACTCCCACTCAAAAACGACATCCCTCGTGCCTTTTTGGTGATTACATGAACCAAATCCACTACACCAAGTCCGATCATCACGTGAGTCGGTGTAGCTTCAAAGGCGAGCATCAAATGGGCATCATATCTACTATATGACTCATGCTTAACCTTTCGGTCCGTGTTCCGAGGCCATGTCTGTACATGCTAGGCTCGCCAAGTAAGAACCTTAGTATTCGCGTGTGTAACTGTCTTACACCCGAGAATGCTCGTGGATTCAAGTACACCCGATCATCACGTGATGTCTTGAAGCGGCGAAACATTGTCGGTGCATACTTAAGGAAGAACACATTTTTATCTTGATATCTAAATGAGGGATCATCTTATTATGCTAATAAAACGCCAAACAAGCAATATAAGATGCTATCAAACATCACATGTTTATTAGTGGAATGATATGGTTCTCGCATATGATCTCTATCATGTGCACCGTGGTATGATCACTATCATACCTATATGTGTAAGTCCAAGGTCTATGGATATTACACGTTATGTGTGTTGTAAGAGTATCATCTCATACTTCTACTTACAACACTACCATATAATAACACTAGCCCAACAACAATCTAAACTAGACGCCTCTAATTTATCCATTGCAAGTTTTACGTGGCTTAGGGCTTTCGAGATAGAACCGTTCTTACCTACGAACATGAACCACAACGAGGATAACCAAATTGTTGACAACTCGTTGCAAATTAGATATTGACTATAGTAGGAGAGACAGACACCCGCTAGCCACTTATGCAAAACTAGTTGCATGTCAAGCGTGGAACAGGTCTCATGTGCGAGGACATGTAAAGTTTGTCCGGGCCGCTTCATCCCACTATGCCACCAATATCCAAAGTACAACTAAGAAGCAATAAAATGATCATCATCGCCCACATACTCATATGTGTACTACCCGTGCAAAATATCTACGCATAGATCCGGCTCTGATACCACTGTAGGGTTCGCAGCATAGAAAACAAAAATTTTCCTACGATGTGAACTACTATGTACCAAGATCTATCTACTAGATACAAACAACGGGCGGATGTATATCCGTAGAGAACATACCCTTGAAGACCGACAAAGCTTAACGAGTCCAAACTCGTGGTTGATGTAGACGATCTCTTGCCGATCTCAAGATCGAGAGGAAGTCCTAGCGCCGCAAAACAGCAGCGCATCCGTGCTCGCACACACGTTCGAGGCACCGAGCAACCTCCGCCTCCTCGCTCCAGCGATGCAGCGGAAGCACAACTCTTTCTTGCCGAAAAGCCACCGGGAACATGTATCTCGCTAGTCCGAGACCATGGGGGATAAATTCTAGAGGGGGAGAGAGATCCTTCACGAGGAGGTGTGATGTGAGAGGAGGAGAGGGGGGCCTTTTATAGGGGAGAGGGGGGCACCCAAGGGGCATGGCGCCCAGCCATGGGGCTGCCCCCACCTCTTCCACATTCATGTGGGTGGAGCTCCCACTCAAAATGAAAAGCCTCCACTCCCATTAAAAAGCCTCCACTCAAAAATCCACTCACATGCATTAAATTTCCACCAAATTTAATGCAAGCTCTCATTTAAATAAAACTCTTTTATTTATTTATTCAGAATTTTGTTAATTACTTTAATTAACAAACATTCACATAAAACCCCTTGCTAGTATTTCATTTCACATGCAGAACCAGTTTCAGCAATTTCAACCGAAACAGTTTCGGTGTCTAGTGAAATAAATTCCTGCGCTTTCCTTTTCTTTTCGGCATGAAACTTTTGCTCCAATTGGATGTCGGTGTCTCTTAAGTGTGTCACCCTACGGTTCGCGAATAATGTGGACATGATCGAGACCCCTCTCAGATCAATAATCAGAAGCGGGATCTGGAGACCCATACTGACTCCCACACATTCAACGATGACTTTCTTGTGATCGTCGGAACCTTTTACGCTAGTATCTTAATCCTTTTGTTTCGCGATATATTACATGTCCGAGATTCGATCATCGGTATCTCCATACCTAGTTTAATCTCGTTACCGACATGCACTCTTTTCTCGTTCCCGTGATATAACATTCTAGTGATCAAATCACTTGCTTGCAAGCTAATCAATGTGATATCACCGAGAGGGCCCAGAGTATATCTATCCGTCATCGGGATGAACAAATTCCACTCTTGATCCATGAGCCTCAACATAACACTTTATTAGTTCTGAACCCACCTTTATAATCACCCTGTTACGGTGTGACGTTTGATGTTATCAAGAAACTCTTCCGGTGTTAGTGATTGACATGATCTCATGGTCTAAGGATAAGGATCACTTCGTAAGTTGTTATAGCAATATAAACTCAATGACTTTGATCGTAATGCTATACTTCGGATGAATGTTCATCACACCATTACACTAATGTTGTGACCCCGTTATTAACAACATCCAATGTCCATGATCAGGAAACCTTGATCATCTTGTTAATCAACGAGCTAGTTTATGAGAGAGGCATAACTAGGAACTTCCTTTTTGTTTATTAAACACACATGTATTAACGTTTCCGTATTAATACAATTATAGCATGCAAAATAAACATTTATCATAAATAAGGAATATGATAATAACCACTTTATTATTGCCTCTCGGGCATATTCCCTTCAATGTGGTGGGGTGAAGTGAAGATGGCCTTGATGTGCTGCCATGAACCACGATCTCCACCGTCGATTCCAAGTACAAGATTGATCCTCGGACCCGATCCCGGCGTCGTGCCAAGTTCTCCTTCCCGGAGTCCGAAGATTGTGAGCCCCGTCAAGGCCCCGATGCCCAGACTGATCCCGGCGAGCCAAACCCCCGACCCAAGGTCTTCGGAACAATGTGTGACCCCTATTCGAGACCCCTCATATTTTTATAATATATGATATTGATCTTGTTGCATATTAAATAAACCTGTTTGCATACATATTGTGGGTGTTTGGGGGTATCTAGATGATTCACCTAAATTAAATATGGAGACCATATAAGGGCGAATCTAGTCCAATATTGGTCCCATTTAAATTTGTGCATCAAATCGGTGATATAATTTTGCCTTGTCAAGACAACATTTAAATTGCGGGGTATCTAAACAACTTGAACCTATTAAATAATTGTCGGGACCCCGGTTTCTCTTAATATGGCCTAATTGCATCGCATCTTTGCCATGTCATACACCATACATGCATCATGCCGGATCTTCTGCCGTAGTATTAAATAGTGCATTCGGTGTTTCTTCTAGTGCTTTGCTTCTTCACGGATTAGGCCGATGAGTTGATGCGAGTGTCGCCCGTTCTTCGGATGAATCTTCGACAATGTTTTCAGGCGAGCATTCTCCCTCCTTTCTACCTATTTTACTTTTATAGTTTTTACTTCCTCCTGTTGATCTATTGCTATCTGTGTTGCGATGCTCTAGTTTTCGTACCCTTGATATCCCTTGCAGCCTTATATTGCCTTGGACACATCCTATTACCTGTTGCTTGGTAGATAGTTGGACTTGCATATCGTAGTCACTTGCTCAAGTGCTGTTGCGGGTCGTCAAGTACCACAGTTGTTAGAGTAATGCCGCATGTTTAAATGTTGGAGATGATCATGGCTTTAATTACCGTTTAATAACTAAAATTGAAGTAGGTAAATAATGCATAGGCATAGGTGGGCAATAGATGTTATTTGGTTTTTAACCGTCCACTTGTGTCCCGTAGGACCCCGAGTACTTGATACCTGTTCTTTGAATATTCGCACTATTCGCATGTGGGACCATGAATCTCCCTAGCCAGAGCTTGAGTCATATTTATTTCTTGGGGCCACAAAGTAGTTTCGGGCTTTATTACTATCCTGTAATTATGCCATGCTTTACTGCTTTATTTACGATTGCGCGTGGAGCGCCTGTACTGTTTAGGAACAAATGTGGAATGTTTTCGCGGTATCGACAAGCCCAGTCACATTTTTGGGTTCCCAGTCGTTTACAACCATTGGCACAAACCTCTGGGTCCGTCTCGGAGCTGGCCAACTTTGTCACGGGTAGCTTGGTGGGGTGGCCCCCTGAAATTTATATAAATCTTGCAATTTCTCTGTCGTGATGCCTCGTTGGGTTTTTATTTGGTTTTTCTCGAGGTTGATCGTGCGTGTGTTGCTATTTGTGCCCCCCTGCAGGGTAAAACTTTCTGTAAGACGTGTCCGCGGTTATGGACAACTTGGAGCACAGTATCTCGATCATAGACAACTATAACTAAAGTAGTGCTATAAATTTGACTTTATAATGACTAGTAATCAGCTTCACTATAATGGAATTGCTAAATAAAAGTGCCAACAATTGCTGGTTTGGGTTGTCACCTGTTACCATTGTATCTGACTAGTAAGTATTGCGACTACAATATAATGGCTAAATAAAAGTACCAACAAGTGCTAGGTTTTGGGATGCCTCATGCTATATGTATCTGACTAGTAAGTACTACAACTACAACAGAATGGTTAACTAAAACCGCCCACTTCTTATTATATCAGGATGACTCAAGCTATCTATATCTGAGTAGTAATTGCCGCAACTATAACGAAATGAATAAAACTGCCAACTGTGTGAGTTCCTCAGTTGACTTCCTCGGTTGGTATCGAGGGGGCATACCAGGATGGGTATATTTGGTGTTAGGATCAGGTTGGATCCGAATAGGTCTTTCTTATCCCTATCTGATAGCCGCCAGTTGTATTGAGTCTCTATAGGTTGTTTAGTGCATGCTGCGTTGCCGCTTCAGTCCACCATACCTATGTAGGCGAGGACCACTGAATTCTAGTCTCGCCGTGTACTGGCCTCAGTACTGACCGCTCTCTTTCTCCTTTGCCCTTTGTCGGCACCCCTTTTGTTTAAGCAGGTTTTGAGATCGACGTCGTTAGCAGGGTTACCCTTCCGGCTTGGCCTGGGCAGGGTTATGGACGCCATTGGTTATTCTTCAGGACTCTTAGCCCAATTTGCATCTTGTCCGTACTCGGACGCTGTATCATTTTAAAGGTGATTTGGATCTTTGTATTATATATCTGTATTCTTGACTCATGGAGTCGCTGTTGTATATATCTGTTCTGTGGGTTCCATCGAGGACTATTGTGTAATGATATTACTTCGTTTTCCACCCGCACGAAAGTGCCTGGTGGGCACCTTTGAATCGTTTCTATGCGGGTTTGGCGGGAACCGCTAAAACTTGCATAGGGTCGATTCCGAGGGTGTTACACTCACTAAACTTAAAGTGGATCTATGAAGAAACAACATATTTTGAACCTAAAAATGATTTTTGTAAAAAATTATGAGCATCCGATTATGTACCACTTCCTACCGATTCGGCAGGAATTTATCTTTTTCACCAGGAATAGACGGAAATGTTTGAAATCCCCTGTTATGACATTATCCATGTAAGGCGGTCTAGTATTTTTGAAAAATGTGACGGTAGTATTTTGAATTAGCCATTTGGTGGTTGCTTCACAAAACCGTCCGTATTTTGCACTCGGTAAATGGAAAACGGTTTTTTGGTGCGACGAAAAGAAAAACTTCCTCCTGAAACATTGTTCGCCATCCCATGATGCACACTTATGCACAATATGGACACATTATCACAAACTATGCCTTCATTCTAGCCATAACATTGGCCATTTGACCCGAAAGCCTAGAAACCTATAGGTCATTTTGTGAAGGTTTTTTTGATACATAATCAATACACCAAGTTTGATATTTTTCCTTCTAACTATGTCACATAATATGACACCACGCGAAGGTTTCACGTTGTTTGGATCGTTTTTGAATTTATGATGCTCGTTTTAAAATATATATATTGTTTTATGTTTCACTTAATTTTTTTTATAAATGTGTAATATTTGAGTGTAGATAGATAGATCTTATTTTTCCGTAAATTTTGATATATTATTTGTATTTTTCTGAATTAGAATGATTTAGTTATGATTTTTCAAAAAATAATGAGATAAAAGGAAAAAAATCTGGAGGCCTACGGCAGTCGGCACAGACCAAACACAATTTTCCAAAGAGCTGTGCCGACGGACATGGCCTAGAACACCATGTCTGCCTAATGCCATTTCCATTGCCGTGTCTAAACTGGGGCTACGCCGAGGGCTGTACCTACGCCGAGGGCCACCGTCGGCACATCCCTCTCTATTACGCCGACGGCCACGCTATGCCGACGCCTACCCTCGGCACCGTCATCAATGCCGAGGGCCGTCCCTACGCCGACGGCCAGGCTAGTCAGCTGGCCAGGAAAGCAGCTACGCCGACGGCCCCGATATTTGGCCGTCGGCATAGCCGGCCGGCCGTCGGCACCTTAGTTATTTCCTGTAGTGTTACCGGATGATGTAGAGGAACAAGGTTGGTGCAGTTTTTTTTCGTTGATGTTTTCAAGATGGTGATTCATCCACCAAATCAACACATCCAGTCCATAGGAAAAGTCCGTAAAACATCCTTTGGTAAGTGTAGCATTATCGTAAAGTACTCCTATCTCTTTTCTCATGATTTTTTTCATTTACTTCATGCATAAAAGTGCCTGGCCCCCATAATTCTTCTCAACTACACGTATAACCAAGAGTTTCAAATAGCAATCTGTGTTAATTTAACTATCCAGATGCCAAGCTATTTGTTTCAGCAGGCCTTAAAGTTTTCACGCACTCAGGACACATGTGACCGATTGGTTGGTGTGTATATATAGTGCATATGCAAATGAGTGAATTCCACTTTTTACCTTCTACTTGTACATTTGTGACACTAATTATCCTGCGTAGTGAAAATTCATTTAAATTACCATGTTTGGAAACTTTAAGCCTTTATTTTTTGATGCATATCTATTCGGCAAGATGTGAGGTGACGTTTGAACCTCGAAATTATCGAGATGGCAACAAAGAATAGAACATTTGATGCAGAGAAGGGTAGATATGATCGACGACAACGTCCTCCGATTTTGACATATTTTGTAGCGGCACATCGTCCTAACATGTCAGCCTAATCCAAGAACACACGTTGCATGCTAAAATGGGATAAAATTATGCTTAATTTTTTTTTAAATAGGACATTCAGTTACAACTTCTACTAAATGGGGTAATTAGTGTCTCAAATACCCAAATAGAGAGTAAAAAGTGAAATTCACTCTTTGTAAATAAATAATATAATAAGCGTGTATATGCATATAGGAGAAACAGGACCTAATGTTGGCCAATAGAGAATGGAACACATCATCCATCTACACCGATCGAGTGGCGTCGTTCAATTACACTACAAGGTCATTTTACGGGATGAGATGCACCGGAATTTTTGTTGAACAAGGTCACTATGTCGATCAGCATTGTTAGAATGTCACAGTTCTTCTCTAGATGGATCCTTGGTGCCGTAGTTGTAACGAGCGTAGTAGATGATGACTTGATCGCCATTGCAGAAGACCCGTTGATGCAGACTAGCTAAGGATTAGACCGGTGATCGACTCTACATGAATGTTAGGGTTGGCAGTGCATCGGTCACACTGGAAAGGACTAAACGCTCTCGGCAAAGCTTTCTCCAGAATATACACATGACAAAGGCTGTCGGCCAACCAATAGCCGTCAAAGGCATATTTGTGGAGCTTTCTCGGTCCGGAGTATAGCAAAGTTCTGCTGGTAGGATTTTCAATGCACTTGGCCTATAAGGTGGAACATGGCAGAGGCTTGACCACCTGTTGTGGCCCTAGTCCAATTTTTGTAAAACTACTAGTCTATGCCGATCATCCATGATAGAGACCATGACATAGGGTTAGCATACCTCGTGCCCCCACAATTTGCGCTCGACAAAGGCAACGGCAGGCGACTGGTTTCCTCTTGTGTAGGTAGATCGATTAATTTATTACAAGTATTTTAAGTAGAGTGGAAAGCACACGCACACTAATGGCCTATCGACACTAGCATGTAGCAAGGCCATGAGTAATCACGTTGGGCATGGTCACGCGATTCAGCCGGCACCACACTTGTTTGCTGATTACTAGGTCCACATCTAACCCTATAACAGCTATATATGCAACTTTCTCTACCGATGGATCATTCTCTACCAGGACTAGCTAACCCTATAACAGCTATAAGTTCCACAAGGCATTCTGCCCGTACAGCCAGGCTCACTTCAACAAATCGCTTGTCCGCCTGCAGGCCTAGCTACCATACCGCGTGATCACTTTCAGGATGCCGCGTCATAGAATCAGCATGTGGAACCACTAGCTAGACAGTCAAGATTGTTATACGAAGTCAGTGAAATGTCCTGCACGCCTATGGCCACCGCGTGAATACCACACTGGGAGCAAGGTGTCACTAGTGGAAACGAGGTCTTTTGTTGATCCCGAAAAGGGGCTTTAACACCGGTTCTTCTACGAACCGGTGTTAAAGGGGGGGCCGTACCAGCGTGGCCCCTGCGGCAAAAAAGGAGCCCCTCCTTTAACACCGGTTCGTGCCACGAACCGGTGTTAAAGGTCCCTGCAGCAGTGGCCCGCGCACCCCCCCCCCTTTAACACCGGTTCGTGGCATGAACCGGTGTTAAAGGGGGGGCTATATAAGACACCACCCCACTCTTCCATTCTTTCACATTTTGGATCCTAGCAAGAGGGTGTGAGGAGTGCTAGTTTGTGTTTTTTTCATATGCACTAGAGGTGTTCGGTGAAATGCCCGAGAGCTCAAAATAAGCTTTCTTGTTGCTCTTTCCGTCTCGGTCGAGGTCGGCAACTATAGTTTCATGTGTCATTGATGTACTATATATATAAATGGTCATCTTCCTATTATTTTTTGATATATACTAAATATTAATGCAGATGAATCGGCAATGGATGTACGGTGGCCGCCGCACTTCCGAGTACATTACGGGCCTCCAAAATTTCATCGTTGTGGCTAATGCAAACCGTGGTCACAATGGTTTTATGTGCTGTCCGTGTGTTCACTGTCAGAACAAGAAAGACTACTCAAATACCAGAACCATTCACGCCCACCTGCTTCGATCCGGTTTCATGCCCAGTTATAATTGTTGGACCAAGCACGGAGAAAAAGGGGTTGTGATGCAAGACAACGAAGAAGAAGAGGATGATGAAAATGGGTCAAGCTAACAGGAGGAGGGGTTGAGGTAGACAAGAAGTACGGAATGACAACGGTGGATCTCAACAATCTTATGAAGAACTTAGACGAACCATTCGTCCTAGCCAATGATGTGGCTCAGGTTTTCTATGTGAAGGACATGTCCTCCAGACCAAAAAAAAATATGCAAACGAATACATCATATGATGAGCCAAAGCGTCACATAGTTCTTTCAGGGAAAAGAAACATCGTGGGAATCGAGGACAAGACAGACATGTCAGAAGATTATAATAAGTTTGATGAAATTCCGCCCTTCACAGTGAAAACTGACCCAAGCATTCCGTTAAGTAAAGAAGATGCTCCATGGTTACGTCTAAAGCGATCATAATGAAGGACATATGCCAAGAAGTTCATGCTCATATTATGTAACTCTAGTTCATGTTTTTAATATTAATACATGTCTTGAGTGTTAGTCATGTTTTGTGGATGGACCGGGACTATGAGAGGAAGTTGTCCCGATTCGTACTTACCATTAAGATCTGATCTCCAAACGCGCGCGGTCACATATTAGGGAGTGCCTCTATGACCAGTTTCTTGGAGATGCCGGAGGACTAGGCTCCGTCGGCATCTCCCTGAAACTGGCCGTAGTGGTGTCCCTGCTCTCGAAAACCATCTTGCAGCTTTGTAACTTCTCTAACTAGATCAATACACCTGGGAGCTAACTAATTTCACATATTAGGGAGTGCCTCTATGACCAGTTTCTCGGAGATGCCGGAGGACGGGGCTCCGTCGGCATCTCCCTGAAACTGGCCGTAGTGGTGTCCCTGCCTCAAACTGGCTGGAGGACTGGACTCACAAGGATGCCTATTTATAGTACAAGAAGCTCGACATAGTGCTGACTCGTGTTTTGTCCCGGATGGTGTCTCCAACCGGGACTAAAGGATCATCTTTAGTCCCGGTTGGTGTCTCCAACCGGGACTAAAGGTTCATCCCGCCATTTTTCTTCCCGCCAGATCTTCTTCCCGCCATTTTTCTTCCCGCCAGTTCTTCCCTCCAGTTCTTCCCGCTAGTTCACTATATATATATATGTAGGGGGTTGGCCTCCATTGTCATTGCACATCTGTAGACTCATATCTGCAACCACATCACTCTTTCCCATGGCTTCAACCATAGCACTAACCCCCAGGGAGGCGGAGGCGCTTTGCGCCTCGAACTACCCCTGCCCGCCGGGCTACTGTGTCCCCGTCGGCTGGATGCTGAGCGTCGGAGACGTGCCGGTTCCTCCTGCCCCTCTAGGTGTGGCGCGCCGGATGGCCATCACGAACCACTACTACTTCGAGCTCACGCCGGAGCAGCGGAGGAATCCCAGATGGCATCCCGACTATTTCCCTACTTGGGAAGCCTTCTTCGTGGATCGACATGAGAGGGCGCTCGCCAGGCACGAGGAGGACGGCCCACCTCCTCCTAACTTCAACGAGGCCGGCCGTCGGCTATGGTGGCGCGGTCGGACTCTCCAGAGTGTCATGGCCTATGACACTGCCGCCGACTCTAACCCCCGTCTGCGCTACCCTCAAGTCCAGCCCACGCGCTACCCTCAAGTCCATCCCACGCGTACTCTCCAGAGGTCCAATTACGGCGACCCCGACGACGACAACGATGACGGCGGCGGCGAGTACAACGACTACAGTGGCGAGTATTACAGGTGTAGGCAGGAGCATGACTAAATCACTCCAACATTCCGAAACAAGTTCGGCCGATTGTTACTTAATCTGGCCATGTATCTTAATTTTCAGTTCTTTTATGTATCTTAATTTTTAGTTCCAGTTCGTCCGATTGTTACTTAATCTGGCCATGTATCTTAATTTTCAGTTCTTTTATGTATCTTAATTTTCAGTTCCAGTTTGGCTTTATGTAACTGTCTCAAAATGACCTATCTCATTCGAGGTTTCTTGGCTTTCGGGTCAAATGACCAATTTTATGGCTAGAATCAAGGCATAGTTTGTGATAATATGGCCATATTGTGCATACATGTGCATCATGGCATGGCAAACAATGTTGCAAGAGGAAGTTTTCCTTTTTATCGCACCAAAAAGGCATTTTCCATTTTCCGAGCATAAAAAACGGACGGTTTTGTGAAGCAACCACCAAATGGCTAATTCAAAAAACCACCAACACATTTTACAAAAATACTAGACCACCTTATATGCACAATGTACCAACAGGGGGATCTGAAACCTTTCCGTCCACCTCTGGTGAAAAAGACAAATTCCTACCGAATCGGCAGGAAGTGGGTCAGATATGAACTACAAGTACATGATACGATGCTCATGATTTTTTACAAAAATCATTTTTAGGTTTACAATATGCTATTTTATCAAAAAACAATGCAAGTTGAGCGAGGCTTGGTGAGATTCAAGTGTATACAAAAGATGCGACATTTAAATATCCAATCAATTCAAAAATGTTAATACAAAAGATGCGGCATTAAAATATGATTTGATCTAATAAAAATCATTTTTTAGATGCTTAATATTTCTTATGTTCAAAGTTTTAGGATTTAACAATTTATTTTTGTTTGAATTGAATAATCAAAATTTATATGTAAGTGTTTTAATTATTTTGAAAATTTTCATGTAAAGTAAATATAAAATGATTTACATGAATGGATAGATATTATTTTTCTGAAAATTATGATATATTATTCATATTTTTCTGAGTTGAAATGAAAAAGATATGAATTTTCTAAATTCATATCATATTTTTTGAATTAAAAATGCCGCTTTAATGCATAAAATAAATGCCCCCACTTTAACACCGGTTCCTGACAGGAACCGGTGTTAAAGGGGGGGCATTTATTTCGTTTCCCGCGCGCACCACCCCCCCCCTGGAACCGGTGTTAAAGGGGGGGTAATAAATGCGCGCGCGAAACGAATCCCCCCCCTTTAACATCGGTTCCAGCCCCGAACCGGTGTTAAAGGGGGGTATTAGGTTCCAGCCCCGAACCGGTGTTAAAGGGGGGTATTAAATGCGCCATCCCCTTCCTTTCTTCCCCCCAGAGCCAGATCGATCAAACCCCTCGCCGTCGCCACCGCGCGCCCTCGCCACCGAAGCCCTCCAGCCCTCGCCGTCGCCGCCCTCGCCACCGCGTGCGCGCCACCGCGCGTGCGCCACCGAAGCCGACGGCCGCCACCGCCACCGAAGCCGACGGCCGCCACCGCGCGCGTGCCACCGAAGCCGACGACCGCCACCGCCACCGCGCGCGCGCCACCGAAGCCGACGACAACGCCGGCGCCTACAAGAACCCCGACGCCGTGGTGAGCTAGCGGACCGCACCTGGTCGTCCCCTCTGTTTCCTCCCCTTCTCTGTTTCCTCCTGGTGCACGGCGGTGTGGAACTCGCGCGGTGGTGCCACCGGCCGGCAGAGTGGAGCTCGCGCGGTGGCTCCACTCCGTCCTCTACGGCGGTCGTCCCCTCTGTTTACTACTCTGATTTTTGATTCAATTTCATATACTTCTGTATATAAATCAAACCATTGTACTTATTAGTAGTAGGATCAAATCGGACACGAAAACTGCAATAGGAAAGTAGGTACAAAACAGATGTACCAAGATGAAATCGAACAAGCTTTGTAGAAAGTATGATTTCCAACCATTGTACTTATTAGTAGTAGCTAGGATCAAATCGGACACGAAGACAGCTTTGACGTGGTAGCTCGCGTCATCGGGTGTGGCGGGCAGGAGCGGCTACGCGAGCGCGTCCACGAATTGGGGCCAATGACAGGGAAGTGGAGGGGATGGGTCAGGGAGGCGGATTCGTCGGGGAGGCCCAGGGCCCAGGCGCGGTACAGGGACGGCCTCCCCTCTCGGCTACGGGGGCGGCCTAGGTGGGGTGCAAGCTCCGGTGGTGGCCATGGGGTGCGAGCTCGCGATGCGGCCTAGGTGGGGTGCAAGCTCCGATGTGGCCTAGGTGTGGTGCGTTATGCCAGCGATGTCGGGGTGTATGCATGGTCCTTTTGGGTTGCAGGTGTGTCCGCTGGTAACGACGGAACGGCGTCCCTCTCTTCGGCGATGCGATGTGTCGTTGGTCGTCGGAGTGGTGGATAGAGTTCGCGGATGTCGGTGGCGGCCTTAGAAGGTGGACTACGCGGGCAGCTCTTTGGCGAGCGTCGTGGCTTCTCCCCTCGGTCTGGGGCCTATCTTGGGGACATCCCCTCCACATTGTATCTGTTCTGCCAAGTTGTTTTCCGTCGCTATAATGTTTGCCTCGGCCTCCTCTTTCGAACAACGCCCGTTTTAGGTAGGCCGCATCACGCTACCTCGCGCTCCCTAGGTCGCTCTCCAACGCCTCCAGCCTCCGGTCAGCCACTATAGCTAGTCCCTCTCATATGCATCCGGGATTTCTCCGAATTAGGGTTTGGACCCCTCGGAACTCGTTTAAAATGATCAAGCATCCTTAGGGTTTTAATTTCATTTGTGTATTTTTGTATGAATAATATGTATATTTGTCTATGAATCCAAGTCCACTTGAATGTTTACACTCTTACTCTAGATAATATTATTGTTTTAGAAACTATGGATCCACTTAGTAGAAACCTTGAATAAGAAGAAATAATGGAGAACATTATTGATGAGGATACCTCACAATATCTGAACTTGGAGGGACATGATGACGACAGCTCAAGTACTAGTCATGGAGAAGATGAAGACTCCGGTGAATGCAATTTAATGATTACAAAGTCCGGCGAGGTATATGCATTGATTAAGCCTCTGCTGACTTCCACCAACAATCTTCTTCTACATGTATTAATTAACGCTTCTTTCTTCTTTTAGCCCTCTGGATCGACCAGCCAGCAACCATCTTCTTCTACGAAAAAGAGCAAGCGAGGCGCTAGCCAGCAGTTGAAAGATCGTGCAAAGTTCACGATCGAAGCAGTCCGTGTTGATGGCAGGTCGATGGAGCCCAAGAAGGCCGCAGAAAAATTTGTACGTCAGGCTGGAGTTCTTGTTAGGGACCAAATCCCAATCATAATTGAAAATTGGAATAAGCCAAAGAAGGGCGACGGTACCTTTGTCGATGACAGATCCAAAGAAACGCTTTGGAATTCGTTGTTGGTAAATTTCCCCCTTCCGCCAGAGGAGGATGAAAACAACCCGGTTATAAAGGAAAAGGTCAAAGAGTGGACTCTAAAGAAGATGGCTGACGCTTTCCGCAACTGGAAGACAAAATTGAACAAATTTGTCAAATCTGGCGAGACTCCAAATTTCGAAGACGCATATTATGCGAAGATAAGACCTCACTGGCTCGAATTTGAGACATATAAAAAAAGTGCTATAGCTAAAAAGAGATCAGAAACCAATACGCTTAATGCCCTGAAGAAGGAATATCACCAGAGGACGGGGTCAGGTGGCTACATATCTCAGAGGCCTAAGTGGGAGGAAGCTGAGAAGGCCCTGCGCGAGAGAGGGATCACACCCCAGACAGATGGGTGGGACCTACGTGCAAAGACTTGGTTCTACGGAATCGGGGCAAGGTTGGACCCAGAAACAGGATTGTGTATCTTCCCAAACCTCCTTGCCAAACCCGTCACTGAACTCATCACAGCATACGAGGAAACATCCGCCAGGACCTTCCATCCCGACAGAGAGAATGACCAGCTCACACGCGCCATCGGTAAAAAAGAACACCCTGGACATGCACGAGGCACAGGAGGTATGACGTGGAAGGATGGGTTTGCCGACTGGAGCGACTCTTACAGATGGCGCGGCAGAAAAGAAAAAGAGCGTACAGAGCGGATGACACAGATAGAACATGCAATTGCGGCGCTGCAGGCGCAAGTAAATGCACAACAGAGCCATCAAGCTACCGGCCCATCTCAGCAGCACGAAGAGCCTGCATTGGAAGCTGCCCGCGGCCCAGACTCTGCGCAGAAAAGCAGTGTGGCTTCCACGGAGAACGTGCAACCCACGCTTGAAATGACGGGTCCTCGATACCCCGTGGATGAGATCACGAAGAACGAACACGCTGAGCTGCATGTGAGATTAATGGGCTTATCCATTAAGGTGGCTGTCGGCTATGCCTTACCTCCTGTAGCTGGTGGAACTTACCACTGCCGAACGATTCCAGATGGCTATGCTATTGTCGGGGTGGATGAGGTTGTGAAGGATTATGAGGAAGCACAGCTTGACCATGCTACAGGTGAAGGGGAAACTCAACTCAAATTTGCAGTGAAAACAACCATTCTTTGGAAGAAGGAACACATTGTGCTTCCAAATTGGAGGTCACTGGCACCCCCGCCGTATCCGCAGCGTCAGCAGTCTGAGCCGCTTCAGCTATCTCCTGCGCGGCAGCCATCTCCGGCGCGGCAGCCATCTCCTGCGCGGCAGCCATCTCCGGCCCGTCAGCCATCTCCTGCGCGGCAGCCATCTCCGGCCCGTCAGCCATCTCCTGCGCGGCAGCCATCTCTGGCCCGTCAGCCATCTCCGGTGCTTTAGCCATCTCCTCAGCGTAAGCGGAAGAACACTGCCACGAGGAGCATCAGTAGCACTGCCACAAAGAAATCCACAGGAAACCGTACGCCAAAGAGTTCAAAAAACTACGTCCCGCAGCCTTCCGCCAAGCCATTGCCGGTTTTACCGTGGAATCGCAGCGACGAGGAGACCAATAGGATCTCGGAAGAACAGGTCAAGAAATTCTTTGCACCTAGATGGGCCGAGCCAAAGGAGAAAATAGATCCGGCGGTGGTGGAGAAGTTTTACAATAATCTTTTGAAACCTGAAACCCCACTTGTGCCGGACTACGAGCGCCTGATTTTGAAGGCGGATGCAAGGCGCCGTAGGGAGACTCAAAGTAGCAGTCGTGAGGCACCCCAGAAAACAGTTCCCATGCTCGGAGAGCAGGAAAACCAATCATGTGCCCCGCTCCAAATGTTCGACACACGAGACGCTCCTCCCGTAAATGATTACGAGGCAGAGCTACAAATAAAGTGTTGGAGATATGCCCAAGAGGCAATAATAAAGTGGTTATTATCATATCTTCATACTTATGATAAATGTTTACATACTATGCTATAATTGTATTAACCGGAAACATTAATACTTGTGTGATTTGTAAACATAAAAGAGTCCCTAGTAAAGTCTCTTGTTAAACTAGCTTGTTGGTTAATATATGATCATTGTTTCCTGATCATGAACATAGAGATGTTATTAACAATAGGGTCATATCAATAGATGAATGATATGATGGACATACTCCTATAGTTAAGCATAGCATAAAGATCAAGTCATTTAATATAGTTCATTTGCTATAAGCTTTCTGATACATAGTAACCTAATTCCTTCGACCAAGAGATCATGCTAATCACTATCACCGGAAGGATTCTTTGATGACATCAAACACCACACCGTAAGTGGGTGGCTATAAAGGTGGCATTGAGTGTTCGGAAAGTATGGGTTGAGGCACATGGATCAAGAGTCGGATTTGTCCATCCATATGACGGATAGATATACTCTGGGCCCTCTCGGTGGAATGTCATCCAATTAGCTTGCAAGCATGTTACTGGCTCACAAGGGATCACATATCACGGGAACGAGAAAAGAGTACTTATCGGTAACGAGGTTGAACTAGGTATGCAGAGATACCGACGATCAAAACCTCGGATAAGTAAACTATCGTGAGACAAAGGGAAATTGGTATCGTATGTAAGTGGTTCATTCGATCGCAAAGTAATCGTAGAAATATGTGGGAGCCATATGAATTTACAGATTCCTCTATTGGTTATTGATCGGAGAAGTGTCTCGATCATGTCCGCATAATTCACGAACCGTAGGGAGACACACTTAAGGATTCGATGTTGTTGAGTAGTTATGGAATAATGAGTAAGAGACCGAATGTTGTTCGGAGTCTCGGATGGGATCCAGGATATCACGAGGAGATCCAGAATGGTCCGGAGAATAAGATTCATATAAGGAAAGTCCTGTTTCGGGGTTGGAGAATGGTTCCGGTGTTTTCATCGGGAATGTTCTAGAAGGTTCCGAAAGGTCCGGCACTCCGGAGGGGAAGGGTACATGAATGTGTCATAACAAGTTGGAATGGTTGCATCATGTACTAGGTTTCATCGCTGAGCAAAATAAAGGGATAAATCAAATCCTAGTTTGAAAAGTCAAACGCCAATTTGAAAAGTCAAACGGCAAGTTTGCTTGGAAGAGGGAGAGTAGGAAACCTACTTGGGGAGGAAGTCCTACTCCCTCCACCCGCTGGCCAAGGAGGAGGAGTTGGAGGAGGACTCCCTCCTCCCAACCGCGCCTCCCTTCCACCTATAAAATGAGGGGTAGGGGTGGCCCTCTTCCCTACACCTCTCTTCTCTAAACCTAAACCATAGCCGCCGGCCTCCACCATTGTCGCCGCCGCCTCCTAGGGTTTGCCAAGTTGCCGAGTTGGGGCTCCCCTCTTTCCCTACCGCTGGCCTAGCTCCCTCTATTTGGTGTGTCTAAACCCTAGATCACCAAGGCTCTCTCATAGTCCACCATACTCGCTCCGGCTTAAGGCGAAGCCCTGCGAGATCTCCCCTCTACTTCCGGTACCACGCCGTCATGCTGCCGGAATCGCGAGGAGAGTACTACAACCTCCGCTGCCTGCTGGAACAAGGGAGAGGAAGGTCTTCATCGAGTATCGAACGTGTGACCGACTGCGGAAGCGCTGCCGGAACGCAGCGCGGAAGGATCGTCTACGCGATCTTGAGATCGGCAAGAGTACAACTACATCACCCACGAGAATCTGCTCTCGTTAACCGCTTTGGAATCTTTGAGGGTGAGTTCCTCTATCAACTCGTTGCTACAATCTAGTAGATAGATCTTGTCTTGTTTGTTTGTATGTGGTAGAAAATTTTTGTTTTCCATGCTACGAACCCCTACAGTGGTATCAGAGCCGTGTCTATATGTAGATCTGTTGCACGAGTAGAACACAATGGTCATTGTGGGCGTTGATGCTTTTGTTGTCGATTGCTTCTTGTGTACTTTGCATCTTGCGGGATGGTGGGATGAAGCGGCCCGGGCTAACCTTACATGACATCGTTCATGAGACTTGCTCCACGCTTGACATGCAACTTGTATTGCATAAGTGGCTTTGCGGGTGCCTGTTTCTCCCAACATAGTTAAGATTCAATTTACAACGGGTGATTGACAATACTAGTATCAATGTTGTGGTTCTTGTTCGTAAGTTAGAACGACACTTATAGAAAGCCCCAAACCACGTAAAACATGCAAAGAAAGTAGAGGCGTCTAACTTTGTTTTGCAGGGGTGTGCTGTGATGTGATATGGCCATGATTGTGATTATATTTGATGTATGCAATGTTCCTTATTGTAAGTTGGCAACCGGCAGGAGCCATATGGTTGTCTTTAAATTCTGTTAAGACCCGCGTGTCTATTCAAAATAGTTGTAATAGTTGAAGCTGGTGGACGACAACCATGGAGCGGCATCATTGACCTTGATGCAATGCCGGTGATGATGGAGATCATGTTCGTGCTTGAAGATGGAGATCGGAACCACAAGAAGAAAGGCCATATCATATCACATATTATGAATTGCATGTGATGTTAATCCTTTTATGCATCTTGTATTGCTTAGTTCACGACTGTAGCATTATAAGATGATCCCTCAAGCACACAATTTCAAGTTTTAAAGTGTTCATCCTTAGTAAGCACCGTTGCTAAAGCTCGTTGTTTCGAAGCACCACGTGATGATCGGGTGTGTTAGATTCTGCAAGTGTATACAATGTGAGCAAGCCAGATTTGCTCATGCTGAAGCTAAGGTTTGATCTTGACGAGCCTAGCATGTACAGACATGGTCTCGGAACACGGATCACCGAAAGGTAAAGCATGAGTCATATAGTAGATATGATGAACATGTTGATTGTTCGCCATTGAAGCTACATCAACTCTCGTGATGATCGGTTTTGATGTGGTGGATTTGGTTCGTGTGATCACTAAAACAATGTGAGGGATATTGTTTTGAGTGGGAGTTCAACGGCAATATGATTAAAAGTTGAACACTATTTATCATAAATTAAATCAAAGTGAATTTGCATAATTGTTGTAGTCATTGGCATCCGTTTACCACCTTGCGCTTAGTTATAATTGAGATGATATAACTATAGAATTTTGGTTAGTTACTTTACGAACTGGTATCGTATTGTTTTGAAGTGTTAATCGAAAGTTTAAAAGTCCTATTGCAAACTTTCAGTAAGTTCCGGTTACTCCATGAAGTTTAATAACTGGTATTAAATCGAGAGTGAAAATTCCAAGAGTTAGTGTATGAGTATCATGTTTGTCTCCATGATTCTTGATATTCAAAGAATCGTCTTAATATCAAGGTTATCTAGGATCTGAAAGAGTTGTTTCAGAAACCATGATGTGTGGAAGATATTGTGATATCTGAAACGAAGTTTTGGTTGCAACATGACAGAGTATAATATGGCAAAAGTCATGTTCTCATATTTGATGAGAATTTGCAAAAGGTTGGAGACACTAGTTGTCCTAATCCTCCAAAAGGTTTTGGAGAGCAACATTATACGCGCGGTTCAACGTTATAAGCTAAAAGTAGCTTGATCATGGATAGTTGCACGATAAGGGTGAATACTTGATGTAGGTAAAACATTTACTACACCAAAAGATTACTAAAGAAAGGAATTTGAAAGAACACCAAACATTTGATGATGGTGATCTACTTCAAAGTGCAAGTCCAAAGACATTGGCATTTAGCTATACATGCTTTGGACTATGTGTCATGTATGTGGCTCCACTATTGATGTTGATAGATTCTTTTAAACAGAAAAGGAAATACTGAAAGAGAATCTCATAAATATATGGCAAAAAAGAAAAGACTAGAATTGTTCAGCTTAAGTATATAGATGATATACATGTTGTGGCTATATTCTTTCCTTATTAAACAATGTGGTTCTTAAGTATTTGATACTGAATTTGTTGGTATGAATCGTCATACGAAACAACACAATTCATGAACTACAATGGCCTAAGTAACTAGCAAAAGAATATGTGATGATGTTCATCAAGAACAAATAAAGGGTTATTATGCTGCTTGTTAAACATCAAAGCTTGCCTTCAAGATTTGTTTTATCAGGTATTATGAGAACAAAAGGGTTGTTCAAATAATTGCCGTAATCCATAAAAGATGGATGATTCACAAATCTCGTTGGAGAAATCACATCCATAAAACTAGTGCTAAAAATGTCGAAAGACAAATTGATTGAATGATCACTTAGGAAGTGACATCGCCGTTTAAATTATATTGGAAAGAAAACATGAAGAAACTCCATGTGGATGGAATTTTGGAGTCTTTTTGATTTTGATCAAATGACGCTTGTGAAACTTTCTTAGAGATAATTAAAACTTCGTTCATAGGCCAAAAGGGAACGAATGACTAGCTTATTGGAACTTGTACATATTGTTGTACGAAGTCCATTATGTGTAGTCAAGAGCGATGGATTTCAACTTCATATGCTTTCTCCGAAAATTTGAGTGAATATATGAATATTTACTTAATAAGGATGAAGTTTGAAACATTTGAAAAGTTCAAAGACTTTCAAGATGAAGTGCAAAATCATTGTAACAAGAATATAAATAGTTTATGATAAGATCATAAAGGAAGATATTTGAGTTACAAGTTTAGCATAATACCTAAGATCGAAGGTGTAATTCAAAAAACTGCCATTATATTTTAAAGATTAAAAGCTTTAGAGACTACCGTTTTTCCACTGAAAAGAGCTCCATCATAATCCGTTGAAATGACACCATATAAAGTTATGGTTTGGGATAAAACCCAAGTTGTCCTTTCTTAAACATTGGTATGCTATGCATAAGAAAGATGTTTGCAACCAAAGTCGGATGAACCTGTCTTTGTATGTTATTTCGAATAACTGTTAAGTAATCCTCCATAACATCGGAGACAAAAGTGTTTGTCACTTAGAACGTCAAGTTTCTTTGAGAAGGAATTTTTCGTGAAAAGATAAGTGGGAGGACAATAGAATTTGATAAGGTTAAAAGAACCTTAGCTATATGTGCAAAGTTGCGCAGCGCCAAAAAGTGTTCCAGAGGCAGCAACAATGATCATGGCTCACGTGCCTCAAAGGTTGTGGTTACGAAGGTCAAAGTTTCTATTGAACCAAGTAGGTCGAGTAAACAATCAAATACCAAGATTTGAGGGTTGGATCATTATTTGAGAATAATGAACGTACTACATGCAAAGAAGCGATGATGGGCCCTGACTCCGTAAAATGGCTTGAAGCCATAAAATCCGTGATAGTTCCATACACGAGAAATCAAGTTTTGAACTTGAAGGACCCTCGAGAAAGGTGTAAGACCTTACAGTTGTGTTTGGATCTATAAAGAAATAGACATGGATGTTTCGCATCTATGAAATGGTTGACATGTTGGGAAAGAGTTCACAACAATGTTCAAAGGTTGACTATGACAAGATTTGATCTTTCATAGCGATATTTAGTTTAGACGGATTAATGTATCAACCACTAAATATAATTTTGTTATGTGGTAGTTGAATAAGCAAAACAAGTTATTCTAATAGAATTGTTACCTAGGACATGTGCATAACACGGTCCATAGGGTTTTGTTAATTCAAAGGATGCTAAAAGCATATGCAAACTTCAATTGTTGAAGTAAGCAATACGGAGTTGGAATCTTCACTATGATGAAACTGTTAAAGGATTTTAAATTCGTCGGAGACGATGAAGATGCTTGCATTTACAAGAAATTAAGTGGGAGCGCTAAGACATGTTTCTAATACATTATGTGGAAGACATATTGTTGATTGGAAATGATATATCTTTTATTGACACATGTTAAGAATTTCATCCCGATGAAAGACTTAGGCAAAACCCAAATGTTTGGCATCAATAGACGCCAATATGGTTGTGCCAGAAGTACATAGACGAGATATTGAATGAGTTCAATATAGAAACTACAAGAAAGGTTCTTGTCGCACAGAAAGGATTGAATGAGTTCAATATTGATGATATATTCAAGTGTATTGACACTTGGTAAGTGAAACAAAGATTCAAGTATAGATTGATACTTGATGTATGAAATCACAAAGAGTATTTATATCAATCATACTGTGATATGTACAAATCCAGATATGTCCTATGCTCTAAATGTTATGAGCATATACCAGAATGATTCATAAGATAATCATTGGATGATAGTAAAGATATTCTTATGATCTTGTAAAAGAACTAAGAATATATTATTTTGTAGAAGTGACAAATAGATGTTTAGTTCATTGTAAATGAATTACATTGATACTAATTTTGTCACAAAGTACAAATTAAGTTTATCTCAATCTAAACTAAGGGTGGCACAATATAATGGAAAGTAAGTTCCATAATGAATTTGGATGAGTTCCAAAGTTAAGACATTGTGACAGATACTACAAAAAAAGGTTAAGTATATAACTGCTATTATAGCAGCAAAAGAGGGCATTTGTGTCAAGTAGTTTTCTATCAAACTAGGTGTAGTTCAAAGAAGGGATAATACTATGAAGGTATATTGTACGACAATATTATCAACATGTTTTAACCCCAAAGAACTAAAAGTCTCACCAAAGGACCAAATTTATACAAAGCCATCTCATTAGAGAATGAGTGATGCGTGGAGACGCAAAAACATGCAATTACACACGGACCTGGAAGTGTCAGATCCGGAGATCAGTTGAGCACTAGCAATCGTGTACATACAACACTGGAAAGCCAAAGGTGTTGAATACACAAAGGTTTCAAACTAGATTATTGACTCTAGTGCAAGTGGGAGACTGTTGGAGATATGCCCAAGAGGCAATAATAAAGTGGTTATTATCATATCTTCATACTTATGATAAATGTTTACATACTATGCTATAATTGTATTAACCGGAAACATTAATACTTGTGTGATTTGTAAACATAAAAGAGTCACTAGTAAAGCCTCTTGTTAAACTAGCTTGTTGGTTAATATATGATCATTGTTTCCTGATCATGAACATAGAGATGTTATTAACAATAGGGTCATATCAATAGATGAATGATATGATGGACATACTCCTATAGTTAAGCATAGCATAAAGATCAAGTCATTTAATATAGTTCATTTGCTATAAGCTTTCTGATACATAGTAACCTAATTCCTTCGACCATGAGATCATGCTAATCACTATCACCGGAAGGATTCTTTGATGACATCAAACACCACACCGTAAGTGGGTGGCTATAAAGGTGGCATTGAGTGTTCGGAAAGTATGGGTTGAGGCACATGGATGAAGAGTGGGATTTGTCCATCCATATGACGGATAGATATACTCTGGGCCCTCTCGGTGGAATGTCATCCAATTAGCTTGCAAGCATGTGACTGGCTCACAAGGGATCACATATCACGGGAACGAGAAAAGAGTACTTATTGGTAACGAGGTTGAACTAGGTATGCAGAGATACCGACGATCAAAACCTCGGATAAGTAAACTATCGTGAGACAAAGGAAAATTGGTATCATATGTAAGTGGTTCATTCGATCGCAAAGTAATCGTAGAAATATGTGGGAGCCATATGAATTTCCAGATTCCTCTATTGGTTATTGATCGGAGAAGTGTCTCGATCATGTCCGCATAATTCACGAACCGTAGGGAGACACACTTAAGGATTCGATGTTGTTGAGTAGTTATGGAATAATGAGTAAGAGACCGAATGTTGTTCGGAGTCTCGGATGGGATCCGGGATATCACGAGGAGATCCGGAATGGTCCGGAGAATAAGATTCATATAAGGAAAGTCCTGTTTCGGGGTTGGAGAATGGTTCCGGTGTTTTCATCGGGAATGTTCTAGAAGGTTCCGAAAGGTCCAGCACTCCGGAGGGGAAGGGTACATGAATGTGTCATAACAAGTTGGAATGGTTGCATCATGTACTAGGTTTCATCGCTGAGAAAAATAAAGGGATAAATCAAATCCTAGTTTGAAAATTCAAACGCCAATTTGAAAAGTCAAACGGCAAGTTTGCTTGGAAGAGGGAGAGTAGGAAACCTACTTGGGGAGGAAGTCCTACTCCCTCCACCCGCTGGCCAAGGAGGAGGAGTTGGAGGAGGACTCCCTCCTCCCAACCGCGCCTCCCTCCCACCTATAAAATGAGGGGCAGGGGTGGCCCTCTTCCCTACACCTCTCTTCTCTAAACCTAAACCCTAGCCGCTGGCCTCCACCATTGTCGCCGACGCCTCCTAGGGTTTGCCAAGTCGCCGAGTTGGGGCTCCCCTCTTTCCCTAGCCGCTGGCCTATCTCCCTCTATTTGGTGTGTCTAAACCCTAGATCACCAAGGCTCTCTCATAGTCCACCATACTCGCTCCGGCTTAAGGCGAAGCCCTGCGAGATCTCCCCTCTACTTCCGGTACCACGCCGTCATGCTGCCGGAATCGCGAGGAGAGTACTACAACCTCCGATGCCTGCTGGAACAAGGGAGAGGAAGGTCTTCATCGAGTACCGAACGTGTGACCAACTGTGGAAGCGCTGCCGGAACGCAGCGTGGAAGGATCGTCTACGCGATCTTGAGATCGGCAAGAGTACAACTACATCACCCATGAGAATCTGCGCTCGTTAACCGCTTTGGAATCTTTGAGGGTGAGTTCCTCTATCGACTCGTTGCTACAATCTAGTAGATAGATCTTGTCTTGTTTGTTTGTATGTGGTAGAATTTTTTTGTTTTGCATGCTACGAACCCCTACAGAAAGGCCAATGAGATGGGGATGACTTACATTGCATACTTGAACGTCATGGGAGACAACTTGCCCAAATGCGATGCCAACCCCATACATCCATGGAAGTATGGGAAGAATCTCGTCAAGAAAGAGGAGCTCAAGACTCTACCAACAAAGATGCGAAAATTGCACAAGTGGTACCTTCATTTCTACAAGACGAGAAAGGTAGAATGGATCACGGCGCATATAAGAGATGATATTTTCTTCTGCGGAGATGACGCGATCGACTTCAACATTCAAGACTTGCATTTTCTATTCAATCAGAAGGAACTCGACAAAGCTGCCATCAGCCTTTATTGTGTGTAAGTACTATTTCTATAATTTATATCTCATCTCATTCACTTTATTAATTGCATGTATATATATATGCTCACCATATATGTATATACTATTATCCAGGAAAAAGGTTATGGAATGCAGGAAAGGAGGCCCTTTTGAATTGGGTTCGTTGACCCAAATAGAGTTCATGAAGAAGTGGTAGAAACCAAACCCGGGCAAACAGAAGATTACTTGCTAACGTCTTTACTGAGACAACAAACCAAAAGGGAAATACTATTGCCTTACAACTTCTTGTGAGTACTGTTACCCTCTCTCTTGTACACATTCTATTTCAGCTTACTCGATGTTAAGTGTAACTGATGATGAGTTATGCGTGCGTAGGTTCCACTTTATTCTGCTAGTCATTCAACCCGACTCAGGAAAAGTCCTTGTCATGGACTCGTTACGAAAAGAAAAAGAGATATGGGCAAACTTTAGAGAGATGCTCCAGAGGTAATTTCAATCATATTATCGCACTAGATCGGCAACTTTCGTGACAATAAGTAATTAATTACTCCTTTATCCATTTTCTTTGTCGGACAGGGTTTGGAAAAGGTTCACGGGCAAGGCCGTGGGTGAATGGTCAGAAGAACTAAAATTTGTAGACCAAAATGTAAGTAATACTAGCTAGCTTCCAATTCCATTATATCATGCTTTATTGATTATTATTTTGATTGAACTCTCTATTCTCGTAAAGTGCGCGCATCAGGGACACGGCAATAACTTATGTGGGTACTATGTTTGCGAATTCATTCGCAACACGATATGTGCGACGGGCCAAGCCGCACTAGAACAACTTAGAGTAAGTAAACAAAGTCCACAACATTATTTTATTACCATCAATTGTGTTGAGTTTTATTCTTATATATATATTGACGGCCCATTCTTCATATATATTCAGATCGAACGGATGCGGGACCAACTCCTACCATTTGAACGCATACGAGCCATTCAAGAGAAATTGGCGGGGTTCATACTTGATGAGGTCGTCACGCCTGGCGGAGAACTCTTTAGATATCCACCAAAATGAACGATGACGATGTATGTGCCGATGACGATGTATGTGCCGATGACGATGTTTGTGTATAATCATAGTTGCTTAATTATGCATGTACTCGTATGTACCGATGACGATTTATGTGTATACCGCTCCCGATCGATTCCCCCTCGCTCCCCCCCCTCCCGCAGAAATACGCCCAGAACGGGGCAGAGGCAGAAGTCTGCCGCGGCAGAGATTTAGGCCGTTTTCCTGCCGCGACAGGAAAACGGCCTAAATCTCTGCCGCGGCAGAAGAACCTTTAACACCGGTTCCAGATACGAACCGATGTTAAAGGGGGGGCCTGAGGCCTGCGGCAGCCCCACGTGCGCCACCCTTTAACACCGAATCGTATAAGAACCGGTGTTAAAGGGCCCCCCCCCTCTAACACCGAACCCTCAACGGCGGTTGGGGAACCGCTGTTAGAGGGCCCTCCCAACCGGAGTTAAAGGGGGGGGGCTGCACTAGTGTGTCGCGTAGTTACAATGGTACAAATTCAGGTGCTCGATCTGCTCATCGGGGCCTCGGGGAGTTAGGAGAGTCTGCAGAAGTGGAAACTTCCTTGCACTCGTACATAGTGATTGAGTGAGTGATGAATGCTTAATGTTTCTTTTATTGGCGAAAAACTGCCAATGTGCTTTCGGACAAAGAAACTGGAAGTGCAACTTCGTATAAAAAGTCCACTAAAGTATGGTCTTCTTTCTGCCTTTTTTCTTTTCCCTCATTCCACAAAAAGCATTTTCCCATGAGGTGTGTTTCGGTCCCCCACCCCTAAACTTAAGCTACATGGGCCTTGTTATTTTTTTGACCGGTCGAAACCCATATCGAGATCACGCATATCTCTGTATATGTGTACTCGGTCGAACTGGGTATAATCCACGTTCCGATCGGCCGATCTCACCTCCTATTATCGTGATCTACGTCTTTGTATGTCATATTTTTAATTTTTTTTGTTGTTGTTATATAACTTCTGATTTTCGTCTTCCGCAGACATGAGCATACGTATATGGTGAGTATACGTCTAAGAGGACCATATGGAGTTCGGATGGGTTTGTACAATCCTCTAAACAATCGGAATCGAGTTTTTGTTTGTCAAAATTTGAAAGAGGGGGAGGGGGAGGGGGAGGGGGTGGGGGACCGAAGCAAAAGTGTTTTCCCATAAGTTTTTCAGCTACTGGTAGCACTCAATTACAGAAACGTGTTATTTTAACCATCTGAAATCCAATCCATATGTTGGAGCAGGCCTCAAAGTTTCCGCACTCATGGTACACAATAACTGATCTGTCGTTGCATACATACAATGCACCTACAAATAACATAGGCTTGTATATGTAGCAGTACAAGGATCAAGTGATCAATATAGTGTACAGTACACATCATCCATGTGGACTGAATGGCATCGACATTAACACATGAAGATCTTTTGAGGGGATGAGATGTATTGGGAATTTTAGTTGTTACTGGTCAAAATGTCAGTCTTCTGAGTTAGTCACAGTACGTGCTCTCTTCAAACTTTGATACACAAAAACTCGATACCTAAGTAGAGGTGAACATAGTTTGTTCTGCGCGAGAAGAAGAGATGAGGCCTCTATCATCGGTGCACGAAAGACGTTGTGGCGGAAGAGCTAGGGACAGGCCAGTGACTAGTTAGATTTTCTCTCGGCATATGATACACTAAAGAGAGAATAAAGATATCCAAAACCCCCGTTTCATATCATTTCATTTTGGGACACTAAACAAGTATCTTTGAGAATAAAAATATGGTAGCACATAGAAAACCAAGACATTAACCATTGATTTTGAGATCTCACTGAAGTTGCTGCAGTGGTAGACGACTCTCCCTTGCTGCATAGCTAGAAGGCATACCTACAAGGCTGATTCGATGATGGTACGCTTCCAAGTTTCAGTGGTCATGTATGAGCATGCTGGCATGAGAGTTGCATGCAGAATTCGTACAATTCAGTCAATGGTTGTCCACCTAATCTGTTGTGTGATCGTGTCTGGCTGGTGCTTCCAATCGTTACTGTACAGAACAGCTTGGCAATGCAATCGACATATGGTTACATGACATCAGTGAAAGCGGCCACACATCACACCCTTTCTCCCCATCTAGCACAGCTTCGGCTACCGCGTGTTTGCTTTCCTTAGATGATACCATGTGGTGTACGGCGCTGATCAGCTCATCACAAGGTGCAGACTTGACACACTTTTGACTAATGGACTACCTATTAGATTAAGGGAATCAATTCGCATTCCCGTGTTATCTATCATCATAACTATTCCAATTAAGATCATCTACGGAAAGAAATCAAAAGTAGATCTACAATTAAGTAACAAAGGTTTGAAACATTAGACATTTTGCAGCATTGTGGCTATCTGTAGTGGTTGAAAGTTGATTATGTAGTGCTCCCATATGTAATTTCAAAATAAAGCATCAATATATGCACTGTGAGTATTACTGGAATTAAAATTTGCCATGCAAAAAAAAATGATTATTTTCCATTAAAAAATGAACTACAAAGCTCTTCTTTTGCACCATAATTATTCTCTTCTGGTGTGCCACATAAATGCTGTTTATATACACATAAACAATGTTCAGCCATAATAAGTAAATAAACAAGTGAATACGATTTTTAAAACTCATTTTATGACCAAACTAATATACAATTAAATTTATCGCAAATTCCATAATTAATTGGTGACACTGTACATATAGCACATTCATAAATAGTAGGCATATGCACATGTAGGGAGCCAAAACTCTAGCATTAACGGGAGAAGAGAACTCTCATCGTGCATGTGCGTCGAGTAACATCTACTAGTATTCCACACAACGATAGGTTTTGAGGGAATGAGATGCGTCGGGAATTTTAGGTGACCCTGGACAATCTGATGAGGAACCGGATAGTACCGTCAAGCTCTGATGTATCGTGTCTACTTTACGGTCCATGGAACAGCCACAATATTATTTTCCTGTATGGAAAAAATACGATTACTTCCGTGTTCATACTAACGATCAGATGGCTACACAAGGAAATGCTTATGGCTAGACCTACTACATAAGTTATAACTACCAAGAACCAGGGGCAGAGCTACACCCCGGGCAACCAAGGCCATGGCCTGGGGCACAACAACTTGCTCAGCCTGTTACCTATAGAGATTACAGAATGGCCCGAGGTGCAGCAGCCTATCGTCTTTGGCCCAATGATACGTAACAAGCCTATAGAACGGAAACAAGCAGTAAACAAATAAGAAACGAGACGTAGACAGCTACCAAGCAACGTGAAGCCTTTCTTCCTGGCTCGATCTCATCCGCAGTGCCAGGAACTTGGGCCGCCTCGCCATTCGGTCATCGCCGGCTAATATGTCAGTCCAGTACACCCTGGCTCAGCTGCGGCTCCCCTTTTACTCTGAGCAAGGAAATTCCTTTAAAATCTCATTATCTTCAATTAAGTTGATTTGTGGACTGTCCAAAATTGACCTGATTCATTGATTTAATAATTTTTGTGTTTCCCTTTAGTATTGTGAATTAACTCAGGTATAGTAGTTTTCCTTCCCAACTGGTCAAGCGGTTTTACAGAATCTCCTCGACGTGTTCCCATGCAGCATTTTTTTTTGAAATGGGGGTTTGCCCTGGCCTCTTCATCCTAGGATACACACATCCTTTTATTGATAAGTATCAGAAAAGCATCTCAAGAGTATTACAAATCATGTCTCGGATAAAGATGATGCGCAGACCAACCATCTGATAAAACAAGGGATCTCACGAGATGACGGGAAAAAGAACAGCTAGACCTCAGTCAATCTACTAGAATGACGCCATGAAGTCTGGCTGAAAATTTTCAAAGTAACCACCACAAGACGGGTGCACCCAGAAACCATGGGTTGTCGCTGATACTCTGGAAGAAGGAAAGCCCAGAGCTGAATCCAATGCGCCGTCATAATAATAACCTGCAAAAAGGAAAGAACTCCGGTTCTGTTAAAAATACAGTTGTTGCGGCATTTCCAAATGGACCAACAAATGGCCGAGATGCCTATATGAATTATGCCTTTATTCACTATATCTACTCAATTTAGCCAATTCACAAATATATTAGTAATATTGGTTAGTGGAGGAAGATTGTAAGTAAAAAAAACCATACGCCAAATAATTTTTGTGAACGGACATGGAAAAAATAAATGTTTAATTGTTTCTTCTTCATTACAAAAGCAACATTTTTTACACCCATTCTAGTTTTGATTAGCCAGGTTATCCTTGGTTAAAAGAACTTTGTTATTAAGAAACCACATGAAAATATTTATTTTCAAAGTTATTTTCAACTTCCACACATATTTGATTGGAAAACTTGGATGATCATTCATAAGGTCTTCATACATAGATTTAACAGTAAAAATCCCATTCTCAGATAGTTTCCAAATAAATTTGTCTTGCTCGGTTGTTAGGTTTACTTCCATCAATCTCTCACATAGGTGCAACCATGCAACCCATTTATTTCCATTTAATTTTCATCTAAAGGTAATATGCAAAGGATATTGGGTTAGGACGTCGTGAACCAAAACATGCTTTCTATGCACGGATGGATGTTGTTGAGCGAGAGACACCTCTCCTAGCCAAACATCCTCCCAGAATCCGATATCTTTGCCATTACCAATTTTGAAAGAACCTCGGGAAAAGAACTCATCTTTCACTCCCATTAGTCCCTTCCAAAACGGTAAATCGGTTGGTTTAGCTTCAACTTGTGCTAGTGTTTTATTGGCTAGGTATTTGTTGTGAAGCAAGTCTTGCCACACTCCCACCTCCGTCAATAACTTATGTAACCATTTACTCAGTAAAATTTGTTTTTAAGTTCTAGCACCCCAATTCCCAAACCTCCCTGATCTTTGGGTCGATATATAATGTTCCACCTAGTTAGCCTATATTTCTTCTTATGCTCGTCACTTTGCCAAAAGAATCATGAGCAGTAAAATTTGGCAACTTTCGAGGTCCATTTGCTATTTTCAAGCCATTAAATGCATTTCTAGGCATCTTCAGAATATAGTTAAAATTTGAACTGCAATTGCAAGAACAAGTTGGCAAAATTATGTCGAAAACTCGGATTTGTGTTCTTGACTCAATCTTTAGGCCTTATCCATGAAAAGGAAAGGAATTTCAAACACGAGTGTGCCAAGACACAAACCCGAACATGGAGTTTCTTGATTTTTTAAATTTTGAATTTTTTAATGAATTCCTAAAAGCATGAAATTTCATGGTGCCCCCATATGAGACCGAGAAGTTGCGATAAAAATACGAGAATGATTCACTAAAGTTGTGACGTACATTGATTAGAAATCGAGGAAGAATCATGGTTTTGAGAAGAAATGGTTATGTTTTGCATGAGAGGCAATCTCTTCTTCATCCATTACCCTTGAAATTTTCTTGGTGTGGCCAACATACCATATTTAACTTTTGTCTGTCGCATATATTTCACTAGATGAATTAGCACTGGTCTTCATTTCTTTTATGTGTTGTCATCTAGTTTTGCTCGAGTAGAGGCGATGGGTCGCTGAGGTATCCGATCATCCATCCCCCTCCCATCCTACTCTCCATTCTTCCTCCTCTCTCTATCACTCTTTATTTCTCTTCTTGTCCACACCTCTTCGTTCTCCACCAAGAGAGCATATCGTAGGCTTCTGCACCCTAGCCCCTAGATTGATGGATACTAAAGTGCATTTAGATCTTTTACTTACATATATGTAGGCCACATGCATCCACAATCCATGCATGTGAAGAACAGAGCAGGGTCAACACGATTAATTTAGACATCTCCATTAATGTCAACTTTGTAGTAAAATGCATCGTATGTGCAACGATGATGCATGAATGTGCCAATCTTCCCCTCTCAAGTCGTGGTTCGCAAGAATGGTGCAATTGATACTTGCATATATTCCTACCTGAGATCTAGGTATCTAGGTGGGGGTATTTTAATAGGTTGGGAACTTGCTTATAAGAAAAAGCATCTTCTGCTCCATCGTAGTATGGTATTTGGTACTAAGGGGAACAAGCTAAACAATCCTAGTAAATAAACAATGCACTTAGGAGTGTCGGTTTCATGTCTGTCAACACAAGTTAAATAGATGAGCAAACGTTAACATATCAAATTATACATGGATTATGATATTCATTGCTGTCATAGAGAATATGTATAAGATCTCAGGTCTAGGGTTTATGTGTTTGTTCATTGCAAGGAGAAGGTGATGGAAAATTTTGTGCATATTGATGGAAGTTTACACATATATTAACCATGATGTCACACCATCTAGCTAGCTGTAGTTGATTAAATTGATAAACAATAAGATCAAAAGATAATAAGATTAAAAGAGCAAAGGAAATTTACCTGTTATAAAAGGATCATGTTATTTATTACTATTAGAGAGAATATATAAGAGTTCAGATTTATCGTATTCCATACTTGATTACCTTAGACTTCAAGATAGAAAAGAAGATCCATCTTGATAGCTTGTATTTAGATCCATAAACAGTAAGATGAAAAGAGAAAGGAAATTTACCAGTTCTTTGGGAATTACGGTCTTGAGGTGATGGATTGGATTTTAACGCTGATCTAGAAGCAAGGAGTTGTGATCTGTAAGCAGGGATAAAATCTGTGGGGTACGTGAAGAGCTGACATGTAACTTGTATTTAGATTGGTAAACAGTAAGATCAAAAGAGAAAGAAAATTTACCGGTTCTTTGGAAATTACGGTCTTGGGGTGATAGATCGATAAACAGTAAGATCAAAAGAGAAAGAAAATTTACCGGATCTCTGGGAAGTACGGTCATGCATACTTGCAAGATGTTTATATATTAAACGTGTAACTCGTGTACGATAGGGACTCTATTTCCTTGTATTTTTTCTTGTTGCTCACGTGATGTTGAGGCTGGAGATATATCACGTGATGTTGAGGTTGGAGACGTGTTGGAGTCGAGCAGAAGACGTGATGGAGTCGAGATAAGTCGTACCTATTGGAGTCTGTATTGTACGTAACGTTAATTAAAACATAGCCATTAGTAATAGATCTAATGGTTAATATATTTTAGATGATGTGGATCAACGTGGTGCCTCGAAACACAACCTTATATTGCTTTTAGTATATAATAGATTTCGACTATGTTGAATACCTCATATCTGGATGACGAGGAAGCGAATGCTACAACAGATGGTCAGCTTCCCCCTCATCTAGTTGGTGAGCTGTCGGGGGTTGGATTGCATGATGTGTCATAGGTTGGATTGGATGAGGCTCATCTTGGTTCATTGTATGAGCCAAGAATTATGGAACACGACAAGTATTATGGAACAAAACGAATACAAGTCATTTATCAGGGCTTTGAAAGTGTTTTTGCATGGAGAGTCACACTTATTTTTTTAAACTACAACCATGGCATTTTTTTTTGAAACAAATGGAGTACAAATAATTTATCAAAACTTTGAAGGTATTTTGCAAGGAGAGTTACACTTTTTTTATTGAAGAATTTTTTTATTATCAAGCAGAATAACTATTGCATGTGAACAAAAATAGTTACATTGCTACTAGCCAGATCATCCAACAATGGCAAATGTCGAGACTGAATCGCTACCATTGCTTACTCATGCGCAACGACATTCAGCGTTGCATCCTTCGATTGCCAAACCGGGGTTCTTCTTGAAGAGCAGTGTGCTTCCCATCAAAAGATAAAACGTTTGTTGCCTCCTCTCTAATCTGGGGAAACAACTTGTACATGTCCGTGGCAGCTGAGGTAAACTCATATTTGTATTCGTGCATTGCCACAATACCATGAATGATGGCCGCCTCCACTATCACGATGCATTATTTCTACCGGAACTTTTGCACATATGGCAGCATCAACTGAAATTCCCGATGTGTCTCATTCTCTCAAGATCTTATTGTAAATATTCGAGATGTCGGTCGATCAATTCACATGCACGAGGCATGCTACTTTTATAGTAGTTGCTTGAGTGGTGGTTGACTATATCTACAAGGCTATTTTAACTTTTTGGGGGTAACAAAGGCTATATTCTTGGGTGCGCTTCCATCAATAAATTATATGCACATGCTACTACGATAACTAAATGCATCCTGCTGCTAAAAGTAATATATAATGGCATTCTAGAAAGTTCAACAAAATTAGTATGTGTATGTTCGTGCAGTACTTACACTTATTTTCGATAACCAATAACAGTCACTAAACTTAACATCTCTCAAGTTGTTTAGTGACACCGATTCAAATCCACTATACCAAGTCCGACCTTCACGAGAGAAGTTGTAGTTTCAATGGTGAACATCCAAGATGTTGATCAGATCGTTCATATGACTCATGTTTAACCTTTCAATTTTGTGTTCTGAGGTCATGCATGTACATGCAAAACTCGTCAAGAAAACCGTATTATTTCCGCATGTGTATCTGCCTTACACCCGCTGTATGTGAAGATAAGAGTTTATAATACCTGATCACCCGTTGTATGTGGAGGTAGAGTTTATAACACCTGATCATTACGAGGTGCTTTAAAACAACAATCCGCAATGGTGCATAGTAAGAAAGAATACTTCCTTATGATATCTAGAATCTCATCCACGACTCCGAATAAATATTCAATAACACCACCTATTATCTCAATGAAACCTAGGGACACTGAAGCGTTAAGTGTGTGACCCTACGGGTTCGAGAATAGGTAGACATGGTCGAGACTCCTCTCTGATCAATAACCAGTAGTGGGTGCGGGGATGTCCATATTTGTTCCCACATATTCAATGAAGTTCTTTTACCGGTTGAACCATGATGTCGATGATTCAGTTAATCCGGTATCCAATTTCCTTTGTCTCGCAATATATTACTTGCCAAGATTCGATTATCGATATCTCCGTACCTAGTTTAATCTCGTTACCGACAAGTTCTCTTTACTCATTTCGTGATGTAGGATCCTCATGACTAAACACATTAGTCACATGCTTGCAAGATTTAGGATAGTACATTACCGAGAGGGCCTAGACATATCTCTCCATCACTTGGAGCAACAAAACCCAGTCTTGATTCATGCAACCCAACCAGTATCATCGGATATACTGGAAACCACCTTTATAATAACTCATTTACGAAGTGATGTTTGATGTCCATAAAGTATTCTATCGGTACAAGGGATTAACACAATCTGATAATAGTCAAACTAAGTGACACGGTCAATGTCTATGCTTATTATTGGGTTTGTCCATCACATCATTTTTCTAATGATATGATCATGTTATCACGCGACATAACATGTCCATGCTTAGGAAAGCTTAACTATCACTTGATTAACGAACTAGTTAGAAGAGGCTTAGTAGGGACACTGTGTTGTTTATATATCCATGTATTTAGTTTCATGAATATTGAATATAATACTATTATGGACAATAAACACTTATCATGAATATTTAATATAATAGTAAATATAATAACAACTTTATTATTGCCTCTGGGGCATATTCCCAACAGTAATCCACGTAACATTTGGCAACTTTCGGGGTCCATTTGCTATTTTCAAGCCATTAAATGCATTTCTAGGCATCTTCAGAATATAGTTAAAATTTGAACTACAATTGCAAGAACAAGTTGGAAAAATTATGTCGAAAACTCGGATTTGTGTTCTTGACTCAACCTTTTAGGCCTTATCCATGAAAAGGAAAAGAATTTCAAATATGAATATGTCAAGACACCAACCCGGACATTGAATTTCTTGATTTTTTTAATTTTGAAATTTTAATGAATACCTAAAAGCATGAAACTTCATTGTGCCCCCATATGAGACCGAGAAGCTGCGATAAAAATACGAGTATATTTCACTAAAGTTGTGACGTACATTGATTAGAAATCGAGGAAGAATCATGGTTTTGAGAAGAAATGGTTATGTTTTGCATGAGAGGCAATCTCTTCTTCATCCATTACCGTTGAAATTTTCTTGGTGTGGACAACATACCATATTTAACTTTTGCCTGTCGCATATATTTCACTAGATGAATTAGCACAGATCTTCATGTCTTTTCTGTATTGTCATCTAGTTTTGCTCGAGTAGAGGCGATGGGTCGCCGAGGTATCCGATCATCCATCCCCCTCCCATACTACTCTCCCTTCTTTCTCCTCTCTGTCACTCTTTCTTTATCTTCTTGTCCTCACCTCTTCGTTCTCCACCAAGAGAGCAGATCATAGGCTCCTGCACCCTATCCCCTAGATTGACGGAGATCGAACTTTCAATCACTAAGACTAGATACTAAAGTGCATTTAGATCTTTTACTTACATATATGTAGGCCAATGGCATCCACAATCCATGAATGTGAAGAACAGAGCAGGGTCAACACGATTAATTTAGACATCTCCATTAATGTCAACTTTGTAGTAACATGCATTGTATGTGCAAGTATGCCGCATGAATGTGCCAATCTTCCCTTCTCAAGTCATGGTTCGCAAGAATGGTGCAATTGATAGTTGCATATATCCCTATTTAAGATCTAGGTATCTATTTGGGTGTATTTTAATAGGTTGGGAACTTGCCTATAAGCAAGGATCTTCTGCTCCATCGTAGTATGGTACTCGGTACTAACGGGCACAAGCTAAACAATCCTAGTAAATAAACAAGCCTACAAACTCACATGATGCACCCAGAATTTGAGTGTCAATTAAAAACATTATCGAGTTTGTAAGAGGGTGTACAACACTCACAAATAGTGTGACTCAACCCAGACTATCACTTATGTATGCTTCTTCTATTACTGGGATTCTTTTTTATTAATGTCTCCGTTCTCCCCTTCATAATTTCGGATACATCATTTTCATTGTGTTCATTGATGGATTCTCGTTCTACCTATTTGATGGTAGGGGCATGCAAGACGTCGTGCCGGATTCCTCACTATCGCGGGCAGTGGGTTTTGTGAGTGGCTTAAGCGGTTTGCAAACCATGATGTGTGTTTCTTTCGATACAAATGTATCATCCGTTGTATAGAACATTCTACTGAACAGATGAAGTATTTAATAATGGAAGCAAAAAACTAATACTCTGGTTGGCTGTTCGGTTAGGTTTAATTTTGACTCATAAGCCACAAAAGTACCTATAAGAAGACGAAATCTAAATAGTCAGAAAAACCCAACCAAACAGCCCCCAAGTATGTGCTTGTACAAAAGGGAGGCAAAACTGAAATGTGATGCACCTCATCTAAGTTAGTGCTTGTCGGGTGCACCATTATCTAGCCCGCGAGTCTGCCCAAGAAATAATAGGAATGGTGGTACTGTAAATAGTGGTGTGGAAAGCCACACCGCTTCTTTCGTGTGCGGCGTCACATCACTTTGTTGCTGATGTGTGGTGGTTAGAGGAACGGAAAACAAGACGTTTGTCCTCATGCCATCGGTCACCTTGTCTACATCGTGAAGTGCACGTCGGCTCGCGCTACCACGCGCTACCACTAGTAGAAAAAAGGCTATCTGTTCATGCCTCCTAACAGCATTAGTCCCGGTTCCGCCACGAACCGAGACTAATGCTGGTACGTGTCCCGGTTCGAGCGGGCACGGATCCATGAGGCATGCGTCCCGGTTGATAGGGGAGCATATGTCCCGGTTTGTAACACAAACCGGGACTAAAGGTTGGGCGTCAGCCACGTGGCGTGGCACACACCTTTAGTCCCGATGCTCCCGCCCTCTATAAATGCAACGCCCCATCCCTCTGCCTCCACTCTGTTTTTTCTTGGTGGAAGGTGTGAGGGGTGTGCTAGTTTTTTCCCCTATGCATGCATTCAAGGTGTTTGATGAAATGTTTGAGTGAATAATCTCGTTCAATTTCTCATAGAACAAAAATATAGAAGGTGTCCGAGACGCACTTGAGCTTTCTCCTCTTTATTTCCCTCGATCGAGGTTAGCAATCTTATCTTTTCTCTGTCATTGATAGAATGCATGTGTCGATGTGAATTGGTCATTTCACTATTTATGATGTCCTGTTTTTGATAAACTTACTTATATGATGCAGATGAACGCTCGGGAATGGATGTACGGTGACCGGCGTGTACATGGGTATATGAAAGGCGTGGATAAATTTATCGATGTGGCTACGGAAAACAAAGAGAATGGTTTTATACGTTGTCCATGTGTTCAATGTCGGAACAACAAGGAGTACTCTTCCTCGAAAATCATTCGCGGCCACCTGATTATGAAAGGTTTCATGCCCAACTATAATTGCTGGACCAAGCATGGGGAAAGAGGGGTTATGATGGAAGATGGTGAAGAAGAAGATGATGATAACAACTATCATCATATGTTTCCTGAATACAGTGATACTGCAATGGAAGACAATGGAGAGGAAGGAGGTGAAGAACGGGCATCAGATGAGCCGGCTGATAAACTTGGTAGGGTCATTTCTGATGCAAAGCGAGACTGTAAAACAGAAAATGAGAAGTTGAAGTTAGAGGGCATGTTAGAAGATCACAAGAAATTGTTGTACCCAAATTGTGAAGATGGCAGCGCAAAGCTCGGTACCACACTGAAATTGTTGCGATGTAAGGCAGAGTGTGGTCTAACTGACTCCTCATTTGAAAATATGCTGAAAATAATGAAGCCGAAGTTTCCAAAACATAACAAACTTCCCGAGAGTACCTACGAAGCAAAGAAGACTCTCTGTCCTCTAGGATTAGATGTGGAAAATATACATGCATGCATTAATGACTGCATCCTCTACCGCGGTAAGGAGTATGAGAATTTAGATAAATGCTCGGTATGCAATGCATTGTGGTATAAGATCAGACGAGATGACCCTAGTGATGTTGAGGGAGATCCCCTCCGGAAGAGGGTTCCTGCTAAGGTTATGTGGTATGCTCCTATAATACCAAGGTTGAAACGCATGTTCAGAAACAAAGAGCATGCCAGGTTGTTGCTATGGCACAAAGAAGACCGTAAGAAAGACGAGAAGTTGAGACACCCTGCTGATGGGTCACAGTGGAGAAAAATCGAGAGAGACTTCCCGGACTTTGCAGGTGACGCAAGGAACTTATGGTTTGGTATAAGTACGGATGGCATGAATCCTTTTGGGGAGCAGAGCTGCAGTCATAGCACCTGGCCCGTGACTCTATGTATCTACAACCTGCCTCCTTGGTTGTGCATGAAGCGTAAGTTTATTATGATGCCAGTGCTCATCCAAGGCCCGAAGCAACCGGGCAACGACATTGATGTGTACCTTAGGAAATTAGTTGAAGAACTCTTACAGCTGTGGGGAAAACCAGGTGTACGAGCGTGGGATGAGAATAAACAGGAGCCATTTGATCTACGAGGGTTGCTTTTCGTAACCATCAATGATTGGCCTGCTCTTAGTAACCTTTCAGGACAGACAAACAAGGGATATAAGGAATGCACACACTGTTTAGATAAGACTGAAGGTACATATTTGCATAAATGCAAGAAGGTTGTGTACCTAGCGAATTGACGATTTCTTCCGACCAATCATCCCGTAAGAAAGAAAGGCAAGCATTTCAAAGGTGAGACAGATCACCGGAAGAATCCTGAACTCCCTGCTGGTGATGATGTATTTGGTATGGTCAAGGACATAAAAGTAATCTTTGGAAAGGATCCCGGCGGTCAATCAGTTCCGAACGACATCGCTATAGGACACGCACCCATGTGGAAGAAGAAATCTATATTTTGGGAGCTGCCATATTGGAAAGTCCTACGTGTCCTCTCTTCAATCGACGTGATGCACGTGACAAAGAATCTTTGCATGAACCTGCTAGGATTCCTAGGCGTGTATGGGAAGACAAAAGATACACCAGAAGTACGGGAGGACCAACAAATTATGAAAGACCCAAAGAACATGCATACACAGAACAAGACGAATAAAGGGAGTCACTTAAGTTGTGCCAGCTATGCTCTTACCAAAGCAGAGAAGGAAATCTTTTTTAAAGTCCTTTACAGTATCAAGGTGTCGTCTGGCTTCTCATATAATATAAAGGGGATAATAAATATGGCAGACAAAAAGTTCCAAAACCTAAAGTCTCATGACTGTCACGTGATTATGACGCAGTTGCTTCCGATTGCATTGAGGGGGATTCTACCGGAAAATGTTCGAGTACCCATTGTGAAGCTGTGTGCATTCCTCAATGCAATATCTCAGAAGGTAATCAATCTAGATATTCTGCCAAGGTTACAGAAGGATGTGGTACAATGTCTTGTTAGTTTTGAGTTGGTGTTCCCACCATCCTTCTTCAATATTATGACGCATCTCCTGGTTCACCTAGTGGAAGAGATTGCCATTCTCGGTCCGGTATTTCTGCATAATATGTTTCCCTTTGAGAGGTTCATGGGAGTCTTAAAGAAATATGTTCATAACCGTGCTAGACCAGAAGGAAGCATCTCTAAGGGATATGGAACAGAGGAGGTCATTGAGTTTTGTGTTGACTATATTCCTGACCTTAAGCTGATTGGTGTTTCTGACTCGCGGCATGAGGGAAGACTAAGTGGAAAAGGCACGCTGGGAAAGAAAGCAATGATATGTAGGGACGGGGATTCTTTCACTAAAGAACACTACATAGTTCTACATAATTCCACCTTGGTAGCTCCGTATATCGAGGAACACAAGAACATTGTACGCTCCAAAAACCCGGGGAAGCCTGAATCATGGATTACATATGAACACATGAAGTCTTTCGGTGGTTGGATGCAGACACATCTCTTGAATGACACCACTGTTGGAGATCAGCGATACTTGTTGGCCGCGTCACCATCTTCTACTATATTAAATTTCCAAGGGTACAAAATAAATGGGAATACATTCTACACGATCGCCCAAGATAAAAAGAGCACCAACCAAAATAGTGGTATCCGCTTTGATGCAATAGACGAGAATGGACAAAATGACACATACTATGGTTACATAGAGGAGATATTGGAACTAGACTATGGAGTCTCTTTTAAGGTCCCTTTGTTTCGCTGCAAATGGGTCAACCTGAATGGGGTAGGGGTAAAGATAGACCAGTTGTACGGAATGACAACAACGGATCTCAACAATCTTGGTTATAGAGATGAACCATTCGTCCTAGCCAATGATGTGTCTCAGGTTTTCTATGTGAAGGACATGTCCTCCAGACCGAAAAAAAGAAAAAATATGCAAACGAATACATCATATGATGAGCCAAAGCGTCACATAGTTCTTTCAGGGAAAAGAAACATCGTGGGAATCGAGGACAAGACAGACATGTCAGAAGATTATAATAAGTTTGATGAAATTCCGCCCTTCATAGTGAAAACTGACCCAAGCATTCCGTTAAGTAAAGAAGATGCTCCATGGTTACGTCTGAAGCGATTATAAGGAAGGACATATGCCAAGAAGTTCATGCTCATATTATGTAACTCTAGTTCATGTCTTTCGCGGTTTGTAGCTTGACCTAAGGATATCTTTCGCGGTTTGTGGCTTACCTGGACTATATATAGGGGGGCCTTTAGTCCCGGTTTTGTAGTCTCAGTTTTTAATATTAATAAATGTGTTGAGTGTTAGTCCCGTTTTGTGGCTGGACCGGGACTATGAAGAAGTTGTCCCGATTCGTACTTACCATTAAGATCTGATCTCCAAACGCGCGTGGTCACATATTAAGGAGTGCCTCTATGACCAGTTTCTTAGAGAGGCCGGAGGACTGGGATCCGGCGGCATCTCCCTAAAACTGGTCGTAGTGGTGTCCCTGCTCTCGAAAACCATCTTGCAGCTTGTAACTTCTCTAACTAGATCAATACACATGGGAGCTAACTAATTTCACATATTAGGGAGTGCCTCTATGACCAGTTTCTTGGAGATGCCGGAGGACTGCGATCTGGCGGCATCTCCCTGAAACTGGTCGTAGTGATGTCCCTGCTCTCGAAAACCATCTTGTAGCTTGTAACTTCTCTAACTAGATCAATACACCTGGGAGCTAACTAATTTCACATATTAGGGAGTGCCTCAATGACCAGTTTCTTGGAGATGCCGGAGGACTGGGATCCGGCGGCATCTCCCTGAAACTGGTCGTAGTGGTGTCCCTGCTCTCGAAAACAATATTAGAGATGCCTCAATCTGGCTGGAGGAGTGGACTCACAAGGATGCCTATTTATAGTACAAGCAGCTCGGCATAGTGTCGACACTTACGACATAATGTTGACACTCACCCCTATTATTAGTGCTGACTCGTGTTTTGTCCCGGTTGGTGTCTCCAACCGGAACTAAAGGTTCATCTTTAGTCCCGGTTGGTGACACCATCCGGGACAAGGTACACGCCGCACGACATAATGTCGACACTTAGCCCTATCATTAGTGCTGCCTGGCCCAGCCTGCCGAAATCCCTCCATCCAGGAATAAAGATGAACCTTTAGTATATTAAAAATCCGAACAATGAAAATCCTTTACGTGGTGTCATATTATGTGACATAGTTGAAAGGAAAAAATACCAGACTTGGTATATTGATCATGTCTCGAAAAAATCTTCACAAAATGACCTATCATGTTCGAGGTTTCATGGCTTTCAGTCCAAATGACCGATGTTATATGCTGAATCACGGCATAGTTTGTGATGTTGTGCCCATATTAGGCATGCAAGTGTACATTGGTATAGAGAACAATGTTGCAGGAGGAAGTTTTCCTTTTTGTCGCACGGAAAAGCCCTTTTCCATTTTCCGAGCGCAAAAAACGGGTCATTTTGTGAAGTAACCACCAAAATGCTGTTTCAGAATGCTACCGTCCCATTTTTCTAAAATACTAGACCACCTTACATGGACTATCTCCCAACCGGTACATCTCAAACCTTTTCATCCATCCCGGGTAAAAAGGACAAATGTCTGCCGAATCGGTAGGAAGTGGGTCCGGTTTGTACTACAGGTGCATGATCTATCGCCCGTGATTTTTTGAAAAAACCATTTTTAGACTCGCAATATGTGGTTTCTTCAGATATCCAATGCAAGTTCTAACGATGCTCGTCCCCTATCTTCATGCACGTCGGTTCGACCATAGTTAGAAATTCAAAAAATTCAAAACGGGCATAAGAAATTCAAAAAAATCCGAACAATGAAAATCCTTCGCGTGGTGTCATATTATGTGACATAGTTGAAAGGAAAAATACCAGACTTGGTATATTGATCATGTCCCGAAAAAACCTTCACAAAATGACCTATCATGTTCGAGGTTTTATGGCTTTCGGTCCAAATGACCGATGTTATGTGCTGAATCACGGCATAGTTTGTGATGTTGTGCCTATATTATGCATGCATGTGGACATAAGTATGGAGAACAATGTTGCAGGAGGAAGTTTTCCTTTTTGTCGCACGGAAAAGCCCTTTTCCATTTTCCGAGCTTAAAAAAGGGTCGTTTTGTGAAGTAACCACCAAAATGCTGTTTCAGAATGCTACCGGCCCATTTTCCGAAAATACTAAACCACCTTACATGGACTATCTCCCAACCGGGACATCTCAAACCTTTTCATCCATCCCGGATAAAAAGGACAAATGTCTGCCGAATCGGCAGGAAGTGGGTCAGGTTTGTACTACAGGTACATGATCTATCGCCCTTGAATTTTTGAAAAAACCATTTCTAGACTCGTAATATGTGGTTTCTTCAGAGATCCAATGCAAGTTCTAACGATGCTCGTCCCCTATCTTCATGCACGCCGGTTCAACCATAGTTAGAAATTCAAAAAATTCAAAACGGGCATAAGAAATTCAAAAAAATCCGAACAATGAAAATCCTTCGCGTGGTGTCATATTATGTGACATAGTTGAAAGGAAAAATACCATACTTGGTATATTGATCATTTCTCGAATAAACCTTCACAAAATGACCTATCATGTTCGAGGTTTTATGGCTTTCGTTCCAAATGACCAATGTTATGTACTGAATCACGGCATAGTTTGTGATGTTGTGCCCATATTATGCATGCATGTGGATATTGGTATGGAGAACAATGTTGCAGGAGGAAGTTTTCCTTTTTGTCGCACGGAAAAGCCCTTTTCCATTTTCCGAGCGCAAAAAACGGGTCGTTTTGTGAAGTAACCATCAAAATGATGTTTCAGAATGCTACCGTCCCATTTTCCTAAAATACTAGACCACCTTACATGGACTATCTCCCAATCGGGACATCTCAAACCTTTTCGTCCATCCCGGGTAAAAAGGACAAATGTCTGCCGAATCGGTAGGAAGTGGGTCCGGTATGTACTACAGGTACATGATCTATCGCCCGTGATTTTTTGAAAAAATCATTTTTAGACTCGCAATATATGGTTTCTTCAGAGATCCAATGCAAGTTCTAAATGAGTCATTTTTATTCCCGCCATTTTTCTTCCCGCCATTTCTTCCCGCCAGTTCTTCCCGCCATTTTTTCCCGCCAGTTCTTCCCTCCAGTTATCTTCCTGCCATTTCTCACTATATATATATGTAGGGTTTGCCTCCATTGTCATTGCACATCTCTAGACTCATATCTGCAACCTCATCACTCTTTCCCATGACTTCCACCGTAGCACTAACTCCCAGAGAGGCGGAGGCGCTTTGCGCCTCGAACTACCCCTGCCCGCCGGGCTACTGTGTGTCCCCTTCGGCTGGATGCTGAGCACCGGAGGCGTGCCGGTTCCTCCTGTCCCTCTAGGTGTGGAGCGCCGGATGGCCATCACGAACCACTACTACTTCGAGCTCACGCCGGAGCAGCGGAGGAATCCCGGATGGCATCCCGACTATTTCCCGACTCGGGAAGCCTTCTTCGTGGATCGACGTGAGAGGGCACTCGCTAGGCACGAGGAGGACGTCCCACCTCCTCCGAACTTCAACGAGGCCGGCCGTCGGCTGTGATGGCGCGGCCGGACTCTCCAGAGCGTCATGGCCTACGACACGGCCGCCGACTCTAGCCCCCGCCTGTGCTACCCTCAAGTCCATCCCACTCGTACTCAGCCATCAAGGTTCAACTACGGCGACCTCGACGACAGCCGCGGCGAGTACGAAGACTACAGTGGCGAGTATTACAGGTGTAGGCAGGAGCATGAGTGAATCACTCCAACATTGCAAAACAAGTTCGGCCTATTGTGGCTTAATCTGGCCATGTATCTTATTTTTCAGTTCTTCTATGTAACTTTGTGTTAGTTGCGTTATGTACTTTAATTCCATTTCTATCCTAATAAAATTTTCTTTCCGCCCATTATTTCCCGTCCCTCTTTTCCCGCCCATTAATATGTAAAATATATAAGTTAATTCAAATCCAAATTTAAAACAGAAAATGGTTTTGAATTACTTATTCAAATCAAAACACGTATTATGTTTAAAGTTTTTACAAATTCCAAATTAATATTCAAAAAATATAAGTTAATTCATTTTTAATTTTAAATGGTTCATATTTTAAATGGTTACATTAATTATGTTTTAAAACAAAAAATGGTTTTTAATTATTTATTTAAATTCAAACACTTTTTATGTTTAAAGTTTTTCTAAATTCCAAATTAATATTCAAAAAATATAAGTTAATTCATTTTTTATTTTAAATGGTTCATATTTTAAATGGTTACATTAATTATTTTTTAAAACAGAAAATGGTTTTGAATTATTTATTCAAATTCAAACACTTTTTATGTTTAAATTTTTTCTAAATTCCAAATTAATATTCAAAAAATATAAGTTAATTCATTTTTAATTTTAAATGGTTCCTATTTTAAATGTTTACATTAATTATTTTTTATAACAGAAAATGGTTTTGAATTATTTATTCAAATTCAAACACTTTTTATGTTTAAAGTTTTTCTAAATTCCAAATTAATATTCCAAAAATATAAGTTAATTCATTTTTAATTTTAGATGGTTCATATTTTAAATGGTTACATTAATTATTTTTTAAAAACAGAAAATGGTTTTGAATTAGTTATTCAAATCTAAACACTTTTTATGTTTAAAGTTTTTATAATTCCAAATTAATATTCAAAAAATATAAGTTAATTCATTTTTAATTTTAAATGGTTACATTAATTATTTTTTAAAAACAAAAAATGGTTTTGAATTAGTTATTGAAATCCAAACACTTTTTATGTTTAAAGTTTTTCTAAATTCCAAATTAATATTCCAAAAATATAAGTTAATTCATTTTTAATTTTAAATGGTTCATAGTTTAAATGGTTACATTAATTATTTTTTAAAATAGAAAATTGTTTTGAATTAATTATTCAAATTCAAACACTTTTTATGTTTAAAGTTTTCCTAAATTCCAAAGTAATTATAATTTAAAAAACATTACAAATTTAAACCCCAAAATAAAAAATAAGGCGGGAACAGAGAGAAAATTCCTGAAAAAATTGAAAACAGGGTCATATGTCCCGGTTGGAGCCACCAACCGGGACTAAACACCCCTATGCGCGCCAACCCTTGGTCTGCTGAAAAAAGTGGAGTATACGTCCCGATTGGTGGCTTCAACCGGGACGTATGACCCTTTAGTCCCGGTTGGAGCCACCAACCGGGACAAAAGGTCCTTTGGTTAATAACTGAGTGCCCCTCCTCTTCTTCTTCCCCATCTCACAATCTCTTCTCGCGCATAGGGACTGAAGCGACGCCGTCAGGCTGCCCCGCCGCCTTGCACGCCCTACCGGCCGCCGCCGCTGCTCCGCTTCCGCCTCCTCGCTAGGAACCTCCTCACCAAAGCTCGCTTGCAGTCTTGCCCTCTCCCGCCGGAATCGAGCACGTCCTCTCCGTCACCGACGCAGGCCGGAATCGAGCTCGCCGTAGCCCCACCGTCTCCGGCCTCCCCTCTTTCATCCGAGGACGCCTCGAGCTTCGCCTCCCCGTGCCGGTAATCCCCTCCAACGAAATCGACGAAGGGCGCACGTAACCACCGCAATCGGGAGCTCCTCCCCGATGTCCGGCCACCGCTGTTCTCGACGATTCTGGCCGCGTCCGAGCTCGCTTGGTCGAGCTGACCCCTCCACCGCCTCCGTGGTGAGCCCCTCCACCTCATAGTCCTCTCTGTTCTTCCTCTTCCTCTCTGTGTCGCTGCCGCGCCGAGTACCTGGCCACCGCCGTCGGCCGCCGTCGTGCTTCCTGTTCCGGCGACCAATCCGGAGCGGCGCCGCCACTAAACGGCTCGGTACGCTAGCCCGCATCCATCGCACCCGCTCCCGCTTGTCCGCCCGCGTTCCAGCGCCCTCCCCGTCGACGATCTGGGGCTGATCCCCGGTGCATGACGTCACGCTGACGTCCTGGTGACATCAGCGGGCGGGGTCAGCGTGGTCAAACATGCGGTGGGTCCTTCTTGCTTGCGTGGAGGCTGAGTTGGCACTGGGGCCCTTCTGTCAGTCTCATTGGCTAGGGGTCGCCCCGGTGTAAAAACTATTTGTCTTTTTGTTTTTAATCCAGAAAATGATTTAATATTGTAAAATCAATAACTTATTGTTTATAAGTCAGAAAAATACAAATAATATATCAAATTGTTCAGAAAAATGAAACCTATCTATTTAACCTATAATCATGCATTGTTAAACAACTTAAATGAAAAGTATAATTAGAAGAACAAATGCACCCCTCTCATATGTTTCGGAGTTTCCCCGAGTTAGGGTTTTCACCCCTCGGAACCCCGATTAAATCATCGAGCATGTCTTAGGGTTACATTCCAATGCAAATTAATTTGTCATATCATCATACTTGCTTGAGAATTGCATCGATGCCATGTGTTGATTGTTTCCCTTTCTTTCCGGTGTTTGGTTCTTTCCGATAGAATACGATATAGAGATCGAGATCGAAGCCAGAGATCAACACCGTCGAAGCTCGGAGAAAAATACTTGACCAACTGTAATCAAGTCAAGTACAAGGATCCTGAAGCTCTGCTTTCGGCTATCAACAGGCAAAGGCAAGCATAGCCCTACCATGATATAATCCTATGATTTCGAAAGCATTTCAATTCTTGCCATGATGCATACAATTCTATTGTGGTCTTTTATCGATAGATAGAGTGTCCTATCTGTTGCATTACTCCCTTTGAGCTTATATTACCTGATCCACTGCTCTTAGCATATTAGGTTTATTAGGTTTATTAGTTTGGATTATTAGGTTTATTATTAGTTAGGTATTATTAGGTTTATTAATTAGTTAGGTATTATTAGTCTTCGGCCTCACTGGTCAGTCACTGTGGGTAGCCCCAGACCCGATGAAAAACTACCCCCTGTGCTGATGTACATATTGATTGCGCATTGTATTATGCCATGTATTGATTGCCGCCTTTCTTTCCGGTATTGGTTCTCGAATGCAGCAGAGGACAAATCTATGACATTGGCTTCATTGACCCATATTGGGTTCATCAAGCTAATATCAAAACAAGCCCCCATGATACGAAGGATAATATCATACACGCGTTAAGGTTTCAAGAAACCAGAAGGGATATACTATTTCCTTACAACTTCGAGTGAGTGTTATTGTCTTGTATACACTTTCTATTTCGCTTACTCGATGTTAAGTATATAATTGATTAGTTATGCATTCGCAGCTTCCACTATATTCTGTTAATCATTCAACCTGACAATGGGCGTGTACTAGTCATGGACTCGAAACATAAACCCCTTGAGCAGTGGAAGCACATGCAGATGCTTCTCCAGCGGTAATTCTAATCATTACGACACTATATCGGCAACGTTCGTGAATTTTATGATATCAAGTAATTAATAACTTCTTTTATTCGTTTTCTTCGTCGGACAGCTCTTGGAAACGGTTCACCAACAAGGCTAGGGGTGTTTGGAAAGATGAGCTTACATTTCAAGCACTAGATGTAAGCACCACTAGCTATATCCGCGCATCTCTTTGATTCTAGTTTTGATACCGTTATTATCATGCTTGATTATTATTTTGATTGAACTATGTTCTCGTAAAGTGCCTGACGCAGGGACCAGGTAACAATCTATGTAGATACTATGTTTGCGAGTTCATCCGGCAGACGTGCTGTGAGAAGGGCAGAAATTTAGAGAAACTCCACGTACGTAAACAATTTCTATAGTTTTTAATTACCATCAAATTGTGTTTAATTTTATTCATATAGGCTGACTCCTTTTTTAAATCAAATCGAACGTCTACGGGACGGTCTTCTGCCAAACGATCGCGTATGAGCAATTCATGAAGAATTGGCGGGATTCTTGGATGCAGAAGTCCTAAATCCAAAAGGAGAATACTATTCAGGTGTGTATAAATAATAGGGATTGTACAAAGAGCAACGTTTGTATGTAGTGCATGAACTCGATCTGTGTATCGAATGTAATATTGTCATGATGATCTTGTGTAATATAATAGTTTATTCATTGATGAGTGCAAAACACTAAATAAACAATAAAACAACATAAATGAATTCTCTGCCGCGGCACAAAAAGTGGCCAAAATGCTGCCGCGGCAATAAAAATTGCTAAAATGAATTCTCTGCCACGGCAGAGAAATGTGTCAAATCTCTGCCGCGGCCTAGGGTTATTTGTCCCGGCGGTTGCTCCACCCCCCTCTCGCCCTCTGCCGCGGCCACGTGTACCTCCTTTTTGTCCCGGTTTGTGGGGCAACCGGGACTAAAGGTTGGGGCTTTAGTCCCGATTGCCCCATCCCGGTTGGGTAACCGGGACTAAAGCCCCTTACCAACCGGGACCAATGGGGCTGTTCCCACTAGTGTACTCGTCCTGTGTGACCATAAATTGTCCGACTTGAATTATTGCTTTGAACGGGAAGGGTGAGACATGTGTTCATGGTGCAGGCCATCGGGTGTAATCGTCGGGCAGATCCGTGAACACATGTTTCGCCTCAGACTTAGCCTTACATCAAGAATGACAACCCATTCTTTTTGGGATACCTGCTGCTTCTTGAGGTGTCATCAACTCTTTCTTGGCATGATGCGTCGTCCTTGGTAGGGTCAACGGGGCCTAGACAAGAGCGGGCGGAGACACGTGAAAATGCATAGAAAAACTTGTGTGGAGTGGATGCGTCTGTCTGTTGCCAATGGTGGTTGTGCTAGTGGAGTAGCTAGCTCGTCTATCCTCCCTACTCCAGTATAGCGACTCATCCTCGGTGTCTATGTGGCTAGCAAGCTCACTCACTGTCATGAATTGCCACAGCGCCATGCAGGGATAGAATGAGAGCTTCGTTGATGCTTATAAAACATCACCATAATGCAATGTAGATCTTGAACTCAAATTCCCAATGCATCTCAACCCCTGATCAATAGATTTCGTTGTGGAATAGCTAATACCACCTGATCGGTTCGCATGAGCGGTGCATAATGTCTACTAACGTGGTTGCTTGATTGATGTTGATTCCACATTGACAGGGTAGTTATTTATAGGAATGGACGTGTTATATATAGGTGCGCTCCCATAAAGGCCAGGAGAGTAATAGGTTTTGGTTATTCAAAACGGCTCCAAGGAGCACATTGCTCTCCCTAATAAGGAATGTAGACATCTCTAGAGACTCCCACGCCTCCATCGTTTGCCTTTAGAAAACCAAGCTCGACCTTGTTGATAACGCCATTATCATCAACATGCTAGGGCCGAACTTCTCGGACAACTTCGCCTTCTTGCCGGACACGGGCACCAAGGGTGGCATCATCATCGCGGCCTCTAGAGCTTTCTTCACCCTGTCTGCCCCCCATTCCACGGACAACACTTTGTCCGTCTTGATCACGATGCTTGAGGATGGATCCAGTTGGTCCCTCACATGTGTCTACGGCCCCCAAGGCAATCAGGAGAAGCACTCTTTTATTCAGGAGTTGCGGGACCTCAAGCCCTTCATCCGCAGTGAATGGCTCCTGGTGGGCGACTTCAACTTAATTACGAAGGCCTCTGACAAAAATAACCTCAACATCAATCGCCGTCTAATTCGCAAGTTTCGGGAGGCTCGGGACTTCCTTCAGCTCAAAGATTTGCATTTGGTTGGTAGACGATTCACCTGGTCTAACGCCCAGAATAACCCGGTCCTCTCGAAGATCGACCATATTTTCCTCTCGGACGAATGGGACAGGCTTTTTCCGGACGCGCATCTCCAAGCGATCAGATCAGCATGTTCGGACCACGCCCCGCTACTCCTGCAAGGTTGTGTCTCCTCTAATAGGAAACCATCGTTCAAATTCGAAGAGTTTCTGGCTGCGCATGCATGGATTCAAAGAAGCCGTTACGGAAGCTTGGAGCAAGGATGTTCTTGACTTGGACCCCATCTGAAGAATCCACACCAAGCTTTCGCGCACCTCTAAATCCCTAAAGATTTGGCAACGCCAATGTGTTGGAGTGTTGAGGAAGCAGATCGCTCTGGCCAAGGAGATCATTTGGCAAATCGACCTCGCCGAAGAGGCAAGGCTGCTCTCGGATGAGGAAAGGGAGATGCGCCAACGTCTGAAATCCTCCTACATGGGCCTCCTCGCCATCCGAAAAATCAAGATTCGACAAAGATCAAGGCTCACCTGGATTCGTTTAGGAGATACCAATACGAAGCTTTTCCACGTGAGGGCGAATGGACGGAGGAGAAAAGTGTACATCCAATCCCTCGTCACGGCCTCGGGCACGGCTATTTTGAAAAATGATAAGGAAGACGCTCTTCTACACCATTTCAGAAGCCACCTTGGTTCTCCATCCGCGAGACAGGCCTGCCTGGATTGGGAAGGTCTAGGTTATGTTCCGCATGACCTTTCTGACTTGGACGCCCCTTTCACGCACCAGGAGATCAAGGACGCGGTCTTCTCCTTGCCTTCGGTTAAAGCGCCTGGGCCCGATGGTTTCATTGGAGCCTTCTTCAAATCTTGCTGGGACATCATCAAGAATGATGTCATCAACGCAATAATCCATATGTCGCAGCTTCGTACAAGCTGCGTCCACCTCATCAACTCGGCCAACATCACCCTCATTCCTAAGAAAAATGAGGCGACGACGGTGGGCGACTACGGACCGATTAGCCTCATCCACAACCTTTCGAAGATTTTCTCCAAGATTCTTGCTAATCGGTTGGCCCCTATCCTCCCTGACATCGTCTTCAATTGTCAGAGTTCTTTCGTCAAGAAAAGGAGTATTCATGAAAAATTCATGCACGTGCAAAATCTCATCAAAGAGCTACACTTCTCAAAAAACCCGGGCCTTTTCCTCAAACTGGACATCTCCAAAGCCTTCGACTCTGTGTGGTGGGCATACCTTATTGAGGTGCTGACGGCCATCGGCTTCGGTACCATGTGGCGTGATGTAACACCCTCGGAATCGGCCCTATGCAAGTCTTAGCGAATCCCGCCAAACCCGCATAGAAACGATTCAAAGGTGCCCATCAGGCACTTTCGTGCGGGTGGAAAACGAAGTAATATCATTACACAATAGTCCACGATGGAACCCACAGAACAAATATATGCAACAACGACTCAATGAGTCAAGAATACAGATATACAGTACAAAGATCCAAATCACCTTGAAAATGATACAGCGTCCGAGTACGGACAAGATGCAAATTGAGCTAAGAGGCCTGAAGAACAAACAATGGCGTCCATAACCCTGTCCAGGCTAAGCCGGAAGGTTGACCCTGCTAACGACGTCGACCTCAAAACCTGCTTAAACAAAAGGGGTGTCGACCAAGGGGAAAAGGAAAAAGAGAGCGGTCAGTACTGAGGCCAGTACACGGCGAGACTAGAATTCGTCGGTCCTCGCCTACATAGGTATGGTGGACTGAAGCGACAGCGCAACATGCACTAAACAACCTATAGAGACTCAATACAACTGGCGGCTATCAGATAGGGATAAGAAAGACCTACTCGGATCCAACCTGATTCTAACACCAAACATACCCATCCTGGTATTCCCCCTCGATACCAACCGAGGAAGTCAACCGAGGAACTCACACAGTTGGCAGTTTTATTCATTTCGTTATAGTTGCGGCAATTACTAGTCAGATATAGATAGCATGAGTCATCCTTATATAATAAGCAGTGGGCAGTTTTAAATAACCATTCCGTTGTAGTTGTAGTATTTACTAGTCAGATACATATAGCATGAGGCATCCAAAAACCTAGCAGTTGTTGGCACTTTTATTTAGCCATTCCGTTGTAGTTGCAATACTTACTAGTCAGATACAATGGTAACGGGTGACAACCCAAAATCAGCAGTTGTTGGCACTTTTATTTAGCCATTCCATTATAGTGAAGCTGATTACTAGTCATTATAAAGTCAAATTTATAGCACTACTTTAGTTATAGTTGTCTATGATCGAGATACTGTGCTCCAAGTCGTCCATAACCGCGGACACGGCTTTCAGAAAGTTTTACCCTGCAGGGGGGCACAAATAGCAACACACGCACGATCAACCTCGGGAAAAACCAAATAAAAACCCAACGAGGCATCACGACAGAGCAATTGCAAGATTCATATAAATTTCAGGGGGCCACCCCACTAAGCAACCCGCGACGAAGTTGGCCGGCTCCGAGACGGACCCAGAGGTTTGTGACAATGGCTGTAAACGACTGGGAACCCGAAAGTGTGACTGGGCTTATCGATACCGCGAAAACATTCCACGTTGGTTCCAAAACAGTACAGGCGCTCCACGCGCAATCGTAAATAAAGAAGTAAAGCATGGCATAAGTACATGATAGTAATAAAGCCCCAAACTACTTTGTGGCCCCAAGAAATATATATAACTCAAGCTCAGGCTAGGGGGATTCATGGTCCCACATGCGGATAGTGCGAAAATTCAAAGAACAGGTATCAAGTACTCGGGGTCCTACGGGACACAAGTGGACGGTTAAAAACCAAATAACATCATTGCCCACCCGTGCCTCTGCATTATTTACCTACTTCAATTTTAGTTATTAAACGGTAATTAAAGTCATGATCATCTCCAACGTTAAATATGCGGCATTTCTCTACCAAGGCCGACTATCTACCAAACAACAGGTAATACGAGGTGTCCAAGGCAATATAATGGCTGCAAGGGATATCACGGGTACGGAAACTAAAGCATCGCAACACAGTCAGCAATAGATCAACAGGAGGAAATAAATATTATAAAAGTAAGATAGGTAGAAAGGGGGAGAATGCTCGCCTAGAAAACATTGCCGAAGATTCGTAACCGAAGAACTTGTCGAAGCTCACAACATCTCATCGTCCTATCCGGAAAGAAGCAAAACACTAGAAAGGAACCAGCGATGCCACAATTACAACTGATGCGGAAGAACCCCGCCAAACCCGCATAGAAACGATTCAAAGGTGCCCATCAGGCACTTTCGTGCGGGTGGAAAACGAAGTAATATCATTACACAATAGTCCACGATGGAACCCACAGAACAGATATATGCAACAACGACTCAATGAGTCAAGAATACAGATATACAGTACAAAGATCCAAATCACCTTGAAAATGATACAGCGTCCGAGTACGGACAAGATGCAAATTGAGCTAAGAGGCCTGAAGAACAAACAATGGCGTCCATAACCCTGTCCAGGCTAAGCCGGAAGGTTGACCCTGCTAACGACGTCGACCTCAAAACCTGCTTAAACAAAAGGGGTGTCGACCAAGGGGAAAAGGAAAAAGAGAGCGGTCAGTACTGAGGCCAGTACACGGCGAGACTAGAATTCGTCGGTCCTCGCCTACATAGGTATGGTGGACTGAAGCGACAGCGCAACATGCACTAAACAACCTATAGAGACTCAATACAACTGGCGGCTATCAGATAGGGATAAGAAAGACCTACTCGGATCCAACCTGATTCTAACACCAAACATACCCATCCTGGTATTCCCCCTCGATACCAACCGAGGAAGTCAACCGAGGAACTCACACAGTTGGCAGTTTTATTCATTTCGTTATAGTTGCGGCAATTACTAGTCAGATATAGATAGCATGAGTCATCCTTATATAATAAGCAGTGGGCAGTTTTAAATAACCATTCCGTTGTAGTTGTAGTATTTACTAGTCAGATACATATAGCATGAGGCATCCAAAAACCTAGCAGTTGTTGGCACTTTTATTTAGCCATTCCGTTGTAGTTGCAATACTTACTAGTCAGATACAATGGTAACGGGTGACAACCCAAAATCAGCAGTTGTTGGCACTTTTATTTAGCCATTCCATTATAGTGAAGCTGATTACTAGTCATTATAAAGTCAAATTTATAGCACTACTTTAGTTATAGTTGTCTATGATCGAGATACTGTGCTCCAAGTCGTCCATAACCGCGGACACGGCTTTCAGAAAGTTTTACCCTGCAGGGGGGCACAAATAGCAACACACGCACGATCAACCTCGGGAAAAACCAAATAAAAACCCAACGAGGCATCACGACAGAGCAATTGCAAGATTCATATAAATTTCAGGGGGCCACCCCACTAAGCAACCCGCGACGAAGTTGGCCGGCTCCGAGACGGACCCAGAGGTTTGTGACAATGGCTGTAAACGACTGGGAACCCGAAAGTGTGACTGGGCTTATCGATACCGCGAAAACATTCCACGTTGGTTCCAAAACAGTACAGGCGCTCCACGCGCAATCGTAAATAAAGAAGTAAAGCATGGCATAAGTACATGATAGTAATAAAGCCCCAAACTACTTTGTGGCCCCAAGAAATATATATAACTCAAGCTCGGGCTAGGGGGATTCATGGTCCCACATGCGGATAGTGCGAAAATTCAAAGAACAGGTATCAAGTACTCGGGGTCCTACGGGACACAAGTGGACGGTTAAAAACCAAATAACATCATTGCCCACCCGTGCCTCTGCATTATTTACCTACTTCAATTTTAGTTATTAAACGGTAATTAAAGTCATGATCATCTCCAACGTTAAATATGCGGCATTTCTCTACCAAGGCCGACTATCTACCAAACAACAGGTAATACGAGGTGTCCAAGGCAATATAATGGCTGCAAGGGATATCACGGGTACGGAAACTAAAGCATCGCAACACAGTCAGCAATAGATCAACAAGAGGAAATAAATATTATAAAAGTAAGATAGGTAGAAAGGGGGAGAATGCTCGCCTAGAAAACATTGCCGAAGATTCGTAACCGAAGAACTTGTCGAAGCTCACAACATCTCATCGTCCTATCCGGAAAGAAGCAAAACACTAGAAAGGAACCAGCGATGCCACAATTACAACTGATGCGGAAGAACCGACATGATTATGATATGATGCATGACATGACAAGTTAATGATGCAAACTATGTCAAAAAGGTATTAGGGGCATAACACATTGATGATATAGCATTTGTGAGGCATTATTAATAAGAAACAGTTAGTTCCCAATTTTATTTATCATATTTTCTTTGCATAAACAGTACTGATTATAAAACTGCTCTTAATACATGATGCAAATGATAACATGGATATCATGGTTGGATACGTCTCGTCGTGCTGATCGATTTGGACATATTATTTACCGAATTCGGGGTTACGGATTTAAAGTTATGCAATTATTAAGAAATGGGCATTTATTAGCATTTATTAATTCAAAATTTTTAAATTGCTCAAATGATATTATGAATAGCATAAACAGATTCCTCAAATTTTTCTGATTCAAAAACATATATTATTTGTATTATTTGAAATTATGAATTTAAATTAGTATTATAGTCAAATTATTAAAAAAAAGGATCAAAGTCAAAGGTTGACTAGATTGAAACAGATTTGAAAACATTCAAATATATGGTTGGATTCATATTTGAAAACCAAACACTTTTCATGTTGAGCAAAAATTCAACTTCGAATTTATTTAAAAGTTATAAATGAATTCGATATGTATCATATTTCTGGATTTTATTTGGATTTAGAAAAACCGGCAAAAACTTCTCTTACCCGGGCAAACCTACACAGAGAGACTGACAGGTGGGGACAGGGGGTAGCGGGTCCACCTCATGCTCAACCAGCATCTGGGTGACACTTGGCGGATCTAGGGAAGGTGGATGGAAAAGGGAAAAACAGAGGGGCCTTTTTGCAAAGTGTCTTAGCACACGCTGACCGAACGAAGAACAGGTTTGATCGGTTCGTTTGGGCTAGCTGACCCAATATTTGAATGATGATGGCTAGCAATCCGCTGCGAATCTCGATATTCCGCAAAAAGCAAAGTTGTAGAGGGGGTCAATGTCTACAATATTGGTTCAGGAAGTTTTTATGCAGGGGCTTTAGAGATGGTAAAACAGTGACGAACAGGAGGCGAAAGTTGGTCAAAACTGAACATGGCGTCACTGAATTTTTTGTCAGATTTTCTGCGAGATTGTCTCGATTTCGGAGGATGATTTCGAAAGATTTACTACTCTGTTTCATGCGCCGTTTGATCCTACTGAAAGCTGGAAGTGCCCTCTTTGTATTAGTGCAAGGGTATGTGCCTAAATAGATCTATGTAGGCCAGGAGATGAGTGGGAACTTCGATACAGCAGGTATCGTGCAGGGTGCTGCTGAAACTGTCGAGCGCTTGTCTGGGCCTGACGCGGGCGACGGTGACGAGGGAGGGGGAACTATGGCTACGGTGGCGAGCTATCGGGCGGCAGGGAGGGTGCTAGAAGCAGGGGAATGGAGATAGGGACTCACCACGAAGCCGGCGGTGGCCTCGGAGGGCTCGAGGGAGGCCGGAAACGACGCTGACGCTGAGGATTGGCGGCGGTACTCCGGCAGTCATGGACAGGGAAGGAGTCACGGCGCTGGCGCTATGGGTGCTGCAACTCCTCCGCTTCGCCTTGCTAGATGCGGGAGAGGCTTGCAGTTCTTCTCCGCTACCTGGCGGTGCTCAGCGACAGCGTAGGCGGTGGCGTGAAACATGTCAAGGCGGCGGCCATGGCGTGGTTGGGGGACAGAGGGGAATGGAGAGATGCTGGCGGCGCTAAGTGGGAGAAGGGAGGCTAGGGTCAGAGGCCGCTCGGGGGGATAAGAAGGAGGCGTGTCTCGGTGGTGGTGGAGGGTGACAAGGACAACGGCAGGTGGACGCCTACCTGCTCCTCCGTTTACCTGCAGAGAGAAGGGAGGGTCGAGAGGAAGACGGTGAACAGGAACGGCGTGAAGGGGTACTGGGCCAAGGGTGGGCTGCTGCCAGGTATGAACCTCTCTCTGATTTATTTACTGATATGATTTCTTTTATTTGTTTTTTTAATTGAGCAAAGTTTATTACCTCAACCATTTGAAGCTTTTGCAGGAATTGAACACAGATTTTTGGACAACAAAAAGGGTCAAGGGGGAACAAGAACAAAGGAGGAGAGATGATGCCCACATGTATACATGTCCATTTGGGCATTTACAATAATATGAAGAATTAGGTTTTGCAAATTGAATAAAATCATTTGTAGAATTAGTGGACCTTCACATGGATCCCAACTTGTGGAAAACAAAATAGAGGGATATAAAAGAGGGACATGGAGGTGATAGCAATAACACACAAGCAAGATATAAAATTCAAATGCAATGCAATGTAACATATCACATGCAACATTTTAAAATATGATCCATGGAATGTTTGATATGATTCTCAAATGCAATGTGGCATGATGACATGAGTATGATACCATGATGATGCACAAAACAAAAACACCAAGCGATTTTCTAGTAGTGGTTTTATCCGGGGTGCTACAATTCGACACCACCAACAATGGATCTTGCCCTCGAGATCCGCCTCATGGTACGGGGAAGAAGGCCGATGATCTAATCCTTCACGCTTTGTGTAGATCTTCGCGACACCACTAACAAGGGTTCTTTCTCCATCTTGAAATCGGCGACACCACCAACAAGGGTTGATGCTCCCGTTCGACGAGAGAACACTCCGTAAAAACAAAGATGAAGGTCGAGGTCTCAAAAAAAAGGCGACCTCTAACTTCTATGGAAGGAGTAAAATTGATTGATCCACCGATTCAATGCACAAGAGCGAATGATAAGAGTAGTGGTATGGTCGCGACTCCATCCCACACTCAAATCATTAATCTGTACACGAACAGACGAATTATGCAGCCAACTCTCAGAATTCATACTGAAGATCTTCACAAGCGATGTTTGGGAACAAGGGAATGTTGTAGGCTCTTCATCAGATCTAATACAGATGACGTCGTCGTGAAGGAGAACACCGCAAGATACAAAAAAATAGTGAATTTTTGATCCACTAAAAGATACAACAGATGAAAGATCCATCAGATAGCATGAAGACCGGATGTCGAAGAACCGTTACAAGAGGATGGAAACGAAACCCTGAAGGTACGACGGAAACCCACCCACGAGAATTCCTGGACTCGGAGAAAAGATAAGAGAGCAGATTCAAAACACGTAGAGGTAAGAGGAGAATAGCATAGGGGTAAGGAGTAAATTCAGACCTAATCATATCAATCCAACCGATTTTCCAAAATAGTTTTGACGCTCTACATCGACCGTTAGCTAGGTTATCCTACAGGCTGGACCAGTGGGGTATCGTAACTGCTGAGCTCTGATACCACTCTGTAACACCCTCGGAATCGGCCCTATGCAAGTCTTAGCGAATCCCGCCAAACCCACATAGAAACGATTCAAAGGTGCCCACCAGGCACTTTCGTGCGGGTGGAAAACGAAGTAATATCATTACACAATAGTCCACGATGGAACCCACAGAACAGATATATGCAACAGCGACTCAATGAGTCAAGAATACAGATATACAGTTTAAAGATCCAAATCACCTTGAAAACGATACAGCGTCCGAGTATGGACAAGATGCAAATTGAGCTAAGAGCCCTGAAGAACAACCAATGGCGTCCATAACCCTGTCCAGGCTAATCCAGAAGGTTGACCCTGCTAACGACATCGACCTCAAAACCTGCTTAAACAAAAGGGGTGTCGACCAAGGGGCAAAGGAAAAAGAGAGCGGTCAGTACTGAGGCCAGTACACGACGAGACTAGAATTCGTCGGTCCTCGCCTACATAGGTATGGTGGACTGAAGCGGCAGCGCAGCATGCACTAAACAACCTATAGAGACTCAATACAACTGGCGGCTATCAGATAGGGATAAGAAATACCTACTCGGATCCAACCTGATTCTAACACCAAACATACCCATCCTGGTATTCCCCCTCGATACCAACCGAGGAAGTCAACCGAGGAACTCACACAGTTGGCAGTTTTATTCATTTCGTTATAGTTGCGGCAATTACTAGTCAGATATAGATAGCATGAGTCATCCTTATATAATAAGCAGTGGGCAGTTTTAAATAACCATTCCGTTGTAGTTGTAGTATTTACTAGTCAGATACATATAGCATGAGGCATCCCAAAACCTATCACTTGTTGGCACTTTTATTTAGCCATTCCGTTGTAGTTGCAATACTTACTAGTCAGATACAATGGTAACGGGTGACAACCCAAAATCAGCAGTTGTTGGCACTTTTACTTAGCCATTCCATTATAGTGAGCTGATTACTAGTCATTATAAAGTCAAATTTATAGCACTACATTAGTTATAGTTGTCTATGATCGAGATACTGTGCTCCAAGTCGTCCATAACCGCGGACACGGCTTTCAGAAAGTTTTACCCTGCAGGGGGGCACAAATAGCAACACACGCATGATCAACCTCGGGAAAAACCAAATAAAAACCCAACGAGGCATCACGACAGAGCAATTGCAAGATTCATATAAATTTCAGGGGTCACCCCACTAAGCAACCCGCGACGAAGTTGGCCGGCTCCGAGACGAACCCAGAGGTTTGTGACAATGGCTGTAAACGACTGGGAACCCGAAAGTGTGACTTGGCTTATCGATACCGCAAAAACATTCCACGTTGGTTCCAAAACAGTACAGGCGCTCCACGCGCAATCGTAAATAAAACAGTAAAGCATGGCATAAGTACAGGATAGTAATAAAGCCCCAAACTACTTTGTGGCCCCAAGAAATATATATGACTCAAGCTCTGGCTAGGGGGATTCATGGTCCCACATGCGGATAGTGCGAAAATTCAAAGAACTGGTATCAAGTACTCGGGGTCCTACGGGACACAAGTGGACGGTTAAAAACCAAATAACATCTATTGCCCACCTGTGCCTCTGCATTATTTACCTACTTCAATTTTAGTTATTAAACGGTAATTAAAGTCATGATCATCTCCAACGTTAAATATGCGGCATTTGTCCAACAACGGTGGTACTTGTGAATATCAAAACAACACCTGAGCAAGCAATTATGACTCGCAAGGCCGACTATCTACCAAACAACAGGTAATAGAAGGTGTCCAAGGCAATATAATGGCTGCAAGGGATATCACGGGTACGGAAACTAAAGCATCGCAACACAGTCAGCAATAGATCAAAAGGAGAAAATAAAGACTATAAAAGTAAGATAGGTAGAAAGGGGGAGACTGCTCACCTGGAAAACATTGCCGAAGATTCGTAACCGAAGAACTTGTCGAAGCTCACAACATCTCATCGTCCTATCCGGAAAGATGCAAAACACTAGAAAGGAACAAGCGATGCCACAATTACAACTGATGCGGAAGAACCGGCATGATTATGATATGATGCATGACATGAAAAGTTAATGATGCAAACTATGTCAAAAAGGTATTAGGGGCATAACACATTGATGATATAGCATTTGTGAGGCATTATTAATATGAAACAGTTAGTTCCCAATTTTATTTATCATATTTTCTTTGCATAAACAGTACTGATTATAAAACTGCTCTTAATACATGATGCAAATGATAACATGGATATCATGGTTGGAGACGTCTCTTCGTGCTGATCGATTTGGACATATTATTTACCGAATTCGGGGTTACGGATTTAATGTTATGCAATTATTAAGAAATGGGCATTTATTAATTCGAAATTTTTAAATTGCTCAAATGATATTTTGAATAGCATAAACAGATTCCTCACATTTTTCTGATTCAAAAACATATATTATTTGAAATTATGAATTTAAATTAGTATTATAGTCAAATTATTAAAAAAGGGATCAAAGTCAAAGGTTGACTAGATTGAAACAGATTTGAAAACATTCAAATATATGGTTGGATTCATATTTGAAAACCGAACACTTTTCATGTTGAGCAAAAATTCAACTTCGAATTTATTTAAAAGTTATAAATGAATTTGATATGTATTATATTTCTGGATTTTATTTGGATTTAGAAAAACCGGCAAAAACTTCTCTTACCCGGGCAAACCTACACAGAGAGACTGCCAGGTGGGGATAAGGGGTAGCGGGTCCACCTCATGCTCAACCAGCATCTGGGTGACACTTGGCGGATCTAGGGAAGGTGGATGGAAAAAGGGAAAAACGGAGGGGCCTTTTTGCAAAGTGTCTTAGCACATGCTGACCGAACGAAGAACAGGTTTGATCGGATCGTTTGGGCTAGCTGACCCAATATTTGAATGACGATGGCTAGCAATCCGCTGCGAATCTCGATATTCCGCAAAAAGCGAAGTTGTAGGGGGGGGTCAATGTCTACAATATTGGTTCAGGAACTTTTTATGCAGGAGGGCTTTAGAGACGGTAAAACAGTGACAAACATGAGGCGAAAGTTGGTCGAAACTGCACATGGCGTCACTGAATTTTTTGACAGATTTTCTGCGAGATTGTCTCGATTTTGGAGAACGATTTTGAGAGATTTACTACTCCGTTTCATGCGCCGTTTGATCCTACTGAAAGCTGGAAGTGCCCTCTTTCTATTAGTGCAAGGGTATGTGCCTAAATAGATCTATGTAGGCCAGGAGATGAGTGGGAACTTCGATACTGCAGGTATCGTGCAGGGTGCTGCTGAAACTGTCGAGCGCTTGTCTGGGCCTGACGCGCACGACGGTGACGAGGGAGGGGGAACTATGGCTACGGTGGCAAGCTATCGGGCGGCAGGTAGGGTGCTAGAAGCAGGGGAATGGAGAGAGGGACTCACCACGAAGCCGGCGATGGCCTTGGAGGGCTCGAGGGAGGCCGGAAACGACGCTGACGCTGAGGATTGGCGGCGGTACTCCGGCAGTCGTGGACAGGGAAGGAGTCACGGCGCTGGCGCTATGGGTGCTGCAACTCCTCCGCTTCGCCTTGCTAGATGCGGGAGAGGCTTGCGGTTCTTCTCCGCTACCTAGCGGTGCTCAGCGACAGCGTAGGCGGTGGCGTGAAACATGTCAAGGCGACGGCCATGGCGTGGTTGGGGGACAGAGGGGAATGGACAGATGTTGGCGACGCTAAGGGGGAGAAGGGAGGCTAGAGTCGGAGGCCGCTCGGGGGGATAAGAAGGAGGCGTGTCTCGGTGGTGGTGGTGGAGGGTGACGAGGACAACGGCAGGTGGACGCGTACCTGTTCCTCCGTTTACCTGCAGAGAGAAGGGAGGGTCGAGAGGAAGACGGTGAACAAGAACGGCGTGAAGGGGTACTGGGCCAAGGGTGGGCTGCTGCCAGGTATGAACCTCTCTCTGATTTATTTACTGATATGATTTCTTTTATTTGTTTTTTTTAATTGAGCAAAGTTTATTACCTCAGCCATTTGAAGCTTTAGCAGGAATTGAACACAGATTTTTGGACAACAAAAAGGGGCAAGCGGGAACAAGAACAAAGGAGGAGAGATGATGCCCACATGTATACATGTCCATTTGGGCATTTACAATAATATGAAGAATTAGGTTTTGCAAATTGAATAAAATCATTTGTAGAATTAGTGGACCTTCACATGGATCCCAACTTGTGGAAAACAAAATAGAGGGATATAAAAGAGGGACATGGAGGTGATAGCAATAACACACAAGCAAGATATAAAATTCAAATGCAATGCAATGTAACATATCACATGCAACATTTTAAAATATGATCCATGGAATGTTTGATATGATTCTCAAATGCAATGTGGCATGATGACATGAGTATGATACCATGATGATGCACAAAACAAAAACACCAAGCGATTTTCTAGTAGTGGTTTTATCCGGGGTGCTACAATTCGACACCACTAACAATGGATCTCGCCCTCGAGATCCGCCTCATGGTACGGGGAAGAAGGCCGATGATCTAATCCTTCACGCTTTGTGTAGATCTTCGCGACACCACTAACAAGGGTTCTTTCTCCATCTTGAAATCAGCGACACCACCAACAAGGGTTGATGCTCCCGTTCGACGAGAGAACACTCCGTATAAACAAAAATGAAGGTTGAGGTCTCAAAAATAACGCCACCTCTAACTTCTATGGAAGGAGTAAAATTGATTGATCCACCGATTCAATGCACAAGAGCGAATGATAAGAGTAGTGGTATGGTCGCGACTCCATCCCACACTCAAATCATTACTCTGTACACGAACAGACGAATTATGCAGCCAACTCTCAGAATTCATACTGAAGATCTTCACAAGCGATGTTTGGGAACAAGGGAATGTTGTACGCTCTTCATCAGATCTAATACAGATGACGTCGTCGTGAAGGAGAACACCGCAAGATACAAAAAAAATAGTGAATTTTTATCCACTAAAAGATACAACAGATGAAAGATCCATCAGATAGCATGAAGACCGGATGTCGAAGAACCGTTACAAGAGGATGGAAACGAAACCCTGAAGGTACGACGGAAACCCACCCACGAGAATTCCTGGACTCGGAGAAAAGATAAGAGAGCAGATTCAAAACACGTAGAGGTAAGAGGAGAATAGCATAGGGGTAAGGAGTAAATTCAGACCTAATCAGATCAATCCAACCGATTTTCCAAAATAGTTTTGACGCTCTACATCGACCGTTAGCTAGGTTATCCTACAGGCTGGACCAGTGGGGTATCGTAACTGCTGAGCTCTGATACCACTCTGTAACACCCTCGGAATCGGCCCTATGCAAGTCTTAGCGAATCCCGCCAAACCCGCATAGAAACGATTCAAAGGTGCCCACCAGGCACTTTCGTGGGGGTGGAAAACGAAGTAATATCATTACACAATAGTCCACGATGGAACCCACAGAACATATATATGCAACAACGACTCAATGAGTCAAGAATATAGACATACAGTACAAAGATCCAAATCACCTTGAAAACGATACAGCGTCCGAGTACGGACAAGATGCAAATTGAGCTAAGAGCCCTGAAGAACAACCAATGGCGTCCATAACCCTGTCCAGGCTAAGCCGGAAGGTTGACCCTGCTAACGACGTCGACCTCAAAACCTGCTTAAACAAAAGGGGTGTCGACCAAGGGGAAAAGGAAAAAGAGAGCGGTCAGTACTGAGGTCAGTACACGGCGAAACTAGAATTCGTCGGTCCTCGCCTACATAGGTATGGTGGACTGAAGCGGCAGCGCAGCATGCACTAAACAACCTATAGAGACTCAATACAACTGGCGGCTATCAGATAGGGATAAGAAAGACCTACTCGGATCCAACCTGATTCTAACACCAAACATACCCATCCTGGTATTCCCCATCGATACCAACCGAGGAAGTCAACCGAGGAACTCACACAGTTGGCAGTTTTATTCATTTCGTTATAGTTGCGGCAATTACTAGTCAGATATAGATAGCATGAGTCATCCTGATATAATAAGCAGTGGGCAGTTTTAAATAACCATTCCGTTGTAGTTGTAGTATTTACTAGTCAGATACATATAGCATGAGGCATCCCAAAACCTAGCAGTTGTTGCCACTTTTATTTAGCCATTCCGTTGTAGTTGCAATACTTACTAGTCAGATACAATGGTAACGGGTGACAACCCAAAATCAGCAGTTCTTGGCACTTTTATTTAGCCATTCCATTATAGTGAAGCTGATTACTAGTCATTATAAAGTCAAATTTATAGCACTACTTTAGTTATAGTTGTCTATGATCGAGATACTGTGCTCCAAGTCGTCCATAACCGCGGACACGGCTTTCAGAAAGTTTTACCCTGCAGGGGGCACAAATAGCAACACACGCACGATCAACCTCGGGAAAAACCAAATAAAAACGCAATGAGGCATCACGACAGAGCAATTGCAAGATTCATATAAATTTCAGGGGGCCACCCCACTAAGCAACCCGCGACGAAGTTGGTCGGCTCCGAGACGGACCCAGAGGTTTGTGACAATGGCATTAAACGACTGGGAACCCGAAAGTGTGACTAGGCTTATCGATACCGCGAAAACATTCCACATTGGTTCCAAAACAGTATAGGCGCTCCACGCGCAATCGTAAATAAAGAAGTAAAGCATGGCATAAGTACAGGATAGTAATAAAGCCCCAAACTACTTTGTGGCCCCAAGAAATATATATGACTCAAGATCTGGCTAGGGGGATTCATGGTCCCACATGCGGATAGTGCGAAAATTCAAAGAACAGGTATCAAGTACTCGGGGTCCTACGGGACACAAGTGGACGGTTAAAAACCAAATAACATCTATTGCCCACCTGTGCCTCTGCATTATTTACCTACTTCAATTTTAGTTATTAAACGGTAATTAAAGTCATGATCATCTCCAACGTTAAATATGCGGCATTTCTCCAACAACGGTGGTACTTGTGAACATCAAAACAACACCTGAGCAAGCAACTATGACTCGCAAGGGCGACTATCTACCAAACAACATGTAATAGGAGGTGTCCAAGGCAATATAATGGCTGCAAGGGATATCACGGGTACGGAAACTAAAGCATCGCAACACAGTCAGCAATAGATCAACAGGAGGAAATAAAGACTATAAAAGTAAGATAGGTAGAAAGGGGGAGAATGCTCGCCTGGAAAACATTGCCGAAGATTCGTAACCGAAGAACTTGTCGAAGCTCACAACATCTCATCGTCCTATCCGAAAAGAAGCAAAACACTAGAAAGGAACAAGCGATGCCACAATTACAACTAATGCGGAAGAACCGGCATGATTATGATATGATGCATGACATGACAAGTTAATGATGCAAACTATGTCAAAAAGGTATTAGGGGCATAACACATTGATGATATAGCATTTGTGAGGCATTATTAATAGAAACAGTTAGTTCCCAATTTTATTTATCATATTTTCTTTGCATAAACAGTACTGATTATAAAACTACTCTTAATACATGATGCAAATGATAACATGGATATCATGGTTGGATACGTCTCGTCGCGCTAATCGATTTGGACATATTATTTACCGAATTCAGGGTTACAGATTTAAAATTATGCAATTATTAAGAAATGGGCATTTATTAGCATTTATTAATTCGAAATTTTTAAATTGCTCAAATGATATTATGAATAGCATTAACAGATTCCTCACATTTTTCTGATTCAAAAACATATATTATTTGTATTATTTGAAATTATGAATTTAAATTAGTATTATAGTCAAATTATTAAAAAAGGGATCAAAGTCAAAGGTTGACTAGATTGAAACAGATTTGAAAACATTCAAATATATGGTTGGATTCATATTTGAAAACCAAACACTTTTCATGTTGAGCAAAAATTCAACTTCAAATTTATTTGAAAGTTATAAATGAATTCGATATGTATCATATTTCTGGATTTTATTTGGATTTATAAAAACCGGCAAAAACTTCTCTTACCCGGGAAAACCTACACAGAGAGACTGACAGGTGGGGACAGGGGGTAGCGGGTCCACCTCATGCTCAACCAGCATCTGGGTGACACTTGACGGATCTAGGGAAGGTGGATGGAAAAAGGGAAAAATGGAGGGGCCTTTTTGCAAAGTGTCTTAGCACACGCTGACCGAATGAAGAACAGGTTTGATCGGTTCGTTTGGGCTAGCTGACCCAATATTTGAATGACGATGGCTAGCAATCCGCTGCGTATCTCGATATTCCGCAAAAAGCAAAGTTGTAGGGGGGGTCAATGTCTACATTATTGGTTCAAGAAGTTTTTATGCAGGAGGGCTTTAGAGACGGTAAAACAGTGACGAACAAGAGGCGAAAGTTGGTCGAAACTGCACATGGCGTCACTGAATTTTTTGACAGATTTTCTGCGAGATTGTCTTGATTTCGGAGGACGATTTCGAAAGATTTACTACTCTGTTTCATGCGCCGTTTGATCCTACTGAAAGCTGGAAGTGCCCTCTTTGTATTAGTGCAAGGGTATGTGCCTAAATAGATCTATGTAGGCCAGGAGATGAGTGGGAACTTCGATACTGCAGGTATCGTGCAGGGTGCTGCTGAAACTGTAGAGCGCTTGTCTGGGCCTGACGCGCGCGACGGTGACGAGGGAGGGGGAACTATGGCTACGGTGGCGAGCTATCGGGCGGCAGGGAGGGTGCTAGAAGCAGGGGAATGGAGATAGGGACTCACCACGAAGCCGGCGGTGGCCTCGGAGGGCTCGAGGGAGGCCGGAAACGACGCTGACGCTGAGGATTGGCGGCGGTACTCTGGCAGTCGTGGACAGGGAAGGAGTCACGGCGCTGGCGCTATGGGTGCTGCAACTCCTCCGCTTCGCCTTGCTAGATGCGGGAGAGGCTTGCAGTTCTTCTCCGCTACCTGGCGGTGCTCAGCGACAGCGTAGGCGGTGGCGTGAAACATGTCAAGGCGGCGGCCATGGCGTGGTTCGTGGACAGAGGGGAATGGAGAGATGCTGGCGGCGCTAAGTGGGAGAAGGGAGGCTAGGGTCAGAGGCCGCTCGGGGGGATAAGAAGGAGGCGTGTCTCGGTGGTGGTGGTGGAGGGTGATGAGGACAACGGCAGGTGGACGCCTACCTGCTCCTCCGTTTACCTGCAGAGAGAAGGGAGGGTCGAGAGGAAGACGGTGAACAGGAACGACATGAAGGGGTACTGGGCCAAGGGTGGGCTGCTGCCAGGTATGAACCTCTCTCTGATTTATTTACTGATATGATTTTTTTTTAATTGAGCAAAGTTTATTACCTCAACCATTTGAAGCTTTAGCAGGAATTGAACACAGATTTTTGGACAACAAAAAGGGGCAAGGGGGAACAAGAACAAAGGAGGAGAGATGATGCCCACATGTATACATGTCCATTTGGGCATTTACAATAATATGAAGAATTAGGTTTTGCAAATTGAATAAAATCATTTGTAGAATTAGTGGACCTTCACATGGATCCCAACTTGTGGAAAACAAAAATAGAGGGATATAAGAGAGGGACATGGAGGTGATAGCAATAACACACAAGCAAGATATAAAATTCAAATGCAATGCAATGTAACATATCACATGCAACATTTTAAAATATGATCCATGCAATGTTTGATATGATTCTCAAATGCAATGTGGCATGATTACATGAGTATGATACCATGATGATGCACAAAACAAAAACACCAAGCGATTTTCTAGTAGTGGTTTTATCCGGGGTACTACACGTGACTGGATCTGCCTCACCCTGGCTTCCTCTTCCTCGCGTGTCCTCCTAAATGGGGACCCTGGCACGGCCTTTTGGAACAAGAGGGGGCTTAGACAAGGCGACCCACTTGTAGGGTTCGCAGCATAGAAAACAAAAAAATTCCTACGATGGGAACAACTATGTACCAAGATCTATCTACTAGATACAAACAACGGGCGGATGTACATCCGTAGAGAACATACCCTTGAAGACCGACAAAGCTTAACGATTCCAAACTCGTGGTTGATGTAGACGATCTCTTGCCGATCTCAAGATCGAGAGGAAGTCCTAGCGCCGCAAAACAGCAGCGCATACGTGCTCGCACACACGTTGGAGGCACCGAGCAACCTCCGCCTCCTCGCTCTAGCGATGTAGCGGAAGCACAACTCTTTCTTGCCGAATAGCCACCGGGAACATGTATCTCGCTAGTCCGAGACCATGGGGGATAAATACTAGAGGGGGAGAGAGATCCTTCACGAGGAGGTGTGAGTGAGACAGAGGGAGGGGGCTCCTTTTATAGGGAGAGGGGGGGCACCCAAGGGGCCAGCCATGGGGCTTCCCCCACCTCTTCCACATTCATGTGGGTGGACACTCCACTCACTCAAATGCCTTTCAATTTTCTCCACTCAAAATCCCACTCAAATTCCCATTAAATTTCCACCAAATTTAATGCAAACTCTCATTAAATAAAACTCCTTTTATTTATTCAGAATTTTGTCAATTACTTTAATGAAAAACATTCACATATAACCCCTTGCTAGTATTTCATTTCACATGCAGCAACACTTTCTGCAATTTCACCCGAAAACCCGTTTCGGTATCTAATGAAATAAATTCATGCGCTTGTTATTCTTTCCGGCATGAAACTTTTGCTCCAAATGGATGTCGGTGTCTCTTAAGTGTGTCACCCTACGGTTCGCGAATAATGCAGACATGATCGAGACCCCTCTCGGATCAATAATCAGAAGCGGGATCTGGAGACCCATACTAACTCCCACACATTCAACGATGACTTTCTTGTGATCGTCGGAACCTTTTACGCTAGTATCTTAATCCTTTTGTTTCGCGATATATTACATGTCCGAGATTCGATCATCGGTATCTCCATACCTAGTTTGATCTCGTTACTGACATGCACTCTTTTCTTGTTCCCGTGATATAACATTCTAGTGATCAAATCACTTGCTTGCAAGCTAATCAATGTGATATCACCGAGAGGGCCCAGAGCATATTTATCCGTCATCGGGATGAACAAATTCCACTCTCGATCCATGGGCCTCAACATAACACTTTAGTAGTTCTGAACCCATCTTTATAATCACCCTGTTACGGTGTGACATTTGATGTTATCAAGGAACTCTTCCGGTGTTAGTGATTGACATGATGTCATGGTCTAAGGATTAGGATCACTTCGTAAGTTGTTATAGCAATATAAACTCAATGACGTTGATCGTAATGCTATACTTCGGATGAATGTTCATCACACCATTACACTAATGTTGTGACCTCGTTATTAACAACATCCAATGTCCATGATCAGGAAACCTATGATCATCTTGTTAATCAACGAGCTAGTTTATAAGAGAGGCATAACTAGGAACTTCCTTTTTGTTTATTAAACACACATGTATTAATGTTTCCATATTAATACAATTGTAGCATGTAAAATAAACATTTATCATAAACAAGGAATACGATAATCCACTTTATTATTGCCTCTCGGGCATATTCCCTTCAGTCTCCCACTTGCACTAGAGATAATAATCTAGTTTGAAAACTTTGCGTATTGAACACCTATGGCTTTCTGGTGTTCCATATACGCAATTGCAAGTGGTTAACATAATCTACGGATCTTACGCTTCAGGTCTGTGTGTATTTGCATGTCTTTGCGTCTTCGCATCACTCATTCTCCAATGAGACGACATTGTATAAATTTGGTCTTTCGGTGAGACCTTTAGTTCCTTGGGGTTAAATCATGTCGATACTATTGGCATACAATATATCTTTAGTGTTAGCCCGTTGCGAACCACACCTTAGTTTGATAACAAACTTCTTGACACAAATTCCCTCCTTTGCTGCTACTATAGAAGTCATATACTTAGCATTTTTGTTGTAGTATTCGTCACAATGTCTTAACTATGGATTTCATCCAAATCCATCATGGAATCTTCTTTCCATTACATTGTGCCACCCATAGTTTAAATTGAGATAAACTTAATTTGTATCTTGTGACAAAACTAGTATCAATGTAACGCTTTACAATGAACTATTTGTAATTGTTTGTGACCTCTACACAAATATATTCTTAGTTCTTCCAAAAGATCATAAGAATTTCCTTACTATCGTCCAATGATCATTTTATGATTCATTCTGGTATATGCTCATAACACTTAGAGCATAGGACATATCTGGATGTGTACATATCATGGTATGATTGATCAAAACATTCTCGTGATTTCACTTATCAAGTGTCAAAGCACTTGAATCTTGTTTCACTTATCAAGTGTCGATACACTTGAATCTTGATTCAATTTCTTTCCATGCAACAAGAACTGTTTCTTGTCGTTTCTATATTGAACTCCTTCAATATCTCATATATGTACGTTTGGCACAACCATATTGGCGTCACCGTCTATCCACTATAGACATTCACGCTAAATATTCTGGTTTTGCTTAAGTATTTCATCAAAATGAAATTCTTAACCTTTGTCAATAAAAGATACATCATTTCTGATCAACAAGATGTCATCCACATAATGTATTAGAAATATGTCTCAGCGCTCCCACTTAATTTCTTGCAAATACAAGCATCTTCATCGTCTACTGATGAAAACTCCTTTTCATTAAGGTGAAGATTCCAACTCCGCGATGCTTACTTCAACCATTGAAGTTTGCATGCCCTTTTAGCATCCTTTGAATTTTAACAAAACCCTTTGGACCGTGTCATGTACACGTCCTAGGTAACCATTCTATTAGAAGAATTTTGTTTTGTTTATTCATCTACCATATACCAAATTATATGTAGTGGTTGCTACTTTAATCCGTCCAGACTAAATATCGCTATGAAAGATCAAATCTTGTCATAGTCAACTCCTCGAACATTGTCGTAAAATACTTTACGACATGTCGACTATTTTATAGATGTGAAACATCCATGTCTGTTTCTTTATAGATCCAAATACGACCGATAGGTTTTTACACCTTTCCGGAGGGTCTTCCAAGTTCAAAACTTGATTTCTCGTGTATGGAACTATCACGGATTTTATGGCTTCAAGCCATTTGACGGAGTTAGGGCCCATCATTGCTTCTTTGCATATAGTCGGTTCATCATTGTCAAACAATAATGATTTACTCTCAAATCTTAGTATTTGATTGTTTATTCGAACGACTTGGTTCAATAAGAACTTAGATCTCCGTGACCATAACCTTTGAGGCACATAAGCTATGAGCATTATGGCAGCCTCCGGAACGATTTACGGGGCTGCGCAACTCAGCATATTTAGCTAAGGTTTGTTAACCTTATAAAAGTTCTATTGTCCTCCCACTTAACTTTTATGAAAAATCCTTTCTTCAAGAAAATTCACATTTCAAGCGACAAACCCTTTTGTCCTCGGTGTTATGGAGGAATAACCAATTGTTATTCGAAATAACCTACAAATATATGCTCATCCGACTTTGGTTGTAAACATCTTACTTATGTTTAGCATACCAAAATTTAAGAAATGAGAACTTGGGTTTTACCCCAAACCATAAATTCCATGGTGTCCTTTCAACGGATCTAGATGGAGCTCTTTTTAGTGTAAAAGCAGTAGTCTCTAAAGCTTTAATATTTTAAAACATAATGGCAGTTTTATAAATAACACCTTTGATCCAACCATGTCAAACAAGGTTTTATTACAAATCTCAAACACTCCATATTCCTATGGTGTTTCGGGATGTGTAAATCCAGGTGTTCTGCTAAACTTGCAAATCAAATAAATTCCTTTATGATAAAATCATAATTCATTTATTTTCTTGTTACACTTGTAACTCAAACAAATCCCTTATGATAAAATCATAAACCATTTATTTTCTTGTTATAATGATTTTCCACTTCATCTTGAAAGTCTTTGAAACGTTTTTCAAATATTTCATACTTCTTTCTTATTAAGTGAATATTCACTCAAATTTCCAGAGAAATTATATGAAGTTGAAATCCATCGCTTACGACTATACATAATGGACTACATACATCGATATGTATAAATTCCAATATTTTAGTCGTTCGTTCTTCTTTGGCTTTTGAACGAAGTCTTAATTATCCCTAGGAAAGTCTCACAAGCATCACTTGATCAAATCAAAGACTCCAAAAATCCATGAAAATGGAGTTTCTTCATGTTTTATTTCCAATATAATTTAAACATCGATGTCACTTCGTAAGTGATCTTTCAATCATTTGTCTTGCGACATTTTAGCATTAGGATTTATGGATGTGATTTCTCCAACTAGATTTATAAATCATCCATCTTATATGGAATACGGTAATTATTTGAACAACCTTTGTTCTCATAATACCTGATTCAACTAACAATTATTAAAACAAATCTTGAAGTCAAGCTTTGATGTCAACGAGAAATACAAACAACGGTTTGTATGTTTTCGATGAACATCATCACATATTCTCTTGCTAGTTACTTAGGCCATTATGGTTCATGAATTGCGTTGTTCCGTATGAAATTTCATACCAACCAATTCGGTATCCAATACCCAAGAACCACATTGTTTAACAAGCAAAGAATACAAACATAACATGTATAACATATATATACCTAAATTGGATATTTCCAATCTTTTCTTTTCTTCCAAGTATATTTTATAGATTCTCTTTCAGCATTTCCTTTTCCTTTTTAAAAGAATCTACCAACATCAAAAGTAGTGCCATATACATGACACATAGTCCAAAGCGTGTATATTCAAATAATAATACCTTTGGACTTGCACTTTGAAGTAGATCACCATCATCAAAATGATCGGTATTCTTTCAAAATCCATTCTTTAGTAATCTTTGTAGGGGTTCGTAGCATGGAAAACAAAAAAATTCTAACGCATACAAACAAACAAGCCAAGATCTATCTACTAGATTGTAGCAACGAGTCGATGGAATAACTTACCCTCGAAGATTCCAAAGCGGTTAACGAGAGCAGATTCTCGTGGGTGATGTAGTCGTACTCTTTCCGATCTCAAGATCGCGTAGACGATCCTTCCGGCGCCACGTTCCGGCAGCGCTCCCGCAGTCGGTCACACGTTCGGTACTCGACGAAGACCTTCCTCTCCCTTGTTCCAGCAGGCAGCGGAGGTTGTAGCACTCTCCTCGCGATTCCGGCAGCACAACGGCGTGGTACCGGAAGTAGAGGGGAGATCTCGCAGGGCTTCGCCTTAAGCCGGAGCGAGTATGGTGGAGTATGAGAGAGGATTTAGTGGTCTAGGGATTAGACACACCAATTAGAAGGCTCTAAACCGAGGGCTAGGGCAATTAGAAGCTCTAAACCAAAACGGCTCTAAACCGGAGGCTAGGGCTAGGGTTTAGATTTAGAGGATAGGAACTTGTGTGTCTAGAGGAGGAGGCCCTGCCCCTCCTTTTATAGGTGGGAGGGGCGGCCAAGGGGAGGGAGTCCCTCCCCAAGTCGGCCTTGGGTGGAATGCCGGCTTGGAGAGGAGGGACTCCTCCCCCAAGTCGGTTTCAACCTCCTCTTGCTTGTTTCCCACAGTTTCCTGTTTTAGCCGTTTGACTTTCAAACTGGCCATTTGACTTTTCAGTTTTAGGATTCAATTTAATCCTTTATTTGGAACAGCAAGAACACTTAGTACATGATGCAATCATTCCAATATGTAATGACACATTCATGTACCTTTCCCCCCCCCCCCCCCCCCCCCCCCTGAGTGCCGGACATTCCGGAACCTTCTAGAACATTCCCGATGAAAACACCGGAATCATTTCCGAACTCTGAAACGGGACTTTCCTTATATGAATCTTATTCTCCGGACCATTCCGGATCACCTCGTGATATCCCGGATCCCATCCGAGACTCCGAACAACATTCGGTCTCTTTCTCATAATACCATAACTACTCAAACAACGTCGAATCCTTAAGTGTGTCTCCCTACGGTTCGTGAATTATGCGGACATGATCGAGACACTTCTCCGAACAATAACCAATAGAGGAATCTGGAAATTCATATGGCTCCCACATATTTCTACGATTACTTTGCGATCAAATGAACCACTTACATACGATACCAATTTCCCTTTGTCTCACAATAGTTTACTTATCCGAGGTTATGATCGTCGGTATCTCTGCATACCTAGTTCAACCTCGTTACTGATAAGTACTGTTTTCTCGTTCCCGTGATATGTGATCCCTTGTGAGCCAGTCACATGCTTGCAAGCTAATTGGATGACATTTCACCGAGAGGGCCCAGAGTATATCTATCCGTCATATGGATGGACAAATCCCACTCTTGATCCATGTGTTTCAACCAATACTTTCTGAACACTCAATGCCACCTTTATAGCCACCCTGTTACGGTGTGGTGTTTGATGACATCAAAGCATCCATCCGGAAAAGGTGATATGCATGATCTCATGGTCGAAGGAATTAGGTTACTATGTATCAGAAAGCATATAGCAATTGAACTATTGAAATGACTTGATCTTTATGCTACGCTTATCTATAGGAGTATGTCCATCACATCATTCTCCTAATGATATGATCCTGTTGTTAATAACATCTCTATGTTCATGATCAGGAAACCATGATCATATATTAACCAACAAGCTAGTTTAACAAGAGGCTTTACCAGGGACTCTTATTTTAGTTTACAAATCACACAAGTATTAATGTTTCCGGTTAATACAATTATAGCATGGTATGTAAACATTTATCATAAGTGTGAAGATATGATAATAACCACTTTATTATTGCCTCTTGGGCAAATCTCCAACAGTCTCCCACTTGCACTAGAGTCAATAATCTAGTTTCAAACCTTTGTGTATATAACACCTATGGCTTTCCGGTGTTGTATGTACACGATTGCTAGTGGTCAACTGATCTCCGGATCTGACACTTCCAGGTCCGTGTGTAATTGCATGTCTTTGCGTTTCTACGCATCACTCATTCTCTAATGAGATGGCTTTGTATAAATTTGGTCTTTCGGTGTGACCTTTAGCTCTTTGGGGTTAAAACATGTTGATAATATTGTCGCACAATATATCTTCATAGTATTATCCCACTGTGAACTACACCTAGTTTGATAACAAACTACTTGACACAAATGCCCTCTTTTGCTGCTATAATAGCAGTCATATACTTAGCCTTTTGTTGTAGTATCTGTCACAATGTCTTAACTTTGGAACTCATCCAAATCCATTATGGAACTCACTTTCCATTATATTGTGCCACCCTTAGTTTAGATTGAGATAAACTTAATTTGTACTTTGTGACAAAACTAGTATCAATGTAGTACTTTTACAATGAACTAACCATCTATTTATCACTTCTACAAATATTATACTCTTAGTTCTTCCAAAAGATCATAAGAATATCCTTACTATTGTCCAATGATCATCTTACGAATCATTCTGGTATATGCTCACAACATTTAGAGCATAGGACATATCTGGATTTGTACATATCACAGTATGATTGATATAAATACTCTTTGTGATTTCATACATCAAGTATCAATCTATACTTGATTATTTGTTTCACTTTACCAAATGTCAATACACTCTAATATATCATCAACATTGAACTCATTCAATCCTTTCTGTGCGACAAGAACCTCTCTTGTAGTTTCTATATTGAACTCATTCAATATCTTGTCTATGTACTTCTGGCACAACCATATTAGCGTCTATTGATGCCAAATATTTGGGTTTTAACTAAGTCTTTCATCGGGATGAAATTCTTAATATGTGTTAATAAAAGATACATCATTTCCAATCAACAATATGTCCTCCACATGATGTATTAGAATATGTCTTAGTGCTCCCACTTAATTTCTTGCAAATGCAAGCATCTTCATTGTTTCCGATGAATTTAAACTCTTTTAACAGTTTCATCATAGTGAAGATTCCAACTCCGTTATGCTTACTTCAACCATTGAAGTTTGCATATGATTTTAGCATCCTTGAATTAACAGAACCCTTTGGACCGTGTCATGCACACGTCCTTGGTAACCATTCTATTAGAAGACCTGTTTTGTTTATTCAACACATAACAAAATTATATGTCGTAGTTTCTACATTAATCCGTCTAGACTAAATATCGTTATGAAAGATCAAATCTTATCATAGTCAACCTTTGAACATTGTTGTGAACTCTTTCCCAACATGTCGACTATTTCATAAATGTGAAACATCCATGTCTATTTCTTTTATAGATCCAAATACGACTGTAAGGTCTTGTACCTTCCCAGAGGGTCTTTCAAGTTCAAATCTTGATCTCTCGTATATGGAACTATCACGGATTTTATGGCTTCAAGCCATTTTACGGAGCCAGGGCCCATCATCGCTTCTTTGCATGTAGTACGTTCATTATTCTCAAATAATGATTCAACCCTCAAATCTTGGTATTTGATTGTTTACTCGACCTACTTGGTTTAACAGAAACTTTGACCTTCATAACCACAACCTTTGAGGCACGTGAGCCATGAGCATTGTTGCTGCCTCCGGAACACTTTTCGGTGCTGCGCAACTCTGCACATATAGCTAAGGTTCTTTTAACCTTATCAAAGTTCTATTGTCCTCCCACTTAACTTTTCACGAAACATTCCTTCTAAAAGAAACTTGACGTTCTAAGTGACAAACACTTTTGTCTCCGGTGTTATGGAGGAATACTTAACAAAGACAGGTTCATCCGACTTTGGTTGCAAACATCTTTCTTATGCATAGCATACCAATGTTTAAGAAAGGACAACTTGGGTTTTATCCCAAACCATAACATATGGTGTCATTTCAACGGATTATGATGGAGCTCTTTTCAGTGGAAAAACGGTAGTCTCTAAAGCTTTTAATCTTTAAAACATAATGGCAGTTTTATGAATTATACCTTTGATCTTACCATGTCAAACAAGGTTTAATTACATATCTCGAACGCTCCATACTTTTATGGTGTTTCGGGAAATGCAAATCCACGGAACGATTCCTTAAATCTTAGGTATTATGCTAAACTTGTAACTCAAATATCTTCCTTTATGATCCTATCATAAACTATTTATATTCTTGTTACAATGATTTTTCACTTCATCTTGAAAATCTTTGAACTTTTCAAATATTTCACACTTCATCCTTATTAAGTAAATATTCATATATTCACTCAAATTTTCGGAGAAAACATATGAAGTTGAAATCCATCGCTCTTGACTACACATAATGGATTTCGTACAACAATATGTACAAGTTCCAATAAGCTAGTCATTCGTTCCCTTTTGGCCTATGAACGAAGTTTTAATTATCTCCAGGAAAGTTTCTCAAGCGTCATTTGATCAAAATCAAATAGACTCCAAAATTCCATCCATATGGATTTTCTTCATGTTTTCTTTCCAATATAATTTAAACGGCGATGTCACTTCCTAAGTGATCTTTTAATCAATTTGTCTTTCGACATTTTTAGCACTAGTTTTATGGATGTGATTTCTCCAACGAGATTTGTGAATCATCCATCTTTTATGGATTACGGCAATTATTTGAACAACCCTTTTGTTCTCATAATACCTGATAAAACAAATCTTGAAGGTAAGCTTCGATGTTTAACACAATAACCCTTTATTTGTTCTCGATGAATATCATCACATATTCTTTTGCTAGTTACTTAGGCCATTGTAGTTCATGAATTGTGTTGTTTTGTATGACGATTCACACCAACAAATTCAGTATCAAATACTTAAGAACCACATTGTTTAATAAGCAAAGAATATAGCCATAACATGTATATCATCTATATACTTAAACTGAACAATTCTAGTCTTTTCTTTTCTGCCATATATTTATGAGATTCTCTTTCAGTATTTCCTTTTCTGTTTGAAAGAATCTATCAACATCAATAGTGGAGTCATACATATGACACATAATCCAAAGCGTGTATAATTAAATACCAATGTCTTTGGACTTGCACTTTGAAGTAGATCACCTATCATCAAATGTTTGGTGTTCTTTCAAATTCCTTTCTTTAGTAATCTCTTGGTGTAGTAAATATTTTACCTACATCAAATATTCACCCTTATCATGGAATTATCCATGATCAAGCTACTTTTAGCTTGTAATAGTGAATCGCAAGTATAATGTTGCTCTCCAAAACATTTTGGAGGATTAGGACAACTAGTGTCTCCAACCTTTTGCAAATTCTCATCAAATATGAGAACATGACTTTTGCCATACTCTATCATGTTGCAACCAAAACTTCGTTTCAGATATCACAATATCTTCCACACATCATGGTTTCTGAAAACAACTCTTTCAGATCCTAGATAACCTTGATATTAAGACAATCCTTTTGAATATCAAGAATCATGGAGACAAACATGATACTAATATACTAACATTGGAATTGTTACTCTTGATTTTAATACCAACTATTAAACTTCATGGAGTAATCAAAACTTACTGAAAGTTTGCAATGGGACTTTTAAACTTTAGATTAACACTTCAAAACAATACGATACCAGTTCGTAAAGTAACTAACCAGAATTCTATAGTTCTATCATCTCAATTATAACTAAGCGCAAGGTGGTAAACAGATGCCAATGACTACAACAACTATGCAAATTCACTTTGATTTAGTTTATGATAAATTGAGTTCTAATTAATAATTAAATTAATCTAGGTGAACTCCCACTCAAAACAATATCCCTCACATTGTTTTAGTGATCACACGAACCAAATCCACCATATCAAAACCGATCATCACGAGAGTTGATATAGTTTCAATGGCGAACAATCGACATGTTCATCATATCTACTATATGATTCATGCTCTACCTTTCGGTATTCCGTGTTCCGAGACCATGTCTGTACATGCTAGGCTCGTCAAGATCAAACCTTAGTTTCCGCATGAGCAAATCTGGCTTGCTCACGTTGTATACACTTGCAGAATCTAACACACCCGATCATCACGTGGTGCTTCGAAACAACAAGCTTTAGCAACGGTGCTAACTAAGGGTGAACACTTTATGACTTGAAATTCATGTGCATGAGGGATCATCTTATAATGCTACCGTCGTCTACTAAGCAATACAAGATGCATAAAGGATTAACATCACATCAATTCATAATATGTGATATGATATGGCCTTTCTTCTTTGTGCTTCCGATCTCCATCTTCAAGCACGAACATGATCTCCATCATCACCGGCATTGCATCAAGGTCAATGACACCTCTCCATGGTTGTCGTCCACCGGCTTCAACTATTACAACTACTTTGAATAGACACGCGGGTCTTAACATAAATTAAAGACAACCATATGGCTCCTGTCGGTTGCCAACTTACAAAAAGGAACATTGCATACATCATATATAATCACAATCATGGCCATATCACATCACTGCACACCCCTGCAAAACAAAGTTAGACGCCTCTACTTTCTTTGCATGTTTTACGTGGTTTGGGGCTTTCTCTAAGTGTCGTTCTAACTTACGAACATGAACCACAACATTGACACAAGTATTGTTAATCACCCGTTGTGAATTGGATCTATACTATGCTAGGAGAAACAGGCACCCGCAAAGCCAGTTATGCAATACAAGTTGCATGTCAAGCGTGGAGCAAGTCTCATGAATGATGTCATGTAAGGTTAGCCCGGGCCGCTTCATCCCAACATACCGCAAGATGCAAAGTACACAAGAAGCAATCGACAATAAAAGTATCAACGCCCACAATGACCATTGTGTTCTACTCGTGCAACAGATCTACATATAGACACGGCTCTGATACCACTGTAGGGGTTCGTAGCATGGAAAACAAAAAAATTCTATCGCATACAAACAAACAAGCCAAGATCTATCTACTAGATTGTAGCAACGAGTCGATGGAATAACTTACCCTCGAAGATTCCAAAGCGGTTAACGAGAGCAGATTCTCGTGGGTGATGTAGTTGTACTCTTTCCGATCTCAAGATCGCGTAGACGATCCTTCCGGCGCCACGTTCCGGCAGCGCTCCCGCAGTCGGTCACACGTTCGGTACTCGACGAAGACCTTCCTCTCCCTTGTTCCAGCAGGCAGCGAAGGTTGTAGCACTCTCCTCGCGATTCCGGCAGCACAACGGCGTGGTACCGGAAGTAGAGGGGAGATCTCGCAGGGCTTCGCCTTAAGCCGGAGCGAGTATGGTGGAGTATGAGAGAGGCTTTAGTGGTCTAGGGATTAGACACACCAATTAGAAGGCTCTAAACCGAAGGCTAGGGCAATTAGAAGCTCTAAACCAAAACGGCTCTAAACCGGAGGCTAGGGCTAGGGTTTAGATTTAGAGGATAGGAACTTGTGTGTCTAGAGGAGGAGGCCCTGCCCCTCCTTTTATAGGTGGGAGGGGCGGCCAAGGGGAGGGAGTCCCTCCCCAAGTCGGCCTTGGGTGGCGCGCCGGCTTGGAGAGGAGGGGCTCCTCCCCCAAGTCAGTTTCAACCTCCTCTTGCTTGTTTCCCAGAGTTTCCTGTTTTAGCCGTTTGACTTTCAAACTGGCCATTTGACTTTTCAGTTTTAGGATTCAATTTAATCCTTTATTTGGAACAGCAAGAACACTTAGTACATGATGCAATCATTCCAATATGTAATGACACATTCATGTACCCTTTCCCCCCGGAGTGCCGGACATTCCGGAACCTTCTAGAACATTCCCGATGAAAACACCGGAATCATTTCCGAACTCCGAAACGGGACTTTCCTTATATGAATCTTATTCTCCGGACCATTCTGGATCACCTCGTGATATCCCGGATCCCATCCGAGACTCCGAACAACATTCGGTCTCTTTCTCATAATACCATAACTACTCAAACAACGTCGAATCCTTAACTGTGTCTCCCTACGGTTCGTGAATTATGCGGACATGATCGAGACACTTCTCCGAACAATAACCAATAGAGGAATCTGGAAATTCATATGGCTCCCACATATTTCTACGATTACTTTGCGATCGAATGAACCACTTACATACGATACCAATTTCCCTTTGTCTCACGATAGTTTACTTATCTGAGGTTATGATCGTCGGTATCTCTGCATACCTAGTTCAACCTCTTTACTGATAAGTACTCTTTTCTCGTTCCCGTGATATGTGATCCCTTGTGAGCCAGTCACATGCTTGCAAGCTAATTGGATGACATTTCACCGAGAGGGCCCAGAGTATATCTATCCGTCATATGGATGGACAAATCCCACTCTTGATCCATGTGTTTCAACCAATACTTTCTGAACACTCAATGCCACCTTTATAGCCACCCTGTTACGGTGTGGTGTTTGATGACATCAAAGCATCCATCCGGAAAAGGTGATATGCATGATCTCATGGTCGAAGGAATTAGGTTACTATGTATCAGAAAGCATATAGCAATTGAACTATTGAAATGACTTGATCTTTATGCTACGCTTATCTATAGGAGTATGTCCATCACATCATTCTCCTAATGATATGATCCTGTTGTTAATAACATCTCTATGTTCATGATCAGGAAACCATGATCATATATTAACCAACAAGCTAGTTTAACAAGAGGCTTTACCAGGGACTCTTATTTTAGTTTACAAATCACACAAGTATTAATGTTTCCGGTTAATACAATTATAGCATGGTATGTAAACATTTATCATAAGTGTGAAGATATGATAATAACCACTTTATTATTGCCTCTTGGGCATATCTCCAACAATCTTTTAGTGTAGTAAACACTTTACATATATCTTCTATTCATCCTTATCATGACGAATTTCATGATCAAGCTACTGTAGCTTATAAAGGCGAATCGTGAGTATAACATTACTTTCCAAAACCCTTTTGGATGATTAGGATGTCTAGCATCTCCAACCATCGTAAATTCTCATCCAATATGAGAATATATATTATACTCTATCATATTGCAACCAAAACATTGTTTCAGATATCGTTATATCTGACACATGATGGTTTCTGAAACAATTCTTTCAGCTCCTAGATAAACTTGATATTAAAACAATCAAGAATCGTGGAGGCAAACATGATACTTAAGATACTAACACTGGAATTGTTACTCTCGATTTAATACCAACTATTAAATTTTACGGAGTAAATAGAGTTTGCTGAAAGTTTGCAATAGGACTTTAAACTTTAGATTGACAATCAACATAATACGATACCAGTTCGTAAAGTATATATCCAGAATTCTATAGTTCTATTATCTCAATTACAACTATGCATAAGGTGGTGAACGAATGCCAATCACTACAATAAATTATGCAAATTCACTTTGATTTAATTTATGATAAATTGAGTTCTACTAATCCAAATTAGAAATGAACTCCCACTCAAAAACGACATCCCTCGTGTATTTTTGGTGATTACATGAACCAAATCCACCATACTAAGTCCGATCATCACGTGAGTCGGTATAGCTTCAAAGGTGAGCATCAAATGGGCATCATATCTACTATATGACTCATGCTTAACCTTTCGGTCCGTATTCCGAGGCCATGTATGTACATGCTAGGCTCGCCAAGTAATAACCTTAGTATTCGCGTGTGTAACTGTCTTACACCCGAGATATGCTCATGGATTCAAGTACACCCGATCATCACGTGATGTCTTGAAGCGACGAAACATTGTCGGTGCATACTTAAGGAAGAACACATTTTTATCTTGATATCTAAATAAGGGATCATCTTATTATGCTAATAAAACGCCAAACAAGCAATATAAGATGCTATCAAACATCACATGTTTATTAGTGGAATGATATGGTTTCCGCATATGATCTCTATCATGTGCACCATGGTATGATCACTATCATACCTATATGTGTAAGGCCACGGTCTATGGAACTTGCACGTTATGTGTGTTGTAAGAGTATCATCTCATACTTCTACTTACAACATCACCATATCATAACACTAGCCCAGCAACAATCTAAACTAGAGGCCTCTAATTTATCCATTGCAAATTTTACGTGGCTTAGGGCTTTCAAAGATAGAACCGTTCATACCTACGAACATGAACCACAACGAGGATAACTAAATTGTTGACAACTCGTTGCAAATTAGATATTGGCTCTAGTAGGAGAGACAGACACCCGCTAGCCACTTATGCCAAACTAGTTGCATGTCAAGCGTGGAACAGGTCTCATGTGCGAGGACATGTAAAGTTTGTCCGGGCCGCTTCATCCCACTATGCCACCAATATCCAAAGTACAACTAAGAAGCAATAAAATGATCATCATCGCCCACATACTCATATGTGTACTACCCGTGCAAAGCATCTACGCATAGATCCGGCTCTGATACCATTGTAGGGTTCACAGCATAGAAAACAAAAAAATTCCTACGATGGGAACAACTATGTACCAAGATCTATCTACTAGATACAAACAACGGGCGGATGTACATCCGTAGAGAACATACCCTTGAAGATCGACAAAGCATAACGAGTCCAAACTCGTGGTTGATGTAGACGATCTCTTGCTGATCTCAAGATCGAGAGGAAGTCCTAGCACCGCAAAACAGCAGTGCATCCGTGCTCGCACACACGTTGGAGGCACCGAGCAACCTCCGCCTCCTCGCTCTAGCGATGCAGCGGAAGCACAACTCTTTCTTGCCGAATAGCCACCGGGAACATGTATCTCGCTAGTCCGAGACCATGGGGGATAAATACTAGAGGGGGAGAGAGATCCTTCACGAGGAGGTGTGAGTGAGAGAGAGGGAGGGGGATCCTTTTATAGGGATAGGGGGCCCCTTTTATAGGGAGAAGGGGCCATGCGCCAGCCATGCGGCTTCCCCCACCTCTTCCACATTCATGTGGGTGGACACTCGACTCACTCAAATGCCTTTCAATTTTCTCCACTCAAATTCCCATTAAATTTCCACCAAATTTAATGCAAACTCTCATTAAATAAAACTCCTTTTATTTATTCAGAATTTTGTCAATTACTTTAATGACAAACATTCACATATAACCCCTTGCTAGTATTTCATTTCACATGCAGAAACACTTTCTGCAATTTCACCCGAAAACCCGTTTCGGTATCTAATGAAATAAATTCATGCGCTTGTTATTCTTTCCGGCATGAAACTTTTGCTCCAAATGGATGTCGGTGTCTCTTAAGTGTGTCACCCTACGGTTCGCGAATAATGCAGACATGATTGAGACCCCTCTCGGATCAATAATCAGAAGCGGGATCTGGAGACCCATACTGACTCCCACACATTCAACGATGACTTTCTTGTGATCGTCGGAACCTTTTACGCTAGTATCTTAATCCTTTTGTTTCGCGATATATTACATGTCCGAGATTCGATCATCGGTATCTCCATACCTAGTTTGATCTCGTTACTGACATGCACTCTTTTCTCGTTCCCGTGATATAACATTCTAGTGATCAAATCACTTGCTTGCAAGCTAATCAATGTGATATCACCGAGAGGGCCCAGAGCATATCTATCCGTTATCGGGATGAACAAATATTCCACTCTCGATCCATGGGCGTCAACATAACACTTTAGTAGTTCTGAACCCATCTTTATAATCACCCTGTTACGGTGTGACGTTTGATGTTATCAAGGAACTCTTCTGGTGTTAGTGATTGACATGATCTCATGGTCTAAGGATTAGGATCACTTCGTAAGTTGTTATAGCAATATAAACTCAATGACTTTGATCGTAATGCTATACTTTGGATGAATGTTCATCACACCATTACACTAATGTTGTGACCTCGTTATTAACAACATCCAATGTCCATGATCAGGAAACCTATGATCATCTTGTTAATCAATGAGCTAGTTTATAAGAGAGGCATAACTAGGAACTTTCTTTTTGTTTATTAAACACACATGTATTAACGTTTCCATATTAATACAATTGTAGCATGTAAAATAAAAACCACTTTATTATTGCCTCTCGGGCATATTCCCTTCACCAGTTTCTCCCATGCTCTTCATCCTGGCCATCGATCCCTTGCAGCGCATCTTTGCAAAGGCTGCCCATAGTGGAATTCTTACGCCTATTCGCTCTCGCATGGTTAGATGCAGAATTTCGTTGTATGCCGATGACGCCGGAGTCTTCGTCACGCCAAACAAAGAAGAGCTGGCTGCCGTAAAAGCCATTCTGGACTGCTTCGTCAAGGCAAGCGGCCTCATAACAAACGTGGATAAATCGGAGATCTTCCCGGTACAATGTGGGGAAATAGACCTCGACGATGTGCTCACTTCTTTTCCTGCAAAGCTGGCAAGTTTCCCTGGAAAGTATTTAGGTCTACCTCTTCACTTTCGTCGCCTGCGCAAAGTCGACTTCCAGCCTCTTTTCGACAAGATCGCAGGGAAGCTTCCTGGATGGTACGGCAAGAACATCACGCGTCCTAGGAGAATCGCTCTGGCCAAATCGGTCCTGATGGCCACGGCGGTCTATCACTCCACGGCCATTCCGCTAACTAAATGGGCACGCGACCAGATCACCAAGATTGCAAGGAACTTTGTCTGGGCAGGAGATGAAGGGGAGCATGCCACACAAGTAAAAGCGCTTGTCAACTGGAAGACTATCTGTAGGCCAAAAGCCTTGGGTGGCCTTGGAATGACGGATCTTGCCCGCTCTGGGAGAGCGCTGAGACTCCGATGGCCTTGGCTACAATGAACCGACCCTTCGCGCACTTGGGATGGATCGAAGCTGCCCTGTAGCCCGGCTGATATGGACCTTTTCCGGGCTTGCACGAAGATATCCCTTGGGAACGGAGAATGGGCCTCCTTCTGGCACGGCAACTGGTGCGGTCGGGGGCCAATAAAGCAGTGGGCTCCCGACCTTTACAACATCGCCTCTAGGAAATCGATATCGGTGGCTAAGGAGCTCTCCCTGGGTAATTGGATCCGATCGGTTGCTAGGCTTCACACCCCCATCCAGCTGTCTCAATACTTCGAAGTCTGGGACACCGTCCAGAACATTCTGCTTGAACCTCTCCTTCAAGATTCCATCAGGTGGACCCTGACCACCGACGGGGTTTACACTGCTAGCTCGGCCTACCACGCTCAGTTCAATGGATGCTTCCCCAAATTCAAGGCGCAAAAAATTTGGTCTGCCCACGCTGAGCCCTCCACGGGAAGCTCCTAACTGCCGGCATGTTGACCATCAGAGGATGGCCCAATGACCCTACCTGCAAGCTCTGTGGCTCGGCGCCTGAAACGGCTCTACATCTCTGCAAAGACTGCCCCTTTACGACTGCAGTGTGGACTACAACTCAATCGTGGGATAATGATGCCATGGGAAATCACGAACAATCCCTCCCCTCCTTCTCCGAGTGGTGGGACGACCTGATCGAGGGGAAACCTAAATCCGAGCAAAACCGCCTTAGCGGTTGCATGCTGTGTGATGTGGAATGCATGGAAAGAGCGCAATAGACGAATCTTCACGGGTCGGCGAATGACCTACGTGGAGGTGGCTTCGTTTGCTAGAGACGACATCCACCAACGTTTGGCAGTCTATTATTAAAAAGAAAATTTACAAATGAAATAATTTATAAATGATGCAAACAGATAAATGGATATTATATTAAAATTCTTTATATTTTTCTAATAATAATAGACATATTATTTGTTTTATTTGGATTATTACAATAAAAGATATAATTTTTCAAAGTTTTTATATTTGATTTGAATTAAAAAAAAGAAAATTTACAAATGAAATAATTTATAAATTATGCAAACAGATAAATGGATATTATATTAAGATTCATTATATTTTTCTGATAATAATAGACATATTATTTGTTTTATTTGGATTATTACAATAAAAGATATGATTTTTCAAAGTTTTTATATTAGTTTTAAATTAAAAAAGAAAATTTAAAAAAACAAATAGTCGCGGGTCGTGGCTGGGCCCGGGACTAAAGGGTGAGTGTGCGCGCGAAAACAAACGGCCGAAAAAACCCTTTAGTCCCGGGCTGTGGCTTAGCCCGGGACTAAAGGGGGGGTCTTTAGTCGCGGGTTGAGCCACCGCCCGCGACTAAAGACCCTTTAGTCGCGGGCGATGGCTCAACCCGGGACTAAAGGGTCTGTCCCTATATATAGCGCGCTCGTCCCTGGCGCGCCGAGCCAGCACTTAGCACGCCACGAAGACGAAGACGAAAACGAGGCGCCATCAACGAACACAGGGGAGGTGCTGCCCGCCGGCCGGCCGATTCCCGCGCCGCCGCCGACCTCGTCTCCGTACCGTAGAGCCGCCGCCCGCCGAGCCTCCGCGCCGCCTGCCGCCGTACGTGTCGCGCGCGCCGTGCCGCGCTGCGCTGAACCACCTCGCCGGAGGTGGTTAATTATTTAATTTTGTTTTTGTATTTAGGTTTTGATTAGTAGTAGGAAATGTTAATATTTAGGTTTTGATTAGTAGTATAAATGTTAGTATTTAGGTTTTGATTATAATTAGTCTAGTAGTATAATTAGTCTAGGAAATGTTATAGTTAGGTTTTTGTAGTAATATTTATTATTATTATTAGTAATCTTTAGGTTTTGTATAAATGTTTAGGAAATATTAGTATTTATATTATTAGGAAATGTTAGTTTTTTTTTAAATTTTCTTGTTATATTTTTTCTATAGTTTTTATAGTTTTTAGGATTAGTTATTGTTTTAGTTATTAGGATTAGTATTAGGATTAGTATAATTAGGTTTATTAGGGTTTTTTGTTATAGTTTTTTTATAGATTTTTTTATATTAGGGTTTTTTGTTTTAGTATTAGGATTATTGTTTGAATTAAAATATTAGAATTAGGATTAGGATTATTGTTTTAGTGATTTTTTTGTTTTATTTATTAAGATTAGAATTAGGATTAGGGTTATTTTTTTGTTTAAGTTATTATAATTAGGATTATATTGTTTTAGTTATTAGGATTATTGTTTTTTCTAACCTGTTTAACTCTCTTTTTCTTATAGATAATTAAGTCATGGATCCATCCGAAGATCCTGGTCGCATCAGTGAAGGTTTTCTTCAGGGCATGATAAGAGGTGAAATTCCTCTTATTACGGGCACGGCCGAAGATATTTTGCTCGAGGAAGAGATATCCTCATATCTGAATCCATCCGGTGATGGACTAGAGGAAGACCAAGGGGAAGACCAGATGGACGAAGGGCAAACAAATGCCAACAATAATGATGGCCCCTCGACAGGATCCGGCGAGGTACATATATATATAAAGTCTCGTGTTACCTCTATTCATTAACTGATCTAGATATATATTAATCACTCTCTCTTCTTCTTTTAGCCCACCGAATCGAAGCAATCGACAACTCGAACGAAACGAGGGCCGAACAAAAAGTTGGATGGTAATCAGAGGTTCACCATCGAAGAAATAGATGATGATGGTGAACCGATTGCTCCAGAGAAGCACCAGAGGATGTTTATAAATCAATGCGGGGTGCTTGTAAGGGACAACCTGACGATCACCATCCAAGAATGGAATAAGTCAAAGAAACCCGGTGAAGAATCCAACAGCTATGTCACCGATGATGCCAAAGATGACCTTTGGCAGAAGCTCATAGCGCATTTCATACTACCTCCAGAGTATGAGGAATTTGAGGTAGATGGTATTACCCCAAGGCCGGGTGGGCTTGATAAAAGAGAAAAAGTCAAGGAGTGGACACTAAGCAAGATGGCTGAACTGTACAGGAACCACAAGAAAATTTATACGCGAAATATGTCGCGAAAAAGAAAACTCCAGACTTCAAAGGAGTAAACGAGAAGTTGAGAGAACAGTGGCCCGATTTTGTACAGTACAAGCAATCTGATAAAGCAAAGGCAAAGTCGGCAAAGAACGCGTTAAATGCTGCCAACAAGAAATACCATCATAAAATGGGGACAAGTGGCTACAAGAGTGCCATCCCTAAGTGGGAAACTATGGAGAAGGATATGAGGGCTAGAGGCGTCACTCCTGGTACAGATGGATGGCCCGAGAGGTCAAAGCACTGGTGGTACGGGCACGGGGGATCCTTGGACCCAGAAACAGGGAAGACATTATTTCATGATGAAATTCTAAAACCCTCCAAAGACCTTATTCAAGCAATGAACGATGCTCAATTGGGATTGTTCCGTCCCGAGAGAGAGAACGACGAGCTGACACGCGCCCTAGGGAATCCTGAAAAGGGAGGACGAACACGAGGCAAAGGCGCCGGTGTCTCGTGGAAGAAAGGGTTTCCTCTGTACGATGCTAGTTACAGAAGCCGTCAGAGAAAGAAGGACCGGGAGGCAGACCGGATCTACAGGGTAGAGCAGGACCTAGCTGATCTGAAGAACCTCATGCATGAAATTAGCCAAAGGCCGTCGTCGTCAACTCACCCGCGGTCTGATGATCCTGCATTTGATCTTAGCCAACGGAGAAGCAGCGTGGCTTCCACGGAGGTCCGTGCTGATGATCAAGCACTGCTGGATGATGCACCGGCTCCTCACTACCCCGTGGATGATGTCAGAGAGATGGCACAATGTGAGCTACATCAGCCAATGAACAACCTGTCCTTCAAGGTGGCGATCGGCACTGCTTTACCTTGTCTACCTGGAGCACTCCACCATTCACTTCCGATTCCACCAGGCTATGCTCGTGTCACGGTGGATGACATAGTGGAGGATTTTGCGGACCTAGAGATTGAAATCGCTACGCCTGAAGGCCTTACAAAACTAGGAGATGTCAAGCGCAACATCATTCTATGGAATAAGAAGTACATCAAGTTTCCAGGCTCGGCGCCAAGGCCACCGACTCCAAGGAATCCAAATCCACCCCGCATCGAATATCGTCAACCTCCAAGTCCACCCCAACCCGATTATTGCCAACCTCCAAGTCCACCCCAACCCGATTATCGCCAACCTCCAAGTCCATTCCGCCCCGCTGACGATCGCCGCAGCAGGAGTACATCAACTTGATCTCTGCCTCCGCCTCCATGCAATACTACTACCTCGTCGAAGAAACGGAAGTTCGACGGTCCCCCGCGCCCCACATCGAAGAAAGGTCAAACGTCGAAGATAGTCGATATCCCGCCGGCTCTTCCAAAGAGACCTTATGACAAGACCGACGAGGAAACTAACGCGGATGTGGCTGCCCAAGTTAAGGCGCATTTTGCACCCAAAAAGCCTGAGCCAAAGCCGGTATATAACGAAAAACAAAAAAGTGGGCTAAGTCCTTTCTTGAGCAACCATCCCAGATATCGATGAATCTGGAATCAGACTATGACCGGGAGATTATTAAGCAAGCACAGAAGAAAAAAATCACAAGTGCAAAAAGCGGGAAGCAAGTTGCCCAGCTCGGAGCACAGAAGAATCAATCGATCGCCCCGCTCAAAGTCATTTCAGACCTCGACAAGGCTTTCAGAGCTGAAATGGATATGGACATGCAAATAATGGACCCTAGAGCCCGTAATAGTGCTGCACTTATGGGAATCACTGTATCGCAGGCCAAAGCACTTGCTAACGAAGCAAATATGTCTCTTGGTCAATATTTAGGCTATGAAGATACGCCAGTGGGTCAGATAGTACGACAGTATGTCCAAGGGAAGCCTCTAGTCAGTAATGAGGAGTTCGCGCATCTATCCACACATATGCGAAATCTGCATGAATGGTACATGTCGCAAGCAGAAAAAAAGCATCATAAAGATTGGTTTTCGATGGACGTTAGAAAGGAGCATCACTTCAAACCATACTCGATACAGGTTCAAATGACCGAACTGTTTCAATTATACAACCAGCGCTCCCTCGACAAATCTATCATTGGTTGCTACTGTCTGTAAGTTATTTATTTCTATAATTAAGTTTGTAGCTTTAGCTCGTTCATTGCATTTAATATATTATCCTAACTATATATCCTTTTGTATGATGATATTATATTCCGCAGAATGAAGATGCTTGAACGCAAAAGAGCTAGAAGATACAACGTTGGGTTCATTGACCCATATATCATTAATGAATATACGTTAAAGAATTACCCCAAAGACGTGGAGGAAGACCTGTCCAGGTTCTTAACCGAGCATAATTTTGTTAAGGAAATACTATTTCCTTACAACTTCAAGTGAGTGTTTATATCTTGTACACATTTTATTTTTGCTTACTGGATGAGCTATGCATGTATGCTTATGTAAATATCCGCAGATTCCACTGGATCTTGCTAAACATTCAAGTTGACAAGTCCCTAGTCGAAGTCCACGACTCATTAAGTTGGGACCAAGAGAAGTGGAGCGACATGAAAGCAATGCTCCATAAGTAAATTCAATCATTATCGCATTATATCGTCCTCTTTCATTCATTTCCTGATATTAAGTAACTAATAACTCCTTTGTTCATTTTCTTTGCCGAGCAGGTGTTGGACACGGTTCAGACAGAAAATACCAGGTCCATTCAAAGAGGATCTAACTTATAAAATAGCGAAGAGTTTACAACAGCCACCGGGAACTCATTTATGTGGATACTACGTCTGCGAGTACATCCGCGAGTTGACCAATGAGCAGAAAGTTGACTCACAATATATTTATGATTTGCGGGAGACAGTAGAGCCAGACCAGCGCATAAGAGCAATTCAAGAGGAACTGGCGGGATTTATGATGAAGGAAGTCCTTGATGTACATGGAGAGCATTATGCGGATGACGTGGAACTCGATTTGCCTTAGTCATCTCCATGTAGCTCATATGATATATATATTCATCAATGACCATGTAATTTTCAAAACATTTCTTCCTTTTGATATGATTGATTATATGTATGCTTGCAAGGGATCGATCTTATATAAATGCATCGACGTGTAGTGTGTATGTAGTAGTGTATAATATGTCTACTGAAATATATGTTTGTTAAGTTATAGTAAAACACAAAACGAAAAAGGAACAAAATGGCAAAAAAAAATGAAATACACAATCTCTGCCGCGGCAGAGAAATGTGGTGTTTCTCTGCCGCGGCAGGAAACCTTTTAGTCCCGGGTGGTGTTACAGCCCGGGACTAGAGGGTTCCGCCCCCCGCGGCGCTGAAACAGCCACGTGGCTGTTATCAGTCGCGGGCCTTTGCGATCCGGGACTAGAGGGGGGGCTCTAGTCCCGTTTTCACAGTCCCGGACCCAAAACCGGGACTAGAGCCCCTTTTTCCACCAGTGCAAATGCTTAGTACGGCGTGCCAAAATGTCTATCAACGGCGGGAGGTCGATGCTCTTGATGGCTAGGGTTTCCTCTAAAGTTCAAGTATAATTAGTACTGAAGTAGGTGAATATGGATTTTAACTATTTGATGACGAAACTAGCAAATTTGATTTGAGCACACAGTTTTTATATTCACCATAAGCATAATCAGTTGATGGCAGATATAATACATCCATAAATGATAGGCCTCCCCATGTAGAGAGCCCAGCTCACATTTCTAGTATGGACGGCAGAAGAGTACACTCATCATGCATCTGCACCGAGTGACAAGACACAACCATTCCACACAATGAGGCCCCGTTCGTTTTTGTGGAACCAATCCAGTCTTGGAAAATTTGTCTCACTGGGTTGGATGACGTGGATTGGGCCGTAATCCAGGTCAATCCATGACTTGGCGGGATTAACCGAACGGGGCCTGATAGGTTTCATACATACTTGGAATTTTCTTTGGATTCATATTCATGCCCCTACATCCAATTCCTTATCTAGGCCGACACATCGAGGCTCCAACGATTCCTCTTGTTATGTGCATAGTGCGATCGGAGCGGATCGTTTTGGAATTTTGGGGAGTAGCTGCGCTAGACACTAACATAGGTAGATTGCCCGCCAGCAGACTCCCCTCTTAATATATGTGCGCACGTAATAGGTGGTGAAAACCATTGAGTTGGTTAGGCGTCTCTGATCAGGACGTACCCTCTTAATATATGTGCGCACGCAATAGGTGGTGAAAACATTGAGTTGGTTAGACGTCTCTGGTCAGGACGTACCCTCTTAATATATGTGCGCACGCAATAGGTGGTGAAAACCATTGAATTGGTTAGGCGTCTCCGGTCAGGACGTATTAGTGAGGCCACGAACTTGTGGTTGGCGGGCCTCCCCTTTTACTTCTCCTAAACTGTTACTGTCTCTGTTCCACAATATAAGCTTTTTTAGTAAGCTGTTTTAGCTTGCTAAAAAGTCTTATATTATGAAAGAGAGGTAGTATTTGATTTGTCCTTTTATCTTTATCTTTTATATGTGACGGATCAATCTAACACGGTCTTTCCACTGAGCATCCAGCGCCAGCCGGTCCATCCTCCTCCTTGGCCGCCCTACTGCCCTCTAGCCACCCAGCCTCCTTCGTCTCTGCTCCCATGTGCCGAGCCTCCTAGCTAGCTCCGGACTGAGATCTGGTGCCCTTCTAGAGGCAGGTCACGCTGTGCCTTGAGGCACTCCATCCATAGTTGATTTCCATCCAACGGTATGAACAAGTCTCATCAGCCCAAGTTCATAACTTACCACACCCAGACTATTGTTGGTGCTGCGGTTGGCCTCTGATTCATGGTGTGCAGCTAGCGGTTCCGACGACCAATCCATTCGATTTCACGTGGTGTGGTGAGCTAGCTTCAGCTGAGCAGTTGGGATATATACTAACAAATCATTTTTATTCTTCTACCATCTTAGAAAATTCAAATTGCATTAGACACGGAAGCTGTAGATAATCCCGCTCGACGGTGTTGGTGTTTCATGGCTCTGCTGTGCGCTGCTCTGACTAGAAGCTTGATTGTTTGTCACACCATGGTACGAAGGTTGAGGAGCTTCCGAAATTTAGTTCCTATATATTCATGTGCATATATACCTATTCACTTTTGCATTTCTTGAAATAGGCTTTAGCCCCGCTTTATAAAATAAAGTCACATCGGCCGAACAGATACAAGGTAGATGTCAATTTTTTGATCTTAACAATGATAGTACTCGGAAAACTGTGTCTGTTGGGTCTGCTTCACGTCAAATTGCAGGACTGATGGGCCACAAGCCACGTCTCAAAAATTCACTTATGTGCAGCGACCCAGACAGACACGTGGCTTTTCTAGCGGAATTTCTGGACCACGAGCCACACAAGTATTCTTTCAAGGATTAGTGAAAAATAAAAGCAAATAGCTGCCGAAAGAGGATGCACAGATATTTTCTTGCAAATTGCATATCAATGCACCGTATGTTGGGTGGATAGATGGTTTGGATTATTTTAATTTTCTTAATTCACATGTTTTATCTACCATTAAATCAAATTAGTTGCCTAATCCAATAACAGAAATATCACTATGTACAAATTAAAATGATTTGCCTACAAAATATATTGTCTGAACTGGACAAACAAAATACTAGTGCGTTAGCGAATTCCTTCAACGTATGTGGCCCATAAACATGTAAACCGGCAAAGAATGTGGGCACGTCAAATTCCCTTGGTTGTGAATAACAAATTTTACTGGAAGGTAAATATCTTTATATTCTCCATTTATCGAGTGTCGTAGCACACTATATTACACGCCGTCCTCCCATCCACTAGGCTCAGGACAAACACATCATTACAGGACATAATACCAGGTTTGGTAACATTATTATGTCCAAAACATTACAAGGTAGAGAGATCCGCCACCTGTTATTATGTCGATTAATAAAGTTAATTCAGTGGTAAATATGCTCCACGCCGGAGTTGTCGGTGCTGGGTATCATCATGGCGTAGCACGCTCGTTGATGGCCTTCTGCTTGGCTTGGTCTACTCTTGATTGGCTTGCTTGCCTGCCGTAAGCCATGCACAAAACAAGACCAGATTCTCTCCATCTAGGATTCCTGGTCCTTACCAAACGTTCCCTCAGACGAAAAAGAAAAGGCTGCACTCATCTAGTGCAATGAAAGTTTGAAATTTAACATATTGTCACTGATTGACTTGATCTCAAATTTCTGACGCATCTCATTTGTAGGCGAACCCTGAGTGCAAACTCATGACTGGTCATCCACTCATCTCCAAACTAGAGGATAAGGTATAGGTGCCAAGCTTAGATTTCCTACTAGAAGTTTAATCTAACGATCTGCATGGAGAATCATAGATATTTATAAGCTGGGGATAGCAAGTAGGGTGATTCAGTTTGCATATGCAGCAGGGAGTATACTGAAGAATATCCTTATATAATATGAACATTGCATCACCTTTTTTATTGCCCAACAACTACTATACCGTATGTTTTTAAGTACCCTATTAAATATTTGCCAAATCCGATATATCATATATGTATATAATGTATTTTTCTTAATATAAATCGAAATCCCATAATAAGCTAATGCTGACATGCTGCTCGTAAGAGTTAAGACCTCATGTCATTTACAGTCTAGCTTCTATACTTCGAATGTATTCACAACATAAATAAGAGACTTCCGACTAGTGTGGTGGTAAACAATCTGCATATCTACATCCATCTACAAAACTGGGTCCATAAATACAAGCATGCTTCAATTCCCACACGTTTATCTTTAGGTGAAAGGATAATAATGGAATATGGTGTGGGAAGTAAGGAATTTGACTGGAACCATTCCCAGATACCATGGCCAAGATGATCGATATGGAATAGGATGCATAGAGAGTTTGAGAGGCCCATAAAATTGGGAACCACGGGTGTGCATTGAGTCTCTTTGGACGTCCAAAGGAGTGCTTACTTATGTGACGGCCATGTCATGTAGTCAACTATTGACATACAAGGCCTTTGTACGATTGTTAATTTGCGTTACCACATCAGCAATATGTATGAGAGTGTCATAGAATCGCTGTACTTTGGGAAGTTGAGCGAGAGTTTCCTCTTGAACGAGTCATTGGAGCCGCCTATGTCGTCATCGGCGGCACTAACTCCATCAGTTGGGAAATCATACATGGTCACGACTCACCACCAATTCAACCCTGATTTCAGAAAAAAGAGAGATATAGCTTTGCTAGTTCTTCTCAGAGATAAATCATATGTTTATTGTTTGATGAAAAATTCCTCACTAGCGACATCATGGGCCATTAGACTATGTGAACTTTTAGAAACACGTGCATTTTCAAAGGGATTGAACTAAGTTTTTAAAGACACGTGAAATGTCATTAGGCATCCTCTGTGGAGCCGGTGAAACCCAGATCCCCGCCGAAAAGCCCCCACGCTCCAACCTCGCCGCCTGAAGGCAAAGCCTAGTCGCCACAGGAAGCGGCACGGACTATTCCTCCCGGTGTGCAACGTATGTGGACACGGTGTTGACCGAGCACCTGGGCAGGGCAGCCTACTCGCATGGAGCGGCGGGTGGAGTAACTTCGGCGTGTAGGACAACAACTCTCCACCACTATACAGCGGAGTTTGGTACCCAGGACAATTCTGTGCTCCTCATGTGTGCTTTAATCCACTTGTGTCGGGTCGTTATCTGTGGTAGGTCGCATGATCGTTGGGGGCGCTGGTGTTGCTGGCTTCTAGCAGTTTGGGCAACGTCCCCCAAAGCAATTGTCGGCGCGTTTTTCGGCCACTGGTTGAGGGACTCCGGTGGAGATGCTCTGATAATGCTATACTTATGAGGGAAAACTTATAGACTCACACTTACCGGATGATGTGGAGGCATAAGGTTGGTGCAGTTTTGTCTCGTCCATGTTTTCAGGTTCATGATTCATCCACCAAATCAACACGTCAGTCCGTAGGTGGAGTCCGTAGAACACCCTTCGGTAAGTGTAGCATTGTCGACCTTGCTCCCCAACTTAGGTTGATTATCCTCTCCGACCTTGCTCCCCAACTTAGAGCCATGTATGAGGATTGGTAGCTTTTGGTGCAGCCGTTGGATTGGCATTGAATCCTGGTGCCAACTACCCCATCCACTGGGCATATTGAATTGCTCAGACATGCTCCCATCTGGCCAACGAGGAGCAGATTTTTTGTTGTCCGGAAAATCCTATGTCGTCTTAGGCACCTCCTCATCATCACTTGACGCGACATCGCGGGGTGGCGGCGGCACGAGACCCAGATCTGCAGACGAAGCCTCGGGGTAGAGCGGAAATACCTAGGGCACAAAACCACGGGAAGGTGCGCATGTGGTGGTGGGAGAAGGCTTGGGAGAGTTTCGGTGCTCAACAATTTTTCACATATACTCTCTTGGAACTAAACTCTCTTTTTAAAATGATTCTGTAACATTGTTCACTTGGCCGGACTCCTTGCCTTGCCTCCTTATCCATTGAGGATGGATTTATGTTCTTGGTCTTGCCATCCTTATGGATTGGGAGGCCTTTTCTAGTGTCACTCCTGTTGTTTTTTGCTAGAGGTGTCCTTGTCTTCACGAGGTTTTAGTGGCCCCATGGTCAACTTGATGTGTGTGCAAAGGGAATCTACGCACGTGGAATTGTGCTTTCAGCTGTCGAAATGCAACTTCGTTTAAAAAGGACAATAAAGTAATGCTACACTTAGGAGGGAAAACTTATGGACTCGCACTTACCAGATGATGTGGAGGCACAAGGTTGGTGCAGTTTTGTTCCGTCCATGTTTTAATGTTCATGGTTCATCCACCATATCAAACACGTCAGTTCGTATGTGGAGTCTGTAAAACATTCTTCGGTAAGTGTAGCATATCGTAAAGTAGTCTCTTTTGTCGTGATTTTTTTCATTTACTTCCTGAAGAAAAATGCCTTGCCCCCATAATTCTTCTCAAATACGGGTCGAACCAAGTCTCAAATAGCAATATGTGTAAGTTTAACTATCAAGATGCCAAACTATTTGTCTAGGCAGGTCTTAAAGTTTCCACGCACTCAGAACACATGTGATCGATTGGTTGGTCTATACATATAGTGCATCTATAAATAACGTAAGCGTGTACATGCATATAGGGGAACCAGGACCTAATGTTGGCCAATAGAGAATGGAACACACCATCCATCTACACCGAGTGACACTGTTTCAGTTACACTACAAGATCATATGGATGAGATGCACCGGGAATTTTTATTGAACAACATCACTAGGTGGATCAGCGCTGTTGGACTATAACAGTACTTTTCCCAATCGATCCATGGTGCCTTAGATAGTTTGTCACGCACAAAGTAGCTGACATACTGTACCGCCATTGCAGAAGATCCATTGGACTGGCTCTACTAAATTGATAGGGTTGGCGATCAAACACTCTCGGCAAAGCTTTCCCGACATAATACGCAAGACAAAGGCTGTCAGCAAACCACCAGCCAGCAAAGGCATTTTCTCGATCTCTTTCTGTTCAGCGTGTGGCAAAGGTCTGCAGATAGCATTTTCAATGCACTCAGCCCAAAAAGCAGTGTATGGCAAAGGCTTGACCACCCTGTTGTGCCCCTAGTACAATCTATCTATTATATACTAAAAGCAATATAAGGTTGTGTTTCGAGGTACCACGTTAATCCACATCACCTAAATTATTTTTGATAGTCAGATCTAGAATCTAAGGCTGAGATTTAACTAAATATTAACAGTTACGTAATTTTGTAACAGTATATTTGGTTGACATGGTGCAATCGGGCTGTCACGTTATTATTATGGGCCTTTATATCTTAAATGGTCCGTATTGTGTAATCTAGCCATGCCCGTTACTAAGATAGAAAAAACCCGTAGCCCATGCAGTTCCATAAAAAAACAGCCCGTGTCAATTATTAGAAAACAACTCCAACTTAAACGCTGAACTTTGGTGTCCTTGTCAAATACAAATTGGTAACCCACAAGAAGTCAATCTCCAAAAAAAAAGGCATGCACACGTGTCAAATCAACAAGTTGTGTACCATCTACTATTTTCTAAAACGGTAGATAGAGTCGACTGATCTAAAGCATGGGCTAAACTCATCTACGTGGTCAACTAATAAATACATTGGAAATTACTCTAATTGATTTTACATCCTTATTTTATATTAAAATTAGCCATATCATGTATCCATTCTAACCAGCTCCAGGTGTTCGTACACTATTTGATGAATCTCATCAAGTAACATTAGGTAATTAGTCCTTTCAAGAATTTTTCTGAGAAAAAAGGGTAATCATTAGAAAACATAATAGGAAAAATAAAATATGGTGATATAAAAAATACTTTGGAATACAAAATTAAAATATTTTCACAATAACTGTAAATTAATTCTGAACAACTAAATCGGCGCTTAGATTCACACAAAACATTAAACCTTGGTCTAAGAGGTGTAATAGGAGGAGAGTAATCTAACTTCCAATCTATGAAATTTAACAATGTAACATGCAAAGATGTGTCAACATGTGAACGGATTCATTGGCAGGGACAAAATAGACACATTTAGAACATAAGAAATTAGTGCAAGAGGAGAAGCATTTACCGGTAGAGTTTATGACTATCGAAGCGACAAACGTGATTATTCTAACAATGAAGTTTTATAAGAATCCACCAGCTATGTCAATGCATTACATGTGGAAGGACACTTTCATATGTCTGACGTGATATGGCAATACATAGGCATAAAGCATGGTATGTCTAAAATTTCTTAAAAAATAACCAGGTCACCAGTATATTAATAATATACACACGATCATATGGAAATTTTATTTACCAAAACCTTCCTCTCATAAGTGCAGTTCTTACGGGAGAAAAAGCTTAAATTTGCACATTTATGCAATAAGTTGATAATCATAATCTCTACAAGTTGATTATATAGATATATGTAATTTTGAAGAACATCAATAATTTACATTTATCAACTTATGAACATAGAAACACTATTAGTTGTCATATGTTCGGTTTAATTATGCCAATCTATGTGTGACGATATACTTTTTTTTGGAAAAAGGTGAAATGATCATTTAAATACAACATGAGAGTTCCCCCTGACGTAATCAGTTTTGGTGTAGTTTATGTTATGCTCTACCGATGGAAAGAGGGTACCCTAGATTGTTGCTGGATGTTTCACCTCTTTATGGGTTTTAAAGCATATAACTCTTTTTCATAAGGACTAGATGGTAAATATATATAACAATACCCAGTGATTATATCCTGATTATATTGTAATTTTTAGAGATTCTATATTTCATTAGAGTTCAAGTTTGAAGCTTTCTCCTTTATAATAAGGCATGGAAATATGATACTTAAAGCTTGGCTCCATGGAGTAAATCCCCATGGTTGCGCCAGTCCCATGAGAGAGATGAACTTATTGGCATGACTCGAACAATGCATCTTCCTAATAAAGACGAAATATAAACTACATATAGGAGGTTATTCCATGGTTACACTTCTTCCCCACACATTGGCGTATTATCAAGATGACGCAAGCCGCGAACATTGAAAAGGTGGGATGTTAAACCAATGTATGCCCTACTTTTATGAGTTAAGCAGTTAAAATGTTCCACATGCAAGTAAGCAAGTTAAAATATTTACAATTTCAATCTTAGTAAAGCAAACACTGTATTACCTATTTAAATAGATCAAGAGTCCTATCCTAATAGAAATATGATTAACACATTTGCCGATTGTAAGAGAAAATATCAATAAATTACAAGTCAAACCATAATATGAAGTTCCCACATCTATCTATTTATGTGGACTACAAAACCATATTATTCCCCTGAATTGATTCGAGGGTATATTTGAAAAGGTAAAGATGATTCCCTCGCATATGCGAGGGCCACCCTGCTAGTTTTTTCTTAAAAAAACTATTCTTTGCCGAACGTCTGCCATTGAGTCGTCGTCAGAGTTAGGATGCCTCGTGCCCCCACACATCTCTCTTGACAAAGGAGAATGGCAAGCGACTGATTTCCTGTTGTGTAGGTAGATGGAGTAGCTGATTACAAGTCTTTAATTAAAGGGGAAAACTCATAAACCCATTACTAGCATGTAACAAGGCCATGAGTAGTTGCAATTCAGCCGGCGTCACAGGTACGTGCATGCTACTCCTCCGATCGATGCCCACACATACCGGGACGGGCTCAACTAACTAATCTTATTTAGGTTGCACTTGAACAATTCTCTACGTGCACACACTGTCATACCCATTTCTACATGCATGACACAGAAAAAACACAACAAAAATAAATATTATGAAACTCCCGAACTCCCGAACTTTGTATAAAGAGGCCCATAAAGTATGGTTTCTTCTGTGCCTTCTTTCTTTTCCCTCATTTATTATCTATTATATACTAAAAGCAATATAAGGGGATGTTTCGAGGCTCCACGTCGATCCACATCATCAAAATTATTTTTATCCATTAGATTTGATGTTTACGGTTAAGATTTAACAAGAGAATACGTAACTTCATAGTCAAAGTTTGTAAAGGATGCACGTGACGTTAATCCGGTACAACCTGTCACGTATATCAAAAGGTCACCACCGTGTAGGAAAGGCATAGTTGCGGACCCAATGACCCGTATAATTTTAAAATCTAACTAAATAACGAGGTTGTCCTTAAAAAGGCCTCCTCCGTAATAAAAAAGAAAAAACTAGGTTAGCGGATCCTCATGTGCGTCGCCATGGAATTCAACTTGGTGCCCCCGGCCGGCCGACAACTACGCGTCAAATCGGAGGCTAACAGCCGAACTGTTCGAGGTGCACGCGCATCTCAGTGGCTAATCAAGGTCTCGATCTTGCTTGACACATGCATGCATCACAGACCATCTGTACACATGATACTGCAAGATTGCTCAAACGCTTTGCCCCATCAAGACATCCCAGTAGGTAAGATTGATCTTCAAGATTTCCACACACTGTGTAATCCTTTTTAATTTAGATTTGTCCAAATTTGTGTGTATTTAGACACGTTTTAATGTATAGATTAATTTAAACCTGAACAAATCAAAGTATCTTATTTTGGGACGAAGGCACTATTTATTTGATGGCTCGCTTTGTGTAGTTATGAGGAAATCATTTCACGACAAAGATGAGGGAAAAGTGTTGGAGGTGAACATGAGGAAGCGTGGCTACACATCAAGAAAACCAGGTGCGTTAAGCAGTACTTATACGGTAAGAGAAAATGATGTGCGTATGGTGAAGTGTGGCGATGATGCCCGGCAGCATGACCATGGTGCTTACACGTCCTAATACACATTTATGTACTACTACTTGATGGTTTCACCTGGATTTAGCTTACAGGCTTTTTCCTCATTATTATAGTATGTCTAATTATAAGAATTCAGTTTATATGGACCTTTTTTTATCGTCAATGGGTTTAAGCTTATATACAGCTCAAAACTGGAATTAGTAATAGCTGATAGAGAAATCCAAGAATAAGAATGATCGTATGATATTCATAATGTAGTAACCTACATAACTGAAGAGCGCTCTCTTGCTCTCTGTTCTCAGGTAGTACTTGCATAAATATCTACCTTTCTGTGTTTCTTCTTATTTTTTGTTCGGATTATAGATTCTTCATATGATGCATCAGTATCATGTATGCTTTGTATAGATTTCTGTTGAGATTAAAAACTCTTATGATTCATGTAAGATGCACTTATTCTTTGATTAATATGTTTATGCACATTATCTAATCTTTCAACATACACTAACTAACAAACTAAAGGTTGACATCGCGTACTCATCTAACATAAGACCTATGGAAAAATAGCGGTCAAAATTGTAATTCGATGTAGTGATGTATTGCCATATACAAAAAACACACATCATCAATAGTACCAAGTCTTTACAAATAACATAATGGTCAAACACTCTCCATATAAAATATATGATAAATATTTTGCCAGGAATATCACATGAAATCCCCTACAGAGAGATGATATAAATGTTCCATTCACATGTGGCATATATTAAGAAGCATTTTATGATTATGAATTGGTATTATTTTAGCACAAGTGAATATTATATCTCAATCAATTTCGACACAACTAAGACAATGCCCTCGCATTTGCGAGGGCCATCATGCTAGTTCCATAAAATGCATTTCTCTTATGTTTTTCAACTACCGGTAGCACTCAAATACGGTACGGTGCTGTTTTAACTATCTAAAAGCGAACCCATATGTTGGAGCAGGCCTCAAAATTTCCGCACTCGTGGTACATAATAACACATCTGTTGGTGCATACCTACAGTGCATCTATAAATAACATAGTCTTGCGTGTGTAGCAGAATAAGGAGCAAGCGGTCAATAGAGTGGACATGACACACCATCCATGTGGACCGAATGGCATCTGGCATCAACACAGGAAGATCTTTTGAGGGGATAAGAGGCATTGAGAATTTTAGTTGATACTGGTCAAAATGTCAGACCTCTGAGTATTTACATGCTCGTTCTCTCAATGCGTAGGTAGAGCTGAACATAGTTTGTTCTGCGCGAGAAGAATCGGTGCGAGAAGAAGAAATGAGGCATCTATTATCGGTGCACAAAAGACGTTGTGGCAGAAGAGCTAGGGATGAGACGAGTGACTAGGTAGATATTCTCTCGGCATATGACAAAATAAAGATATCCTAAAAACCTGTTTCATATAATTCCATTTTGGAACACTAAACAAGTATCTTTGAGAATAAAGAGGGTAGCACATAGAAAACCAAGACATTAACCATTGATTTCGAGATCTCAATGAAGTTGCTGCAGTGGTAGCCGACTCTCCCCTGCTGCATAGCTAGAAGGCATACGTATAAGGCTGAGTCGATGATGGTAGGTGCTTCTTATGTACGATTCCAAGTTTCAGCCGTGATGTATGATCATGCTGGTGTGAGAGTTTCATGCAGCACTCCTTCAGTTCAGTCAATGCAATGGTTGTCCGCCTTATCTGTTGTGTTATCGTGTCAGGGTGGTTCTTCCAACCGTCATTGTGCAGAACGGCTTGACAATGCGATCGATATAGTTACAAGACCTTAGTGAAAGCGGCCACACATCCACGCCCTACTCCCCATCTAGCACGGCTTCAGCTACCGCGTGTATGCCTTCCTCACGCGATACCTCGTGGTGTATAGAGTTGATCAGCTCATCACAAGGTGCATACTTGACACACTTGTGACTGATGGATTGGCTCATGGATTACTGACAAAAAATTGCATTCCCATGTTATCTATCATCATAAATGTTCCAATTAAGATCACCGCATGAAACAAATCAAAAGAGGATATGCAAATTAGCAACAAAGATTTGAAACATTATATATTTAATAGCACAGTGACTATCTTTATTGGTCCAAAGTTAATATTGTAGGGCTTACCACATGCATATGTAATTTCAAAAGAAAGACATTAATACGCACTGCCAGTATTATTGGATTTGAAATTTGTCGTGCCAAAAGATTCTTACTAATTATTCTCTTTGTGCCACAAAAAGGCTGCTTACACATACACAAAGTTCAGTCATAATAAATACTTAAACATGTGAATACGAGTTTTATAACATTTTTTAGGCCAAACTAATACATTTAAATTGAGATCGAAGTTTATAATGAATTGATGACCACTAATGCTTCGGTGTCCCCCCTCTTCTCCAAAGTTACAAAATTGGAGACACAATGAGACCAGGATTGACTAATACCCCTTCAGTTTGGAATGCATGAAGTGGTATCGGCCAATCGTTTCATAAATTTGAGAGAGAAGGGGGAAACCGAAGCACATCGCATTGATGACAATATACATATAGAACATCCATAAATAATAGGTATTCGCATGTAGGGACCCAACACTCTAGCGTTGACAGGAGAAGATTACGCTCATCATGCATGTGCGTCGAGTGACATCTAGTATTTCACACAACGATAAGTTTTGAGAGAATGAGACGCATCGGGAACTTTAGCTGAAACTGGACATTCTGACGAGGAATAAGGTGGTACTGTTGTGCACAGATATATCATGTCTACTTTACGTCTGTGGATTGGCTATAGGATTATCTCCCTTTATGGAAAAATAGGATTATTTCCAAGTTCACGCTCGCGATCAAATAGTTACACATGGATGGGATGCTGGCTAGACCTCCTACATAACTAGCAAGCACCTAGCTTGTATACCCGGTGACATAAAGACAAGATGACGCCTGTAGATCAAGTCAGACGTGTGAGGAAACGTGAGTTGACAGGAGCGTGTGCAAGTCAAAAAAACTGATTTAGTGGTTCTTCCTGTCTTCTTCATATGTATTCCCTTTGTAATCTCATGTATGAATCCAGCGGCGGTTCGAGTTGAGCTCCAAATATTTCCTTCCAGGGATTCTTTTGATACCTATGGTCTGTGGGTCTTTAATTTCAATAGGCCACTGTCCCACATCTGGATGTATCTGGTACAATTTGTTTCCTCTTGTAATATGTACATGTCATCACTATAAAAAAACATGTGGATACACATATGCAACATCTAAAAAAGGGGAATGACATATGCAAAGAAAATAGTCCAAACCAATTGGAAATAAACACATGTGTGTCTAATTGGCTGAGACATGCATGATTTCGGTATGCAATAGGAGAGGAACTGGACAATTCATTAGATCCCATAATAAAGCGGCAACTGAACTCTTCTAGCACTCCCCGTTGAAACCGGATTCATGTCCATCATAACCAGCAGGGTTGAGAGGGGAGGACTTATTCTGATGCGAGGACACTGCCACGACCTCGCCATCCTCACCTAGTCAACTTAACCTACAGAGAAGTAGTAGGACCTTCTCCCGCCCACCTGCGTCGAGGCAAATCCATTGCATCTCAGCAGACCTGAAAATATGCCACGGGAGGTCATGCCTCAGTACCGACCACTAGTACATGAATGCTTAGGGAAATTACACCTCAACCTCGCTCTTAGAGGTGGCGCTAGGGTAAAAATCCGTGCCGTTATGCTCGACACGAGAACTTGTGTCGGGCGGCACTAGCACTATTTTCCCGCACGGGACAGATTGACGAGTGGCGGTCACTAGCCCCGATGGACTCGTACGATTCTGTCCCCGATAGATTAACCGGAAATCTAGCTCAATCATATGGAACTTTCCATCCATCCCGGCATGGGATCTCGCAGCCCCTTCTTCCAATCTCCAGCAACCTGAAGTGCTCGTTCAGCTTGGCCAGAGGGTTGGCACTAGCCCAGCCTGCAGGCTGCGCCAGGCACGATCGAGGTCGCCTAAAATCGGCAAAAAAAATGGTGAATCGAACACCAGCGGGACGCAGCTCACTTCGGACGGATGGAGATGATCACAGCGGTGGAGGGGGCAGAGAAGGGGCGGTGGGCCTAGCAGGGTGGCCCTCGCAAATGCGAGGGCATCATCTTTTTAATAGATTGAAAGCGACATCCAATTAAATTTGCAGTTCATATTATGCAATCTCAAATACTCAAATCAAGTCATTCTAGTCTCTCACTCACATTTACATGTGGGAAATCATGTAACATCAGGAATATGTCAACATGAACTGACATATATAGTACCAATAACTTAAACTATCACTGAATTTACTATGTGATTGCAATGACACTTCATATTTTTATAAAGGTTTGGAAACCAATAAGGTCGATACAAAAGTGTGTTTGATCACATAATAGGATCGATGATTAATATATATTTTCAAAATGTTTATACCTAGTTTTTCTTTAAAATTGTGTGTGTGACCTATAAAAAAAATCCCCAGGGAGTTAGGAAACACACCTTACAATATAATTGTACAATGTTTTGAAATCTTCTAAATACAAATAGCTAAAAATATCTTTGGATATGGAAGAGGAAGTACAATTAGCGATTCTTCCACCAACCATATTTTTTCTTGTTATTGATATTTCTATAGGGGTGCTAGTATTCACTTGTGAAGTACATACCTAATCACTGACATCGGTCCTCCATTTCCACACATCATGCCCCCCTAAGATTGATCATGCCATCCAGCTAAATCGAATTACAAAATATATTAGAAAGCTCATCTTGTGGCACTAAATCACTGTTATATCTATAAAAATAGTTAATCTCTCATCTTGTCGCATTCCTAAGGTATGTTTGCACCAACATTTTTCTTCCATATATATATAATATTAATAAGCCAAAAGAATGAACGAAGCAATGACATGTTCAGCTTCATCCTTCAATGTGTAAAGATTTCTCCTTGTGTGCATCTCCATGTGGGTGTAGTTTAGGTAGACTCTTTGTTAGTTTCGTGTGCTCTTTATGAAAGTGTTCTCGGCATTGGAAAATATGGGAAATCGTTATACCAATTTGTTTGTCATGGTTTACTCCACCAAACCAATCATTCTAATTGCTCATCTTTTCATCATGTCATTTTTTCCTTGTTAGTTCAAGGATGGACGACATATTCAAAACGATGTCTCTAGTAGAGATATGTCCCTCGACAAAAAGCCCACATAGATCATTTGTGTGCCCCTAGCTACTTGTGGTTGGATCTGTAGCAGGGGCGCAGGGCTTGTCCCAGGAGTTTTACCACGGTGTCGATTCCATCGTTGTCTTTTGCGTATTTGTTTTTTACACACTCGCCATATGAGAGATGGAAGAATAGACGATGTGAGGAACGGAGACATTAACTTCCACGGATCATGACCAATCTTTCACTTCATCTAGAATCTTCATATTTAGCCCTCAATTTCTTTCTATATATCGAGTATTTTTTAGGTAGATCAAATGGCTCGTAGTGTCGACCTTCTTTGTTACCTCGTTAGTGCGAGACAAACAACATTTTGGTTGCATGTTTTTGTGAGAGATATGTCCATAGATAAAGTGCACTAAAAGGTCTCAAGGTTCACTTTTAAGGCATGCCTCCCTTGCGGCTTTCAAGATTTAAGAGGCTGGTCTATTTTCTGTAGTTCTGATTTTCAGCATACCACTACCAAATTAAGAAACAGTAAAACTCACCTAGCTAGGCTTCCTCACAGCGCTTTGACATCCTGAGCCGTCCGATCAGCTGGTTCAATGATCCGGATCACTCTATCGTTCTACTGTGCAACCTGGGACAATTTTATCGCGGCGACAGAACACTGCGTTCCAGTCGGCCCAAACGTTAATAGGGCTGCTACTCTGGAGAACTACCTACACGCTCTGTTGTAAATTGGGCCAAGAAACTCATAATTCTCTGATGGCCCAGTTTATATCTCACGCATAGGTTGCGACCTCGGTCCAGTGTTCGCCTCCCAGTAGCTTTCATGTTCCTAGGGAATCAATTTGTTTTAGGGCCTCCCGGCTGCGGAATGAGGTGAGGGAGCCGGCCGTCCCTCCTTTCCGTTACTGCTGAACAGGCAGCAGTTGATTAATACGGAGGTAGCTCTTCCGTCTCCCTTAAAGGGTTGGGTTATTTCTGGGAGCAAAGATGCGTTACTCACTCTTTGCCTCCTCTGTTCCTAGGATTCATATATGATGTGTGTCCTCCGTTTTTTCACTTCCACCCAGCCTTCACTTCTCCGTCCAATCAGTTCTTGCCTTCTCCTAGGGTTGGGTTTGCTTTCCTGTGCCCCATGCCCTTAGGATTTGTGTGCTTACTTGTGGGAATTGCTTTGTTGGATATGGATTTTGGCCTGATAAGCGTTTCAGTCAGTCCATTTTCAGGTCTTATCTATCATTTATCTCCCAATTTGTATCCAGATGTGCATCATGAGAAAGAGGAGGCAGGGGCAATTGATGGGCCACACCGATCAGGTAAATACTAACCCTAGCTCTTCACATGGCTTCATCTTTCAGCCTTTGGGTTCTCTGTAATCTGGTTCTCTCGTGCTAATCTTGTTCAGCGCAGGGTAGGAGAGTCAATGAGATGATGCAAGGATGGAGAGGACATGGTGTGCGTCACCCACTTCGTGATGAAGAGAAGCGAGTAAGAGAAAGTGTTCTGCTGTCTTAGATTGCTACACACTTGTTCCTGTTCTATCTGATTTGTTTGTATTTTCTACAGAAAATTAAATATTCATTCTTTGGAAGAAGGATTCGAAAATTCTAAGACCACCAATTTAAGCATCCGTATTCAGCTTCTAAATTAATTGTTGTATGCAACCGGAAAGTACAAAATGGTCTGCAGTGGCCAGCATTCTCTTATCAAACTTCCTTGTACTTCCATTGAAATAAATATTTACTAGAAAAAAAAGTTCCTTCATTTTTCTGTTGTAATGATTTATACACTCCCCGTTTTAAAATATAAGATGTTTTAGGTTTATAAAAAAATGTATCTAGACTTATTTTAGTGTGTAGATTCACTCCAAACCTTAGTGAACCTACACACTAAAAAAAGTCTAGATACATATTTTTCACAAATCTAAAACATCTTATATTTTAAAACGGAGGGAGTATTTTCCTATTTGTTAAGGGCTGTATAGACCGTCCTTGGATGAAAACAGAATTTGCATGTTTTTTTCTTTAAACTAATTTGAACACTTTTATCTATTCCTACGCCTCAAATTTAACCCCTACCTGCCAGGCTGCCAGGCACAATACGCAGGTAAAAGAATGCTTTACAGGAAGACCTTTGCCATCTCTTTTCCAAATTTGGTTCTCCGTTTGAGTTCTCCATTTGTTGTGCTTTTAGCATTCAGATATTACAGCATAAGTAGTTTCAGTACTATCAGGTCAGGAACTAATGAGCTACTAGCAAGTTGGAATGAAATATACATGCTTCAACAGTTTAAGTTCTAGCTTGATAAAATATATGTGCTACATCTAATTCAAATATTTAAATATTAACAAATGTTTATATTACCTACTCCCTCCGATCCATATTAATTGTCGTCGAAATGGATGTATCTAGACATATTTTAGTGCTAGATATGTCTAATTTAGCGACAAGTAATATCGATCTGAGGGAGTAAGTTATTTTAGATATTTATTTAGTTCATGTCTTCATGATAAACGGGCGCGACAACGCGCGCCTTCATGGTCTAGTAAGAAGATAAAATGCAACGAATAGTCATTGACTTCAAGGGACATTTATGGTGCTTTTGTTTTTATCAGAATTGGCCTTTGTTACCACATATTTAAAATATATAATATTGATTGTTATTAAATAAAATATACATGCATAATTGGAAGACAATACGATTTATAATCTAGTTTATCATGATTTGTAATCTAGTTAATTATATGATTCATTTCAAAAAAATTGGGTATATACACATCCGCGTTTAATTATATGAACACCATTTTGAGTCGATAGGCTACTATATGTCTGCCCTTCCACATCGGTCATATATTTTTTGATCGGATTGTAAATTTTTCTCACATAGCACAGTCCAAGTTTAACACTTACTCTATCCATCATTTTTTCTCTATAGAGACTACAATCAAATATATTAGACGCGCCATATTTTGCATGACTAATTTTAACATGTATTTGGCACAACTCTATACATACAAATCCCATTGGACATTTTAAAAAATGTAATCCATGGATATTGCGTGACATATCTTATGTTCTCCTATTAAATTTGAGGCATAACTTTGAGATCTGATTGCCCAAATAATCACGTAAATGTGGATTATTATTTTTAAAGGAAAATCCTATGAATATTACGTGACATAGCCTATATCCCTGGATAAATCTGAGCCGCAACCTTCAGATCTAGCTCGTCTTATTTGGATCAATTTGTTTGTTCGTGGCCACTTAGGTATCCGTCATGTTTTTTGGTGTGATCAAATCCGTTTGTAGGATGCATATATGGTCCCGTATCATTTGCCGATTTGGAAGTCAGTTTTATGCCATTAAACTACTCAATTACTCATACGTACGTTGCATGGTCTCCGGCATGTATTTTGATGCGGCCAAATCTGTTTGGAGCATGCATGATGTGGTTCCGTATCTTTGCCGATTTGCACGTCTATTTTATGGCATTTAGCACCCCAGACGTGACATTCTAACAGTTATTTGTACCAATAGTTGTTGGACGTGACTACACAGCGACCGTTCTAAAAGTTGCAAATCGTGGCGGATTGGACACTGTCAAACCGCGTCGCCGCATTACCCGAACTCTCGAGACGAGCTTCCTTCCTTCTAATCGCATGGATGAGCCAGCGCCGTACCATTCCTTCCTTACATAGCATGGATGAGCGTGCAAATTTTCTTAATTTGGACACGATCAGTCGCTTGACACAAGAAGACAAACATGCTGATATTATTGTATTAAACTCGAAAATCTGAAATTCAAAATATTTTATAAGTCAAATCGCTTATCCAATTTTGAATCTGCTTTCACTGCTGGTCTAGTCGCAACGAGATCTTCAAAACTAGATCCAATATTAATATGTTTGGACAAAAAAAATTGGATCCAAAAGTCACCCATCGCAAACACGTAGGTTATCTAGGCTATCGTATGTAAATTATCCCTATCACTTCCCCAACCAGACACCCTTTTGTTCTCCTATACAGTCGGCCACAGGCTCCGGTTCCGGTCCCTCTCGCCGTCGGCGAGTGCGCTGGTTGGTGCAAATGGAGTAGGACACCGGTCTTCTCCCCCCCCCCCCCCTTTCTGTAATTAGTTCCTCTCTTTGATCTAGGATTAGGTTAGGTTTTGCCTACGTGGCGTCTTGACTTTATGCCTTCTTTTGGAGTACCTCGTCGGATCTTGCGGGCGCATCTGACGACTCCTAGTTCTGTTGCTCTTCCTCGTAGAGCTCCCATGGTGGGAGGCGGAGGCGGAGGCGGGGTCGGTCGATATCGACGGTATCTCCCTCAATAAGGTATGCTGCTCTCCAGATGCAGATCTCCACCCAACCCGTTTATAAGGTGGGTAACTTATATGTATGGGGATGGATAACTTAACTACTATGACATGAATATGTCACATGTTAGGAGTAGGTAACACGACTTTGTGTGCCCCAAAAGTTATCCACCAGTAATACAAAAGTTATACAGGCATCAGCATATAAGTTATCCACCAAATAACATGTAAGTTATCTACCACTATAAAAATTTACCCATAGATTGATTATAAAAGTTATTATAGTGGCTCGGTTTCGACGCCCACCGCGACTATCGCGACGTACGCGTGACTCAATCCTCAGCTCCGATGAGGATTGATCATCACGTACAGTCGATCATATATACATTGGATCATCCTAAAAGACGTCGTAACCCTAACCCTACTCAAAAACGACGCTAGGAATCCTCACCAGAGCCCGCGAGTTGCGCCGGCAACTCGGTCGGCGATCACTCGGAGTCAGGCGCGATGTTGACGATATCCTGCTTGACGCGGCGTGTCGCGAGCTCCTTCTCGCTGCCTGCTATGCCGCCACTGCCATGATCGCCTTGTGTCGCTCCACGGCTTCACATGTCAGCTCTGACCTCAGAGTAGCGGCCCGCTCGGATTCGTCGTCGTATTATTATTAATTGACATCCTATTATTGCTACCTAAATGCCTCACATGTTGTATATTTTGGTTGTACAGTGGAGACACCATGGATATCAACTTTAATGCCGAACCAGACCAAGAAATAGAAGAGAAGGAACATACTGATGTTTCGCACACACAAATGCTATCATGTGAGTTATGAATGAAGTTACAATGTTTATACATAATCAGAGATAAAAAATCACACATGGAGGGCATAATTATCAAGTTATCCACCAGTTTATATAGCGGTTATCCAGGCATATGAGTACTAGTTATCCAGCAGCTAACACATCAGTTATCCAGGAATATGAGTACAAGTTATCCACCAGCTAACACTATAGTTATCCATGATTTAATTATATGAGAATTTATCCCATAAATCATCACTAAACATATATAGAACAATGTTATATGTGACTAGCAAACTGCATTAAAAACTTGATAGTAGGAAAAAGATAGAAAAACACAATCATAGATAGAAATCACACATGAGGTATAAAAATAAAGTTATCTACAAGTTTAAACAGCAGTTATCCAGACATATGGGTACAAGTTATCCAGCATCTAACATCGTAGTTATCCAGGAATATGAGTAGAAGTTATTCACCCAGCTAACACTATAGTTATCCCTGCTAATATGTAGAAGTTACACCACAAATCATCACTAAACATATATACAACAATGTTGTGTGTGGCTAGCAAACTGCATTAAAAAATTGACAGTAGAAAAAAAGTAGAAAAGCATAATCATAGATAGAAATCACACATGAGGGTATAAAAATAAAGTTATCTACCAGTTTATACAACAGTTATCCAGACATATATGTACAAGTTATCCAGCAGCTAACATCGTAGTTATCCAGGAATATGAGTAAAAGTTATCCACTCAGCTAACACTATAGTTATACATGCTAATATGTAGAAGTTACACCACAAATCATCACTAAACATATATATAACAATATTGTGTGTGACTAGCAAACTGCATTAAAAACTTGACAGTAGGAAAAAGATAAAAAAAAACACAATCATAGATAGAAATCACACATTAGGGTATAAAAATAAAGTTATCTATCGGTCTATACAGCAGTTATCCAGACATATGGTTACAAGTTATCCAGCAGCTAACATCGTAGTTATCCAGAAATATGAGTAGAAGTTATTCACCCAGCTAACACTATAGTTATTCATGCTAATATGTAGAAGTTACATCACAAATCGTCACTAGACATATATCCAACAATGTTGTGTGTTACTAGACGAGTACACTAAAAACTTGACTATATGAAGAAAGTAAAAAATCATAATCAAAGATAACAAATCACACATGAGTATGAAAATGAAGTTATCCAACAGTTTATGCAGCAGTTATCCAGACATATGTATACAAGTTATCCACCAGTTTATACAGCAGTTATCTAGACATATATATACAAGTTATCCACCAATTTATGTGACAGTTATCCCACTAAAAAATTCTGTTTTTTATGATACACCTAAACGTCAAACGGGTTTAAACTCTGGTAGCCTGAGGTACCACTGACCTCCTAAACATCCAATCCAACCACATGTTCGTTCTCCACAACGAAGGAGCTTTTGGCCCACAAATTAGTGGTCCGATCTCTATATTCTCCATTTACCTTGAATCTATATGTTACTGACCTCATGCATTTTTATCAATCTATCAAATTCTTACAAGGAACAAGAAGAACAAGAACAAAAAATATCATTTAAATGTAGATGTACGACCTTGTTTGCTACGGAGGTGTACATACATGAAATAGAGAAATAATCAAATTATCTCAGGTCCAGACTCATGCATGCATACAGAACTTGTATCAATCGATTGATGCATGAAGCATTGCAGGAGAACTACTACATCGTACTAGTGGCAAGCAGTTGAGTAGTATCGTTTCATTGGTCGTATCCCGTGCTCTGTCCAGATGCACCCTCGCCAGGGTGATGACCAGCTATGGCCAGATGCGCCGCTACCACAGGGGTGAGGAGCCGCTCCCCGTTAGATGCACCGTCGTCACGGTGAAGAGTTGCTCCATCCAGATGTGTTGTTGTCGCTTCACGGCAAAGGTGAGGAAGATCTTCTTGCCTCAGCGACTGTGGTAGCACTGAGGAATCGGCGGTGGAGTCGGACAGAGGCTAAAGCACACGGCGGCCGCACCGGGTAGAAGCGAAGCAACACGACGGCTCAACGAACTGCGTGTGTCGTGAGTGGCGGCGAGGAGCGACGTGAGCAGCAGCCAGGAAGGAGGATAAGATATGGACGGCAGGGTGAGCCCGCTGAGTTTGGCTCCCTCGTCTGCATCGATCTGGACTGCAAGCGTCCGATCGAACGGCTAACAAGAGTCCGCCGAGTTTTGACTTTTTGAGACCGGTCTGAACCTAGATTTCCCCTAGTTGTTTTACGTAATCTTTGTTTTCTTTAAATCATAGCCACAAATAGTAGATCTAAGGGGTAAGATTACTCTGATGATGTGGATCAACGTGGTGCCTCGAAATAACCCCTTATATTGCTTTTAGTATATAATAGATCCTAGTAGCGACCGATTAAGAGCTCCATGTTGTGAGTTAGGCGCTTAGTGGATTAAATGATTTTGTGGTAATTTTTCTCGTTCGCTTAAGCGTATATATAAACGGTTCACACGCTCAGCATTTCACATGCCCTTAGTAGTGGCGTGCCAAAATTGCTATCAATGGTGTGGCAGCGAGAAGTCGATGTGCTCTTGACGGGTAGGGTTTCCACTAAAGTTCAAGTGTCGTTAGTACTGATGCAGGTCGATATAATTTATTACTTCCTCTCTCTCAAAATAGATGTCTTGGATTTTTCAAAATTTAAATGAATCTATATACTAAATAGTGTCTAGATTTATCTAAATTTTGCCAAATCTGAGACATCTATTTTAAGACGAAGGTAGTAATTATTTTGATGGCGAAATAAAAACATATGATTTGAGCTCAGAGTTTCCATATTCACGGTAGATAGTATAATCAATTGATGACAGTGTACATGTACGCGGTACATCCATAAATAGTAGGCATATGCATGCATAAGGCAGAAGAGAACCCTCGCCATGGATGTGACAACACGCTGCCATTCCACAAAACCATTTATTTTCATGCTCAGGCTGATGACCATTTTGGCTACTACTCCCTCTTTCACGGTTTGCAGGATGCTCTACAAAAATCTCACGGATCTATGCGTGAATGTAGGCCTATTAGTGAACGGTTAAGACGCATGCATTGGTGGGAGACTGTTGCATGCATAAGAAGTTGGGAGAAAAAGTGCCACGTTAATTAACAATTAATTCTTATGCGCTTAGGAACGTTGCAGTTTTGAAAAAACCCAAATTTGATTAGACGCCCTGCATGGAAAAATAATGAGATGCCATAGAACACATAACACATATATTGACGACGGATTTGATACAAAGAAACTCGACGTATTCTTGGCATAATATTTTTTATCAGGTTGATATTTGTAAATTTTGGAAAGTACAAGAATCTGTTGACTGCATGTAAAAAGAGTGAGTGAAGTTTAGTACACTAAATAGTCATTCGCAGTGCGGTTCAATAATGTTCTTCGCAAAACAATGGTGCCTCTTTAATTTTTATATTTTATATTTACTTATTATGCTGCACAAAATACAAGAAAATAATAATAGGCTTTATTGCACAAAAGATTTTAAATTTTATATGGCTATACAGAAATTGGTATCTTCTTATTTGCTGTCAATCATAGGTTTATCTGCAAGATATTACTCCCTCCATTCGGAAATAATTGTTATAGATTTGTCTAGATATACATGTACCTAGACACATTTTAGTTTATAAATACATGCGTGTCTAGACCAATTTGCGATACTTATTTCAGAATGGAGGAGGTAGTTTAAAATCCATTTTGGACTTTTGTTCTTGATATTCTTGATAAGAAAACTAAGGAGTTGACTGTATACTCAATATATTTATGTCTTTTATTTTCTCAATGTTATGATAAATAAAATGATGGAGTGGGTCTTTGCTTGATACATAAATCGTCTAGATGGAGCGGCATTGAAACCATAAAAGAAACTATGCTAGGGTTAGGAAACTTAAGTTATATTGAAATTAGATTTTGTTGGTACCATATTGTGAATACACTAATGTGAGTGTAGCTTGGAAAGATGTTAGTGAGCATGCACTTCTATGACATGGTTAAACTTTTCTAGCTCATTGTTACATTATTTTGCAAGATGGTACATGTCTATTTATAGAAATATCTTAAACTATGAACATTACTACTTCTACAAAATTTAGTGTGAGGCCAGAAGTCACATTGCAACATTCAAATAAGCACATTGCAAAAAGTAACCATAACTTACTGGATATAAAGAAGAATGTAACAAATAATTTTTCACATTTTAACTCAGCTGAAATAACAAGTGACTTAAACGGCATAGTAGTTGTTACTCACCATATTTTCGTTGTACTTCTAACTAATTAAATGAAATTTTTAGAAGAGATTTTTGTAAGGAAATACTTTAGGGCCTCTTTCACATTGTTAGTTAGTGAAATGGAATGTTATTGCTATAAAATATTTAGGGCCTCTTTCACATTGTTGTAGTATTTATAATAGATGGTTGTACTTTTGTTTTCTAAATACAATTACGTGGGATAAGTGTAGTTTCAAAATGTATAGCATCTTAGTAGTACATTCTATGTTGTTGCATAGTTTCTATAAAAATGTATTTTATCGGTTTAGACACATAATTTGGACCAATGACACATAGAAATAAAATTCAATCTCTAACATTTTATTTAGAAGAATCTTTTTAATATAAAAGATCAACTAATATTTTGAATGATTAAAAATGATTCCCTCGCATTTGCGAGGGCCGCCGTGAATCTATTATATACTAAAAGCAATATAAGGGGATGTTTAGAGGCACTACGTTAGTCCATATCATCAAATTTACCATGATAGTTAGATCTAAAATAAATGTCTTGGATTTATCCAAAAGTTAACTTTCACGTAACCCGGTTGGACACGATTTATGTTAAGGATGTCACGTCTGAGAGTTGGACTCCTTAATCAAGCGATCGGCTAGCTTCCCGGGTGGATCGTGGTAGTTATATAAAAATCTATTATATACTAAAAGCAATATAAGGGGATGTTTAGAGGCACTACGTTAGTCCATATCATCAAATTTACCATGATAGTTAGATCTAAAGTAAATGGCTTGGATTTATCCAAAAGTTAACTTTCACGTAACCCGGTTGGACACGATTTATGTTAAGGATGTCACGTCTGAGAGTTGGACTCCTTAATCAAGCGATCGGCTAGCTTTCCGGGTGGATCGTGGTAGTTATATAAAAAAACTGGCTCAATACCGTGATTTCCAAGTGCTTCCATACGCCATGCTTTTTTTTTTTTGAACAAAGGAGTCCTATCTATATACGTGTGATCCTCAAACATTGATATGGAAAGTGTCTTCAAATTATAACCCGTAGAAGAGAGCATGCATTGGTTCTTTTTAGCATGTCTTACACTTGGATTTCTCCAAAAGAATTACACTCGGACATTTCAAAAGGAATCGCATATACATAGCAGGGTAATCACATACCAATTCAAATTGGTATACAACAATATGACTTATAATAGAAAACAAATCAATGGTGGACGATATTACTTTCTACTCCCTACATTCCAAAATATATGATATTTTAATGTTTTCTGTAATACATGTATCTAGATGCCTTTTACTGTGTAGGCTCCTAAAATTCTTTCTTTTACCGGAACAACACTGAAACCACGCGGTAGGGAGTAGATTACAAGTAGTGAACCGGATAAATAAATTTCATAATTATTTTATTTCTTTCTAAAATGCTCTCTTCAAGTGTGCCTGCACCTCTTATTTTGTTAACAATAATCCGACTTATTAATCCATTAAAAATATTTGATAGATAAAAACTCAAAATGAAGGTGAAAAAATGATTTCCAATAAAAATTAGAGTTTCTTCATGGTCCCTCCAAATAAGCGATTGTTCTTGCATCATGTATTCTTCCATTCATGAGTGATGAAAACACACAAAATTAATTCTCCAAGACTAGACTAACCTCGTGAGTTTTCAAATCCGTTAGAGACACCCACCTAAAAGGGGGAAAAAAGATCTTTCAGCACACAATGACCATATCCACATCTCCTACAAAGGCAATAGGCCGGGTGAAGCTTAATCGATAGTTAGAAATCCAAAGCAAAGGGAAACAAAAATATTCCGAGTAAAAAAAATAATGCTCTATCATGATCCCTCGAAGTCAACTATTCTTTTTGTGAATCCTATATTCTTCCATTTCACCGCTGACAAGTATGCAAAAGATCATATCTCCAAAATTTAGACTAACCTTGTGGGTATTTGAAGCCCTAGATACACCTATTTGGAAATGGGACCCTAGGGTGTTTGAGCGCACAATGTCTGTGGCCACATCGCTCACAACAGCATCTCATGGCAAAGCTACATGTAGCTAGAAGGGTGAGGATGCATTTGCGTTCAATTTTTTAACTTTCAATTAGGCTGAAAATTAGTGTGTCCCTCTCACATATAATTAGTACACATATGTGAAGTACATTTCTCCAAAATCCTACATATGCCACCAGTAGTGCACCCAAATTAGTTCTGGTCCATCTCCGATCTGGAAAGGCATGCCACCAAATTGTTGTCTATCCCCAAACGAATGACGAAACAAGGTAAAGCACAGAATAACGATCCATGAGGGTCAACAATTCCATGGAGAAGATTGTGGCTGGCATGTTAGTATAGTAAATTGGTGAGAAATTGTTTTCTAAATTATGAGAAATCTGAGGTTGGGTGGTGATGTGATTGTACACAACATATACATATGGTTAAAGGTTGTAAATAACCTAAATTTAAGGGTAGAAACTAAATCAAAAACCACTATGTTAAAAAATGGTAACATACCTTTTTTGGAAATATCACAATTAATATTATACAAAAAAATCAAAATTATAAATATTTTCAAATTGGTATTATTTACTTAATATAACAAGCTTGGTGGTCATAAAACCGTGTAATTTAGAATTCGATGCTTTAAATATCTCTCGACAATAAATTAATTTAGTGTACATCTCCAATATTTTAAGAAGATGCATTGTTTCACAGAATATAGTTCAAATATAGGTGGAACTCAGTTGGTAAAGAGTTACTTTCATTATATAGCTGTTCGCCAACTTAGTCTGACCAACATAAAAACAGAAAAAACAATTCATATATATAACCACAATAGTTATCCATACCTTCTCTGATCCCCGTAGCAACGCACAATACATTGATCGTTCTAGTTTTAATTATCTTGAACGAAGAACTATCATGTTTGAGCAGGGCTCAAAGTTTCCGCACATCCATTTACTTAAAAAGCTATAGCAAACCTATATAGACCAAGAGATATAAGATGCCATAAAAACTAATCTAGAGTACCGGTCACGGGCAACACCGTCGGACCATCCTACCTCCAGACTTTATTTTCTTTTAATCGGCTTAAATTTATTTTCGAGTTATTTGGACTTCATATGCATAAATAAAAGTATGAAATTTGCATTCCTCTCTAGTGCTTCCAATCTAGATGTGGGAAGGCTTGGAAAGCAAAAAAAAATCTGAATTTGTAAATTATCTATGTCCTCTTCCTATAACCATTTTGGTTTCATAAAATTTACCAATGATCTTGCAGATGCTCTACCGCATTGGTTAGGTTGAGTGATATGGCTACATAGAGACACTACAGGAATGGGAAGCTACGCCGACGGCCGGTCGCTACGCCGACGGCCAAATATCGGGGCCGTCGGCGTAGCCATCGTCTAGACCAGCTTCGTCAAGCAGCCGTCGGCGTAGAATTGCCCTCGGCATATCCTATGCTACGCCGACGGCTGCCCTCGGCGTAGCATACTCCGACGGCTGCCCTCGGCGTAGCTATTTTTTATTTTATCTCATTAAACTTTGAAAAATCATAACTAAATCATTCTAATTCGGAAAAATACAAATAATATATCAAAATTTGCAGAAAAATAAGACCTATCTATCTACACTCAAATATTACACATTTGTAAATAAAAATTAATTAAAACATAAGACATTATATATAGTTTAAAACGGGCATAAAAAATTCAAAAATGATCGAAACAATGCGAAACCTTCGCGTGGTGTTATATTATGTGACATAGTTAGAAGGAAAAATATCAAACTTGGTATATTGATTATGTCTCAAAGAAACCTTCACAAAATGACCTATCTCATTCGAGGTTTCTTGGCTTTCGGGTCAAATGACCAATGTTATGGCTAGAATCAAGGCATAGTTTGTGCTAATGTGCCCATATTGTGCATACACATGCATCATGGGATGACGAACAATGTTGCAGGAGGAAGTTTTCCTTTTCGTCGCACCAAAAAGCCATTTCCCATTTTCCGAGCATAAAAAACGGACGATTTTGTGAAGCAACCACCAAATGGCTAATTCAAAATGGTACCACCACATTTTACAAAAATACTATACCAACCTATATAGACAATGTCCTAACAGGAGAATCCAAAACCTTTCCGTCCACCTCTGATGAAAAAGACAAATTCCTGCCGAATCGGCAGGAAGTGGGTCAGATATGAACTACAGGTACATGATCCAATGCTCATGTTTTTTTACAAAAATCATTTTTAGGTTCACAATATGCTATTTTATCAAAGATCCAATGCAAGTTTAGCGAGGCTCGGCCCCGAGCTAAGAATCTTCATGCCCGCCGTTCGACAAAGTTTGACGATAGTTTAAAACGGGCATAAAAAATTCAAAAATGATCGAAACAATGCGAAACCTTCGCGTGGTGTTATATTCTGTGACATAGTTAGAAGGAAAAATATCAAACTTGGTATATTGATTATGTCTCAAAAAAACCTTCACAAAATGACCTATCTCATTCGAGGTTTCTTGGCTTTCGGGTCAAATGACCAATGTTATGGCTAGAATCAAGGCATAGTTTGTGATAATGTTCACATATTGTGCATACACATGCATCATGGGATGTCGAACAATGTTGCAGGAGGTAGTTTTCCTTTTCGTCGCACCAAAAAGCCATTTCCAATTTTCCGAGCACAAAAAACGGACGATTTTGTGAAGCAACCACCAAATGGCTAATTCAAAATGGTACCACCACATTTTACAAAAATACTATACCAACCTATATAGACAATGTCCCAACAGGGGAATCCAATACCTTTCCGTCCACCTCTGATGAAAAAGACAAATTCCTACCGAATCGGCAGGAAGTGGGTCAGATATGAACTATAGGTACATGATCCGATGCTCATGTTTTTTTACAAAAATCATTTTTAGGTTCAAAATATGCTATTTATCAAATATCCAATGCAAGTTTAGCGAGGCTCGGCCCCGAGCTAAGAATCTTCATGCCCACCGTTCGACAAAGTTTGACGATAGTTTAAAACAGGCATAAAAAATTCAAAAATGATCGAAACAATGCGAAACCTTCGCGTGGTGTTATATTATGTGATAGAGTTAGAAGGAAAAATATCAAACTTGGTATATTGAATATGTCTCAAAAAAACCTTCACAAAATGACCTATCTCATTCGAGGTTTCTTGGCTTTCGGGTCAAATGACCAATGTTATGGCTAGAATCAAGGCATAGTTTGTGATAATGTGCCCATATTGTGTATACACATGCATCATGGGATGTCGAACAATGTTGCAGGAGGAAGTTTTCATTTTCGTCGCACCAAAAAGCCATTTCCAATTTTCCGAGCACAAAAAACGGACGATTTTGTGAAGCAACCACCAAATGGCTAATTCAAAATGGTACCACCACATTTTACAAAAATACTATACCAACCTATATAGACAATGTCCCAAGAGGGGAATCCGAAACCTTTCCGTCCACCTCTGATGAAAAAGACAAATTCCTGCCGAATCGGCAGGAAGTGGGTCAGATATGAACTACAGATACATGATCCGATGCTCATGTTTTTTTACAAAAATCATTTTTAGGTTCAAAATATGCTATTTTATCAAAGATACAATGCAAGTTTAGCGAGGCTCGGCCCCGAGCTAAGAATCTTCATGCCCGCCGTTCGACAAAGTTTGACGATAGTTTAAAACGGGCATAAAAAATTCAAAAACGATCGAAACAATGCGAAACCTTCGCGTGGTGTCATATTATGTGACATGGTTATAAGTAAAAATATTAAACTTGATATATTGATTATGTGTCAAAAAAAACCTTCACAAAATGACCTATCTCATTCGAGGTTTCTTGGCTTTCGGGTCAAATGACCAATGTTATGGCTAGAATGAAGGCATAGTTTGTGATAATGTGCTCATATTGTGCATACACATGCATCATGGGATGGCGAACAATGTTGCAGGAGGAAGTTTTCCTTTTCGTCGTACCAAAAAGCCATTTTCCATGTTCCGAGCATAAAAAACGGACGATTTTGTGAAGCAACCACCAAATGGCTAATTCAAAATGCTACCACCACATTTTACTAAAATACTATACCACCTTATATGGACAATATCCCAACAGGGGGTTCCGAAACCTTTCCATCCACCTTTGGTGAAAAAGACAAATTCCTGCCGAATCGGCAGGAAGTGGGTCAGATATGAACTACATGTACATGATACGATGCTCATGTTTTTTTACAAAAATCATTTTTAGGTTCACAATATGCTATTTATCAAAGATTCAATGCAAGTTTTCCTTTTCATCGCACCAAAAAGCCATTTTTCATTATCCGAGCGCAAAAAGGGAATTTTCTAAAGCAACCACCAAATAGATAATTCAAAAACGGAGGGTTTGTGATTAGTTGATATGGATATCATATTTGGATTCCTCTCATTTTTCTGATCAATTTATACATATTATTTGTTAAATTCCGATTTATAGATTTAAAGATATTAATTATTCCATATTAAATAGAAAAATACAAAAAAGTAAAATTATTATATTTTTATTTGAATTCAATAATATTTTTACTTATTCATTAATGTTTATTTAAATAATTGTTTGTAATTTCAAAAAATACAAACATGTGACATGTTGATATAAGGGTTAATATGATTGATATCATAGTATTGACAACAATGTATGAATTACTTTGCGGAAACAGATTCTGAAGGAACGAGGAAGTTAAGCGTGCTGGAGCCGGAGTAGTATTAGGATGGGTGACCTTCCGGGAAGTTCGACCAAGACTGCAATTTAATTAAATATTAAGTGTAATTAGTGTTAAAAATATTCAAAGTGAGAGATTAACGAGTCAAATAATTCAAAGATTCAAAAATTGAGAAAACAAAATTTTAATTTTTTTTTTTTGCAACATGTCGACAAGCTATGCCACGGCATTGCCCTCGGCGTAGCATACGCCGACGGCATTTTGATACGCCGACGGCCTCTATGTGCTCCGCGAGGGAGCCCTTGCCGAGGAGGCTATGCCGAGGGCAGCCGTCGGCGTAGCATACGCCGAGGGCATTTTAGCCTACGCCGACGGCTTTTTGCCCTCGGCGTAGCGCGCGCGTCCTGTAGTGAGAGGTGGGATGTTCGAGTCATCCTGCATGTGTTTTTTGAATTCTAAGTCAAACCCCACAGTTCAAGACAAATTTTTCGTGAGAACTAGTCAAGTCATTCAAATTAACCATAAATTTATTATCATATTTCATGATGATCAAACCATTTGAATTAAATGTAAACTGATTACAGTTAATGATGATCAATAATATATTAAAAAACAATTATACCGCAGGAAGAAATTACCAACTTGTCATATACTACACACTTAAATGTGATGCACCATGAAATTCTCTTTGGTTTCTTCTTGAGTTGTGCTTTTCATGTGTCGTTGTAAAATATTTGTATCTTGATTTATTTGGTTCACCTAGTTCGACCAAGGTTTTTTTATGTCTAAGTCTTTTTTTTGCGGGGGGAGGGGGGATGTCTAAGTCGACCACAGAAGTGCAACTTCGTATAAAAGGGCAGTCTCGTGTCTTTTTTTCGTTTCCACAGTTCACAAGATGCATTTTTTCCATAAGTTTTTCCAACTTCCCACTAGAAATTGTCTGATATAAACTATTCGTAGTGCTAACCTATATGTTGGAGCAGGCCATAAAGTTTCCACTCAACAGTACATAAATACATATAACCATATAACTGATTGGTTGCTGCGTACATATAGTGCCTCTATAAATAACATATAGGCTTGTACCGGTAGTGGAACAAGTACCCCAAGTGGTCAATAGAGTGGACGATATGCATCATCCATGCATGCATGTATACTGAGTGGCATCGGCTTCAACCCAACAAGATCTTATGAGGGGATGAGATGCATTCGGAATTTTAGTTGAACAGAGTCACTATGACAGACCTCTTGAGCAGTCCCCTCTTCCTGCTCTCGATGCATACGTGGTACATGGAGCAGGATATAGTTGGTTATGCTCGAGAAGAAGATAATAAGGCCTCTATCATTGGTCACGAGAGCCGAAGATTGGCTCAGTTTTGTCTGCCTACTCTAATGTGTGGCCGTGTCACTGCAAAACAGCTCGGCAATATGTGATCGACAATTTCAATGTCTCGGCGAATCAAAATGCCCTAGAAAAAAGCAGTCCAATGAATGATGAGCCATGACAAATTCAATGTCTCGGCCACCAAAACACAACAAATTTCAATGTCTCGGCGAATCAAAATGCCCCAAGTCTGGACACATTTACAACACTAAATTGTTCAAATGGAAGGTGCAGGGTCATCCTCCGCCGGGGTAGACGGCGCCTCTAGAGCACATGTCACCGGTGGTACTCTCGTTTCCTGCAAGTTGATATCACGTTGCTTAGAGCATGTCTAACAGGCCCCGTATATTTTCGCCCCTTAAAACACGAGTAGAGGGCCCTGTATTCACTTTTCGCCGGCCGAAAACTCGGACGAGCTAGCAGAACCCGTATCCCCACCCCGTAAATGGATCAACCTCAACCACCTCCTCCTCGTCACCCTCATCCTCCTCCTCGTCATCAATCTCTTCGACGTTGCACTCCCCATCGAACGCATCGATGCCGGCGTCCAAATCCACCGCGGATTCATTGAGCAACTCCATGTACGATGTTGTGGACTCAACATCGAACACCTTGTCTACGTCCATGGTGGGTGGCGGCGGCGCGGGCATCGCATCGGACGGAACGGAGGGAGGAGGGGTCGTGGCCTTGGAAGACGGTGGAGGCGCGAGGCCGATGTGGCTGACCTGCTTTGTCTTCACCTTGGGCTGCGGAGCACCCCTCGGCCCGGCCGCCTTCGTCTTCATCCTGCCCCCTTTCTTGGCAGTCGGCGGGGCTGCGGCCGGCGGCTCCGCCGCCGAAGGGGATTCGAAGAATTGCTTCGGAATCCTCTTCCTCTTCGACGGGATGGTGGCGGAGATCATGGCCGACACGTCGCCGGCGTTGGGTGGACCTCCGACGGGGACATTAACCACCGCGGTCGTTGGAGATGCACCGCCGGCGGTAGGTGGCCCTTGCGGAGGATCCATGGCAGCAGGATCCGGCCGCGATGTTGCCGGGAAGGGCGGGGCGGAGGAGATCGAGCGGCGGCGGCGGTTGGGTTTCGCTGAAACCGTTCGCGCGCAGTGGAGGGGAGGATACTGGTTTGGCCCTCTATTCCCGCTCCCACCCCGCACAAGTAGGGGGCGAAGGCCCGCCCCGTAATCGAAAACAGCAAAAATCAGAGCGGGGGCCGTTTTTACGGGGCCTTCTAGATGGCCGGGTGGAGCTCAAACCCGTATTCCGGCGGTTATTATATGGGTTTGGCCCTTTTAAGGGGTCTGTTAGACATGCTCTTATGCCACTCCTTCACCTCGTCATCCATTGTTGATGTGTCGGCCATCAAAATTTGTAGTCTACCTTCCTCTTCTTTGCCACAACCTTGGCTAGTCGACCAGAAAGTGCTCCCTTGGCTCACCCAGATACCGGGTAGTATGCCAGGTATGAGGTGGAGGCAAGCTGCGTCAATGTCGCCTTGCTCGCCGATGCCGCAGTCACCTGCTTTGCAGCAGCTAATAGCCTTATGCGCCCTCGCTCTATAGTCGGTTGGCGTTACCACCCGGTGTTGGACGGCTCTATAGTCGGTTGGCGTTACCACCCGGTGTTGGACGTTCGCCGCCCACTTTGCATTTGATATGCCAGGCAGGCGCTGCTTTTGTTGGCGAGGTTTATTTGCATTTGGCAGCTCCGTTGAATGAGGGTCGAAGTATGGCTCCTTCAGCATCATGAAACTAGGAGATGGCCCAGAGGTGGAGGATCGCGGGTGAGAAGGAAAAACGTGGGGTTGGGAACGAAGGAGGCGGGGAGTGGAGGAAAATGGTGGAGAGAAAAGAAAAATATGCCTTTTGTTTTTATGAGATCGGTTAGCTCAACCATTTTCCGACTCCATCCGGTGCCCCCGATCGCCACCCTATGGGTCGGGTGTGTCCTAGGGGTGTTGGACACCATATTTGATCAAGTAGGAAGAAAACAGGCAATGGGGACGGCTGGACAAGATTCCATGTCCGGCGCCCCCATAGCCCATTTTGAGGCTATCTGGGGGAAACGATTGGTACTACCGGAAAAAACTTCACTGCCGTGAGGCCTGGCTTTGCCGTGTGTCAAGACACGGCAAAGAATCATTTGCCATGCACGGTGCGGCGATGCATGGCAAATAAACATACCACGGCATAGCGCACAGACAGGCATGGAAAATAACACATGTATGACAAAGAAGACTAATGACGCACGACAAAGAACCCCACATGGCAAAGAAAACGCACACGACGCACGGCAAGAGAATACTCATGGCAGCGAACAGTCACACGGTCCCACCAGCCGCAGTTAACGGAGCGGGCGACGGCGGGGCTAACGAATGCGCGTTGTCGTGCGCGTATGTAACACCCCCGAATCGGGTCTATGCAGATCCTAGTATTTTCCGCCAAAACCCGCATAGAAGCGATTCAAAGACACCGACCAGACACTTTCGTGTGGGTGAGGTTTGATTACAAGCAGTTACATACAACAGAATCCACAAGAACTTATATATACAACAACGACTCAATGAGTCAAGAATACAAATAATACAATACAAAGATACAAATCATAAAGGAAGCAGAATCCGAGTACGAACAAGATCCAAATGGGACTAAGAGTCCTGAAGGATAACCAAGCGGTGTCCATAAACCTTCTCCAGGCCAAGCCAGAAGAGTAACCTTGCTAATGTCGTCGATCAGATACCTGTCAAAGCCAAAGGGTATTGGCAAAGGGCAAAGGAAGATAGAAGGAGAGAGCGGTTAGTACTGAGACCAGTGCACAGCGAGTCTTAGAATTCGGCGGTCCTCGCCTACATAGGTATGGGTGGGCTCGGCAGCAGCAAAGCTTGCACTATTTAACTTAGAGACGCGCTACAACTTCGGCTATTAGAGCAAGATAAGAGAGCACTGTACGATAACTATAATATAACACCAAACATAACCCATCCGAAGATTTTCCCCTCGAAGACCAGTCAAGAAAGTCCCCTTGTGGAACACACACGGTGGCAATATTAGTTAAGCAGGTGTTTAGTTGATAAGACTAGTTACTAATCATATTATTAAAGGCAAAACATTAGTGGTGTTATCTATGATCATGACACTGTACTCCTAAGGCGTCCATAACCGTGGACACACGGCTTCTCGAAAAGATTTACCCTACAGGGGTGCACTACTGTATCTAAACGCATGCTCAACCCATCAGGCAACATATTACGCGTGCCATCCGAATCTCGAAAAAAACTAACCCTTAACTACGCGCATGTCCAGAGGCATCACTTTCTGTATGGAACCAACTAAGAGGTACGACAATTCTCAAGGATGGCATAGCGTTTGTGAAGGGAATATGCCTTAAGAGGCAATAATAAAGTGTTTATTATGTATATTCTAAAGTATATGATAGATGTTTATTTTGCATGCTATAATTGTATTAATACGGAAACGTTAATACATGTGTGTTTAATAAACAAACAGAAAGTTCTTAGTTATGCGTCTCTCATAAACTAGCTCGTTGATTAACAAGATGATCAAGGTTTCCTGATCATGGACATTGGATGTTATTAATAACGGGATCACAACATTAGTGTAATGGTGTGATGAACATTCATCCGAAGTATAGCATTACGATCAAAGTCATTGAGTTTATATTGCTATAACAACTTACGAAGTAATCATAATCCTTAGACCATGAGATCATGTCAGTCACTAACACCGAAAGAGTTTCTTGATAACATCAAACGTCACACCATAACAGGGTGATTATAAAGATGGGTTCAGAACTAATAAGGTGTTATGTTGAGGCTCATGGATCAAGAGTGGAATTTGTTCATCCCGATGATGGATAGATATACTCTGGGCCCTCTCGGTGATATCACATAGATTATCATGCAAGCAAGTGATTTGATCACTAGAATGTTATATCACGGGAACGAGAAAAGAGTGCATGTCAGTAACGAGATCAAACTAGGTATGGAGATACCGATGATCGAATCTCGGACATGTAATATATCGTGAAACAAAGGGATTAAGATACTAGCGTAAAAGGTTCCGACGATCACAAGAAAGTCATCGTTGAATGTGTGGGAGTCAGTATGGGTCTCTAGATCCGGCTTCTGATTATTGATCCGAGAGGGGTCTCGATCATGTCCGCATTATTCGTGAACCGTAGGGTGACACACTTAATAGACACCTACATCCAATTGGAGCAAATGTTTCATTCCGGAAAGAATAACAAGCGCAGGAATTTATTTCACTAGATACCGAAACAGGTTTTCGGGTGAAATTGCAGAAAGTGTTTTTGCATGTGAAATGGAATTCTAGCAAGGGGTTATATGTGAATGTTTGTCATTAAAGTAATTGACAAAATTTTCAATAAATAAAAGAAGTTTTATTAAATGAGAGTTTGCATTAAATTTGGTGGAAATTTAATAGCAAGTTTGAGTGAGATTTTGAGTGGAGGGAATTGAAAGGATTTTGTGAGTGGAGTGTCCACCCACATGAATGAGAGGAGGGAAAGGGGCAGCCCCATGCGCCGGCCACCCCCTTGGGGTTCCCCCCTCCCCTATAAAAGGCACCCCCTCCTCACTTCTCACTCACACCTTCTCGTGAAGGATCTCTCTCTCCCCCTAGAATTTATCCCCCATGGTCTCGGACTAGCGAGATACATGTTCCCTGTGGCTATTCGGCAAGAAAGAATTGTGCTCTGCTGCATCGCTGGAGCAAGGAGGCGGAGTTTTCTCGGTGCCTCAGACGTGTGTGCGAGCACGGATGCGCTGCTGATTTGCGGCGCTAGGACTTCCTCTCGATCTTGAGATCGGCAAGAGATCGTCTATATCAACCACGAGTTTAACTCGTTAAGCTTTGTCGGTCTTCAAGGGTATGTTCTCTATGGATATACTGAAAGATTTCGCAGCATAGTAAATTAAAAAATTTCTACGGATGCGAACGGGAAAGCCAAGATCTAATCTAGGAGATGCAAACAACGAGAGAGATTAGATGAGATCTTCATACCCTTGAAGATTCGCACAGCGGAACGTTCGTCGGAACGTGGGTGATGTAGTCGTACTCGCTTCTCCTCCTCGCGATCCGCTCCGATCTAACACCACAAGTGGAAATGCCTCCGAGAGATGAACACGTGCGGCACCTCGACGTCTCCTCCTTCCTTGGTCCAACAAGTATGGTGGAGAAACGAATTGGATCTACAACGCGACGGCGCGGTGCAAGTGGTGGAGAGTTTCTGCAGCAGGGCTTCGCCTACGTGCAGTCGAGAGGGAGAGAGAGAGGAGGGCAGCAGGGCGGCTAGGGCTTGAGGAGGAGGTGTGGGGTGGTGGTGCGCCCCCAGCCCTGTTTATATAGAGGGGTGGGCGCCAACCCTAGCCCCTCCCCCAAGCCTAGGCCGGCGGCCAAGGAGGGAAGAGTGGGGGCAAGTTCCCCCCCCCTTCTAGAAGCTTTCCTAGGGTTTGCCCTAGATCTGGCCGGCTGGCCCCTATGGGGCCTTGTGCCCCTGTCCCAATGCGGCCAGGGCACTCCCTCATAGGCCCATGCCCCCTCCCGGCAGGTGGGGCCACGTTGGTCCCCCTCCGGAAGGTTCTAGAAGCTTCCAGTACAATACCGATTAACCCGAAACAATTCCGAACTCCAAAAACCGCATTGCCTTATATGAATCTTATTCTCCGGACCATTCTGGAACCTCTCGTGATGTCCCGGATCCCATCCGAGACTTCGAACAAAAACTCATAAACCAATTATCCAATCTATCCTAGCGTGGAGACACGTTAAGTGTGTGACCCTTCGGGTTCGAGAACATGTAGACATGATCTTATATCAATAATCAACAGCGGGGTCTGGAAACCCATATTGACTCCCACACATTCATCGATGATCATATCGGATGAACCACAATGCCATGATTCAATCAATCCCATATTTATATTCCCTTCGTCTCGCGATATTTTACTTGCCCGAGATTCGATCGTCGGTACCGTCATACCTAGTTCAATCTTGTTCACAGCAAGTACTTTACTCGTTCTGTAATCCGATATCACTTTGTGATTAACTCCTTAACCACATGCTTGCAAGCGGTGTTGATATCGATTACCGAGTGGGCCCGAAGTATATCTCTCCGACTTGGGAGGGACAAATCCCATCTCGATACATACAACCCAACAGGTACTTTCCGATCACCTGAGAGACACCTTTATGATCACCCTCTCATAGGATGACGTTTGATGACCTCAAAGCTTTCTTCCGATACCAGGGAGTTGTATTATCTCATGGTCTATGGAATACAATATTTGACATAAGAAAAGCTTCGCAAAGACGAACACGATGACACGATCTAATTGCTTCGCTTAGTTTGGGTCTGTCCATCATATCATTCTCCCAATGATATGATCTCATTATCAATTGACAACTCATGTCTATGGTTAGGAAACCTTAACCATCATTGATCAATGGGCTAGTCCATAGAGGCGTACTAGAGGCACAGTGTTGTTCACAAACCACACAAGTATTAAAGTTTCCGCTTAATACAATTCTAGCATGGAATATAAACATTATCATGAACAAGAATTATAATAATAACACCTTTATTATTGCCTCTAGGGCATAATTCCAACAGTCTCCCACTTGCACTAGAGTCAATAATCTAGTTTACATTTGGCAACAATCTCACACCCATGGCACTGAGGTGCTGATCATGTTTTACACGTGGAAGAGGTTTAATCAATGGATCTGCGACATTCAGATCTCTATGTACTTTGCTAATCTTCAGATCTCCATCTGCTATATAATCTCGGATTATATGAAACTTGCGGTTGATATGCTTGGTCTTTGGATGATATATTGGTTCCTTAGCGAGTGCTATGGTGCCAGTGTTGTCACACAATATCTCCAGTGGGTCCAATGCACTTGGAACCACGCCAAGCTCAGTGATGAAGTTCCTGATCCAAACTCCTTCACTTGACGCTTCTGCAGCAGCCATGTATTCCGCTTCCACTATAGATCCCGTGATCACGCTTTGCTTGCAGCTTCTCCAGCTCACAGCTCCTCCATTCAAAATATAAACGTATCCTGTCTGAGATTTAGAATCATCCTTGTCGGTGTCAAAACTAGCGTCGACGTAACCTTTTACAACGAGCTGTTCATCACCTCCATAGACTAAGAACATTTCTTTAGTCCTATTTAGGTACTTTAGGATGTTCTTCACGGCTGTCCAGTGTTCCACTCCTTGATCACTTTGATATCTGCTCGTCAAACTAAGAGCATTGGACACATCCGGTCTAGTACACAGCATGGCATACATGATAGAACCTATGGCCGAGGCATATGGCACTTTGCTCATAGCTTCTATATCATTTACCATAGCCGGACACTGAGCCTTGCTCAATATCTTACCTGAAAACATAGGCACTGAACCTTTCTTTTCCTTATCCATTCTAAACCTTTTCAGAACTTTGTCTAGGTATGTACTCTGGCTTAAAGCTATCAGGCGTCTTTGTCTATCTCTATAGATTTTGATGCCCAATATATAAGCAGCTTCACCTAGGTCTTTCATTGAAAAACACTTGTTCAAATAACTCTTCACATCGTTAAGCATGTTTATGTCATTTCCAATAATAAATATGTCATCCACATATAGTACCAGAAATTTCACCGAGCTCCCACTCACTTTCTTATAGATACAAGCTTCGTAGCAATTTGGAACAAATCCAAAGCTCTTGATCACTTGATCAAAACGAAGGTTCCAACTCCGAGATGCTTGCTTCAGTCCATAAATGGAACACTGAAGTTTGCACAATTTATCAACATCCTTAGGATCGACAAAACCTTCGGGTTGCATCATATACAACTCTTCATCAATGTTGCCATTGAGGAAGGCAGTCTTGACATCCATCTGCCATATTTCATAATCATGAAACGCAGCAATTGCTAATAAAATCCGAATGGACTTAAACATCACTACGGGAGAGAAAGTCTCATCGTAGTCAACACCTTGAACTTGTCGAAAACCTTTCGCGACAAGCCGTGCTTTATAGACGGTAGCATTACCATCCGCGTCCGTTTTCTTCTTGAAAATCCATTTGCACTCAACGGCCTTTCGGTCGCTTGGAGGGTCCACCAAAGTCCATACTTGGTTTTCGCTCATGGATCCCAATTCAGATTTCATGGCTTCTAGCCATTTCTCAGAGTCTGGGCTCATCATCGCTTTCTCATAGTTCGTAGGTTCACTGTCTTCTACCAACAAGACAGTTAAGACAGGGTTGCCGTACCACTCAGGAGGGGCACGCGACCTTGTCGACCTGCGACGTTCAGTAGCAGCATCGTCCGAAGCTTCATGATCCTTGTCATTAGCTTCCTCTATTGTTGGTGCAGGCGGCACTGGAACAATTTCAGGTGCTGCGCTACTCTCCAATTCAAGAGAAGGTTCAACAACCTCATCTAGCTCTACTTTCCTCCCACTCACTTCTTTCGAGAGAAACTCCTTCTCAAGAAAGGAACCGTTCTTTGCGACAAACACTTTGACTTCGGTTCTGTGATAGAAGGTATAACCAATAGTTTCCTTAGGGTATCCTATGAAGACGCATTTCTCCGCTTTGGGTTCGAGCTTGTCCGGCATCAACTTCTTGACGTAAGCTTCGCATCCCCAAACTTTAAGAAACGAAAACTTAGGTTTAGCACCAAACCACAGTTCATACGGTGTCGTCTCAACGGATTTAGATGGTGCCCTATTTAAAGTGAATGTAGCGGTTTCTAATGCATAACCCCAAAATGATAACGACAAATCAGTAATAGACATCATTGATCGGACCATATCTAATAGGGTTCGATTCTGGCGTTCAGACACACCATTGCGTTGTGGTGTTCCGGGTGGCGTGAGTTGCGAAAAGATTCCGCTTGCTTTAAGATGCGTGAGAAAATCATAATTCAAATATTCACCTCCACGATCGGATCGTAGAAACTTAATCTTTCTGTTACGATGGTTCTCCACTTCATTCTGAAATTCCTTGAACTTTTCAAATGTTTCAGATTTATGTTTCATTAAATAGATATACCCATATCTACTTAAGTCATCGGTAAAAGTGAGAAAATAGCGATATCCACCGCGCGTCGAAACACTCATCGGCCCGCATACATCGGTATGTATGATTTCCAACAAGTCCGTTGCTTGCTCCATCATTCCGGAGAACGGGGTTTTGATCATCTTGCCCATGAGGCATGGTTCGCATGTGTCAAATGATTCAAAATCAAGAGACTCCAAAAGTCCATCAAAATAGAGTTTCTTCATGCGCTTTACACCAATATGACCTAGACGACAGTGCCACAAATAAGTAGTATTATCACTATCTACTTTGCATCTCTTAGCCTTAATGTTATGGATGTGTGTTTCATCCCTTTCGAGATTCAGAAGAAATAAACCATTCACAGCAGGTGCATGACCATAAAAGATGTTACTCATATAAATAGAACAACCATTATTCTCCGATTTAAATGAATAACCATCTTGCAATAAAAACGATCCAGAAATAATGTTCATGCTCAACGCAGGCACATAATAACACTTATTAAGGTTTAAAACTAATCCCGAAGGTAAAACTAAGGAGAACGTGCCGACGGCCATCACATCAACTCTTGATCCGTTGCCAACGGGCATCGTCACCTCATCCCTCGCAAGCCGCCGTCTATTCCGTAGCTCCTCTTTCGAGTTACAAATATTAGCAACTGAACCAGTATCAAATACCTAGGCACTACAACGAGGGCTAGTAAGGAAAACATCAATAACATGTATATCAAATATACCTTTGATGGTGCCAGCCTTCTTGTCCGCTAAGTACTTCGGACAGTTGCGCTTCCAGTGACCTTTGTCCTTGCAATAGAAGCACTCAGTGTCCGGCTTGGGTCCAGACTTTAGCTTCTTCTCAGCAGGGGCAACGCGCTTGCCGCCGCCGTTCTTGAAGGGATTCTTTGCACCCTTACCTTTCTTGAAGGTGGGGGGCTTGTTGACCATCAACACATGATTATCCTTTTTGATGTCCACCTCCGCAGCCTTCAGCTTTGCGAAGAGCTCGGTGATCGTATCAGTGGAACCAATCTGATTATGAGTCACTACAAAACTTTTGTAGGTGGGAGGGAGTGATTGCAGAACCCTGTCAATCTTGAGCTCCTCTTGAATCTTGCAGTCCAGTTGCTCAAGGCGTTGAGTGTAGCCCGACATCTTTATGGCGTGCTCACTAACGGAACTCCCTTCCTCCATCTTGCAGTTAAAGAATTTCTCAGAGATCTCATATCTCTCAGAACGGGCCTGAGTCTGAAACATAGTTTTCAGCTACTCAAGAATCTCAAAGGACCCGGGATAGTCTTCAAAACGATTTTGAAGGTTCGATTCCATAGCAAACAACGTGGTGCTCTTAATCACACCATAATCATCTTTGCGCGACTGATAGACAGCTTTCTCATCAGCCGGCGCAGTTGCAGCAGGGGCGTCACCTAACGCTTTCTCAAGGACATAGTCCTTTTGACCTCCAGAGAGAATGATTCTCAGATTGCGGAACCAGTTGGTGAAGTTAGACCCATTGTTTCTAAGCTTTTCCTTCTCAGCAAAAACGTTGAAGTTAAAGTTGGGCTTAGCCATTTGATCTACAATGTTTGCAAGTACAAATTAGACTATGTTCATGATAACTAGTTCAACTTTTAATCAAATTACTAGATGAACTCCCACTAAATTCAACATCCCTCAAGTTGTTTAGTGAACATGATCCAAATTCACCACACCTAATCCGATCTTCACGAGAAGAGATGTGGTTTCAATGGTGGACAACGAAGTGTCGATCATATTATTCATATGACTCATGCTTAACCTTTCGGTTCTTCTGTTCCGAGGCCATGTCTGTACAGGCTAGGCTCTTCAAGTCAAACCCAAGTATTTCCGCGTGTGCAAAACTGGCTTGCGCCCGTTGTATGTGAACGTAGAGTCTATAGCACCCGATCATCACGTGATGCTTGGACACAACGAACTTTTGTAACGGTGCATATATGGGGAGAACACAGTTTTATCTTGATCTTTAAGTGAGGAATCATCTTATAATGCTACCGTCGCGATCTAAGCATAATAAGATACATAAAAGGATAAACATCACATGCATATGACTTTATGTGACATGGTATAGCCAATCATCTTGCAATGATCTCCATCTTGTGCGTGCCAGCATGATCTCCATCACTCCACCATGATTGCCTCCACCACGAATAGCAACTACAACTATTGCTAACTACTTAGCGATAAAGTAAAGCTATTACATGGCGTATAAGAAGTTGACTCACAGGTCATACACAATTATAAACAACAACCATATGGCTCCTATCGGTTGTGTACTCATCGACATGCAAGTCATGAAACATTACAAAACATGATCATCGCATACAATACACACATCACATCTTGGGCCATACCATATCACAGAAAACACTCCCTGCAAAAACAAGTTAGACGCCTCTACTTTGTTGTTGCATGTTTTACGTGGCTTATGGGAGTAGAAAGCTAAGAACGATTCTTACCTACGGAAAGCCACAACGGTGATATTATGGTTGCCAAACTCCGGTGTAAATCCCATGACAACTATAGTGAGAGAAACTGGCATCCACCAGCCGCATGTGTGGAACAAGCCACACGTCAAGTGCGGAGCCGGTCTCGCGAACGACGCCACGTAAGGTTGGCCTGGACCGCTTCAATCTCACTATCCCGCGTCATAAGAAGAACACAAACAAGAGTCTTGCAACATAAAACATCAACGCCCGCAACAACCATGTTGCGTTCTACTCGTGAAACACATCTACGCATAGATCTAGCTCTGATTCCACTGAAGGGTTTCGCAGCATAGTAAATCAAAAAAAAATCTACAGATGCGAACGGGAAAGCCAAGATCTAATCTAGGATATGCAAACAACGAGAGAGATTAGATGAGATCTTCATACCCTTGAAGATTCGCACAGCGGAACGTTCGTCGGAACGTGGGTGATGTAGTCGTACTCGCTTCTCCTCCTCGTGATCCGATCCGATCTAACACCGCAAGTGGCGATGCCTCCGAGAGATGCAAACGTTCGGCACCTCGATGTCTCCTCCTTCCTTGGTCCAGCAAGTATGGTGGAGAGACGGATTGGATCTACAACGCGACGGCGCGGTGCAAGTGGTGGAGAGTTTCTGCAGCAGGGCTTCGCCTACGTGCAGTCGGGAGGGAGAGAGAGAGGAGGGCAGCAGGGCGGCTAGGGCTTGAGGAGGAGGTGTGGGGGGTGGTGCGCCACCAGCCCTCTTTATATAGAGGGGTGGGCGCCAACCCTATCCCCTCCCCCAAGCCTAGGCCGGCGGCCAAGGAGGGAAGAGTGGGGGGCAAGTCCCCCCCCCCTTCTAGAAGCTTTCCTAGGGGTTGCCCTAGATCTGGCCGGCTGGGCCCTATTGGGCCTTGTGCCCCTGGCCCAATGCGGCCAGGGCACTCCCTCATAGGCCCATGCCCCCTCCCGGCAGGTGGGTCCACGTTGGTCCCCCTCCGGAAGGTTCTAGAAGCTTCCGGTACAATACCGATTAACCCGAAACAATTCCGAACTCCAAAAACTGCATTGCCTTATATGAATCTTATTCTCCGGACCATTCCGGAACCTCTCGTGATGTCCCGGATCCCATCCGAGACTCCGTACAAAAACTCATAAACCAATTATCCAATCTATCCTAGCGTCGAGACATGTTAAGTGTGTGACCCTTCGGGTTCGAGAACATGCAGACATGATCTTATATCAATAATCAACAGCGGGGTCTGGAAACCCATATTTACTCCCACACATTCATCGATGATCATATCGGATGAACCACGATGCCAGGATTCAATCAATCCCATATTTATATTCCCTTCGTCTCGCGATATTTTACTTGCCCGAGATTCGATCGTCGGTACCGTCATACCTAGTTCAATCTCGTTCACAGCGAGTACTTTACTCGTTCCGTAATCAGATATCACTTTGTGATTAACTCCTTAACCACATGCTTGCAAGCGGTGTTGATATCGATTACCGAGTGGGCCCGAAGTATATCTCTCCGACTTGGGAGGGACAAATCCCATCTCGATACATACAACCCAACAGGTACTTTCCGATCACCTGAGAGACACCTTTATGATCACCCTCTCATAGGATGACGTTTGATGACCTCAAGATTTCTTCCGATACCAGGGAGTTGTATTATCTCATGGTCTAAGGAATACAATATTTGACATAAGAAAAGCTTCGCAAAAATGAACACGATGACACGATCTAATTGCTTCGCTTAGTTTGGGTCTGTCCATCATATCATTCTCCCAATGATATGATCTCATTATTAATCGATAACTCATGTCTATGGTTAGGAAACCTTAACCATCATTAATCAATGAGCTAGTCCATAGAGTCATACTAGGGACACGGTGTTGTTCAGAAACCACACAAGTATTAAAGTTTCCGCTTAATACAATTCTAGCATGGAATATAAACATTATCATGAACAAGAATTATAATAATAACATCTTTATTATTGCCTCTAGGGCATAATTCAAACATATACATCCGCCCATTGTTTGTATATAGTAGATAGATCTTGGTACATAGTTGTTCTCGTCGTAGGAAATTTTTTGTTTTCTATGCTGCAAACCCAAGAGTGGTATCAGATCCGGATCTATGCTTAGATGCTTTACACGGGTAGTACATATATGAGTATGTGGGCGATGATGATCATTTTATTTCTTTTTAGTTGTAATTTTGGATATTGGTGGCATAGTGGGATGAAGCGGCCCGGACAAACTTTACATGTCCTCGCACATGAGACCTGTTCCATGCTTGACATGCAACTAGTTTGCATAAGTGGCTAGAGGGTGTCTGTCTCTCCTACTATAGTCAATATATATTTTGCAACAAGTTGTCAACAATTTGGTTATCCTCGTTGTGGTTCATGTTCGTAGGTATGAACGGTTCTATCTTCGAAATCCCTAAGCCACGTAAAACTTGTAATGGATAAATTAGAGGCGTCTAGTTTAGATTGTTGTTGGGCTAGTGTTATGATATGGTAATGTTGTAAGTAGAAGTATGAGATGATACTCTTACAACACACATAACATGTAAGTTCCATAGACCTTGGCCTTACACATAAAGGTATGATAGTGATCATATCACGATGCACATGATAGAGATCATATGCGGAAACCATATCATTTCATTAATAAACATGTGATGTTTGATAGCATCTTATATTGCTTGTTTGGCGTTTTATTAGCATAATAAGATGATCCCTCATTTAAATATCAAGATAAGAATGTGTTCTTCCTTTAGTATGCACCGATTATGTTTTCGTCGCTCCAAGACATCACGTGATGATCGGGTGTTCTTGGATCCACGACCATATTTCGGGTGTAAGACAGTTACACACGCGAATACTAAGGTTCTTACTTGGCGAGCCTAGCATGTACAGACATGGCCTCGGAACACGAACCGAAAGGTTAAGCATGAGTCATATAGTATATATGATGCCCATTTGATGCTCGTCTTTCAAGCTACACCGACTCACGTGATGATCGGACTTGCTGTAGTGGATTTGGTTCATGTAATCACCAAAAAGACACGAGGGATGTCGTTTTTGAGTGGGAGTTCACTCGTAATGTGGATTAGTTGAACTCAATCTATCATAAACTTAGTCTAAACTTTACAAATTCTGTTGTAGATGGCACCACCTGCTTTTAATTTCAATGTGTTCATGGAGAACGAGAAACTTGCAACGAACGGTAGCAACTTTACCAAATGGGCTATGAATTTGAGGATTCTCCTCTCTGCTGCACAAAAGCAATATGTGCTAGAAGCGTCGCTAGGCCCCCCACCTTTTGAGGATGCCCCTAACGAGGAGAAGAATGTCTATCAGACTCGTCAGGAGGACCACAACTTAGTTCATTGCGGTATATTGTATGGGCTAGAGCCAGAACTTCGAAAGCATTTCGAAAACGGCAATGCATTTGATACAATGGGTGAGTTGAAAATGATTTTCGACACACATGATGCTGTAGAGAGCTACAATGCTTCAGAAAAGTTCTTTAGCTGCATGATGGAAGAGCACAGCTCCGTAAGTGAGCATGTACTCAAGATGTAGGGTTACGCCGATAAGCTTTTGTCCTTGGGAATAACGATTCCCATTGACTTAGGCATCCATCGTGTTCTGCAGTCTCTGTCACCTAGCTATAAGAGCTTCGTGATGAACTATAATATGCAATGCATGAATAAGTCTCTCCCCGAGCTTCTGTCAATGCTTAAAACTGCAGAAGTGGAGATCAAAAAGGAACATCAAGTGTTGATGATCAATAAGAACACTGGTTTCAAGAAAGACAAGAAGGGAAAATGGAAGGGAAGTAAGGGCGGAAATCCAGTTGCCGTGCCTAAAAAGAAACCCCGAGTTGGCCCTAAGTCTGATACCGAGTGCTGCTATTGTAAGGGGACTGGCCACTGGAAGCACAACTGCCCCAAGTATTTGGCAGACAAGAAGGCCGACAAGGAAAACAAAGGTATATATGATATACATGTTATTGATGTGTACTTGACTAGTGCTCGCAGTAGCACCTGGGTATTTGATACCAGTTCAGTTGCTAATATTTGTAACTCGAATCAGGGGCTGCGGAACAAGCGACCGCTAGCAAGGGGTGAGGTCAAGATGCGTGTCGGCAATGGATCAAGCGTTGATGTGATCGTCATCGGAACGCTACCTATCCACTTGCCGTCGGGATTAGTAATAAACTTGAATAATTGTTATCTAGTGCCTGCACTGAGCATGAACATTGTATCTGGATCGTGTTTGATGCGAAGTGGTTATTCATTTAAATCCGAGAACAATGGTTGTTCTATTTATATGAATGAAATCTTTTATGGTCATGCACCGATGATGAATGGTTTATTTATATTGGATCTCGATAATAATGTTACACATATTCATAATGTTGATGCTAAAAGGATTAAACTTAATGATGATATATCCGCATATATGTGGCACTGCTTTCTAGGTCATATTGGCGTTAAACGCATGAAGAAGCTCCATTCGGATGGACTTTTGGAATCACTTGATTTTGAATCATTTGATACATGTGAGCCATGCCTTATGGGCAAGATGACTAGAACGCCGTTTTCTGGTTCAATGGAACGGGCGACAGATTTATTGGAAATCATTCATTCTGGTGTATCTGGTCCAATGAGTGTGTCGGCGCGGGGTGGATATCGTTATTTTGTTACTTTCACGGATGATTTGAGTAGATACAGTTATATCTACTTGATGAAACACAAGTCTGAAACCTTTGAAAATTTCAAGGAATTTCAGAATGAAGTGGAAAATCATCGTATTAGAAAAAACAAATTTCTACGGTCCGACCTCGGAGGTGAGTATCTAAGTTACGAGTTTAGCACTCACATGAAAGAGTGTGGAATTGTTTCACAACTCACACCTGCCGGAACACCACAGCGAAATGGTGTGTCGGAACGTCGTAATCGTACTTTATTGGATATGGTTCGATTTATGATGTCTCTGATGGACTTGCCGTTGTCATTTTGGGGTTATGCACTAGAAACTGCTGCATTCACTTTAAATCGGGCACCATCTAAATCCGTTGAAAAGACACCATATGAATTATGGTTTGGAAACAAACCTAAGCTGTCATTTCTTAAAGTTTGGGGATGCAATGTTTATGTGAAGAAACTTCAACCGGATAAACTCAAACCCAAAGCGGAAAAATGCGTCTTCATAGGATACCCTAAGGAAACTATTGGGTATTCCTTCTATCACAGATCCGAGGGCAAGGTTTTTGTTGCCAAGAATGGATCCTTTCTAGAGAAAGAGTTTCTCATGAAAGGTGCGAGTAGTCGGAAGGTAGAACTTGAAGAGGTTATTAAACCTTCTCTTCAAAGTATGGCGAGTAGCGCAGCACCGGAAGTTGTTCCGGAGTTGGCTTCACCAGTTGAAGAGGGAACTAATGATAATGATCATGAAACTCTGTAAGAGAGTACTATCGAACCTCGCAGGTCTAGCAGGACGCGTCCAGCTTCCGAGCTGTATGGAAACCCTATTATGAATTTCATGGTTGATGAAATTGATGAACCTGCGACGTATGAAGAAGCGATGATGAGCCCGGATTCCAACAAATGGTTAGAAGCCATGAAATCCAAGATGGAATCCATGTATGAAAATCAAGTTTGGAACTTGGTGGACTTACCTCACGACCGAAAGGCCGTGGAGAACAAATGGATTTTCAAAAGGAAAATTGATGCTGATGGTAATGTGACTGTCTATAAAGCTCGACTTGTCGCAAAGGGGTTTCGACAAATTCAAGGAGTTGACTATGACGAGACATTCTCTCCCGTAGCGATGCTAAAGTCAGTTAAGATTATGTTTGGTTTTATCACCTTCATGCTCGAGGACGAGCATAGGTTAATCTTGGCGATGTCGATGCATGTAAAATGCATACATGAACTTTATAGTTTATTGACACATATTCCCACGTATATTTAACATTTATAATGTAATAACCATGTTTTATATTGATTTTTGGGGATTTACCAACGATTCTCTTTATTTTGGTTATAACTCTGCAAGACAGGGAGACCCTGTTTTGTGTACTTTGATCTTTCAGGGACCTAAACGAAGTCCAATGAAGCTAAGATTCTAGGAAAGTAAATATTTCAAGAAGACAAGGATCTGAGTGTTTGGACCCCCACGAGGGAAAACTAGAGGCCCGAAAGAGGTGTGGTGGCGCGGCCTGCTCCACTGCACGCGCCACCCACCCTCTTTTGTTCCTCGGTCATCCAATTCGCTTTAGTCTTTTGCCCACCGACTTGGTTTGACCTAAAAACCACTATAAAAAGGGCTCCTGGGGCATCCTCGAGGAGAGCGGCGCATGAACACAGAAACACGAAAAAAGAGTCAGAACCAGCGAAGATTGGAGGGGGAAACTCCGCCGGAGCCGCTGCCATAGGAATCTCTACCTTCTCCAACATCTCCAACTTCATCACCATGATGAAGAGGGAGTAGTCCACCTCTGGACTATGGGTTTCTAGCAATAGCTTGATCTATCTCTCTTGTTCGTCATAGGTCTAGTACCATATGAGCTACCTACATGATTATGGTCATATATGTAATTTCTATATGGTGGATCCCTATTCTATGATTTGATATGTGAGATTGGAACCTATCTATGTGTAAGATGTATTGATAGATGCATATGATGTACCCATTATTAATTGCTTATTTTGATCCAACTTGTATGCAAGAGCGTGTGTGGGAGGAAGTGTGTATTAGATGGAGTAACATGGTGATGGTGATTGAATAGTGACAACAAATTCAAGATCTACTATGTTTTTTTATCTTTATTTTGTTACCTCACTAGGGATTAAGTGAATTCATGTGCTATAATTATCTTGTGATAGCTTGATAATCTTGTTTGGTCAAAGGATCATATTTGTTATTCAAATATCATGTCAAAGTACTTAAGGCTATGCTCTACTAATTCTTAATTCTATATTGCTTGGAGTTTTCTCTTTTAGAGGAGTATAAGAGAGATGTGTTGCATCATCTCTATGTTAGGATGTGATGCCCATATGAATGCTTATTAAACACATACCAATGTTCCACCAATATTATATTGATGATAAATTGTTTTATGTCCACTACGACTTAAAATATAGTGGACAAGTAAACCCATGAACCCAGTCCAACTTTTATCATAAGAAACAACCTTCAAACACTACTACTATCATTTACCTTTGCTGCAATTTATTAATGCATTTACTTTACACAAAAATACTTTCTATCTTGCAAACACAAACAAAACACAAAAAACTTTCATCACTGCATTCAATTTACTTGCATATTCTATTATAGTTTTACTTTATTAGTTATTATTATTATTTCATATTATTGATACAAAACCTTGTGCTTGACAACCACATGATTGATTTTGGGACACAAGGCAAAAACTTTGCTTTGCAAGTTGCTTGAGAAGAGAAGAAAAAGATACTCTTTGACAAATCCTCGAGAGTTCGATATAAACCCTCGAGTCACCCTTGTGGAGAAAAGACGCTTGCTACAACACTTTGCACTTGGAGTCCAAACGAGTTGGTACACGCAGAGTTGTTGCCATCAAGCGTTTATCGCATGAAGTCCACGTCAACATCATGCTGCCAGAGTTCCAAAGGCAGCAATCACTCGAACAAGAGCTCGGCGAGGTCATGGATGCGACGCGTGCCAATCCCGGCGATGCGGCCTTGCGTGCCCGCATCATCCAAGTTCGGGAGGACCTAGAGATGTAGAGAACATTATAGCGCTCTCTAGGATGAGTGGGGTCTTGTTCCCCCGCCACCGCCAGCGTCATAGCCAACTCTAGTTTAGGTTGTTGCATCCACCTCCAGCATCGTGGCCAACGTCCCGCTTATAAATATGCAACTACTAATGTAAGGTTTCCATTGTGATCGATGCTGCCGCACCTATTTGATCGACGTTGCATATATATTTCGACCACATTGAGCCAAAGAAAGAGATAAAACACAAGATAAACTAGCAGACCATGGTCTTCTCCCCATCCTCGTCTACTCATCGAAGTCGAAATGGTAGTGGCGATGACAGTTGCCGTTGTCAAAGACGCTGACGATGAGCATGGCTTCGCCGTCGTAATTGAAGACAAGGAAGTGCCCGACTTTGATTTGATACCCGCGTGCGAACTCCCTCCAACCGTTGGCGAGGTACAACTATCTGTAGTTGTCGAATAGCACCTTGATGGACTACTTGCCGGTGGCACCGCTGAACACCTGCAGCAGGACGTGGTGTGGCTCTTGCCCGTCTACAATGGACATGAACTCTGGGGGAGGCGGAACCTCTCCCAGTTCGTGCCCAAGTGGATAGTCATGGTGAACTTGAACTCTTCGAGGTTGATGGCAACGGGCTTGAGCTCGGGTGACGACGGAGGCGGTGGCGACGAACCGCTCCGTCCGCCCCCCCTCCTCCCATGCCCCCCATGCATCTTCCTTGACGACCTCGGCCACGACTAGGGTCCGGTGGTCGTCGAAGACACCCTCCCCTTGATCGAATGCCGCCAACCATGGCTAGCTAGCGTAGTGACTGCGGTGATGCTGACAGCAGGGTGGAAGAGAGACGAAGAGTGTGGAAGAAGATGGACGCAGATGGCAGTGGATGCTAGGAAGGAGGCTGAAATAAGGCATGTATTGATACTTTGGACTTGGACGCTGATGTCCGTTGGATCTGAATAAACGGGTGGATACAAGGCAGGCCTTGCCTTCCTTCCCTTCGGCGAGGCACTGGATCTCTCCGTCCGTAGTAGGGTCTACCCTCCCCCTTCTCCAGGTCCATCTCTTCGCCGCCACCGCCACCGCCACCGCCGTGCCGCAGCGCCCCGGCTGCCGAGATGAACCCCATCCGGCTGCGCGTCCTCCCTTTCCTTTTCCCTCTCGTGCTGCTGCTGATGCTCGCTCTGGTAAGTGGGAACTCTGATCTCACACGAACCTTGGTTTCTGCTTAGATCTGAACATTTTGCTCTGTTTCCTGACGCCACTGTTTTGCCCTTGGCCCCCATCTCACACTGCAGGTTCCTTCCCCGGAGGCGGCCGAGCCCACGACGCCGGGGACACATACGCGCAAGATCGGCCGTACCGCCTCTCCCTCGGTGTTCTCGCTCTTCAACCTCAAGCCCCGGAGCAAGTTCTGGACCGAATCGGTCATGCGGACAGAGTTCGACGACCTGGAGAGCTCGTCCTCGCGGGACTCCAGCGGCATGGCGCTGCTCAACTTCACAAGATCTCGCACCATCGCGAACTACATGAGCCTGGCGGAGGTTGATTCGGTATACCTTCCGATCCCTGTGAATTTCATCTTCATAGGATTCGATGGAAAAGGGGGCCACGAGTTTAAGATCAGTCCCGAAGAGCTGGAGCGCTGGTTCACGAAAATAGATCACATATTTGAGCACACGAGAGTTCCTCCAGTCGGAGAAGTTCTTTCCCCCTTCTACAAGACCAGCGTCAAGAAACTTAAGCATTATGATCTTCCTTTGGTGAGCCACGTGAACCACAACTTCTCTGTGCATGCGATACACATGGGTGAAGATGTCATGTCTGTCTTTGAGCATGCTAGAAAAGTTCTGTCACGCAGAGAAGATCTCATGGATCCCACAGAAAATAATACGGCGCCACTTTGGCAAGTGGACAGTGATCAAATGGAGCACGTATTTTCAACGCTTGTCGATCACCTTCAGATACAGGAAGCATACAACATCTTTGTTCTTAACCCCAAGCCTATGGAGAACGGTACTCAGTATGGTTATCGGAACGGCTTCTCCGAGTCTGAGATCAACTTGCTGAGGGAGAATAAGACCCTGCAAGCTCAGATACTTCAGTCTAGAAGTGACAAAAATCTCTTTCTTGATATAGAAAAGGGAGCCAACAAAAGGCCCTTGTATGAAAGTCATCCTCTGTCAACATTTTCGTGGACAGCAACTGACAAACATGATATGGGGGATTGGTCACAGAAGTGCAAGGAAGCCTTAAGTGGGTTTGAACTTCTGAAGGCAGGAAAGAGTAAACATGACATTGTTTATGACAAAGCTGTTCAGATATTACATGGTGCAAAAGATGAGCTGCACGATGTTCTAGAGAGCGCACTCATGACTAGTGATCTGAAGGGTCTACATGCTGAATGCCTTACAGATATATGGATTGGCAGAAACAGGTTTGCTTTTGTTGATCTTAGTGCCGGGCCATTTGCCTGGGGCCCTGCTGTCGGTGGGGATGGTGTTCGTACGGAACTCAGTCTGCCAAATGTGGCAAAGACTGTTGGGGCTGTTGCAGAAGTGACAGAAGAAGAGGCTGAAGAAAACCTACAAGACACAATCAGAGCAAGATTTTCTTCTGTTGCCGAGGATTACCATGCCGTGGATATCCTATTGGCAGAGATGGATGTGTATGAAATTTTTTCTTTGAAGCATTGCGTGGGAAGAAGGACACAACTTGTCCTCTGCAAAGAACTTGAAGAAAGAATGCATGATCTGAAAAAGGAACTGGAGGGCCAAAATACTGAAGATTCTGATGAAATTAATAATAAGAAAGCTATTGATGCACTGAAGAGGATGGAAAGATGGAACTTGTTTAAAGAAACCACTGAGGAACATCCTAGTTACACAGTGGCTCGCGATTCGTTTCTTGCACACCTGGGGTCAACATTATGGGGCTCTATGAGGCATGTAATTGCTCCATCTGTTTCTCACAGATCATACCATTACTACGAGAAGTTATCATTTCAGTTGTACTTCGTCACACAAGATAAAGTGAGGAATATTAAGAAGTTGCCTGTTAATGTGAAGTCCATCACCGACGGCCTTAGTTCTTTGTTGTTGCGATCTCAGAAGTCAATGTTTACCCAACATGTGCTGTCATTGTCAGAGGAACCAGCTTTGATGATGGCGTTTTCTATGGCACGTCGTGCAGCAGCGGTCCCACTTCTATTGGTTAACGGTACCTATAGGTCCACAGTTCGTACATATCTTGATTCTGCTATTCTCCAACACCAGCTACAGAAGTTAAGTGGGCAAACTTCACTGAAAGGAGAACATTCAAATCACAGATCAACATTGGAGGTTCCAATATTCTGGTTCATACATAGTGAACCCGTAATGCTGGATAAACATTATCAAGCTAAGGCTCTTTCAAACATGGTCGTCGTAGTCCAGTCAGATATTGATTCGTGGGAAAGTCACCTACAGTGCAATGGGCGGTCAATCTTATGGGATCTGAGGAAACCAGTTAAGGCGGCTGTTGCTGCATCTGCTGAATATATATCTGGTTTGCTTCCATCACATTTGGTTTATAGCACAGCTCATGAAACTGCATTTGAGGACTGGACATGGTCTGTGGGTTGTAATCCCCTATCTGTTAGTTCTGAAGGCTGGCGGCTTTCAGAGTTCCAGCAAGATGCGATTGCCCGGAATTATATTATTACTGCAGTGGAGGAATCTATACGGGTAGTCAATTCAGCAATTCAACGATTGGGAACAGAGAGAACAACTGAACAAGGCTTTAAAATTTTCAAGACCAAGGAAAGTTTGATGGTTGAAAAGTACAATTCTGTTGTTAACTTGTGGAGAAGGGTCACATTTATGTCTAAAGGATTGCGGTATGGTGATGTGGTGAAGCTTATGTCATCGCTGGAGGATGCTTCCAAGGGATTTTCTCATGCTGTGAACTCGACCATTTCAAATCTACACCCTGCTAGGTGTGCCCGTGGAAGGAAAGTTGATATACAGCTAGACTTGACGACGATCCCTGCTTTCATTGCTGTTTTTGCGTTGCTTTGGTTTCTTCTGCGACCAAGGAGGCCGAAGCCCAAGATTAACTAAGCACAAGGAGTACCCTGGAGGCCTTGAACATGATACTTGTGAGCCACTTTCCTTCCCTTTCAGTGATAAACTTGATTTGGAAAAAACAGCAGGAGATCTTGTCATGAAAACTTGTGCTGATCATCCATTTTTGTTCCCTAGCTAGAAGACAAAGTAGGTGGACAAGCTTGCATTGCCTACTAGTAGATCAATATGAACAGGTGCGTTGAGAAACTTACATATTTGTAAACTAGGAATAGGCGCTAGGTTGGATGCGAAACCTGCTGGATGGACGAGAATGTGTTGATATGTATTATGAACATGACATCGTGCTTTTTAAGTCCCAGCCACTACTGTGCCCTGTTAAATATATACTAGTACCAAATCTGAGATTTCTGATATGTGTCTAATGTTTATTTCATTGCGACATTGAAATCTCGTGTTAAGCTCATGTTGTTGCACACCTTTATAGACTATTGTCATTTACAGTCTACCTTTAATACTGAATGTACTCACGGCATAAATAACAAGACATGTGACTAGTGAGGCAGTAAAAAATATGCACCCCTTCATCATCCAACGAGAAACCCGGTCCATAAATACACGCATACTTCGCACACACACTATGTTTAGGTGAGAGGATGACAATGGAACATTGTGTAGGCTGTAAGGAATTTCAACCGAATGGATCTGCGATACAATGCCCAGCAGGATCGACAGGGAATAGGATGCATAGGGAATTTGAGTGTTACTAAAACATGAAACAAAAGGGGTGTGCTCAGTATGTTTGGTACATGGATGGAGTGAGTAGTACAGGGTCCGCCATCTCTCGTAGTCAGCTATAAACACAGAGAACCTATCCTTTCATTTGGATCCATTGGGTTGCCTCTGCCGCAACGAGTACAAGACTGGTATATGATCCTCGCTGCGCGTTTGGCTCTGAGCCTGTGATCACCGGGAAAAGCGAACGAGTGGGAATTCGTTGGCGAGGTAAACAGATCTGGGTGGCTGAGCCTATGGTCACTCAAGCCACCTGGGTCATTACTAGCACGGTACAAACTGCATTCACCCGGAGTTATGCTTCTGGTCAAGAAAGAGGAAGCAATGGGAGCTTTTGGAGACTAGGCCACTAGGGAAGTCATACAAGGTCACGTCCAATTCAACCGGGATTTATGCCAGACAACATAGAGATATCACTTTCCTAGTTCTCCTCCTATAAATCACATGTTTCTTTTTTGCATGGAAATTTTGCACTTGCAACATGGGCCGTTAGACCATGGGGATTATTACAAACAACTTCATTTTCGATGGGATCAAATTAAGTTTGTACAGATGCAGGAAAAGGATTCTGAGAGGAACTTGCCATGATTATCAACAAAACACATGGCATGCATAGGGTTCTGGTCTCGGTTCCAACTCTCGATTGACAGTCACCGGAATTTTACTTGACATGTAAGGATTCCTTTTTGGCTTCATTATCTATACCACTCTACCAAGAAAATAAAAAAAATAATGCACTAGAAAATTCTACTATTTTAGCTTGCTATTGTTATCAACAAAACACATGGCATGCATCGCATTCTGGTCTCAGTTCCAACGCTCAATTGACAGTCACCGTAATTTTCTTTGGCATGTACAGATTCTTTTTTTTTTGGCTTTATTATCTATACCACTTTACCAAGAAAATAAAAAAAAATGCACTAGAAATTCTACTGTTTCCTGAAAATCAAGCACGTAGGAAGAGGTGGTATTGTGACATTTGTTTTCAGGCACAACACCTTCACATTTTAACTGATCTGGACTGGGAATTTAACTGATCTGTACTGGGAACCTTTTGAGGATGGAACCACACTACCGGCTACGGTCAATTCTAGTGAGGGAGCCTCCACCACGAAATCCATCAAATGAGTTTGTTCTGTGTTTAGATTCCGTAATCTGTTCAAATTCCCCATCAGCTCAGATGCTGTAGAGGAATCAAAGGAAATGTGTGGACCCGTTCTCTTTAGCGCCTGCCTTTTTTTAGGTTCGTTTTCTGTTGGCTTTGTCTTCCTAGCGGCATCGGCGAGGTGAAGGCGACGATGACATGTTGGAATAAGGTCTCTCCAACCTCTTCCTACCTCGCGGGCGTCCGATTCAGAGTCAAAGAAGGACCCGTGAGGGTTAGCATCGCCGAATCTATTGATTCTCTTCGGATCTTGGAAATTTGTGTCTTTCAAGGGGACTTGTTCTAGCCGTGGGGATAGGATCGTCAAGGAGCTTCATCGATGGTTACTTCTTCCTCTTTATCTCCAAAACAGATATGGTCTTTTAGACCCCATTTGACGACTTTCCATCCGCAACCAACAACGCCAAGCCGGCTCAGGAAAGAGCGGCAATAGAGGCATACCGTCGACACGGTCTAGAGGTTGAAGACGAAGGGCATCTCAAGGATTTTATTGTAATTTTTCTTTTTCTTTTGGTGTTTTGTACTGTCGTATGTTTCTTTTAATGTTAGGGTCCTTTCTATAAAAAAAAGTAGGAGAGAGAGTGCATGTGCAATTTGATGGGTATTGATCTCTATTAATTTGTATGAAAGATAAACCAACTAAATAATTGTTGAAACAATAAGGACATGTTCAGATATACAACCTCCATGTATATATAAGGGACTTTGTGCAGTTCTACACCATCGAAAGACAAATCGATAGGTGTGTGTTGAGGATGCTCACACATACCGACTCCGACTGTCCGTGATTTGTACTGAGATTTTAGAACGGGAGATAATGATGTTTCCAAAGGCAACGTCATTAATGGAGCTACCACGGCTGTACTGCGATTTTGGCATTTTGCGATGTAAAATAATACGGAAAATGATACAGTGCCCCTGGGGGATCGGATCCCCCGGGTCGTCTCCTTTCCGCACGTCCGTGAGGGAACATAGTACGTGGGTGGGTCCCCAGGGACGCGCCTTATCTTTTCATCCTTTCGTTTCTGTTCTCTGCCTCACGTCTCGCGCCGCTGCTCGCAACGCCGCTCGCGCTGCCGTGGCACCTGGAGCCCGCTCCTCTCCGCAGCACCGCTAGGACGATGACCGGCGTCACTGCTCCACCACACCTTCGACTTCTTCCTACCTTCTTCTCCATCTTCGCACGTCCGCCATGGCCGAGAGCTCAGACCACCGACGTGATGTGCTGCAACCGGCGCGAGGGATTCTGCGAGGCTATGACGTGTGGTGCATCCTCGTTTTCTTCGATGGCTCCCTCCGCCCCTCTATGCCCCACAATTGTTGTAGCTACCCACCGTTGTACGTCCATGGCTGTGTTCCTCTCCACATCCACCGATGCCAGATGTCTGGCTGCGACCATGACGCCGGAATCTCGCATCCATGGCCTCCAGCAACGGCAATGCTACCTAGGGTGTTCAGCTTTGCTACTACAATTTCGATCTTTGCTACTCTATTTTGGTCGGTGTTTTGCTACTTTGGCATTTTTTTTTTGCTATGTATTCATATTTATTTTGCTAATTTTGCACAATTTTTTTGCTACAAGCGCTCGCGAGAGTTATCGGCGATGTCTATTTTGCTATATTAGAATAATTTTTTGCTACATCTGTTCTATCGTTTTGCTACTACCGTTTTGTGGTTTTGCTACAATATCGTATTTTTTTTTGCTACGGAGGTCTCTGGCGAAGTTTTTTCTGGACGAGTCTCTGGTGATATTTTTCGGCGAAGTCTGTTTTGCTACATTAGAAAAAATATTTTGCTACAATAGCGTTGAGTTTTTGCTACAATAGCGTTGAGTTTTTGCTACACGATCTCCGACGAGGTTTACCGGCGAAAGCCTCCGGCGAGTCTCCGGCGAGGTCGAATATGCTATGTTAGCCCAACTTTTTTGCTATACGGTCTCCGGCAAGGATTCCGGCGAAATCTCCGACGAGGTCCAATCTGTTTTTCTATTTCTTGGCCGAACCGTTTTCTGCTACAATGTAGCAAAAGCGAAGCGTATGTAGCAAAAGCAGGTCTGAGTGTAGCAAAAGCGGGATTTGGGTAAACACGTGTCAGCACGAGGGACGCGTAGCACTGTCCATACGCACCCCGCCTCCAGGGCGCCCCTGCCGGCCGCCTCCAGGCCTCCTCCTCGATGTAAAATAATAATGCAGCGGAGGACGGCATGATGGCTAGTGGCGATGGACTGGTCCTATCTGGGCCCATATGGGTTCTGACAGGCTGCAGTGTGCTACCGTGTAGTGCATCTCATCGACTCATCAGATCCTAGGCTAGTCTTGCAGCACGAGGAAGTTAGGGGCTCCAACCTCAGCCATGGCGATGGTGGCCTTCTCCTCCGCTGGAGGTGGCCGGCCGACTAGTTTTGGCGGGGTAGCACAACAAGTCCTAGCGGCGAGTTGCGGAGACACGATTGCCCGTGAAAACCAAGCTCTGACGATGACGAGAGGTAATCTCGGCAATGCCCACGGTTATAGATTTAGGGTTTTATGGAAAAGAAATCAGACAAACAAGAGAGTCAAAATGGTCTAATTATTATGAAGAATATGATTACAAAGTCGTTGGTTCACTAGTTGAGATCTAGCTCATATCGGATTGTAGATTGCTGGAAAAACTAAGGTTGCCTTCTCCGTCGGCTCCTCCCAACGTTTATATGAGAGGCTGGGTCCTAAAGCCCTATATGGATAGGTTATAAGTTATGATTACACCACTATTATTATATCGGTATGCACTTCTTTATTGACTATCAAGATAGGCTTTTATCCATCGAATGCTTTCTGTACTTCTCTATTCTTTATGGTCTTCACGGCTGTAGTCCTTTGTACGCCTAGGATAACTAATCATGGGAACCCGATAAGTTATACCCATGTTAGTAGCTCCGAGACTCTATCCGGATCATAGATTCGGGTTGAGTCTCAAAGAAATTTCCAGCTGTAAGCCAAAGATTCCTTTAGGCAAATGATTTTATATTTTTCATGTTTTTATTATCATAGAGATTTGGGTATAACTTGTCTGATACATCCGACGGATTGGGTATAAGTTAGTTGATTTTGGGAAAGAGCATCGTGAACCTACATCAAATTCAAGTCCTCGGGCTCGAACTCGGTATATGCTGGCGTAATTCAGTTCGGGTCATGGAGGTCTTATTGAATACTGAATTCCAGTGCTTTATTTTAGGTACCCAACGCGTTCTCGGTATTTTTCATTGTATCTTGGATACGAATAAAGTACTAGCATACCGCATTCGTGTGCGCTTACCAGGCCTCACAGGATGGATCCTAGAGATGTCTTATCTTCATATCGTGGACACGACATTCAGACATGTTATCGCGACAAACGCGGTCTGAGGGTCTTTATATTTTTATTGACTGTCTTATTTTGTTGTTGGAATTGCTGAAGTTGTTAGCTTCTTTTTATCGGGGATATGAGCGCTGCTGATGGGAGTAACCATTTGAGGATACAATCCGGTAATGCTCATAGGTTTTTAAATTTTTTGACTCCGTTGGAGGATTATGTTGTTTCTATCGGGTGCACGATCAATGCTCCTAATGGGATTAGCCCCCCAATTCTACATTCGAATGCTTGAATTCGGTGCAGGCTCAAAATTGTCCTTCGCATACTTTCACTTTTATGTTGACTCCGTAAGAGAATTTTCCGATGGGAGTAGCCCCCGAGGCTATGTTCAGGTGCTTGCATCGGAGCATAGGCTCAGAGTACCATCTTCATCAGAGGAGGTACTCAACTCAATCCTTGATTAATTTGATCCTTCAATTTTATCGGGTGCGCGACCAGTGCTTCTGATGGGAGTATCCCCCGAGGCTATGTTCGGGTGCTTGTACCGGAACATAGCCTCAGAGTCGATCATCAAGAAATTTACACAACAAATTTTTCTTTGTATCCACTCGAAGATTTCTTCGCTTTTGGCTACGTATGCCGTCAGTGTCGACGAAGATGGCATGTCACAGTTTCATAAAAACAAGATCTGATGGGACGTTTCAGTGGTGGGCCCTTGTTACAGTAATGATGAAACGTGACAGGTGCATCGGCGGATATTTTTTGACCACATGACCCTACTTATGCGTGAAAATCGAAGCACCGTGCGGATTTTCTCCGTGTTTACCCGGTAATTACTGCCCACGATTTTTTCCTCTTCAGCAATACTTTCCACGTGTCATCATCCTCTGTGTCTTGACGTTTCACCGCCCGTATATAATGGCTAATAGTTTTGCTCCTTTCTTTATAATCGGAGGGAGAAGGTTTTACTACTCACTTTTCCCCTCCTCTGTGCACTTGTTCTTCCTCCTTGCGCCACATTTACGCTCCATTGCTTCCTGCTCTTTCTTCTTCCTTGCGCACATGTGCTTCCTCTTTAGAGATACCATGGGAAAAACCAAGGGAGGCTCCTGCACCGCCGATGCCACAACAACAAAGAAGAGGGCCATCGGGTGGGCTCCTTCCAAGTGCACTGCGCGAAGCGCACAAAATTTTCCTCCTGGAGGAGGACTCCTATAAGGTTCCCGAAGATGAAGTTATTCCGACACCCGAATCTAGATGGCGGGTAATGTTCCTTTCCTTCCCCATTGGGGCCTGTGGAAATAATTCTATTGCGTTTGCTGAAATGCCACAAAAACCATCATTCACAACATGGGAGGCACAATAATATTTCCCCGCTCCGAGGTTGGATACTTCGACTTCAAAATCACGGACTCTGTCCAAGGTTGGAAGACGAAGTGGTTTTATACCAAGGACCGGCAAATTGAGAGTCATAACTTTGGGTTACTGCCCTTCGACCCAAACAAAACTTGCCGGAGGCTTAGTTCTTGGGACCAATGCCCTAGTGCCGAAGAAATGAAGGAGATCCAACATCTGCTAGACCGAATTGAGAAGCTGCGCACCGAAGGTGGACGCAATCTAACAAGTTTGCAAATCATGACATATTTTCTTTGGTTGTGTTGGATATACTTTCCGAGTATACCCACAGGACTCGCTGACCAGGGTGGTCCACCAACAGATTAGAGCTTTGCTTCACGGGCGGCCCAGTCAGAGAAAGAGGACGGAGTTAATACTGGCTACGACAAGGCCTAGAAGACTTACCGACTTAGGCCTATAGATTACCTGTAGTCCAAGCTATACTTAGTTACAGACTCTGTAATGTAGCCGGATAGATCTCTCCTATAACCCTAGGTCTTGGCGCCTTTATAAGCCAGACCTGAGGGAGCCTTTATGTCATAAAAAATCTCTACGACAACCACAACTCGCACAGGTGAACCTCTCTTCTAATCCGCTCTAACATACGGCTCTCGCCGATATATTACTGGGTTTCTAGCAGGAGTAGGATTCGATCACTACAGTCGGATCTGAACTTGGGTAAACTTGTGCTCACAGCTCCCGGAACACTGTACGGCTCACACCCCATCTCCTCAATGCCCTTAGGACCCCATCTCCCGGGGTTGCCAGTTCTGGGCATTTCCCGCCACGTCCAGTCACAGCCATAAAAAGGGGAGGGTCGCCGAGATATCTTGGACCATGCCCGCACCACCCCATAGCACAAAAAATACCATGCCTGGCCGCCTGACGCGGCTCAGTCGATTGTAGAGCTTTGTTGGGAGACCCCAAGAGCAAGGTGTGATGAGCATAGCGGCAAGTCTTCCCTCAGTTATGAAACCAAGGTTATCGAACCAGTAGGAGCAAGGAAACAACTCCAAGGTGTTGCTAACAACTTGGAATCCTGCACAACACAAACTCAAGACTTTGCCCCAACTTACAGTGAGGTTGTCAATCTCACTGGTTGGCTGAAAACAAAGGATTAAACGTATAGCATGGAAGATAATAGTTGCTTGTAGAAAGTAAACGGTAACAGTAGATGATGTAACAATAGTAAATATTGGACCGGGGTCCACAGTTCACTAGAGGTGTTCTCCTTAAGATAGATAACATGCTGGGTGAACAAATTACAGCGGGGCAATTGACAGACTGAGCAAGCATAATAGTGCAAATACTAGACATCATAATTCCTATAAGATTTGATTGAGCGTTACAACAATATACATAGACTGTCATCCAAATGCATCTATGACTAATAATCCACCTTCAGGTTATCATCCGAACCCCCTCCAGTATTAAGTTGCAAGCAACGGATAACTGCATTAAGCAATGTGTGTAAAGTAAACAATACAATTGTTCCATGAACAAAAGATTGTTGTTTTATCCCTAGTAGCAACAACACATCTAAAACCTTAGATATTTCGGTCACTTCCCCAGATTACTAGAGGTATGAACCTACTATAGAGCATAAATACTCCCTCTTGGAGTCACTAGAATCTACTTGGCCAAGATAGCTACTAGCAACGGAGAGCATGCAAGATCACAAACAACACAGACATGATAGAATCAATAATCAATAATCAATATGACATGATAGAATCAATAATCAATCTGACATAGTATCTCAATATCCATCGGATTCCAGCAAACACAACATGTATGATTACAAATAGATGATCTTGATCATGAATGGAGCTCACAAGATCTAAACATGATAGCACAATGGAGGAGAAACAACCATCTAGCTACTGTATGGACCCATAGTCCAAGGGTTAACTACTCACGCATCATACCGGAGGCTGGCATGGTGATGAAGAAGGCCTCCGGGATGATTTCTCCCCTCCGGTAGGGTGTCGGGAAGAGCTTCATGTCCCCCCGATCTAGGGACGATGGTGGCGGTGGCTACTGACAGTTTCGTGAAGATCTGATCGGGTACTTAGGGTTTCTGTATCGGGGGGATTTTATAGGCGAAGAGGCGAGGTCGGAGGCCGGCCAGGGGGCACACACCATAGGGCGGCGCACCCTAGGTTGGCCCCGTGCGGCCCTAGGGTGTGGTCACCCTGTGGCCCCCTTTTGGCTGCCCTTCGGTCTCTGTGTTCATTCCGGTAAAATATTGACTTTGGCTTTTGTCCCGTCCAATTCCGAGAATATTTCCTTACTAGCTTTTCCGAAACCAAAAACAGCAGAAAACAGGCAACTGGCACTACGACATCTTGTTAATAGGTTAGTCCTAGAAAATGTATAAAAATACCTCAAAGTGTAGACAAAGCATAGGAAAGTTGATACTAAAAAAGCATGAAACATCAAAAATTATAGATACGTTTATGATGTATCAAGCATCCCCAAGCTTAACTCATGCTAGTCCTCGAGTAGGTAAGTGATAAAAAGAATAATTGTTTAGGTGACATGCACCATCACAATCTTGATAAACCATTTGCAAAGCATTGAAAGCTGGGATCAAAACACTCTTAACATGAGCATGAAAGATGAAGTTCTAACAATAGGACATAGTAATTATGTTGCAACATGAAAGGATACAAATAAAGATCATGAATAACAATGCATTGAAAGACGTTTGTTTGTTTCACATACAGAAAACATAACATAGTGGTATTCAGCTTGTCCCTCATGGAGTAGAAAAACATAAATGCATAGGACACCTTCGAAGTTCATCAGGGTGACTAGATACAAATAGTTCAAGAACAAGCAATATCAACATTATGAATCAATCAATAAGTTTTGGGACAATGCACATAAAACTAAGAATGATAACTATGCTCTCTTAATTGGTGCATAAAGATAGAAGGTGGAGACTCAATAAAAAAGTAGGAAGAAAGGCCCTTCAAAGGGAAGTAGGAAATTCAAGTTTCATAAAGAGCTTCCAAAAATTATGGTACTTATTAGCTTTCAGCTCTCATTGCCCCTATCATAAGCATCTTGAAATGATTAAGGTTAAAGTGAACAAAGTATGGAGTATATGCTTAACAAATCATAAGTTGGCAATCTCATGTCCCTTGAGTACGAGGGCCGTTCCTCATGCTACTCAACTTTAGTTGCCGATAAGTTATTGTCATTGTAGGTATATGTGTATCATAGAGAACCGCCAACGGGGTACCCCTTGCCCCATGACGCAGGAGCTATCCCATATCAAAATGACAAGGCAACAGACAGTGAGCATCTCAGCGATCCTTTTATTTACCATGAGTATGGTGCATATTTTTTTATTTTTCTCTCTCTTTTTTCTATATTTTTTCAGAGGATGCTTCACGGATTTCTCACTATAGTGATGCTGCAAGTTTCCACCATGATTAGGCATGGCTTAGGCTATCGGCCCAAGCGTTTTTCTAACACATAAACATAACTCCATGGACTTACAAGCTCCCCTTTTATTTCACACCGCCGACATCCATAAACAAAAGAGCATGATATCAACCGGGTACATATTTATAGGTGTTGAAAGCGTTCCCCGTGACAGCACAGTTCTACTAATTCCCAACTTATAAGTGCAAGCATATATAACATAGATGAAACAATGGTTCAAATTTATTAGGGGCAAGAAAAATAAAGTGTGCCATCAAGTTTGTGTGAGCTTTAATCACTAATTTTCTCATAACAAGTTTAATTTGGAAGATAATATAAAACAAGAATATACTTGGAATGGTGTAACACACCATGCATAGGAATTTATACTGGACTCTTTGGAATAACTTGGTTTCTTGGGAGTTGGATGCATGAGTAGAGCTTACTCAATACAAGTGGAGGCTAGCAAAAGACTGGGAGCGATCAACTAAGAGAGCAATGATGGCCATAATCATGCAGAGGGACAAAACATTATCAATGCAAGCATAAAGTGGTATCACAAGTCAAAAACTAAATGATCATTGATACGTCCAAAACGTATCTACTTTTCCGAACACTTTTTCTATTGTTTCTCCTCTAAACTTGTGTGATTTGGATACAACTAACACTAACTGACGCTGTTTTCAACAGAATTACCTTGGTGTCTAGTTTTTGTGCAGAAAATGAACTACCAGGAAAAATTCCAGAAAATATGCCAAAAATTATATTTCTCCAGAAGATCCACGGAGCCAGAAGACGAGACGGAGAAGGGGCCTGGGGGACCCACAACCCTGCCAGGCGCGGTCCCACCTCTGGCCGCGCCTAGGGGGTGCAGCCACCCCAGGAACCCCCTCGGCCTCCCTCTACACCTATAAGTTGCCTTTCGACCTAAAAACCGAGGGAGGGTTTGTCAGTTTTCCAGAAAGAGTTCCGCTCCGCCACCAGAAACCAAGATTCGGATCCAGAAACTCCGTTCCGGCACCCTGCCGTGACAGGGAATTTGGAGAGGATCATCGCCATCGTCATCACCAACGCATCTCCATCGACCATCAATGTTTCCCTCATCCAGGAGTGAGTAATACCCCACTATAGGCTAGGGGATGGTAGGGATTGGATGAGTTCTATCATGTAATCGAATAAGATTGTTAGGGCATAGTGCCTAGTATCTCTATTAGTGCTATTTGACTTTGTTGCAACTTGTTGTGCTTAATGATTGTCACTGGGGCCCGAGTGCCATGATCTCAGATCTGAACTTATTATTGAATCATTATGATAGTATTGTTTGTGATCTTATTTGCAAGTTGTGTACACATATCATTGTCCGGATCCAAAGGCCCCAAAGTGACAATAATTGGGACAACCGGAGGGGATGGCTGTGGTGTGAGGATCACATGTGTTCATAGAGTGTTAATGCTTTACTCCGATGCTCTATTAAAAGGAGCACCTTAATTGCCAGTAGTTCCCTAGAGGCCCCGCTGCCACGGGATGGCTGGACAGAAGATGTTGTGCAAGTTCTCATTGCGAGCATGTATGACTATTTATGGAGCACATGCCTAGGATTGTTTAGTACTTGGATGCTTGTTATTATTTATCTGCAATGCCCTAGATCTTGAAGTTACATGTTTTAGACTCGTCCATGCAACGCCCGTCCGTCCATCCCTATGCCTACCACACTCGAATCCCACTGTTTATTGTTACTGTTACTATTGCTCTTGTTCCATTGCTGCTATTGCTTTGCTGTTGCTACTACCAAACTGTTGCTACTGATAAACTTCTGTGAGCAAGAACTATTTCCAGGTGCAGCTGAATTGACAACTCAGTTGTTAAGGCTTGCAAGTATTCTTTGGCTCCCCTTGTGTCGAATCAATAAATTGGGTAATACTACCCGCGAAGATTGTTGCGATCCCCTATACTTGTGGGTCATCAAGACTATTTTCTAGCGCCGTTGCCGGGGAGCATAGCTTTATTTGTAAGTTCATTTGGATCTATTATTGTTCACTGCTACTCCTTTCATCATGGGGAAGTCTCGTGATGGAAAGTTCCCTATTTTACCATCCACTACAAGAAGAGGTACAGTCCTTAACACCTATTATGCTCTTGATTCACCGTTTGTTATAAGTAAGCTTGTTACACCACCGCCACACACTCATGCTGCACACACTGCTACTACTGCTGAGTCTGAAACTGATTTTGATACTCATGATGTTACTTCTACTGTGCTTGATGTGAGTGGTTCATTAGGTCCTTTTCTAGATGCTACTATGGATAGTCTAGGAAATACCAAAACTCCTAGTGAAGACACTGTTACACCTGTTAGCTCACCTGAGTCTAGTGAGAGTTATGATATTAATGATGGTTACATTTAGTTCACTGATGATTTTGTTAAAGAATGCCGAAACACACATGGTACTAGTGCTATTAAGAGTCTCCTTGATAGACGTACTATTATGCCTAAGTTGTCCTCTAATCCTAAGTTTGCCACTTCTCCCATAGATATTAAAGATAAAGATTATGATTTCTCTTGTTTTATCTTATTTAGATATTGTTGAGAAAGAACCTTTCTATGGGACTGAAAATGAGAGTGACGTGGCCCATATGAATGAGCTTTCTACTATGAGTGCTTTATTCTCTGATGATTTTAAGATGCGCAAGTACTTTGTTACTAAGATCTTCCCTTTTTCACTAAAAGGAGAAGCTAGGGCTTGGTTTAATAGATTACCTCCTGGTTCCATTGATAGCCCTGATTTCTTGATTGCTTCTTTCTTCCAGAAATATTTTCCTCCTAGTGCTAGACATGCTGCTTTGCAGAGACTTTTTGATTTTAAACAGGGAGAAGAAGAGAAATTTCCTGAGTCATGGACAAGGTTCTGTGCCTTGATTCATGCACATCCTGGATGTCCATTACCTAAAAAAGAGCTTCTTGATATTTATTATAATGGACTAACTGATGATTCTAGGACCTACCTAGATAGCTTTGCTGATTGGGTTTTTAGGAAAAGGACTCCTACAGATGTTGAAGAATTAATGGCTAAAATAAGCAAGAATTATGATGATTGGACTTCAACTGAGCTGAATACACCTAAGCCTATTACTCCTGAACCAGTTATGTCTGAACTAGTTCCAACACCAACAACAAAGAAGAGGAGAGTTATTGCATTAAATGATGAAGTGATGAAGGAAGCTAAGAAGTGTCTAAGAGAGAAATGTATTAGAGCTGAAGATGTGAAGAATCTACCTCCTATAGAAGAATTATGTAAGACAATTCCCCACTCATCTACTATTGAGGTATGATGACCCACAAGTATAGGGGGTGCATCGTAGTACTTTTGATAAATAGGAGTGTCGATCCCAACAAGGAGCAGAAGGTGCTGAATAGTGGTATGGAGCAGGAAATCCCTATGAATACTTAGCAAACGGATTTTTAGTGGTTTTCTGATAAGGCAACAAAACAAGGAGCAAGTAACAAATACAACGAACAAACGGAGCAAGTTGCCCAATCCTTTCTTAGCAAAGGAAAAGCCGGTGGAAATACTTATAAGGACCAAACATTCTCGAGGACACATGGGAATTTTGTCAAGTGCTTTCGCTTCAAATAGCCGAGTACTCTTCTTTGGTGTTTGTAAGTGTTGTGTGGGTGAACATGTGCTAATGTACCGACCTTACTTGGACTAATACATACTTGTGATTAAACCCCTTGCAAACATCCTTAACTATAGGAAAGTAATTAAGATATAAATCTAACCACAGCCTTAAACTCTGAGATCCTACACTCCCTTGTGCAAAGGTGTCCTAGCGGGGGTTCAGGTTTCTGTCACTCCGGCAACCCCACAATTAGTAGCCAAATACACAATGCATTCCCTTAGGACCATAAATGGTGAAGTATCATGTAGTCGACGTTCACGTGACACCACTAGAAGAATAGCACCATAACTTAAATACTAAACCATTGAATAATAACTCAACACAGATTCACTACTAACAACATGACTTCTCCCATGTCCTCAAGAACACACCAAACTACTCACAAGACATCATATGGATCAAGATCAAAGATGATAATGGATAACAATTTGAACATAAACAATAATCCAATTGTTCCACTCACAAGCATCAACTACAATAGTAATCAACACCAGGAAAGTTTCCCCTAAGAACTAAAGCAATATCCAACACAATTGTTACAGCGGGATGGAGTGGTGATGATGGTGCTGGTGGATATGATGGTGTGGATGATGATGATGATCCCGATGAAGCCTAACTTAACGATGATGGCGACGGTCTCCCCTCTCTGAGAAGGAATTCCCCCGGCATAAATCTGTCTGCCGGTGAGATCTTTCTATCTCGGTGTTTTCCGCCCCCCAGAGGCGGAGGAAATCTATCTGTGGCCGCTCTCCGAGGCTTAGGGTTTGGTAGGGAAGATATAGGCGAAGGGGTAGAGTCAGGATCTGGGCAGGTGGACCACACCTGCCCTAGGCGTGGCCCAGGGTGGGCCTGCGCCTAGGGGGGATGTGGGCCCCCTGCGGCCCCTCTTCGCTCCTCCTTCTGGCTTCCTCATTCTTCTGGAGAAATAATATGTTTCCATATTTTTCTGGTATTTTTCTGATCTTCGTGAAATTGCACCGAAATGCCTTCTTTTCCATCAGAATCTAGACTCCGGCAGTCCATCCTCCAAGAATCATCCAACATGCATAAATAGATGAAAATCCATAGGTAATACCTCATAATAAGACAAATATTAATGAATAGAGGTAAATTATGATATAGAATGGTGATGCAAATTGGGCGTATCAACTCCCCCAAGCTTAGACTTCGCTTGTCCCCAAGCGAAAACTGAGCTCAGTAAACATGTCCACAGGTTTATGGAGTGAAGTGTCGATAAAAGAATACGAACAAGAAGCATCACACTTACCATTGCACAACTCATAGAAGAAAGCAACTCACCATTATATAACTTAGCTTGCAAACAAGTACAACGGTCACAATAGAGATGCATAAAGATAAATCATAATTGGAATTGGCAAACTTGTTCTTAGTCAGAGAACACCTGGCAAACAGTTTCACAAAATGATTTTTGTAGAAGTTTTATAACAGGAGCACTCTTTGCTCAAAAAGGTTTTTCACAAGTGAAGGCTTTCAAAGTAATACTCAATAGATAAGAGTTTTGTGTAAAGAAGGAAGATAAAGAACATGATTGAATAAATCACCATATGAATGTTTGAAACACAACAACTCAAATACTTTCTGGAGATAGAGAGGAAGTAGGTTTACTGACTCAACTTGGAAGTGGGAGAAAGGTCCCTTTATAGATGGAAGCAGGGATTACAAGTCATAAAGAGCTTCCAAAAGATTATGGTACTTGAATACTCATAAAGAGGGTTAAAGTGCACAAAGATGGAGTATATGCTTGACAAAATATAAGTTGGCAATCTCATGTCCCTTGAATATGAGGTCCACTCCCCATGCTACTCAACTTTGGTCACAGGTAAGTTCTTGTCATTGTAAGTATTTGCATATCATAGAGAACCGCCAACGGGGTACCCCTTGCACATGGTACAGGAGCTTTCCCATAACCAAAATGACAAGGCAAGCAGACAATGAGCATCTCCGCGATCTTTTTATTTACTATGTGCATAGCTTTTTATTGAGGATGCTTCATAGATAGCTCACTATGGTAATGCTGTAAGTTTCCGCCATGATTATGCATGTCTTAGGCTAGCGGCCCAGGCGTTTCTCTAACACAAAATACAGACTCCATGGACTTACAAGTTCCCTCTTTATTTCACACCGTTGACATCCATAGACAAAAGAGCACGATATCAACTGTGTACATAGTACAAGTGCAATGTTGAAAACGTCCCCGTGATATCACGGTTCTGCTAATTCCAACGTATATATGCAAGCATATACAACTTCGATGGCACAATGGTTCAAGTCTATTAGGGGCAAGAAATAAAGTGTGTTGTCAAGTTCGTGAGAGCTTTACTAACTAGTTTTCACATAACAAAATACTTTTTAAATTCGAAAGGTAGATGAAGCTTGAGAATTTGCTTGGAATAGCAAAAGCTACTAGGTAGATATGGTGGACACAAGTGGCACAGGTTTTTGGTTCAAAGGGATTTGAAACATGAGAAGTATGCCTTCTCGAAACAGGTTTTTGGCTATCAAGGCTAGGTAGCAAGCAAGAGAGTTGAAAGAAACAAGCAAACATACAAGTAATAAAGCCAAACATGTAATCATCCTTGAAGACACAAAAGGATCTTAAATAGAGAATACTAAGCTTATGAGCCAACAAGAAAAAAAACAAATGATACAAAATACCTGTAAGCTTTTTTCTCGTTTTCTCTTTCAAAGTAATGCTACTGACCAGAACTCAGTTTGCCAAAACCAATTTAGATCCACTTGATGATCCCAAAGTGATGCCAATACTGATCAACAAGATCCATCATATAATATAGATTGCAAACTGAAATAAGACGTGCAAAACGTAAAATATGAGACTTCTCATTAATATTCAATAAAAGCACTCACACCAAGGGATACATAGATAATCAACTAAAGGAGAGATACTTCCACATGCAAACCAAACTATAAGATAACCTCTCTACCACAGATATGAATCCACCAAAAAGGTAAAAGATAAAAGATAAAGGTGGTGATACCGCGCACTCCCCCAAGCTTGGAACAAGCCAAGGGGATGCCAAACCTGATGACGAATTACTCCTTCGGTGGTGGCGGTGTTCTTTTGATAAGATCTTCAATCAGATTCTTCAAATCCTCAATATCGAAGGTCAGAGTACGAATCAACTCCGAATTATGCTCAATGCAGCTCATAATCAACTCAGACCGAGGATCCCAGTCCTTATTATTCTTCCTCCACTCTTCCTTCTTAGAGTGTTCTTTTCCTGCATGGTTAGAATGAGTGGTACAAGGAGGAAGTGTCCGCGGAGCGAGAATATGACGCGGAGGTTTCCCTCCTGTATACATCCGTGCTGTCCTCTTAAGCTTGGTGGGTTTTCCTACCAATCCAATGCTTGCGACGGTAGTGCGAGTGTCCGGTTGCTTGTCCTTCTCCATGTCACCTTCATACCCTACCAAAATCTCCTCCTCCTTGGGGACTTGAGGTTCTTCTTCCTTGGGCTTCTTGCCTTTATTGTTGGCGGATACCATGGTGCTCTAAACTTGAGAAGATTTTGTCGTGGTGGTGGCACGGCAGATGCCATGGGTAGGCTAAACTTTGTGGCCAATGGATACTAGTGGGATCTGGGGAGGGAAGATGTAGTTGATTATACACACAAATGAATAGCACACAAATATTTATTTCTCCTCCTCTGAGATACAAGTGCTCCTTGAGCTGTATACAGGAAGAGAATAGGAACTTTTACTAGCCTAACGGTACGAAGATGAGCCGATCCCCTTCTCAGAGTCCAGGCCTCTCCTTATAAAGGGGCGTCTTGGCTCCTCTAGGGCTGACGTGGCAAGCATATTCGAAGAATATGCTTGTCCCAATATAGTAACTCGGCGGCCTCCTTTCCGTGTCGCCCTTCTAATGACGGCAAGGTTTCAGAGAACCCCACCTGCATGCCTCGGGCTCCAGGACTGTCACCTCCGTGACCTCCTTCTGCCCTTCTGCCGCTCTGCGCTTTGTCCTTTGTGTTTGGCTCTGTTCAGATCCTTCCTAGATTGTGACTAGGGTTTGACTATAGGCACTTCCTTCTCCTGCAAGCTTCATGTCATTCGGCCCTGCCTCGCTTGACTCGGCTTGACCTTCACCTGCATTCAGATTATTCGGGCTGACCCGGCCGACTTAAACAGTACGTCGGCCGGGTAACGTATTGCTCTTCTCATAAGTGTCCTGCTCTCGCTTACCTCGGCCGACCTTTACAGGATTGGGCCGATTTAGACAGTAACTCGGAATTTGGACGGGGAACTTACTTTCATCTTTCCCCGTCCTGACCCTATCCGGGCTCACCTCCCCAACATTAGTCCCCGAAGCTGGTATGGCCCTGCCTATAACTTCTGCCGGGCCATATCAGTTTCCCAATACTCATGTATCCTTGTTTCCGAGTTACTTTTCCGCCGTCCGAGGTATCCGCGCAGCTTCTCGCGTACGTCTCATCCTACGTGTGACACTTATCATTGCTTCTCTAGTTTTTTGTTCCTCTACAGTGCCCACTGACAAGCTACAGTAATTACTGGATGCGCCTGTCGCGTCAGCGCTGCAACGCCTCGCGCACCGTTTCTGTCAGGGGGCCTGATCGTCTCCTGCATCGTGTGGTCGTTGGTGTGGCTCCACTCATCCTCAAGTGGTTACGCCCCACACACGGTCTACACGGTTGGTGACTGCACCCACGATCCCACTACCGCGCCAAGCCCACGCGGTTATAAACAGGGGCACGGGGCTAGAGGGTTTACTTTCCTCCTTCGCTCCCCATTGCCCTTCTTCTTCCTCTCACCCTCGCATCTGTTTGTGCTCCTGCGGTCGTGCGTTCGTCGGAATCTTCGACGGCGAGGCCCCAATTCCTCTGCTCCGTCGACCTCGTCCCCGTGCGCTTGCTCCGGCACCGTCGCCGGTGAGTTTCTCTGGTCTCATTGCCTAGATTCCCCTCTAGACGCGTCTACCGCTCTCTAGATTTCCCGCGGTGGTTCCTTTTCTGCTCCGCCGCCGTTTTCGTCTAGGACCACGACGGGGCCTTGCAGTTCTAGGCTTTGCTCCGCCGCTAGCTCCTCCTCAGTAGATTCCTCCAGTGACCCTATGTCAAGCTCCGTTAGCGGCGCGCTCATCGAGGATGACGATGCCGCGTCTGGCCCCGAGCGGGGCTCCTGGCAAGGTTCCGCCGTCACCCGGCGAGAGATCGAGTGGCTAATCAGAACCTGCCGGATTCCTGCCGAGGTAGCCTATCGCTTACCCGGCAGCGAATCTTCTCCCGTTCTAAATGAAGGTGAGTACGTCGTCTTTATGTCCCATTTCGCTTGCGGGTTTGGTCTTCCTCTTAGCGATTTTGCTAGGGACTTCCTCGATTACTTCGGCCTGCAGCCGCATCATCTTCCGGCTAACGCCATTGCTTCTCTGTCCGCTTTTATCTCGGCCTCGGAAGGATGTGCATGTATGGTCAAAGTTCTTCCAGATCCGATCCAATGTCGTTCCAGACAAATCCCTTCAACCTTCCGAGAAACTGCTTACCCAGTGCGGAGCCGCGTCCATCACACCTCGGAGGAAATCCGAGTTTCCTCGCGTCGCTGGTCTTGAGTCATGCAAGAAATGGCATAGATCGTTTTTCTATGTCAAGAATTATGGGAAGGAAGACAAGATTCGGCTCCCTGCCTTCTCCATCGCCCCCTTCCAAGAAGAATTGGAATTATTATCCCAGGAAGAGCCATGCCCTGGCCGAGGCCTTTGAGATTCGGCTGAAGGAGCTGATCCGTGCCGGGTTACATGGCGAGGATCTGATGACTACCTTCGTCAGTAGCCGGATCTGCCCTTTTCAGCAACGCACGCATAAGATCTGCTATATGAGCGGACCCCTTGATCCAAATCGAGTCTCAACGGTTGAGCTCGATAACTATCTCATTTTCAAGCGTGTCCTCCCGAGGTAGGTTCACGCAGTTGTGTCTTGCCTTTTAACCGGATATGTGATTTCTCTTGCTAATTTCTCTGTCTCTTTTCCTGCAGAGGTTTGAGGAGCAGAAGATCGAGGATGCCGTGGTTTTGTCCCTCCCGTGGACCACAGATCAGAACACCCCGGATAGCGGGGAGCCTGACTCGGAGGAGTTCATTCCCAAGTCGGACCTCGCTCCGGCTCGTGCCCGTGGCAAGACCCCGGCCCATGAGGAGGAAGGTGATTCGGACGAGGTCCAAGTTCTTGAGGTAGTCGCCGCAATGCCAATTTCTTATGCATTTCCGGCCTCTACTTTCTCAGCTAATTAGGCCGGTCAGGTTCACGACGCCGAGCCTCTCGCCTCCCGACCTCCTGCTACCTCGAGGAAGTGTACCGCTCCAGCTGGTGCCTCGGAAGCTGCTCCCAAGAAACGAATGAAGAAGTCGGCCCAGAACCCTCCGAAGCGTAAAACTATGCCCGGGGTTACTGGGTGAGTTACTTTTCGTTTGTATTTATTGTTTCTCTCTTTCTGTCTTCTGACCTGATCCTCTGTGCCTTTGCAGAGCTCCTCTTTCTGTTAAGCCCAGTGGTCCTAGCATGACGAGTCATACGACTCGGTCGCCTTCTCCTCCGCCTCCTGAAGATACTAGAGTTCCTAGTCCTGCTCGCGCAGACTCTCCTCCCGCTCCGAATCATACGTCATCTCGCCAGGATGCGCCTGAGGTCTCTCCTATTGATGCCAACACAACTCGGCCAGTAGATATTTCTACTGAGCCTGCTGCCCCCTCCGTGAACCCCGGAGTTTCCCCCGAAATTCCTTCGATCCCCACAGTCTCTACTGCAACTCCGATTCCAGCCGAGGATATCACTATCTCGGCGCCCTCAGAAACCGTAATTCCTCCTGTTTCCAAGGACACCACCCCTAGCGCCGAGGTAACGGCTCCTGCCGACGCCTCTTCTAAGGCCAGGAAGTTCGTCGTCACCAAACCTCCCTCATCTCAGAAAGGGCTTGCTAGCTCTTCTCAGCCTACAATTGCTGATGCGCTCCGCAAGGGGGTTTCTTCTGCCAAGACCATTGTCACCCCGGCCGCCGATACTCAGCTCGCTCTTCACAAGAGTCCCGTGGCGGCGGTGGCTACACAACACGTCCGAGGCAAAATCCTGACTCGTACTGAGAGTGGGAACAGCCTCGACTCGTTGGTTGAGTATGCCAATAACTGGAACGCTGCTGATCAGCTCGAGCGCAATCCAAGCAGTCAGCCATTTCAACTCTCCGACATTAGCAGTCGCTTGCATCTGGCTGCCAAGATCGTGCTTGACAGCGATAAGATGAACGAGGTAATTGTTTTTATTGACGTTGGATTAGTTATTCGAATGATATTATATATACTCTAGTCCCCGAAGCTTGCAAACGAATAACTTGTTATTCGTTTGGAAGTTTTATTAGGCTTTGCCTGCTTCGGTTTTAGTCATAGTTTTTGAATATCCAACCGCCTAGGTTTGAATTAAGCTTTGCTTGATTCGGATCTGACTTAGCTTCGTTTATCCAGACACCTAGGTCCAATTTAAGCTTTGCTTAATTCGGATCTGTCCTAATGTTCAAATATCCAGCCACCTAGGTCCGAGTTAATCTTTGCTTAATTCGGATCTGTCCTAGCTTCGAATATCCAGCCACCCAGGTCCGAGTTAAGCTTTTGCTTGATTCGGATCTGTCCGAGCTTCGAGTATCTCACTGCTATTTATTTTGTTGCTCAGGTTGCGCATGATCGGCGGACCGCCAAATTCCAAAGGCTGCTTTTTGCACATAAGAAATTGCAAGATAAGTACGAAAAAATCATTCCCGTGGTGAAGAAAGCTGGTAAGTTATCAAACTTCTGTATTATCCCTAAAGTTCTTATTGTTTTGGACTTGAGGTGGTAGCTCATTTTTCTGGTGAATAGGTAATATCAACAATCTTAATATCCGTCTTGAGAAGAAAGTCAAGGCCCTGGAAGGTTAGTTACCCTTTTTCTTTATAGATTTCTATTCGAAACTTATTCCGGGTTCCTTTTAACCTTTTGGCTTTGGTATAGCCGAATTACAATCTCTTGCAGTGATGGGGATACGCCTACTGGGGTATACTCAGCGGGACGTTTCCGACTGGGCCAAGTGCTGGCGAGTGGGCCTGCAGAACGGCGAGTGGATCAAAGCCCAGCAAGGTACCAGGCGACTGGAAGTTGAAGGCCCAGGCGAGTAGATAGGCCCAGTCGGTCTAGGTTAAACGATGGCCAAAGTTGTAACCGAATCGGTTGAGATATGTAAACCCTAGGGGAGGTGAACCTATATAAACCTCCCTAAGGGGTGAGTAGAGACACGTTCCCTCATACACCCAAGCAACTCGCCGCCTAGTCGCCGAGTTCGCCCATTGTAAACACATCCATAATACAATCAAGCAGGAGTAGGTCTTTACCCTCCGGGGGGCCGAACCTGGGTAAAACCCTGTGTCTTTGCCCTCATCTCGCACCGCAGATGGCTGGCCGCCCTTGCCCCTTGTTCTACTATTCGCTGCCGATTGCAGCATCTGCCGTGGCCATTCCCACGACAGTGGCGCCCACCGTGGGGCCTGGCCGGTCTGGCCGGTGTTCTGCGGCGAGATCCAATCTGCCCATCAACGAGACGGTCGCCACCGGCCGCATGATAGCGATCGGCGAGATGCTCCAGATCTTGCCGAGCAGCTATGTCCCGGCGGCACGACCCGTCACGCGCAGCATGATCCTGCCAATCGGCACGATCAGCCTCTTCGTCGGCCTCACCGACGCCGTCACCTCGGAGGACTCGGCTCGCATCCGCGAGTCGCCACCACGCGATCGGCTCTCCGAGAGCCAGGTCCGCACGATCCACCGCCTCGCCTCCGAGTACAACTCGGCCCACAGCAACGTGGCCAAGAACTCAGCGGCCGCAGAAGATGCGGCCCTCACCGACGACGCCGACTCGGCGACCCCGGCGTCACTCGCCGGATCCATCACCGCGGCCTCGTCCGCGGGCTCCATCGCCCAGGTCTCCAACGCGGGAGATTTCGAGGACCCCTCCATCCTCGGGATCTTCGAATTCGACTCCGGGTCGGAAAACTCCGCCGACCTCCACGACGGAACCGGTCGCCATGCCGCGACCTACATGGCCACCGGCGCCGACCCGCCGGAGGATCCTTTCTCCACCCCAATCCCTCCTAACGCCACGGCAACGGAGGTCGAGGAACTCCGCCTGAAATTGGCGGAGGCAGTACGCAAGGAGCAGGCCGAGCGCGAAAAATTTCGCCTCGAGCAAGTGACAGCGCAGGAACTGTCACGCTACCACCAGCAGCGGATCAGGTCACGCCTGAACCCCACCGTTCAGGGGCGCGCCCTGAACTTCGACGGTGAGAACGATCCGGCTCGCATAGCCGAGCGCGCGATCTGCGAGAACGCGCCACCAGGAGGGAGCGCCCGGCCCCCGCCAGGGTCAACGGCGATGGGGGCCCCACCACCACCCAACCGCACCCCTCCCAGGGACCAGCCGCGGATAGTCGTCTCCTCACGGGAGCGAGACGCGAACGGCCTACCACTGTTCTCCACCCCGATGGACAACCTCGTGGCAGGCCGAGCAGCAGCCGATAGCATCACGGCCACCGGCGACGGCGCCTTGCAAATCCAGTACGTCAAGGCCCTGCTCGCAAAGGCCGTGGAGCAGCAAAAAGCGGGCGTCGACTCGCAAGGGCGAGTATACTCACGCTCCTCAGGAAGCAGGGCGGCCTCAAGCGGCCGCCCAGCGGCGGCAAACACCCTCAATTGCCCGCCGCCAGAGCCACTGCAGCTCCAACGCCGACCCGCGAACGCGGCACTCTCCACCAACGATCCCAGGCCGGCGACCAACTTCGTCGCCGCTAACGGAGAACCCATCGACGCCCGCACTCACATCATCAACAACCAAAACTGGCGCGCACGCCAGCCCGACGACTTGCGGCACACCCTAGCTAATCGCCGCGATGGCGAGCCTATGGGGTCGCTAAGTCGACTAGGGCCTAAGTGCTTCGGACCAATGATCCGAGGCGAAAAGTACCCGCCAAACTTCAAGGCGCCAAAGGAGATAGAAAAATACGACTCCGCGTACGACCCCGCAGTCTGGCTTGATACATACCTCATGGCAATGGGGATCGCGGGTCACACTGATCTACTCGCCGCCCGTTACCTCCCACTGATGATGGAGGGGACGTGCAGGCAATGGATCAACACGCTCCCCCAGGACAGTATCGACTCCTGGGAGGAAATGCGAGACGCCTTCGTCAGGCACTTCGAATGCTCCTACACCCGCGCCACCACCATCGAGGACCTGGAACGATGCGTCCAGGGACCTCGCGAGTCGACCCGCAACTGGGTCCAACGGTGGCAAGAGCTCTGGTACAACGCGGTCGGCATCCACCCGGACACCGCGATCCATTGCTTCAAGACCTCGTGCCGCTACGAGCCTCTAGTCGCCAAGCTCAAGCGACACGCCCGCACACTCGACAACATCCCCGACCTCCTCGAGATCGCCAAACGGTACGCCGAGGAGGATCCTAACCAAGACATCGACGACGAGTCAGGGGGGCAACGCCGCACGAGCGGCAACGACGGCGGACGACGAACCGATCTGCGCTACAGCGGCACCCGCCTCACAGGCAAGCGCCGCAACGACGGGCGAGTCGACTTCGTCGCCAACGCTGGCCACGCGCAACGCGAGCCCAAAAGCTACCGTCGCGACGGAGGGCAACGGCGCGACGGCGGCAATTACAAGAACAAGCCAAGGTTCGATCCCGCGGCGCTCCTTAACCAACCATGTGCGTTCCACAGCAGGGAAGGAAAGCCCGCAACGCACACCACCGCCGACTGCCACACCCTCAGGGAAATCGAGAAGGCACGGAACGCGCGGGAGAACACCGACAACGACCCGCCGAATGGCGGAAAATTCGGCAAAGTAGCCGGCTCGCTCCACACCTTCACGGGCTTCAACACGAAGCGTGAGAAGAAGGTCATCGCCCGCGCCGTCTCCGTCAACGCGGTGGCCCAAACAGACGTCCCCCAGTTCCTAAACTGGTCGGAACAACCCATTACCTGGAGCCGGCAAGACCACTCGCCACGCATCGAGTACCCAGGCCGAGTCGCCCTGGTGGTCAAGCCCAAGGTTGGCGACTACTGGCTCCCCAAGACACTGATGGACGGCGGCAGCTCCATCAACATCCTCTACCTCGACACCTTCAGGCGGTTGCGGCTCCCGCAGTCGATGATCGAGACAACCCACACTACGTTTCACGGCATCGTCCCCGGTCGGAAGGCGTACCCGATCGGCAAAGTCACGCTGCCAGTCACGTTCGGCACTCTGGCAAACTTCCGCACCGAGCGGATCGTCTTCGAGCTGGTGCCCTTCGACAGCCCTTACCACTGCGTCCTGGGGCGCCAGGCGTTCGCCAAATTCATGGCGGCGCCCCACTACGCGTACAACGCGATGAAGCTCCCCGGGCCGTGCGGCGTCATCACCATCAACGGCGACCCCGACATGGCCGCCGAATGCGAGGCCAAAGGAGCCGAACTCGCCGACGCCGTCATCGCGGCAGAAGCTAATCACGCCGACGAGCTCGCCAAATACGCGAGCGGGGTCAACAATGACGACCCCACAATACTCAAGAAGCCCAACTCAGAGGGCACAAATACCTCAACCTTTGAGGCCACGACGCACACTCGCACCGTCGAGCTGGTCCCAGGCGACCCCAGCCAGACGGTGACGATCGGGACAGGCATGAGCCCAGCATAGGAAGGCGTGCTCATCGAGTTCCTTCGTGAGAATAGGGACATCTTCGCATGGAAACCCTCCGACATGCCTGGTGTCCCTAGGGAGCTCGCTGAGCACAAACTAAACGCCGACCCCAAAGTGCGACCAGTCAAGCAGTCGCTACGGCCCTTCAATGAAGAGCGCCGTCGAGCAATCGCCGAGGAAGTGCAGCGCCTGCTCGCTGCCGGCTTCATCCGGCCAATCAAATACTCCAAGTGGCTGGCAAACCCAGTCCTGGTCGAGAAGAAAAACGGGACCTGGAGAATGTGTGTCGACTACACAAACCTGAACAGCGCCTGCCCAAAGGAGCAGTTCGTCCTCCCGCGGATCGATCAGATAATCGATTCAACCGCGGGCTCGGAGTCGCTGTGTTTCCTCGACGCCTACTCCGGGTACAACCAGATCAAAATGGCCGTCGAGGACGAGGAGAAGACGGCGTTCATCACGCCATTCGGAGCATTCTGCTACACCGCCATGACCTTCGGCCTCAAGAACGCTGGGGCGACCTACCAGCGGTGCATGCAAGAATGCCTCGCGAGCCAAATCGGCCGCAACATCCACGTCTACATCGACGACGTGGTCGTGAAATCCGCTCGCCAAGGAGACCTACTCGCCGACCTAGCGGAGACCTTCGCCAACCTGCGGAGGTACAAGATAAAGCTTAACCCAGGCAAGTGCACCTTCGGTGTACCCGCCGGGCAATTACTAGGGTACGTCGTCTCCAAACGAGGGATTGAGGCAAACCCAACGAAGATCGACACGATCGCCCGGCTCGGCAAACCCGAGTGCTTGCGCGACGTCCAGAAGCTGGCCGGGCGCGTAGCGGCTCTCAGTCGCTTCATCCCCCGCCTGGGCGAAAAGGCGATGCCCCTATACCGCCTGATGCGCAAGAATCCCACCTTCCAGTGGGACAAGGAGGCGGACGACGCGCTCCGCGACCTCAAAAAGGTGCTACTCGCCGCACCCGCGGACAAAGAGCCCATGCTGGTTTACGTCGCGGCGTCCGAGCGCGTTGTCAGTGCCGTAATGGTCGTCGAACGACCAGAGGAAGGAAAGGAGCGCCCGGTCCAGCGGCCGGTGTACTACATCAGCGAGGTCCTCACCGAGTCGCGCCAGCGATACCCGCAGTACCAGAAGCTAGTATACGCGGTCTTCAGGGCTCAGCGGCGCCTGCCGCATTACTTTCAGGAGCACCCGATCACGGTCGTCTCCTCAGCACCATTACAAGACATCATCCGCAATCGCGAGGCGACCGGGCGGGTCGCCAAGTGGGCCGTCGAGATCGGCGTCCACAACATTAAATACGAGCCACGGAGGGCGATCAAGTCCCAGGCACTGGCAGACTTCATCGCCGATTGGGAGGAGGCCCAGCAGCCTGACAAGCCGCCGTACCTCCACTACTGGAACCTGCACTTCGACGGGTCCAAGAACGCGGACGGCGCAGGCGCGGGGATAGTGCTGACTTCACCAAAGGGCGACAAGCTCCGTTACATCCTCCGCCTCGAATTCACGCCCTGCACCAACAACATGGCTGAATACGAGGCCCTACTCCACGACATGAGAGCCGCAAAGGAGATGAGCATCAATCGCCTTCGATGCTACGGAGACTCCGACCTCGTTGCGGGACAGGTCGCCGGCACCTGCGACGCCATCTCCCCTACCATGGCGGCGTATCGCCAAGAGGTGGACAAGTTGGGCGGCCACTTCACCGGCTACTCTGTCGAGTGGATCGACAGGCGGAAAAACGAAGAGGCCGACGCCCTCTCTCGCATCGGGTCGGCTCGACTCGCACCACCCGCCGGCGTGTTCCTCGACACAATCTCCATACCATCAGTCTCTCCCCCGAGGGAGATAGACATCGGAGTCCCTCTCCAACCAGAGGCAGTCTTGGTCGCACTCATCACCGAGCCTGACGACTGGACCAAGCCCTACATCGCCTACCTGGAGACCGGCACCCTGCCCACAGACGAGACAAGCGCTCGAATGATTGCTCGCCGATGTAAGTCCTACACCATCATCGACGGCGAGCTATACAAGCGCAGCGTCACCGGCGTGTTCCAACGCTGCGTCCAACCGGCTGAGGGACGCAAAATTCTACACGACATCCACTCGGGCGACTGCGGCCACCACGCTGCCGCGCGCTCCCTGGTCGCCAAGGCTATGCGACACGGCTTCTACTGGCCCACCGCACACGCCGACGCTGTCGATATCGTCCAGCGATGCGCCGGGTGCCAGAAGTACGCCAACCAGACGCACGTACCAAGTTCGGCGCTCAAAACAATCCCCATCACCTGGCCATTCGCCGTGTGGGGCATGGACATGGTAGGCCCCTTCAAGAAGGCCCCCTCCGGTTACACCCACCTGCTGGTCGCCGTCGACAAATTCACGAAGTGGGTTGAGGCCAAGCCAGTCCGGAAATGCGACGGGAAGACTGCCACTAAGTTCCTACGCGAGCTCATATACCGCTACGGGTTCCCCAACAGCATCATCACGGACAATGGCACAAACTTCGCCAAGGGAGCAATGGCCGAATTCTGCGAAGAGCACCACATCCGGCTCGACCTCGCGTCAGTCGCACATCCGGAATCCAACGGCCAGGCGGAACGAGCCAACCAAAGCATCCTCCACGGTCTGAAGCCGCGACTCCAAGTACCACTTGAGCGCACCGCTGGATGCTGGGTCGAAGAGCTACCCTCCGTCATCTGGGGAATCCGCACCTCGGTCAACAGGTCGACGGGATTCACTCCCTTCTTCATGGTCTACGGCGCCGACGCGGTCATGCCCACCGACCTAGAACACGATTCGCCGCGGGTCGTCCACTATACGGAGGCCGCAAACGAGCTGGCACGCCAAGATGGGCTCGACCAACTCGACGAAGCACGCGACCTCGCCCGATCGCGCACCGCCATTTATCAGCAAGGGCTCCGCCGCTACCACAGCCGACGGGTGAAAACACGCACCTTCCAGGAAGGCGACCTGGTGTTACGCCTCATCCAGGACAAGAAGGGCATGCACAAGCTCTCCCCTCCATGGGAAGGCCCGTTCGCTATCGGGCGCGTACTCGGCAACGACGCCTACTACCTCATCGACGTCCGCGGGGACGGCGAACTCGATGTCAAGCGGCCATGGAATGTAAATCTCCTCCGGAAGTTCTACTCCTAGAACCCCACACATGTACTCTCCAGTCGCTATGAAATAAAAGAAACAGTTACCGCAAATTGTGTCTACTCTCCATGCCTTGTGCCACTCGCACTCGTAATAACAGCGTCATGCTAACTTGCAGAAGTCAACCTTTGGTACAGCGACCGGCACGGCCAAGTAGTGCGATGTAAGAGCACTGAGTCATCTCAGGTCCTGCGTCGTCCACGAAAAACGCCAAATCCGGAGCCCCATTGGAGTCGCCTAGCTCGACTGGTTTTGCAAACCAAGACAACTGCCCTCGCCTCTCACAGCGGCCTTGGTCCTCCGCATCCTCGGCGTAGCGACTCGAACGGCTAAGTACCACGCTCGGGGACTGAATACCAGTTCGTCGCGATCGGTCAGGGAAAACGTCAAGTAAGAGAGCACGCCCAGGACTCGCCACGCGACTGACCCCCCGGGCCAGGCAGGAGTGACGCGCTCATACCAACGCGCTCAGTCCTCAACCACCCTCGAGTCGCGCCTCGAACTACCAAGTACCACGCTCGGGGACTCGGCCACCCGACCCCGTTCGCGTACGGGAAAACGGTAAAGTACAGAGCGCTCAAGGGAGTCGCCTTGCGACTGGCTCTCCGAGCTCGGGCGAGTCGACTACACTAACAAAACACACGATAACGACAAACATCATATACAAGGTGAACCCCACAAAAGGGCGGACGCGCTCGGGGACTCATCCAAAATCAATCCAAAACACGCAAATTATTAGCAAAATGGACACAACATCCAATTCAATCGCACATCGCATTGTCTTACATTACAAACTATGCCTGCTCGGCAGAACTGCTGCTAACTTATCTAGGCACACTACCCTATTCTGCAGGCTTCGACGACGACGCACCAGAGTCCCGGCGCCTACGGATGAACGCGGTGTACGGGTGTGACGGATACGTCGTCAGCTCACCCGCCATCGCCGCGCGGAAAGGCTGCTCGACCTTGAAGTCACGATGCGGCGGCTCGGGGTCGTTTGGCGCGACGACCGTTTCCTGGTAGGGAAGGAGGTCGCCCATCGCCCAGACACGCTCCGAGTACGCGGCGGCACATTCCTGCAGCTTGAGAACCTCGGACAGATCCACCGCGCCAGTCGACAAAGGATACCCACTCGTCAGATCGTCGAGGTCGAAGTCCTCGGGGAAGTGGGCGAGTCCCAGGCTCAGAGCTGTCGACGCCCCGCGCCGAAACGCCGACCGCGTCATGAACTCCACGACCGCGGGCGCCTTCTCCAAGTACTCCCACACCTCAACGAGGTCACTGGGAATAACCTCCGTGGGCGACATCTCTTGAAGGTAGGCGCGGATGCACGTCGCCGACAGCGTCGCCGAGTCGACGAGCATGCTTACGCACTCCTTTGCGTCAAGAGAGCTCGCTTCTTCGTGGCTACCAATCACACGACCTGCTAGAAGGAGACAGTTATGAGTACCACGGACACCACAAACAATACAATTGAAAGACAGGGAAGACGCACTCACCAAGTAACGGGCGGGCGAGTCCTGTGATGAAGCTTTCAAGCGACGTATGATCGTCCTGAAGCCCAACAATGAGGGCTTCCGACACCTTGCGGTCTTCTTCCGCGGCCGCAATGGCGGCCTTAGCTCGCCCATTCGCCGAATTTGCCTCTTCTTTTGCCTCCCGTAATTCGCGCTCGAGGTCGGCGACCCTCTGCTCAGCAGCACTTAACGCAGATCGTACCACCACCAGCTCACCAGCAGGAACAAGCTCTTGGCGAGCTACCTCCGCCTGCGCAGCAGCAGCCTGAAGTTCCTTGTTTGCTTCCTGGAGAGTGGCCAGCTCCTTCTCGGCACGTTGCTTCGCAGCCAATCGCTCTGCCGACTCCAGCTGCAGACCCTGTACACCTTCAAAGTCAGTACACATGAAAATTACTCAGTGCACACCCGCTAAAATTTAGCGAGTGCGCACTCGGGGATTGGCGACCATGAAAAATTACTCAGTGCCCACCCGCTAAAATTTAGCGAGTGCGCACTCGGGGACTGGCGACCACGAAAATTCCTCAGTGCGTACCCGCTAAAATTTAGCGCATACGCACTCGGGGACTGGATTCGAAAGTACAAAACGAGAAATTATAAGGATCAAGCCGCTGCTAAGCACCGACCTGATCCTCGGGGACTGGAGGTACCTGGATGGCCGCACCAAGCATGCCATGAAGCTGTACTGCGTCCACAGACGCGAGCAGCGCCGGTGTGTGCCCGCGACGCTGGTCGGTTTCAGCGTCGGCGGTCCCTGGAGTGAGGCTCGGAAGCGCAGCCCCGCTTGCCGTGGCCGCCTTGGTCACGAAGCGGGGGAAGGTAGCAATCGAGGCACCCGCCCCAAAGGAACTCGCTTCCTCCGGTCTAGGCAAGGAAATGCCCTCCTTCGTGGACGCGGTTGCTTCCTTTGCGGGTCCAGCCGGCGCGGTCGCCGCGTCATCAGAGACAGCGACGATGTCGTCGCCCTTGGCCTTCTTGCTGCCTTTCGTGGAGGCGGCGACCTCGTCCGCCTTCCTCTTACGGGAAGGATCCTCCTCGCTAGCGGCGGAGGGCACCTTGGCCACCGTCGGGTGGCCCATCTTTTTCACTCCGGTCCTGCACGTCGAGTCAAATCAATAAGAGGCAATCGAAGTACTAAAAGAAAATAGAGAAGGCCAAACGCACTCACTTGGCGACTGGAATGAAACGCAGCCCTGTATGAAGGCCGGCCGGTTTCTCCAGCTCAGGGCCCAATCGGCGCCTAAGCCCCAGTTCCAGGACGTCAGGGGCCCAGGATACGGACGGCCTCTTTGACGTTGAGGTAGCGGTTGGCGCCTCCGGGACGCCTTCGGCGGAGGCCTCCTCGCGAAGTGGAGCTGCCGCGGCCGGAGCCTCCTTGCGAGGCGAGACCGCCACGCTCGGGACCTCCTTGCGGGGCGAAGTCGCCATAGCCGGAGCCTTCCCTAGCCCGGAGACCGGCGCAAAGGGCGGAGGCATTGAAGCCAGCGGCGCCTCCACGGATGGCGCATCTAGCGCGGTTGTCATCGGGGCCGCGCCGTCACCGGGCGAGCTATGAGCATCGGAGCTGCTCGCTGAATGCGGCGGCGAGGCCATCTTCGGCGGCTTCGTCTTCCTCTTCAGGGGGGCCCTCGCTTCCTTCTCTTTCTTCTTCTTCTTCGCGGGAGTGGCCTGACGGCGCGAGGTGGTTTCTGGGAGTTCCTCGTCATCGTCATGACGCTCGAGGCTCCTGCTCGCTTCGATTTCGCGCTGACGTTGCCCGCGGGTCTTTCGGACCAATGGGGCGATCTCTTCTTCGGACTCATCCTCGTTGTCCTCGTTACCCTTGGCGGGTGGCGACTCGCTTGTGTCCTGGGCGGATGGCCCGGGGCTCTCATCATCGGCGGGTGGTAGCCACCCTTCCACCACTTGGAACAGCTGCGTTAAACACGAAACAAAGTTAGAATTACCGCGACTGCACACGCTGCGACTGCGAACAAGATAAAAGGATTACCGTCGGAGCCGGACGCTTCGCGGTGTAGGGAGGGACCCCGGCCTGCGCATCCGTGTATGCCGCCTGGGTGATCTTCTTCAGTGCCGAGAGGTAGTCCTCCAGCTTCCACTCGGCGAGGCAGGCCTTCGTCGAGTCTCCTCGGCCCGTGTACTGGTACATGTAATGCTCGCGTTGGGCGAGCGGAACGAGCCGCCGCCCGAGCCAACAGTTGTACAAGTTCACCGTCTGGAGCCCCTTCTTCTTCAGACCACGGATGGTCTGAAGCATCTCATCGACGACCATCCGCTGGTCGTCGGGGAGCTTGCCGACCTGGAGATGGCGTGGCTCGGAACGGTTGGCTGAGTACCGCGGGATCGCCGCCTCGTCTTCCGGAGTCGCCTCGGTCACGTAGAACCATGACTTTTTCCAGTCGCTCGCTGCTTTGGCCGGCAGCATCAGGTCGAAGAAGGAAGCTTTGGATTTGAGTTGGAAGGTTAAGCCACCCGCGGCTAGCATTGGGCCGCCCGCCTCCTCGCGGCTGATCCGTCCGTGGAACAGATCTTGCCACAAGGGAAAGTAGGGCCGGCAGCCCAAGTAGCACTCGCAGAACGCCACGAAGATGGCGAGCTGCTCGATGCTATGGGGACCCAGATCTGAGGGCTGGATCCCGTAGTAGGCGCAGAAACGCCGGAAGAACAAGGATGTGGGAAACCCTAACCCCCGCTCGAGGTGACTGGTGAAACAGACGAATTCTCTCTCTCGCGGGTTTGGGGTCGTTTCTCCGGCTGCGGGGATACGCTAGCAGCCGGCCCGCAGGATTCCGGCCTCCTCGAAGGAGGCCAGTTGCGCCCTGGTGCACTTGGATCTACCCCAAGGTTCAGTGGAGAGGGCCATGGCTGAGGATTTGTTTGGAGGTCGGAGGATTGCGGGTCGATTGGATCGCGGAATCGAAGGAAGGAAGATGTGTGCGCTCGGAAGAAAAGGTGGGCGGTTGGCTCTGCGATAGCCTACCATTCCCCTTATATAGCGGGAGTTGGCCGCCAAATTAGGGGGCCGTTACCGCGCAATGATTACGCCAAAAGTTACCGTTAAGTTACCTTAACGGCTAGTTTGACCACGCCCGACGGTCCACCTCCTGCCACTCGGCTCGCTAAGTCACTCGCCGAGACCGCGTCCCGTTGGCTCGACTCGCCCAAGACGCAACTCGGCTCGCCGGATTTATTCCTTCATGCAGGAGCCCGCCGACGATTCGACTGGATGCCAACTTGAAGCCGTATACTCCGATTGCCAGCAGCCACCCACGCCTAATCAACGACGGCCTCGGGGACTACTGATGGGGATACGCCTACTGGGGTATACTCAGCGGGACGTTTCCGACTGGGCCAAGTGCTGGCGAGTGGGCCTGCAGAACGGCGAGTGGATCAAAGCCCAGCAAGGTACCAGGCGACTGGAAGTTGAAGGCCCAGGCGAGTAGATAGGCCCAGTCGGTCTAGGTTAAACGATGGCCAAAGTTGTAACCGAATCGGTTGAGATATGTAAACCCTAGGGGAGGTGAACCTATATAAACCTCCCTAAGGGGTGAGTAGAGACACGTTCCCTCATACACCCAAGCAACTCGCCGCCTAGTCGCCGAGTTCGCCCATTGTAAACACATCCATTATACAATCAAGCAGGAGTAGGTCTTTACCCTCCGGGGGGCCGAACCTGGGTAAAACCCTGTGTCTTTGCCCTCATCTCGCACCGCAGATGGCTGGCCGCCCTTGCCCCTTGTTCTACTATTCGCTGCCGATTGCAGCATCTGCCGTGGCCATTCCCACGACATGCAGCGTCACATCAAGAATGCATACCCATGCCTGATATGATGCTGCATTTTTTAGAACAAGCCGCTACTCACTCGGCGCAGCTGAAAAGAAAGACGACGAGATAACTCGCTTGCGCGCCGAGGTGGAGTCCCTCAAGCTCTCTCAGAAGACTAAGTTAGAGAAAGTTGACCAGGAATTCTCCAAAGAGAAAAATCGGCTAGCTCTGCAATTGCAGAAAAATAAATAACTCCTCGAGGCTGTCGAACTCAAGACACGGGCGATGAGCGAGGAGATCACTTGCTTTGAGAAGACCAAGGGTGATTGGGCTCAAGATCTTCAGAGAATGCTGAGCTATATTCACCGTAAGTCTCTGACCGTGGCCGAGTTATCCTTTCCTCTTTCTTACTGTTGACCGATATACTTTTATTTTGCGTAGACCATTTTCCAGAAGCTAAGCCCGTGAGCTCTAGAGCGGTGATTAATGCTCGTGTGCACCGAGGTGTCCCCGCAGATGCGAGCCCAGAGTACTCGATGGAAGACTACTTGGTTGTCGTTGGCGCTGCCGTTGGTCCGATGAAGATTATGGGCAGGGACTTGGTGCAGGAAGCTATCCGGGCCTACCATGTTCTCTGGCCGAATACTTCTGGAACTCCTGATATTGATGAGGTCAAGCTACTGGTGGAAAGATTGATGGCATCCCAGAACTAGTTAAATCTCTGGAGGGAGTCCGCTGGACGAGCTGGTGCTGATATGGCGCTCACAGTCGTTATGTCATGGTACGAGGATATTTCGCTCGATACCTTAATAATTTGCGCACTGGGTCCCGTTGGGTCGAGGATCCAGAATTCGTCGCTCGCCGACAAGCTCGTGCCTTCCAACTTGTTGAGTATGTGGACGTGCATAACTTGATTGAAGGGCCGAGTTTCCTTTCTAACCCGGCGAATGATGTTGAAGTCGAAGATGCCTCTGATGATAATTCGGCCGACCAGGATGAGGCTGAGGTCGACTCGGATGCTTCTGGTGATTCCAGCGCAAGCTCGGATGGGGACGACGACACGCGATCATCCTCCAAAGGGACTGGGCATTCTCAAGCTCAAGCTAATGTTTCTCAATAGCCCCGGGCTTCCCCCGAAGTCGCTCCTGGTTCTGTGGAGGGCTAAGCAACTTTGGCCGAGGTGCCGTCTACCTCAGAGCGCCTAGTGCCTGACCAAGTCGCTGCCCCTTAAGTTCAAAAAACTTTAAGTTGTTTCTTATCCCCGGTATGCCGGGCATATGATGTGTGTGAAACAATTGTCCGACTTTCTGTGTGGTATGAACGTCTTTTGCCTTTTGCCACTGAGGCACATATGATGGTGATCGTTATTATTCTGTCTAAACTGATCTTGTTGGTTTAAATCTTTTCTTTGGTGGCCTTCAATGTGTTTGCATTTGTCCCATCGTAGTTCGGTGTTTAATATTGTCTGACCTTTATAAATTTGATGGCTCAACCATTGTGTCCTTGATCTCTATCCGAGTTATAACTCTCGAAGCCCACATTTGGGGAAAGCGAAATAATATCGTTCTGGGTGCCAAAGTTTAATACCCATCTTTGTAACAAGGGACAATTGTGGGGCAATTCTAGTCAGTTCTCTAGAAATCGAGGTTTTAATGCCTAATTCGAAATAATGGATAATACGTCATAGTCCCCGAGTTCCTTGCTCGAGGTCCTGAAGCTTAACACATAACTTAGGAAAAAATGACATTGGGCAATCCCCGTGTTACTGCTCTAGGTGCCGAGGTTTAACACATCACTCAAAATGCAAAATAATATAGGGAAGTCCCCGAGTTACTGCGCAAGGTGCTGAGGTTTAATACATAATCCGGAATAATAAATAACATAGGGCAGTCCCCGAGTCACTGCTCAAGGTGCCGAGGTTTGATACATATCCTGAAATAAGAAATAACATAGGGCAGTCCTCGAGTGACTGCTCAAGGTGCCGAGGTTTGATACATAGTTGATACTGCGTCCTAAAGCGTCACTTTACAATGTGTCATAGATGACTCCTACGAGTAAAATGGACGAAGTAAAGCTATGTTCCATGGTCTTTTTGATTCTTCGCCGGCTTTGTCTGCCTTGTTCTTTTCTGGTGACTGAGCATCAATTAGGTAATATGCATCATTGTGCAATGCTTTGCTCACAATGAATGGTCCTTCCATGGGGGTGATAGTTTGTGCATGCCAGCCATGCGTTGCACTAATCGAAGAACCAAATCTCCTTCTTTAAACACTCTTGGATTGACTTTCTTACTGTGATATCGTCGCAAGTCCTGCTGATAAATAGCTGATCTTGATAGTGCCAACTCCCTAGCTTCTTCTAGCAGATCGACATCATCTTGACGAGCTATCTCATTTACCTCAGCGGTGGTATACTGGGTAACTCTTGGCGAGTCGTGTATTATGTCGGCTGGAAGCACGGCTTCTGCTCCATATACCAGAAAAAATGGGGTATAGCCTGTTGACCTATTTGGGGTAGTTCTGAGGCTCCATAGTACTGCCGGTAGATCCTCGATCCAACAGCCTGCCGACCTTTGCAGTGGTTCGATGAGTCAGGGTTTTATTCCAGACAATACTAGTCCATTGGATCTTTCTACTTGCCCATTAGATGCTGGGTGAGCCACCGAGGCGACATCTAGTCTTATGTGTTTTTCTTGACAGAATCTAGCAAAAGCTCCTTCAGCAAAGTTTGTACCATTGTCTGTAATAACACTGTGTGGGTAACCATATATCAAGATAATATCTTTGAGCAATTTTACTGCTGTGGGCCCATCTCACTTCTTTATTGGTTTCACTTCAATCCATTTTGTGAATTTGTCGACCATGACTAGGATGTGGGTCATCCCGCCCCAGGCCGGCTTGAATGGTCCCACCATATTTAAGCACCATACAGAAAATGGCCAAGTAATTGGTATCGTTTTTAACTCGGACGATTGCATATGTATCTTGCTGGCATATCTCTGGCAACCATTACATTTTTTCACCAGTTCTTTGGCCTCTTTCAATGCTGTTGGCCAATAAAATGCATGCCTGAATGCTTTGGCCACTAAAGCTCTGGACGAGGCGTGATGCCCGCATTCTCCTTGATGTATATCTAGGAGGATCTCCTGGCCTTCCGCCGAATCCACACATCTTTGCAACACGCTTGTGACGCTCCTTTTATACAGCTCATTATTTATGATTGTCTAAGCTTTAGCTCTTCTCACTGTCTGTCTAGCCAATACCTTGTTATTCGGCAAAGTCGCATCTTTAAGGAAGGAAAATATGGGTCGCGCCCATGTTGGCATGATTTTCTCTGGGATAATCTCATTATCTATTTCCATATTTTCCGCCGACATAACCACTTCGGATTTTTCCATATCCATCCGTGCATCGGCCGGGTTGCCTGGCGGAAACTCCGGGTTACATTCTTTGTCAACTTCCATCGGCATACTCTAGTGATGGTGTTATTGATGGTTTGCTCAGGTGCTCTAGGGCGATATCTGGGGGAATTGATTGCCTGGTTGATCTGAGTTTTGACAACGTGTCTGCATCGTCGTTTTCTGCCTGAGGTATATGATGAAATTCACATCCATCGAAGTATCCACTGAGTTTTTGTGCATGGAATCTATATAAGGCCATATTGGCTTCTAGGGAATCCCAATTTCCTGATACTTGTTGTACTACTAGATCTGAATCTCCGTAGCATAAGATCCGGCGTATCCCAATCTATTTTGCCACCTTTAATCCATGGACTAGTGCTTCGTACTCGGCTACATTGTTCGATGCGGCAAAATGTATTTGTAGCACATATTTCAGTTGATCTCTTTTTGGCGAGGTTAACACTATCCCCGCCCCCAATCCATTCCTCAGCTTGGAATCGTCGAAGTGCATCGTCCAATAATTTGGATCTGGTAATGGTGGCTCATATTGTACCTCGGCCCAATCCACAAAGAAGTCGGCCACAGCCTGAGACTTAATTGCATCTCGCCTATCGAATTGCAGAGCATAAGGTGACAATTCAATTGCCCATTTTGCTATTCTGCCGCTTGCATCTTTGTTGCTTAATATGTCGGCTATGGGTGCTTCACAGATCACTTTGATCGGGTGCTCCTCGAAGTAATGTTTAAGTTTCTTTGCCGACATGTACACTCCATATGCCATCTTCTGATAATGTGGGTAGTTCTGCTTTGAGGCTGATAGTACCTCACTTAGGTAATATACCGGCCTTTGTACTGATTTTTCATCTTCAATTCGCTCCACAACGATCACAACACTTACTACTCTGTTTGTGGCGGCTATGTAAAGTAACATAGGCTCTTTTGACAATGGAGAGGCCAGGATTGGTGCTGTGACCAACATCTTCTTCAGTTCATGAAATGCATTATCTGCTTGTGGTGTCCAAATGAACTTATCAGATTTTTTCATCAGTTGATAAAGTGGTAATGCCTTCTCTCCCAGCCGACATACAAATCGGCTAAGCGAGGCCAGGCAACCTGTGAACTTCTGTACGTCATTTAGACATCTCGGCAATTCCATCCTTTCTACTGCTCTTATCTTAGTTGGGTTGGCCTCTATACCTCGGCTAGATACAAGAAAACCGAGCAGTTTTCCAGCCGGTACGCCGAAGGTGCATTTTTCCAAATTAAGCTTCATTCGGAACCTTCTCAAGTTCGCGAATGTCTGCCGAATATCATCCAGTAGCGTTTTGCTTTCTTTGGTTTTGATAACCACATCATCTACATAAACTTGTACATTTTTTCCTATCTGGTCATGCAGACATTTTTGCATACATCTCTGGTACGTTGCCCCTGCGTTACGCAGGCCGAATGGCATGGTGCGATAGCAATAAGCCCCGTACGGGGTAATAAACACAGTCTTTATTTGATCGGCCGGATTTAACGGTATCTGGTGAAAACCAGAATACACGTCTACAAATGATAACAACTCACAACCAGCGGTCGAATCAATGACCTGGTCTATTCTAGGTAAAAGAAAAGGATATTTTGGAAACACCTTGTTCAGGTTCGTGTAATCAATACACATTCGCCATACGACGGCTACATTTGGATCATCCTTTTTCTTTTCTACCAACACCGGGTTTGATAACCAATCCGGATAAAGCACTTCCATGATGAACCCGGCCACCAGGAGCCGAGCTATCTCATCCCCTATTATTTTTCTCCTGTCTTCGGCGAAGCGGCAGAGATGTTGCTTCACCGGCCTTGCTCCTTTCCTTACATGCAGAGAGTGCTCAGCCAACTCCCTCGGCACACCTTGCAGGTCTTGAGTTGACCATGCAAAGATGTCCCGATTCTCACGGAGGAAGTTGGTGAGCTCGCCTTTCTATTTGGCATCTAGGCCGGCACCAATTGTGACGGTGCGTTCTGGGAACTGCTCATCTATCTGGACTTTTTTCGTTTCTTTGGTCGGCTGGAAAGAAACACTTCCATGTGGGTTGGCCAATGCTGGCATATTCAGTTGGGCCGACTGAGCGAGAGCCGCTACCTCTTGAATCCTTCTTTTTTCTCTTGCGATCACCAATGACTCGGCCAGGTTCGATCCGGCCGAGGCACATTCCACCGACTTCCTGTAATCTCCTGCTACTGTTATCACCCCTTGTGGTCCGGGTAGTTTCATTTTCAAGTAAGTTATGTGGCAGCTGCTCATGAATTTGGCCAATGCCGGCGCTCGAGTAAAGCATGATAACAACTCTCTAGATCCACCACCTCAAACTCCAAATTTTCTGCTCTGCAGTTATCCCTTGTGCCGAATAACACATCTACCAGAACCTTCCCAATGGGTTCGCACGAAAGTCCCGGCACTATTCCATGGAACGTGGTTCTCGTGGATTGCAACATATTCTCTGATATTCCGAGTTTATGAATTGTATCCTTGTACATGATATTGATACTACTCCCATTGTCAATGAGTACTTTTGAAAATTTCACATTAATGCTCGGTCCGACAAATGTCGGATCTAGTACGAGTGCGTACGACCCCGGATTTGGCATTATTTTGGGATGATCCTTTATGCTCCAGGTTACTTCTTGATCTGACCAAGGCACATATCTTGGTACTGCCGGCATAACTGCATTTACTTCCATATGCCGGCGCTGTACACTTTGCATCTCCTGTTGTTTTGTTGTGAACACGCAATATGATTGATGATGTTCCCTGTAATCATTGCGTCCATTATTTCCGGGGTTTGTCCTTCCATCGTGACCCTGATTTATCACTTGATGCACTGCATCTCTCCGGTCTGAGTTATCATACCTCGTGGGAGGAGGGGGTAACATTAGTTGCTGTGCATTTGCTCCAGTCAACTGCGGCTGCTGCTGCAGATGTGCCTGGTGGGAAGGTGCTTGCATACCCGCCGGGTTACCCATTGCATTTTTCATCCAGGCGCATTGCCGAGTTGTATGGTTGGCCGGCTTGGCCGGGTTTGGAGTATGAAACTTACACGGTTGATCCAACATGGACTCAAACGTGTACTTCGGCCTTTCCTGCCATTGCTTCTTCTGTTCTGGTGTCCATTGTCTCTTTCCTTCATTCCTTGGAGTCCATTGCTGAGGACCATTCTTCTGCTGCTGGTTGTTTCCGTGACTCGGCTGATCTTGCACTACCGCTGCCACCTGATTGGAGGCATATCTGTAATCCGGTCTTTCCTCTCTTCTTCTTCCTCTGAACTCATTACGCCTTGATGATCCGGCCGCATCTATTGCATATTGATCTTGATGCTCCCGATGATCTGCCGACATCAGCTCTGGTTGCGTCGGATCTCCTAACGCATACGAATCCGCTATCCTGATGGTTTCTGCCAAAGTGGTTGGCATATCTCTTTGCAGTTGCTGCCACAAAACACTGGCATAACGACATCCTTGAGCGAACCAAGCTATCACTTGTGATTCTATAAATCCCTCGCATGAATTCCTAAGGTTACACCACCGAGTTAAGAATTCTATGTCTGTCTCATTCGGCCTTTGCTTGCACATGGCTAGCTGATGCGGCCTGTTTGGCCTTTTGTAAGTACTCGTGAAGTTGCTGACAAACATCTCTTCAAAATCCAACCAACAGTTGATACTGCCTGGAGGCAGATTATTCAGCCATACTCTAGCTGGCCCTTCCAGCATTTGCGGGACATATCTTACTGCCCATCGCAAGTTTCCGCTTGCTACTTTTACAGAAGTGGCATAATCAATCAACCAATCCTGCGGTTTGGTGCTCCCATTGTATGTTTTCGTACCTCTTGCCAGCTGAAAGTTCGGCACTGGCGGCTCGCCCATGATCCGTGGTCCAAAACATGTCGGACCCGGTGGACCCTGCTCTTCTAACAACTCGGACCGGTACAGCCGGTCCAGTTTTACTCTTGCATCACTTGATGGCAAATCTCTGTACATAACTCTTTCCTGCATTCCATAGTGGTTATTTCCACCACGAACCGGATATTCCATCTCGGAATAACCATCATTGTACCTCTCATTCACCTGATTGTGGCGAGCTGGTCTCACTTCTCTTTCTTGTCGAGGTTCATATCTCGGTTGAGGATTAGGCGGCGGATCTCTCCTTCCTTCTGCCGGGATATTATTCTCGTGATTCCTCTTCCGAGATCTCCATTACCTCGGCTTCCATTGCCTTTGTCGGCACGGTCAGGGTTTCTTTCGCCACTGTTACCTCGGCTTCCATTGCCTCTGTTTTCATTTGCTTTTCCGGCTACTGCCGGATCTTATGGAACAATTTGCTTATTCCTTTTTCCCGAAGTTACCACTTTGTCTTTCCACGCATTGTTTCCGGGTGAGGATGCTGCTGCCACGGATAGGGCGGGTGCTGCACCAGCCGAATGAACCATTCGCGAGGCACCAGCCCTTGCCGGGTCTGCCTTGAGCATTTCCTCATTCTTCTGGTTCGCAATGCGCACCAGCTCATTCACTCTTTCTTGCTGCTTCTGCCGGGCTTCGCCGGTCAGTCCTTCTAATTCTAGTGCAGCGGCATTTGCCGCCCTTAGGTTCTTTGCCGGGGTACTATACCTCGGCACGCCTAGATCGACTGAATCTGCCTTATGAGTCTCCTGCTCTTTATTGATATCATCCATGAGGTTCTTCCCTCTCAATCTTAGTTCATCAACCCGCTCGGGGGCGACATCAAGCTTGTTTTCCTTAGCATATTCTCGCAGGGTCCTTTTTAAGGACTCCCCCAATGCCGACACCTTTTTTGCCTCTACCAGTACTTTTTTCCTGGTTTCCTCTAATTCTGCCTGAGCATTAGCCGGATCAAGTATCGGCGCTACAGGTGTAGTCAGATTATCTATAGTTGCCTGGAGAATATTTTCTGGTCTTTCCAGAGGTGGCCATCTTACCCTTGGTGCCATTGGGGTCGTCTCCTGCACCTCGGCTGGGTTGGCTGCTGAAGGATCTACCTCGGTGGGCGATGGAGCTGCCTGCTTTGTGGTCACCTGCACACCCGTCGCCGGATCCTTGCTTGATCCGGCGCCCGCTGCTCCCGCCTGCACCCCGGATGCGACCATCACCTCGACGCTGCTGACGGGGCGCTCTCCGCGCGGACCGTTCGCGGCGCTAAGGGGGGGCTCTCCTGCAATAATAACTTGGTGAGGATAAATGCCGGAGGTGTCGATGCCGACGTAGATCTGGTGCATGCCCAAGTTGATGAAGACGCCATTGCGCGAAGGAGCTTTTCCCCTGAAGCTGTCTGCATTATCGCTGACATAGTCACAGAGATCAAATCTCCGGACTAAGCCAGAGACAACGCGCTCGCCTGTGTTGATGAAGTTTCCCGTCCGGATCATGACTCCACCTAGCACCGCTGCTGGCCCCACAGTGGGCGCCAACTGTCGTCGTGGTGGCACGGCAGATGCCATGGGTAGGCTAAAGTTTGGGGCCAATGGATACTAGTGGGATCTGGGGAGGGAAGATGTAGCTGATTCTACACACAAATGAATAGCACACAAATCTTTATTTCTCCTCCTCTGAGATACAAGTGCTCCTTGAGCTATATACAGGAAGAGAATAGGAACTTCTACTAGCCTAACGGTACGAAGATGAGCCGATCCCCTTCTCAGAGTCCAGGCCTCTCCTTATAAAGGGGCGTCTTGGCTCCTCTAGGGCTGACGTGGCAAGCATATTCGAAGAATATGCTTGTCCAATATAGTAACTCGGCGGCCTCCTTTCCGTGTCGCCCTTCTAATGACGGCAAGGTTTCAGAGAACCCCACCTGCATGCCTCGGGCTCTAGGACTGTCACCTCCGTGACCTCCTTCTGCCATTCTGCCGCTCTGCGCCTTGTCCTTTGTGTTTGGCTCTGTTCAGATCCATCCTAGCTTGTGACTAGGGTTTGCCTATAGGCACTTCCTTCTCCTGCAAGCTTCATGTCATTCGGCCCTGCCTCGCTTGACTCGGCTTGACCTTCACCTGCATTCAGATTATTCGGGCTGACCCGGCCGACTTAAACAGTACGTCGGCCGGGTAACGTATTGATCTTCTCATAAGTGTCCTGCTCTCGCTTACCTCGGCCGACCTTTACAGGATTGGGCCGATTTAGACAGTGACTCGGAATTTGGACGGGGAACTTCCTTTCGTCTTTCCCCGTCCTGACCCTATCCGGGGTCACCTCCCCAACAGATTTCCTGACAGAAACGGATTGAAACGAAAACATGACGAGGACACGATGCACGAACCTCGGGGGTCTGGGGGTTATATATTACGAAGTTTCTAGGCATAAGGAAGGTTCTGGTACGGAAACGAGGCGGAGATGGAGTTCGAGGGTGGCACACCCCCTCCAGGCGCGGTCAGGCTGGGCTCGCGCCTGGGTGGGTTTGTCCACCCCGGACTCCGGTTCCTCCTTTATTCCATTTTGTAGTCCTCCTTACGTATTAAAAACATCAAAAATATAAAAATATTGGGGTTTCACGAACCTTCTGTTTCACCCCTTTTACCTATTCAAAGACGAACTCTGCAGTTTCCTTTTCTCCTTCTCCTGAAAATTTCCTTCAAACAAAACCCTTGCACAAACTCAAACACAACATTAGTGTAAGTAAAAACAATAAACCTTTGGGTACACACTTTCAACTGAAAACCCATCAACAAAAAAGCTTCTGTAAGAGGTAAATGCAAATAATGGCAGAAATTTGTCAAAACAGACCAGCAGGTAAAGATTGATTTTTTCTAAAACCTTATGTTGCTCAAATCAAAAAGTGTAGAACTGATGAAAGTTGGGTAACAACTTGGAGAACAAGCTCACAAAAATTTAGCTCCATCCGAAGTACTGAGCTTCCTCATGAATTTTTACAATACAACACAAAAATATGTCCCAGGATAGCCACTTTTCACAACTCCTCTACTTCACAAAAGTAGCTAGACTTGACACAAAAACCAAAACAAAAAGGATAAGGAGCGGTTATTACTGAGGTCATAACTTCCGAGACACGGAAAAACTCTTGGGTTATCTCCCAACAAGTACTTTTCTTTAATGCCTTTAAGTTAGGCTTGAAACTTTCAAAGATGCTCACATAGGATATATATATATATATATATATATATATATATATATATATATATATATATATATTTGAAGTGAAAGAGAGCATCAAGAAGCAAATATCCAACACACTTGAGTCTAACCCACTTCCTATGCATGGGGGTGTCATGATAAAATGAATTGTTGAAACAAAAAGCCACTAGCATAGGAAGACAAAACAAATGCAACTTCAAAGCTTTCAGCATAAAACGGGGAAACTTAACATCATTGAGATGCATAAAACCATGTTTCCCTCTCTCAAAATTACTTTGAGTAGCACTTTGAATAAAGTTGACAATATAACTGTCATTGGAAACAACTTTATCATCAGAATAAGGATACTTATAGTCACCAAAAAGAGGTCCAAGGTCATAGACTGGATCAATAGAAGCAAGTTGTTTCATCCTGAAATCTTTATTAGGCAAGCTATTTTCACAAGGAGCTTTAGCAAAATTGGAAAAGTTAAACTCATAAGAATCTCCACCAAACTTAGTTAAAACTTTCTCCTTCTTACAATCAATAATTGCCCCATAAGTGTTCAAGAAAGGTCTACCAAAAATGATAGAACAAGTTTTGCTAGCTGCTGAATTAAGGACTAGAAAATCAGAAGGATACTTAATCTTACCACAGAGAACCTCCACATCTCTTACAATGCCAATGGGGCAAATGGTTTCCTTCTTAGCAAGGTGGATAACCACATCAATGTCCTCAAGCTCACAAGGACCAATCTCATGCATAATTTCCCTGTAAAGCTCATAAGGAATAGCACTAGAACTAGCACAATATCACATAAACCATAGTAGCAATGATCACCAATTTTAACAGAAAGCACAGGAACACTAGCTTTTCTAGCCTTACTAGGATGAGAGATAATATTAGAAGCGTCTTCACAGAATACAATGTGCTCATCCTCTATATTTCTAGTGATAATGTCTTTCACAATAGCTACCACAGGATCAATATCAATAAGCTCATCAGACCCCACGGTTTTCTTTGCGCTTTTGCTAACCACATTAGCTATAATAGAATGTTCCCTTAGCTTGGAAGGAAAAGGGATTTTCTCAACATAAGGTTCAGGCAAAAAAGGATCAACGGTACAAACCTCTACGCTGTCAGGAACATTGGTAACAATGTCTTTATAAGGAGCATGGTACTTGTCCCACTCTTTCTTGGGAATTTCAATATAAGAGGCAAAGGCCGTAAAACATTTTGCAAGAACTTGAGGATCAAGACCAAACTCATAGCTAATATCACGAAAGTCATCAGTTCCCATAAAAGATTTAATGCATTCATAATCATAATTTATACCTGACTTTCTTCCTTTGTCATTCTCCCAAGATTCAGTGTTATCTTGAATACGGTCTAAGAGATCCCATTTAGCTTCTTCCTTCATACATGTGAATGATCCAGCACAAGAAGCATCTAGTAAATCTTTATCATGAAGAGAAAGCCTAGCATAAAAGTTTTTGAAAAAAATATTGTTAGGGAGTTCATGAATAGGACATTTAAGCATTAGTAACTTCAATCTCCCCCAAATTTGATCTGTACTCTCTCCATCAAGAGGCCAAAAGTTATATATAAGATTTCTATCCTTATGAATTTCACTAGGAGGATAAAATAAAGAGAGATGCCATCTCCTCCCATTCCATGGATTGTCTATTCTTCAACAGCTTATACCATTCTTCAGCTCTCCATTTCAAGGATATGGACAGTAACTTCTTCTTCACCTGTTCAGTTGTGATACCTGCACACTTAAACAACCCGCATAATTCATGGAGAAAAAGCAAGTGATCACCAGGATGGACTGTTCCATCCCCTAAATAATAATTATCCATAACACGATTAACGATACTTGTAGGTATCTTAAAAGGATCTATCTCAAGAGGTGGTGGTTCATCTACTACCCTAGCAGTGGTAGTAGTTTTCCCAAACAGAAAACGAAGTGGTTTATCCATATTGGAAACAAAGTAATAAGCAGTAACAAAAGCAATACTCACAGTAAAATTTTCCCTTACTAGTTCCACTCTTCAGTAGCGCTTCACTCCCCGGCAACGGCGCCCGAAAATAGTCTTGATGACCCACAAGTATAGGGGGTGTATCGTAGTACTTTCGATAAATAGGAGTGTCGATCCCAACGAGGAGCAGAAGGTGCTGAACAGTGGTATGGTGCAGGAAATCCCTGTGAATACTTAGCAAATGGATTTTTAGTGGTTTTCTGATAAGGCAACAAAACAAGGAGCAAGTAGCAAAGACAATGAACAAATGGAGAAAGTGGCCCAATCCTTTCTTAGCAAAGGACAAGCCGGTGGAAATACTTATAAGGACCAAACGTTCTCGAGGACACATGGGAATTCTGTCCTTTCGCTTCAAATAGCTGAGTACTCTTCTTTGGTGTTTGTAAGTGTTGTGTGGGTGAACCTGTGCTAATGTACCGACCTTACTTGGACTAATACATACTTGTGATTAAACCCCCAAACATCCGTAACTATAGGAAAGTAATTAAGATATAAATCTAACCACAGCCTTAAACTCTGAGATCCTACACTCCCTTGTGCAAAGGTGTCCTAACGGGGGTTCATGTTTCTGTCACTCCGGCAACCCCACAATTAGTAGCCAAATACACAATGCATTCCCCTAGGCCCATAAATGGTCAAGTATCATGTAGTCGATGTTCACATGACACCACTAGAAGAATAGCACCACAACTTAAATACTAAACCATTAAATAATAACTCAACACAGATTCACTACTAACAACATGACTTCTCCCATGTCCTCAAGAACACAACGAACTACTCACAAAACATCATATGGATCAAGATCAAAGATGATATAATAATGGATAACAATCTGAACATAAACAATAATCCAATGGTTCCACTCACAAGCATCAACTACAATAGTAATCAACACCGGGAAAGTTTCCCCTAAGAACTAAAGCAATATCCAACACAATTGTTACAGCGGGACAGAGTGGTGATGATGGTTCTGGTGGAGATGATGGTGTGGATGATGATGATGATCCCGATGAAGCCTAACTTGACGACGGTGTTGATGGCGACGGTCTCCCCTCTCCGGGAAGGAATTCCCCCGGCAGAAATCTGTCTGCCGGAGAGATCTTTCTCTCTCGATGTTTTACGCCCCCTAGAGGCGGCAAAAATCTATCTTTGGTTGCTATCCGAGGCTTAGGGTTTCATAGGGAAGATATAGGCGAAGGGGCAGAGTCGGGAGCCGGGAAGGTGGGCCACACCTGCCCTAGGCGTGGCCTAGGGTGGGCCCGTGCCTAGGGGTGTGTGGGCCCCCTGTGGCCCCTCTTCGCTCCTCCTTCTGGCTTCCTCATTCTTCTGGAGAAATAATATTTTTCTGGTATTCTTCTGATCTTCGCGAAATTGCACCGAAACGCCTTCTTTTCCATCAGAATCCAGACTCCGGCAGTCCATCCTCCAAGAATCATCCAACATGCATAAATATATGAAAAGACATAAGTAATACCTCATAATAAGACAAATATTAACGAATATAGGCAAATTATGATATATAATGGTGATGCAAATTGGACGTATCAGGGTACACTCTCTCCAACACTTTGATGAAGGTGATATTCCTTATGGTAAGCCTCCTGATCAATTCTTAGAGGAACTTGACATTTTTATTGTTAAGCAAGGTAATTTTAATAAACAAGTTCAGAATCATTTATTGGAAAACTCTAGAGCTATTAAGGAGTTGAAAGATATTGTGGAAAGAACTTCTAATGATATTAAAATTCTTTGTAAACACTTTCAAATGGTTCAAAGTTAACTTGATCAACTTGCTAAGGTACAAAAGGATATGCTAGTTAATGCTTCAGGAGATAAACATGCTTATGGAATTAGAACTAGGAGTGGTATAGCTACTCAAGATCCTTTATATCCTGAAGGACACCCTAAAAGAATTGAGAAGGATTCTCAACAAGGTGAGACTAGTGGTAGTCCTCGTAAAAGGAAGAAAAAGAAACATAGAATAGTTGATGAACCACTTGAACCTGCTATAAATCCTAATAGTATATTTGTCTTTGATGCTGAAACTGAGAGTGGTAATGATAAAAATGATGCTCCTAATAAGGAGGAAGTTGAGGAAGAACCTGAGAAGCACACTAAGAACACTAGGTACACTAAGGAAGATTTTATTGCTAATAAACATGGTAAAGAGAGAAAACCTTCGGTGCAGAAACCTATGTTTTGTGAGTGAATGAAACCTTTATTTTTGCAAATTCCTTCCACTGATGCTATTAAGTTGCCTCCTTATTCAAAGTATATGAAGGATATTGTCTCTAATAAAAGGAAGATTCCTAATGAGGAGATTTCTACTTTGCTTGCTAATTACTCCTTCAATGGTAAGGTTCTAAAGAAACTTGGTGATCCAGGTATACCAACTATTCCTTTCTCTATTAAGAATAATTATGCTAGAACTGCTTTATGTGATTTGGGAGCTGGAGTTAGTGTTATGTCTTTTTCTCTCTATAAGAGACTCCAGCTAGAAAAATTGATAACAACTGATATAGCTTTGCAAATGGCTAATAAGTCAACTACTATTCCTGTTGATATATGTGAGGATGTTCCTATTCAAGTAACTCATAATTGCATGGTTTTAACTGATTTTGTTGTGCTTGAAATGCCTGAAGATGATAATATGCCTATTATTCTTGGGAGACCTTTTCTTAATACTGCAGGTGTTGTCATCAATTGGAATCAAGGAAAAGTAACTTTTAATATTAATGACAAAGAGCATACTATCTATTCCCCCAAGAAGGTTGCTAAAAGCTATTGCCTGAATTCCATTGAAAATATTGAGAGCGTCAAGGTTGGAGAAATATATTGTCCCATTCCACAAGAAAATTTTGAAACTATTATGATTGGGACCATTGCTATCAAGTATGAGGTAACATAATCACCTTGTGGATTGAAAGTTTTTTTTCATATAAGATTGTTTTGGTAACAATACTTGATCAACCTTGTTAACAAAAGGATTTTTAATGAACAAAATAATGTTTTCACGGTGGTTATACTTGCTTTCTTTTACTTTTCTCCTTCCTAGTCTTTGCCTTTTTTTGCTAGCTTTGGTTTTGTTAGTTGTTTGTTTGTTAGAGTTTCTTAGAGCTCCTGTAGTTTGGCTTTTGGTTTGCTTTTGCTCCTTCTGAAAAAACTGTTTCTGCGAGAAAATCAATTTTCATTTCCTGAAAATTGGCCAAAAATAAAGTTTCTCAAAAAATCCCAGAAAATTCAAAATAAAATTTTCCTCGAAAAAGGGGCCACCTAGGCCACCACACCCATGGTATGCGCGGCCTACCTATGGGTGGCGCCTTGCGGGGGGGGGGGGGTCTGGCCCACTTGGGCCCCTTCAAGGTGCTCCCTCACAACCATCTTCTTTCTCTCTCCCTCTCTCAAAAAATACGAGAAAACTTGCTCAAGCTCGAGTTCTTGCTATTCTTACTCGCAATTTTCGATCTCCTTGTTTATCCCATCTTAAGTGCTGATTTTTGGAGGGATTGCTCCTTGGTATGTGCCTCCCCCACTTGTCCAATTAGATTTGTGATTGGTAGATTGTATCTTGAGCATTTTGCTGCTATAGGTGTCAGGTTGTTTGAGCTTGCATGCTTGTTCTATACTTAGAAACTTTATTTTGATGCATGTGTATCCCTCTAGCAAGTTCCTATAGTAGTTGCTCACTGTTTATCAACCTAGAAATCACTTGGTTTGATGGTTGTCTAAAATTTCAACAAGGAAAGATGAGTGCTTATCCACTGAACCAATATGATTTGATGGTGCCTGAGCCAATGAAGGTTCATAGTGAGGAAGGAGTCTTCCCTTCCGTTTATCCATGCCATGAATTCATGAGAACTGCGGGGATCCTCCAAGATTTTCAGACTATTGTTACCAATGCAGGGTTGGAGCACTTTGTTGAAGGTGAACCCTTTCGATATGTTAAGCTAACCATGGCATTTGTGCAGGACTTTCGGTTCACTTGGTCTACTTCTAACCCCATGGTCCATTACAAAATATATAATATATCTGTCGACCTGCCTTTTGCTGATTTCTATGCAGCAATTAGAGTACCTCAGTGGGGATCTTGTGAGAAGATCAAGGAGAGGCCCAAGTCACTTATGGATTTGTATGCTGAGATCTGCCAAGGTTTCGACTTCTCAAAGGAAAGTGGTAAAATTCGGAACATTCAGTTCCCAACCATTAGATATTTTGCCTATTTCATTACCAAGTGTGTTCTTGCTAGAAAGATTGCTAGAAGGTTATCTTCTTTTGATCTAGCTTTTATCGCAGATGCTTTGAATAGGAATAGATCTTATAGACTGGTGCTCTGATAGCTCGCCGTCTCACCACCAACTGCGAGAAGGGTGGAATTTGTGGAGGTCTCATTGCTTCTAGGTTGCTAGCTTTCCATGGTTTAGAGCCTCACTATTCAGATTATCAGTTCCCCATAGAAAGGCTTGATCTTGAATCCATGATTCAGCATGGTTTTGTTTCCTTTGGGGCTAATGTGAGAAGTATACCATTTGAATTATCTTTTGCCCAGCAAGGACGGAGAAAGGGTAGGACTGAGAAAATAGTTTATTTGCCTGCACCTGCTTTGTTTAATTTTGATAACAGGCAAGGATGGTCGCTCACGGAGGAGTTTGACACATATGTGGTGGAGCTCTCCCAGCAAGAGGATAATGTTGGAGAGGGTGCCTAAGTTGATTCGGTTCAACCCTCCAACTCGAGAGAGTCTTCATACCAGCTGCCTTCTTATGATTGGGGCGCGTCTTCTTCTTCATCACAAGCGCCTGACTACGATCATTCCTATGATGACCCACCAGTTTGGAGTTACTACCCGCGCTATTGAGCCCACTTAGGCCAAAAGCCTAAGCTTGGGGGGAGGTATACCGACATCACACTCATATATATATCATGTTCGGTCGGTTCTTTGTATATCCATTGTTTCGTTTTATTTTTGGTTCTTGTTGCTTCTTTCTCAAAAACAGAAAAATACCAAAAATATTTTCGTTGTTTCTCTTGGTTTGTTTCTTTGTTTTGGTTTGCCTTAAAATAAAAAAATCCAAAAAGATTTTGCTTTGTTTGCTTCTTGTTTGGTTTGCTTTTCTTTATTTGCTTGTTTCTAAAAATCGAAAACACCAAAAATATTTGTTGTTCTTCTCTAGTTTTGTGAGTTCTTTGCAGGGTCCAGCCGTCCTCAGTGGAGTTTGGTTTCATGTTATTATTCAAGTCACACAAGTGAAGGGCAATAATGAAGATTAAGACAACTCGAGGTGTGGTAAGAGGCCGGTAACAAACTCTATTTGTTTCATTTTTGTACATATACTCATCATTGTGAGCATGCTTAGCCTGTTTTTGTAAGTTGTATGTCATTATGGATGCTTAGTAGTTCTTGCTTGCTTGTGATTAGCTCCAGCTTGCTAATAGTTTGTAGCATGTCCTATGAATGTTTGCTTGCATTGTTTTATTCATACTTTGGTATTATATTGTGGTATCCTCCTCTGACTGTTCATATGAATCGACTTGGCACATGCTCACGCATGCATATGACTAATCAATAGTCAGTAAGCCTCGATGATTTATTTTGCCTCAGAGTTCTTGTATCACTTTCATGCCATAATTAGTCCTGTTTTGTTGCAAGCATGATTATGACAGTTATTGCTCTCTCGTTTGTCGCTCTCTCTCTATTGCTAGCCTTCACTTGCACTGAGTTTGAACTCTACCTTTGCTTCCAACTCCCAAAACCAATATTGCCAACAGTGTCCACCATACCTACCTATTAGCATCATTTTCTATTTCAGTGCATATTCTATATGCCATGTTTTCTTCCAAATAAAATGTTTGTCTGTTTTGAGAAAGTTAGTTAGTAAAGCTCTCACGAACTTGAAGGCACAATTTATTCCTTGCGCTTAATAATCCTGAACCACTATGTCCTGTCCATGAAAGTTATATGCTTGCAAATTATATGCTAGGAGTCAGCAGAATCGTGCTGTCATGGGGAACGCTTTCAACACTTTTTGGATATCTCATCCAGTTGATACCTTGCTCTTTTGTTTGCGGATGTCGACAATGTGAAATAAAAGGGGAGCTTGTGAGTTCATGGAGTCTATACATTGTGTTAGAGAAACGCCTGGGCCGCTAGCCTAAGCCATGCCTAATCATGGTGGAAACTTGCAGCATGAACATAATGAGCATCTATGCAAGGGGTACCGCGTTGGAGGTTCTCTATGATATGCATGTATTTACAATAACAAGAACTTACAGGTAACCAAAGTTGAGTAGCATGCGGTGCGGCCCTCGTACTCAAGGGACTTGGTATTTCCAGTTTATGGTCTGTCAAGCATATGATTCAGAGTGGACCTCACTTTCACCTTAACCACATGAAGATGCCTATGATAGGGGCAATGAGAGCTCAAAGATAATGAGTACCTTCCTTTCAGCATTTGGAAGCCTTTCAAACTTTACAAAACCATTTTCACAACCTTGTTGAGTCACCACTTATTCTATGAGCACCTTCTTGAGAGCATAGTTGTAATTCTTGTGTTTGTTCCAAAACTTGGTTAATTATGTGATGACTTTGATGCTTGTATCTCTGATATCTTTACTTCTAGTCTCCACTTGAAATTCAGAGGTGCCTTGGCATTTATATTGTGCTCTACAAACAAAGGCAAGCGAGATACCACTCTATCATACCTTACTATGAGCATTGCAATGTTGCTTATGTTTATGTTTCATGCTACTTATTATTATTGAGTTGGTTTCTCTTCATTGCTTGCAATGACTATTGAGTAGACTTAGTTGCATACTCTTTATTATGAATTGTCTAAGCATCTACTCCTGTGCTGAGAATATTTACATCATATGAAGCAAATGTGTTCGTGAAAGTTCTTTTATCGCACTCAGTTTTTCAACTGAATTGCTTGAGGACAAGCAATAAGCTAAGCTTGGGGGGAGTTGATACGTCCAAAATGTATCTACTTTCCCGAACACTTTTGCTATTGTTTCTCCTCTAAACTTGTGTGATTTGGATATAACTAACATGGACTGACGCTGTTTTCAGCAGAATTACCTTGGAGTCAAGTTTTTGTGCAGAAATGAACTATGAGGAAAAATCCTGGAAAATATGCCAAAAATTATATTTTAGTAGAAGATCCACGGAGCTAGAAGACGAGACGAAGAAGGGGCCTGGGGGCCCACACCCCTGCCAGGCGCGGGCCCACCTCTGGCCACGCCTAGGGGGTGCAGCCACCCCAGGCACCCCCCTCGGCCTCCCTCTGCGCCTATAAGTTTCCTCTTGACCTAAAAACCGAGGGGGGTTCGATAGTTTTCCAGAAAGAGTTCCGCTCCTCCTCCGCCACCAAAAACCAAGATTCAGATCCAGAAACTCCGTTCTGGCACCCTACAGGGACAGGGAATTTGGAGAGGATCATCGCCATCGTCATCACCAACGCATCTCCATAGACCATTAATGTTTCCCTCATCCATGAGTGAGTAATACCCCGCTGTAGGCTAGGGGATGGTAGGGATTGGATGGGTTCTATCATGTTGACGAGGTTTGATCTCATCAATGCCCATTGTTATGGACTTGGGTTTTGGAGAAGATGGGGATGCTGGAGATCGTGGAACAGTTAGCAAACAAGCAACACGGGGACACAAGGTTTACCCAGGTTCAGGCCCCCGGAGGGAAAACCCTACTCCTGCTTGTCTTCTCTTGATTACGGCGGAACCGAAGGTTACAGGGGTGCGCAGATGCAATCTGGCGTGGAGGTGTGTATGCGAAAGTATGAGTCGAGAGATCTAGGTCGTGCCCTTCTGGCCTTTATATAGACTTAGGCAGGTCCCGGGCATAGTCCTAGTCGGTTACAGGTTCTAGGGCTTTACCCCTTTGAATTTCCTATCTACTCTAGTCTTGCTCTCCAAGGATCCGAAGGCACCATGGGCCTGGGCCACCCGAAAGTATTCATGGGCCGACGTACTTTTGCCGTGGGCCTTCCTTGGGCTGGACTAGGTATGCTGAGGTCATTCACCCGCGGGGTATAACCATGTCAGTAGCCCCCGATTGATCAGTCGAATCGTAGATTCGGCTGAGGACTCTTCAATCCTTTGGGTGCAACTATGTATTTCAATAGTTCGTGTGTAGGGATTGTTGATGCGTGTGCCTGACTCACCCGACGGATCAGGGTCAATTAACTGTCTTAGGACGAAACGACACGATCTTCCTCATGTTCGAGTCCCTCAACTCGAAACTGGAACATATGCTGGCGTAATTCGACTCAGGACGCGGAGGACTTACAGGAGTTGAATTCCAGTGAATTTAATTGATGTACCCAACGCGTCCGTCGGGATTTTTCATCGCGCCTGTTGGCACAGGTTTTATACTAGCAGAGCGCAGTCATGTGCGTTGCCAGGCCATCAGACGATATCTGTAGGTCTTATCTTTGTGTCGTAGACACATCATCCGAATGTTTATCACCGCGGAGGTGTTTCGGGTGGCCAAGGAGAACGTTTCTCACTTAGCGTTTTATTGGGGCAGAGCTGCCGAAAAGTTTTCGCATACTGATCCGAAAGATCATAGTCGAAGAATTCATAGGGTGCGCGACCAGCACTCCCTATGGGAGTAGCCCCCGAGTGTCTGTTCGAGTCGTAGACTCGACCGGAGACTTTACTTCGAACATTGTTCAGTTGTTAAGTCCGTAGGACACAAAAATTTTCGGATGCTTAAATCCATCCTCCCTATGGGAGTAGCCCCCGAGTCCGTAGTGGAGTCGTAGACTCGACGTAGGAGTCGAAGAAAGTAGTTCGTTTTATTCATCTTTCGGGTGCACGGCCAGCGCTCCTAATAGGAGTAGCCCCCGAGTATTTGATCGAATCGTAGATTCAAGTGAGTACTCCTAGCTTTGAAGCCGAAGAAATTGTAGTTGTTGCTAGTATAGCTTTTGATGACATCAGTGCTGACGATCGATGACCTCAAGCGTCTGCTATGCTAGAGGTGACTTGACTGGACGAACGTGGGTCCCACTTGCTAACCTTGAATTGACCGGTCACGCGTTGGCATGGAGATAATTACGGCGTCGCCTCGATTTCCGTGCGTACTGGACGGCGTGGTAACGACGGTTCGTTGTGATGCTGACACGTGTATGGTTAGATCTACCGTTGGCGTTAGGTCTTCTGGATGGACGGCTGCCGTGCGTCGTCTTCGTCGTTATAATCATTGGGGAAAGCTACAGTTTGTTTTCACCGCATCAGTTCTTGTTTTCACTGCCTCCTTGTGCTCTAGCGATTCTTGCTGCGCGCTGGGATTTCCTTCCAAATTTCCATCTTCCCTTCTGCGCTTTCACCGCCGGCGCCGCAGTAGCGCGATGGGGAAACCGAAGAAATCATCATCTGCAGTTGGTACCAGCGCCGCCGGAGGAAAGAAAGGCGCCACCGCTACCCGTGTCACCGACGGTGGTTGGCGGCGATCAGAGACGCGGGAGAGTGATCTCCGCAAGCTTCGCGAGCGGGGTTTGATCCCGCAAGATAGGGAGGCCGTCAGAATCCCCGGCAACGAGGTAATCCCCCGTCCCCCCGCTGGGTATCGGGTTATGTTTCTTGCCTTCGTTAGGCGTGGGTTTTCCTTCCCAGTCCACGACTTCCTTCGTGGGCTGCTCTTTCTCTATGGCATCCAGCTGCATCATCTTTCGCCCAATTCTCTTCTTCACATTGCTTGTTTCATCACTTTTTGCGAGTGCTGGCTCGGCATCGAGCCGCATTTTGGCCTCTTCCGGAAACTCTATTCCGTGAAGAGGCAATCCGGTTCGGATGGTGTGTATCCCATTGGGGGTTGCATCATCTCCCTCAAAGCCAATATTCTCTTCTTTTCTTTCTCTATGTCCGAATCTGTCTAGTACTGGCGGAGGCGGTGGTTTTACATTCGCGGCTCTACAGTTGATGGGCAGCATTTTGGTCTTGCTCCTTTCGACCCCTCCCAGATACTCGAGCCGAAAAGATCCTGGAAAAACCAGATCTTGGATGGCGAGACAGAGGAGATAGAGGCCCTTTACCGTCGGGTGGAGGATCTCCAGTTGATTCCGGAGAAGGAAGTGAACGGCGTGGATATTATCCGCACATTTCTCGAGCGTCGGGTGCAGCCTCTCCAGGCGAGGGCGCACCCGATGTTTCTTTATTCTGGGCGCCGTGATCCGACGAGGGTTTCGGCTGAGAAAATCTCCGAGGGAGATCTTGACAGGGACCTTCGCTTGCTGCTGAAGTTCAAGGCCGGAGAAAAAATCCCGGGGAAGTCGCTGAATCCTCCGTTTTCTTTGACGCTGGCCGTTCCGCAGGTGTAGATTCGTGCGCGTAGCGCTTTTTTTCGACTGCATATTTGTTTTCCTTGGTTTGCTAACAAAGTACCTTATTTTTGCAGAGCTTCAAGGTGCCGGGCATGGTGCCGCCATTGCCTGAGTTATTTCCGAATGCTCCGGATAATGACGTGGTGGATTCCGTGTCCGAGCTGCCGTCGGCGCGATCTCCGGCGGAAGATGCCAACGAGTCGAGCGAGGACCACACGCCCAAACGATCGCGGAGCTCCAGCGAGTCTTCGGATGCCTCGACTCCTCCGACTCCTAGGAACCCTTTGTGCCTTGAACGTCATAGTGACGGGCATGGAGGCTCTTCTTCCCCGTTTCCTGCCATTCCTGTGCGGGCTGTAGCGTCGCACCCGCCAGCAAAGCGGAAGAAGGAAGAAAAGAAGGAAGAGAAGAAAGAAGAGAAGAAGGGGGAGAAGAGAGCCCGAAGGACTCCTCCTGTCTTCGACCTGAGTTCCCTGGACTCGTAAGTTTTTCTTTTATACTGCTGTCCTGTTCCTGTTGACTTTTGTGCTTGTGCTAAATATTTCGTGTGCAGGCACTCCTCCCATGACTCCTCCAGCGATGGCGCTCGGGAGATGATGGGAGAGTCGAAGGTTGCGTCTCCTCCTCCTAAGATGGTGGTCACTTCTGAGGGTGTTGCGCCGGTCCCTTCTCCGCAGGGTGATCAGGTGGTTGCGCCTCAGAAGGCTGCCAGCGGGCCTTCGGGGTCGTCGTCGGAGCATGTAAGTATTCTGTTTCCTGCTACGGGGGGAGCCCCCGAGCGTCTGAAAAATATTTTTCTGTCTTATTCTTTCTTCGAGTCTTCGGGGTTGTCGTCGGGCGTTTTCGTGTGCAAATTTTGCTTTTTGTTCCTTCATGGTGGGCGCAGCCCCTGAGTCCTTGTCCTTACTGGTAGTTCTTCTTCCTGCAGCCTTTTGTGCAGGATGCCAAGCGACTGGTGCAGGAACACCTGGTGCTGGAGGCCAACCTCCAACAGCTTCAAGGTACCTGTACGCTTTGGTACCTCTTTCTTTTTGCATTGTTGTCTTGCTTTCTGACGCTTGTATGTTTTGAGTGCAGAGGAGCATAACACTTCCCTCCGTGAGATTGATGCTCTCAAAAAGAGCCTTGGTCAAGCGGAGAAGAAGGCTGCAGACGCCGCTGGTGCGAAAGAGCGCCTTGAGCTGGAGCTAGCCAAGGCAGCCAAGGCTAAGGAGCGTCTGCAGCAGGAGGCTACGGACCGCGAGGAGCAGCTTGCCATGGCTACGACTGCGCGTGAAAGAGAGGTGGCGGGCAAGCTCATGGCTGCTGCCAAGGCTGTTTCGGGTGAGTACCTTATGTTGCTCCTTTCTTGTCGTTTTCTTGTCTTTCTTCTATGTTACTTTCTTCATTCCTTCTCTTTTTTGTCTCAGATGCCGCAGGCATCGAGTTTGACCGCGGCGCTCTGGAGCACGGGAGCGCTCTAGATGATGCTACTGCAGCGGTCGAAGATCGCTGCAGCACCGTCGTCAACTCCCTTGCCAAGGCGAAGGAGGTCCTTGGCCGCTTCTACAGGGAGCTTGTCCCCAAGGGCGTGGCCCTGGATGATGTTGACGCCCTGGCGGAGGCTTTGTCGGCCGAAGCGCCTGCGGCATACAAGCGCAAGCAGAAGGGCATCGGTGCGTCTGTCGGGCTGGCGATGGCCTTGGCGGCTGGAGCGGAGCTGGATCTTCCCCAGATCACCTCCCGGATGCCGACGACTGCGGACGGATCCGAGGTAGCCTTTGCTACCTATTCTTATCGCTGCAAGCGATATGGGCCAAAGCTCATTGATCTTCTGTCCGAGTATGCACTGCGGCAGCAAGAGGAGGCCAAGGCGAGGCAGTCCGGCTCCGAGGCCACTCAGGGTGCCACGTCCTAGGCGTTGTAGCTGTAGGATAGTTTGTAGTCTTCTTTTGCTTGTAATTATTTTGAGGAAAAGAAATCATTGTGCCACGTAGTGGCCTTTATATGCTTAATGAACTCTTCTGAGTTGTGTTCTTCTCTGTCTGAATGTTTATGTCCTTTGCTTTTCTGCTGTGCTTGGTTACTTCGGGTGCTGACCCCGTTGACACCTCGCCTGCAGCGCAACTGCGTCCATCTTTGGATGATTCCTCGCAACTCGCTTTTCTTCGGGATCGTGTTCGTAGTCTTGAGAGGGAGTTTCTTGGGTTGCGAGGTCACGCCGATGTTTGGAAGTCCAAGGCGGATCGTGGTGCAGCCAGAGAGGAGTACTTGATGGCGGAACTGCTTCGGCTGTCTGAGCAGCTTCAATGTAAGTTGTTCTTTTTTTCGAGCTACAGCTCAGTTCTTCGAATGAGCCTGCTGGCCTTGCCTCTTATTTTGTGCAATTGTCGCAGGTGCTAACCTTGCTCCGAGGGAAGAGAAGGAGCGTGTCGCTGTTCGGGTCAATTTCTTAACTCAACAGGACATGGAGGCTGGCGGCTTCTTCTGGATGGATCGTGACCGCGCCATGGCGCTGGCGACGGTGCAAGATCGTGTGCACCAGGTTTCGCGGGTGCTTTGTCAGGTGCAGACATCGCTTGCCTCAGTTTTGCATGTCATGTTTCCATTGGATGCTGTACCAACAAGCCTTGCGGGTCTTCTGTCGAAGTTTCGAAGTGTGAGCAATGTTAAGGAGTTGGTGCGGCAACAGCTCGTTGCGGGCGTGAAGGCTGCTTTGTCCCTTGTGAGGCTGCACCGTCCTGATGTAGATTTGTCTGTTGTAGCAGCTGGGCCACCTCTTCGGCCGGATGGTGGAGAGTGAGATATGCGTCCGCATTATGCGGCTGTAAGGCAGTACGCCGAACAGGTAGTAGATTTGTTTGAGCAGCGTGCTCAGGTTATTCTTCAGAATAGGTAGTACCTGTAAAAGAGGTAGATGTAAAATTTGTATATTTTGACTGGGCGTGTTATGCCCTGTGTTATAAAGGTTTATGTTTATTGTGAGCACGCAGTGCTTTGTTTGAGTACGTGTCTTTTTCGTTTGCTTGACGTTGTCAGCTACTCAGGGTGTACACGTGTGATTCTCAGCTGATGAAAATCGTGAGGTGGGGGGGCCCCCGAGTGCGTTTGTAGCATAAAGTAATGTTGCAAATTGACGAGGTTTGATATCATCAATGCCCATTGTTATGGACTTGGATTTTGGAGAAGATGGGGATGCTGGAGATCGTGGAACGGTTAGCAAACAAGCAACACGGGGACACAAGGTTTACCCAGGTTCAGGCCCCCGGAGGGAAAACCCTACTCCTGCTTGTCTGCTCTTGATTACGGCGGAACCGAAGGTTAAAGGGGTGCGCAGATGCAATCTGGCGTGGAGGTGTGTATACGAAAGTATGAGTCGAGAGATCTAGGTCGTGCCCTCCTGGCCTTTATATAGACTTAGGCAGGTCCCGGGCATAGTCCTAGTCGGTTACAGGTTCTAGGGTTTTACCACTTTGAATTTCCTATCTACTCTAGTCTTGCTCTCCAAGGATCCGAAGGCACCATGGGCCTGGGCCACCCGAAAGTCTTCATGGGCCGACGTACTTTTGCCGTGGGCCTTCCTTGGGCTGGACTAGGTATGCTGAGGTCATGCACCCGCGGGGTATAACCATGTCACATGTAATCAAATAAGATTGTTAGGGCATAGTGCCTAGTATCTCTATTAGTGCTATTTGACTTTGTTGCAGCTTATTGTGCTTAATGCTCGTCACTAGGGCCCGAGTGCCATGATCTTAGATATGAACTTATTATTGAATCATTATGATAGTATTGTTTGTGATCTTATCTGCAAGTTATGTACACATATCATTGTCTAGATCCAAAGGCCCCAAAGTGACAATAATTGGGACAACCGAAGGGGGTGGCTGTGGTGTGAGGATCACATGTGTTCACAGAGTGTTAATGCTTTGCTCTGGTGCTCTATTAAAAGGAGCACCTTAATTGCCAGTAGTTCCCTAGAGGCCCCGCTGCCATGAGCTGGCTGGACAAAATATGTTGTGCAAGTTCTCATTACGAGCACGTATGACTATTTATGGAGCAAATGCCTAGGATTGTTTAGTACTTGGATGCTTGTTATTATTTATCCGCAATGCCCTAGATCTTGAAGTTACATGTTTTAGACTCGTCCATGCAACGCCCGTCCGTCCATACCTATGCCTACCGCACTCGAATCCCACTGTTTACTGTTACTGTTACTGTTACTATTGCTCTTGTTCCACTATTGCTGTTGCTACTACCAAACTGTTGCTACTGATAAACTTCGGTGAGCAAGAACTATTTCTAGGTGCAGCTGAATTGACAACTCAGTTGTTAATGCTTGCAAGTATTCTTTGGCTCCCCTTGTGTCAAATCAATAAATTGGGTAATACTACCCGTGAAGACTGTTGCGATCTCCTATACTTGTGGGTCATCAATCATAGAGGCTAAGGTGATTGGTTCATAGTCATACTTGGTGTGAGCATGTTCCAAGTCAACCTAAACAAAGCATCAAAGGAGAATACCACAATATTATGCTTTTGTATGCTAAAACAACGCATGATTCTTCCAAGGCACATTAAGCAATCTTAATTGTTTGGAACAAGTCATGCTACAACAATAATCACTAAGCAGAAGGTCAAAACAACATCTAGCATGACATGATAAAGTCTAAGCCACAGTCAAAACAAGCTCCCTTTTATACCACTAAAGCATGCAACTTTATACTCTTTTCCAACACCAATCAACTTATTTGAAACAACACAGCGAAAGTGGGCATACAACTACTTTATTCAAGCAAACTAAGAAAACGAAAACAAAAAACGAAAACTAAGACGCTCCAAGAACAACACAATAGTGCATGAAACAATAAAAACGAAGTGTCTAGAAAGAGACCTGAGATTTTTATTGATGAAGAAGGGGATTGTGATACCCTGACACATGGCTCAATAGGATTGATAGGAAACCCATACCAACAAGTTGCAACTTGTTTTTCGGAAGCTCATTCGAAAAGAACTCTAAGTTAAGCATGCTTGGCCTGGAGCAATTCTAGGATGGGTGACCAACCAAGAAGTGGGTACCGGATGCGCATGAGTGAGGACAAAGTGCGCAAAAAAGACTAGTGTTGGTCTGTGGGGTTAATCTAGAGCTGTCAGAAGTGACAGCCGTCGATCCGAAGTGACCGGGGGTGTTACAAGTGGTATCAGAGCCGACCCTCGCGGTTACATGGGTGTGTGCGGGTCAGTGGCGGACATGTGGCGCATGGCGCGTGTGGCCTGTAGTGGACACGGCATGGCACATGTGCCGGCACTAGATGTACAGACATGTGCTAAGAGGGGACGTTCCTGGCTTGTGGTTGATCGACGAGGACGTCGATCTTCTAAGGGTGGGTGTATGTGAGACCCTGGCGCATGGCTCAATAGGATTGATAGGAAACCCATACCAACAAGTTGCAACTTCTTTTTCGGAAGCTCATTCGAAAAAAACTCTAAGCTTAAGCGTGCTTGGCCTAGAGCAATTCTAGGATGGGTGAACGACCGGGAAGTGGGTACCGGATGCACATCAGTGAGGACAAAGTGCGCAGAAAAAAACTAGTGTTGGTCTGTGGGGTTAGTCTAGAGATCCTATTAAGCTGCCAGAAGTGACACGTCGGTCCGGAGTGACCGGGGGTGTTACAAGGATGCCTTGGACATCCCAAGATTTGATGCTTGTACCTCTTGAATATTTCTTGGGGTGACACGGGGTGGCATCCCCAAGCTTTAGCTTTTGTCCATTCTTCATCTAATCACATCATTATTCCCCTACACTTGGAAATTTCCTTCATATAGAACTTCACACAATCTTCATTAGCAACATTAGTGCATTCAAGATAATAAACCTATGGGTTTAGTTTCAACACAACAAAACTTTCAGTAAAAAAACAAGCTACTGTAGCAATTCCTTTAAAAAGCTCAAGTGATCAAGAAGAACTCAAAAAGAAACCGATAAAGAGGCAAATGCAAATAATGGCAGAAATCTGTCAAAACAGACCAACAGGTAAAAACCAATTTTTTAGAAGATCTTATGTTTCTCAAATCGCAAAGTGTTGAACTAACTAAAGTTAGAAAACAACCTGGGGCATTTACTCAGAAATTTACGGCTCAATCCGATATACAGAGATTTTTCACGAATTTTTACAGCAAAGGACAAAATCCTATTTCAGGACAACAACTTTCCCAAATCTTAATTCTCTCTTGTTAGAGGTTATTCTTGGGAAAAAAATCAAACAAAAAGGATAAGGAGAGGTTATTACAGAAGTAATAATTTCCAAGACTCAATAAAATTATTGGGTTATCTCCCAAGAAGTACTTTTCTTTAATGCCTTTAAGTTAGGCACAAGAAGCAAGAATCAAGTATTTTCAAATGAAGATTTCTTGCCCCTACATTTATTACCTTTACTCTTATATTTAGGGAATGTATGATTGCTGGTTGGAGAAGAAAAAATGCATAATGCCTTCTATTATTGCTCCAAGAAGTTTCAGTAGGGATCTTCCAAGTGTAATTTGTCCTTTTCCTACACATTCAATAACAAGATAATCAGTAGACACCACTTTCCCTAAGATCTTTGTAAACACTCCTTCAGCTATTTCAATGGATAATATAGTTGCATTATTGGTAAGAGATATTTTTTCTCCTCCTTCAAAAAGTCCCCAAAGATTCAAAGATTCATAAATATCTTTAGGCATAAGACAAAATTCAGACATGATATCACAATGAGCATCAAAAGTTTCATTATTTATAACAACTTTTATTGTAGGAAACCATTTTGAAGGCTCAGAATTTATTGAAACATAATCATGATGTTCTCTAAGCATGTTATATCAATCTTTTAAACTAGCTGTACTGGTCTCAAGAGTGTTTAACCTAGCATAGATGTTTATAAAAGAAGAATCAGATTTGCTAGGAAAATTACAAAATGTAATCAACTTTTTCATGACATTCAAAGATTCATCCTCATTACATTGGAAAAAATATCTTCCTTCTACAGCATCCAAAGTATATCTATAACAAAGAGCAACACCATAGTCGAAACTTCTAAGAACCAAGGCTAGAGTCATTTTAGGCTCAGTTTTTCCATGTGAATCAGAAATTCTAGACCAAGCTTCTTTGAAACTCTCTTCACTTCCTTGTTTGAAAGTAAAGATCATTTCCATAGGTGACACAATGATTGGAGCAACACTAGACATGGTAGCAACTAGAGTATAGGAACTAATTTTTTTGTGTTTTTTATAAGAAAAAGCAAACCAAACAAAACTATTTTTTTTGTAATTTTTGGTAAAAAGAAGCAAACAAAACAAATTAAAAGGAACTAAGCAACACAAAAACAAAGTAAAGAGAATGATTGTGAAAGACTCCCCTTGTAAAGCTGTCCTTAACTCCCTAGCAACGGCGTCAGAAAGTCTTGACGCGGCTCAGTCGATTGCAGAGCTTCGTTGGGAGACCCCAAGAGCAAGGTGTGATGAGCACAGCGACAAGTCTTCTCTCAGTTATGAAACCAAGGTTATCAAACTAGTAGGAGCAAGGAAACAACTCCAAGGTGTTTCTAACAACTTGGAATCCTGCACAACACAAACTCAAGACTTTACCTCAACTTACAGTGAGGTTGTCAATCTCACTGTTTGCTGAAAATAAAGGATTAAACGTATAGTATGGAAGGTAATAGTTGCTTGTAAAAAGTAAGCGATAACAGTAGAGGATGTAACAATGGTAAAAATTGGACCGGGGTCCACAGTTCACTAGAGGTGTTCTCCTTAAGAAAGATAACATGCTGGGTGAACCAATTACAACGGGGAAATTGACAGACTGAGCAAGCATAATAATGCAAATACTAGACATCATGATTCCTATGAGATTTGATTGGGCGTTACAACAATATACATATACCGTCATCCAACTGTATCTATGACTAACAATCCACCTTCAGGTTATCATCCAAACCCCCTCCAGTATTAAGTTGCAAGCAACGGATAACTGCATTAAGCAATGTGTGTAAAGTAAACAATACAATTGTTTCATGAATAAAAGATTGTTGTTTTCTCCCTATTATCAACATCACATCTACAACCTTAGAGATTCCTGTCACTTCCCCAGATTACTAGAGGCATGAACCTAATATCGAGCATAAATACTCCCTCTTGGAGTCACTAGCATCTACTTGACCAAGATAGCTACTAGCAACGGAGAGCATGCAAGATCACAAACGACACATACATAATAGAATCAATAATCAATATGATGTGATAGAATCAATAACCAATCTGACATAGTATCTCAATATCCATCGGATCCCCGCAAGCACAACATGTATGATTACAAATAGATGATCGTGATCATGAACGGAGATCACAAGATCTAAACATGATAGCACAAAGGAGGAGAAACAACCATCTAGCTACTGTATGGGCCCATAGTCCAAGGGTGAACTACTCACGCATCATACCGGAGGCTGGCATGGTGATGAAAAAGGCCTCCAGGATGATCTCTCCCCTTCGGCAGGGTGCATGGAAGAGCTTCAGACCCCCCCTGATCTAGGGACGTTGGTGGCGGCGGCTATAGACTGTTTCATAGAGATCTGATCGGGTAATTAGGGTTTCTGCATCGGGGGGATTTTAGAGGCGAAGAGGCGAGGTCGGAGGCCGTCCAGGGGGCGCACACCATAGGGCGGCGGGCCCTAGGGTGGCCCCGCGTGGCCCTAGGGTGTGGCCACCCTATGACCCCCCATTCGGCTGCCCTTTGTTCTCTGTGTTCATTGTGGTAAAACATTGAATTTGGCTTTTGTCCCGTGCAATTCCGAGAATATTTCCTTACAAGCTTTTCTGAAATCAAAAACAGCAGAAAACAGGCAACTAGCAGTGCGGCATCTTGTTAATAGGTTAGTCCCAGAAAATGTATAAAAATACCTCAAAGTGTAGACAAAGCATAACAAAGTTGATACTAAAAAAGCATGGAACATCAAAAATTATAGATACATTTACGAAGTGTCACCGCCGACGTCGTCCCGACGAGCGTCATGGCAATCCCAACGAAGTGGTGCCTGACCGCTCGCTGCCCTCGTGGTTTCCGAACCCGCCGATGGCATCGGACGTAGAGCTTCCTCTGATTCCAGGGTGCCCGCATATATTACATATGCCACTGCAGTCGTGCCGCTCTCACTACGATTACAACAGGACCACCAGCGAGCGTTTCTTGTTCGAGGTGATGAACCGCGTCTTTCTACCGGAGCACCGCCGGCGTCTCGCACTTAGGTAAGTGCGTGGCGACCTCCACGAAGCATTGGAGCCAATCTCGACGGCACGTAGCTAGAATGGCCAATGTTGATCGACCCGTAGGCGACCCGTTGTACTCTTGTTTGTAATATATGTGTCAGTCGAATAAAAAAATTCATTGCAAATGGCCAATACCTACATTGATACATCATACGTGGCGCGCGCATAGCCTAGCCCACTCGTCGGAGTCGGAGTGGTAGCAGCGATGGCACATGGTGTGGTCGAAGACATTGACGCCGAACTTTTTTTCGTCGTCGTACTTGAAGACGAGGATGTTCCCGCTTCGGTCTAGTGCAAGCGGGCGAAGCAGTCCCAGCCGTTTCCGAGGTACATCTGGCCGAGGTGGTCGAACTGCAGATCGACCGGGTACCTTCTGGTCCTAAAGCCGTTTGCCAGCAACATGACAAGCGGAGGCGACGCGCCGCCGATCAGTGTCACGAACCCGCGGGGCAGGAGCAGCCTATCACGCGGCATTCCGAGGTGGATGGCCATGACGAACTGGGTGCCTGGGTGGAAATCTTCGGGCGACGACGATGTTGAGGGAGAGCATGGTGACGCGGTGATTTGGCCGCGTCCTCCATGCCTCCCTGGCGACCACGGCCGCCGCACCCTCCCCTCGATCCAGCGCCACCGGCCATGGCTAGCTACAGGTAGTGGAGAAAGAAAAGGAGGAGGATAGGATGGTGTTCTGTGTGGGAGAAGATGGCCGCGGGTGTCCAATTAAAAAGGACCGGCATCGGATGCCGGCGCGGAAGCCGAAGGGAGGGGATTGAAGTGTCCAGTCAGGAAGCAGGAGTCGGGCGGCGCCTGTAGTGGCGGTGGAGACCGTGGCGTACAGTAAGTCAGCGTGCCGTCTCGTTGCCATTGATGACGCAGGCTGCCGCCGGTCAGCCTTCCGCCAGCGTCTCTAAATTGGTGCCACGATTGCGTGTGAATCGGTACCGCTCCACGCGTCTGAATCAGCGCCGTGGTGGCTGACGGGTGGGCCAGCGACGCCAACGGGCATGACACGACCTCTGTCCGCGCGCGTCCGGACCGACGCAACCGTTGCATAGATGGGTCGAGCCGGACGCGTTTGTCCGGATGGATCGGGCCGTTGGGGCGCCACGGACGTCCCGCGTCGATGACTTCGGTGAACTTCGATGACGTCGGTGAATTCTTTTGCTACAATCGTCCAGTTATTTAGCTATATTAGTATATATATATATTTTGCTACAAGGATTTCGACAAGGTCATGTGGCCACCTCCTCGCCGTCTGGAGTCTTTAATGGAATGAAAGTGAAAGACACTGTGTCATGGACCTCCTATATTTCGGCACTTGTACACAATGGTATGATGGAGGATGCAACTCATATATTTGACAACATGCTCGGTCGGGATGCCGTCTCTTGGACCACGATAATATCTGCATATATATGCACAGGCTGAACGGGGAAATGAGGCAGTGCAGACTTTTAAAACAATGTTACATGAGCATGAACTTCCAGATTCCCATATATTGACTATACTTCTCGGTGTTTCTGCAAGTGTTGGTGCTTCTAAGCTTGGGCAACAAATCCACACAGTAGCCAAATCCACAAGGAAATTTGGCTTAGATGGGATCTAGTCCACCAAGATCCATGCCAATCCCGAATCGCTCCGAAAAGATCGACGCGCAAGTGAGATAGCAAGAGGCGCCGAAATCCAGTTTCAAGGAGCGGAAACGGGTAACAGAGAAACCGTGACTCAGATCTCATCAGTGACTACTGACTGGAGCGTTGCTTCCCATGACATGTGGGTCCGTCCAGTCCAAATGGAGCAACCAAGCCCATGTCGCGCTACCTGCTCCTCCCCCCCACCCGCCACCTCACGGCCGCGGCGGCAGCTGCCGCAACGGCGGCGTCTCCTCTCCCCAGGAGGCGCGTCCGCCGCGTCTTCGACAAGGGCGCGCACGGAGACCGTATCCAGAAGCTTGCCCGACTCGGCCACCTTAGGGAGGCCAGGGAGGTGTTGGACGCCATGCCACGCCGTAGCATCTTCGACTGCAACACCATGATCTCCGCATACTGCAACAGCGGAATGCTCGAGGACGCTAGATCCCTCGCGGACTCTATCTCCGGAGGGGACATGGGCACCATCACCATCCTGCTGTTGGGCTACGCCCGCCTCGGCCGCGTGGTCGACGCTCCCAGGGTGTTTGATGGAATGCTCGAGCGGAACACCGAGGCGTGGACCGCCATGCTCAGCTGCTATGCACGGAATGGGAACATCGTCATGGCGCGCAGGCTGTTCGATATGATGCCGACAAGGGGTGTCACGTCATGGAACGCGATGCTCGCTGGGTAGTGCCACAGTCGCCAGATGGTAGATGCACGGCGCCTGTTTGAAGATATGCCAGAGCGCAACTTGGATTTCTTGGACGGTTATGATTTCAGTACACATGGTCAACCATGATCGCTGCACTATCTCGTGGTGGTCGAATCGATGCTGCTATTGCCGTCTACGAGAGAGACCCTGTAAAATCCATTCATTCTCGGACCACACTGCTCACGGGCTTAACCTAGATGTGGCAGGATTACTGATGCTAGGATTTTATTTGAGAACATTCCAGATCCTAATGTTGTGTCCTGGAACGCCATGATTACTGGCTATATGCAGAATAGAATGGTTGATGAGGCAAAGGAGCTGTTCGACAGGATGCCTTTTAGGAGCACGGTATCGTGGGCTGGAACGATTGCAGGGTATGCACAGAATGGAAGGAGTGAAGAAGCATTGGATTTGCTACAAGCGCTCCATAGGAAAGGGATGTTCCCTAATCTATATAGTTTGACTAGTAGCTTCTTCGCTTGTGCAAATATCGGAGCTCTTGAGACAGGAAGACAAGTGCATTCACTTGCTGTTAAGGCCGGCTGCCAGTTCAATAGCTATGTATGTAATGCTCTCGTTACCATGTACGGAAAATGCAGAAACTTGGAGTATGTGAGACAAGTCTTTAATGGAATGAAAGTGAAAGACACTGTGTCATGGACCTCCTATATTTCGGCACTTGTACACAATGGTATGATGGAGGATGCAACTCATATATTTGACAACATGCTCGGTCGGAATGCCGTCTCTTGGACCACGATAATATCTGCATATGCACAGGCTGAACGGGGAAATGAGGCAGTGCAGACTTTTAAAACAATGTTACATGAGCATGAACTTCCAGATTCCCATATATTGACTATACTTCTCGGTGTTTCTGCAAGTGTTGGTGCTTCTAAGCTTGGGCAACAAATCCACACAGTAGCTATTAAGCATGGAATGTATTCAGAACTTATAGTGGCTAATGCTCTCATGTCAATGTATTTCAAGTGTGGTTCTGCAGATTCTCATAAGGTTTTCTATTCAATGGAGCAACGTGACATAATTACATGGAATACCTTCATTACGGGTTGTGCACAGCATGGCCTTGGAAGACAAGCCATCAATATGTATAAGCATATGGAATCCGCAGGGGTGTTGCCAAATGCGGTCACTTTTGTGGGGCTTCTAAATGCATGCAGCCATACTGGTTTGGTAGATGAAGGTTGGCAATTTTTCAAGTCAATGAGCAGGGATTATGGACTAACTCCTCTGGTGGAACACTATGCGTGCATGGTGGATCTACTTGGGCGCACTGGTGATGTTCAAGGAGCTGAACAATTTATTTATGATATGCCTATTGAGCCAGATGCAGTGATTTGGAGTGCTCTTCTTGGGGCATGCAGGATTCACAAGAATGCAGAAATTGGTAGAAGGGCTGCTCAGAAACTCTTCGCTACTGAGCCATCAATTGCTAGCAGCTATGTCATGTTGTCAAATATATATTCTTCTCTGGGAATGTGGGTGGAAGTCGGAGAGGTACGTAGAATTATGAAACAACAAGGTGTAACAAAAGAGCCTGGCTGTAGCTGGATGCAGATAAAGAACAAGGTGCATTCTTTTATCACTGGAGATAAACAGCACGAGCAAATCAAAGATATAGAATCTACCCTCGAGGATTTGTACACTTCTTTAAGGACTAGAGGCTATGTGCCTGATACTGAATTTTTCCTCCATGACATTGATGAAGAGTAGAAGCAGAGCTCCCTTCTCTATCATGGTGAGAAGCTTGCTGTTGCTTGTGGCCTTCTTGTTACACCCAGGGCATGCCTATACAGATAATGAAGAACCTTTGAATATGTGGTGACTGTCACACTTTCATCAAGTTTGTGTCACATGTCACCAAGAGACATATTGACATTAGGGATGGAAACCGGTTTCACCATTTTAGGAATGGAAGTTGTTCATGTGGTGACTTTTGGTGATAAGCTATTTTGTATTTTCTATAAGCGTCAAAGTATGATAATTTCAGATGGGATGTTGGATTACCATTCAGAAGTTGTTGTCGATTTATGGAACAAAAAGAAGAAAAGGGTATGATGACTGACTATGTTGCTATGCTGTGCCTATGCTGCCATGGGTTCGTGGATGCAATATTGAGATGGTGAATAGTCTATTAACCCACTATAGAAGTGCATAGATTGGCATCCGGCGAGTGTATGAAATAATCCTATGGCTTGACAAAAAGAAGGCAGTATTGGCACCGAACTTGTACGTCTTCTTAGGTTGATACTCGGACTGGATGTACTCTGTACCAAGTGAAACCATTGATTAGAGACTGGCTAACATGTATGAATAACTTTCGGCTGCAGTTTAGGAAGTTAACAGGCGATAAGTCTGTTGAAGATTTATTCAAGGCATTTACGTAGTGCATCCGCAAAGCATTTGGTGGATTGCAAGTATGGAGTTCCTAAGATCGACAGCAAAACTCTCCGCCGGTAACCCACACTTGTTTCAGTTTTATCATGTCGACCCAAAATTAATGTTCTGCGTTATGAGGCTCAGATGTTTATCAATGATGAGTTTATACCGCTATAGATTAATCTTGTGTATTTTGGCTCAAGTCCAGTTAAGCTGAGTCAAGCTAGCTAGATTAATCTTGAATTTACACTTGTGTAACCTTAACATATTGATTATATCATTTGAAGCCTTAGCAGGCTGAGCCTGACATGATCTACCTATGAAGATAACTTGGACATGATCTACCTATGAAGATAACTTGTACGTACTCTCGGAAAATAATATATAGCCTGGTGTGCCGGACAGTAGAAGATCTCCATATAGGAGCCTTTTCTTTCAGTACAATGGGTGCGATGCTGGTGCACCATCGTTCACCTGGTGAAAAGCTTTGGCAGGACGGTACGGACCACGGACACGTACCATCGACCACGTTCCAATGGATCCTTTCTCCCAGCCAATAATGGTGGAGTGAACTGAACCCAATAACCCTGCAGCTGCACGTACGTACGTCTGCGCCCACACACGAGTTGAGTTGAGCCCAGTCCAGGATCTAGGCAGTGTTTGTGGATTTGATTCTAGTGAGGTTATTTTCTAACCAAATGGTCACTAGGAATTGAATTCAAGTTCAATATCTAATACAAATGATTTCAAGGAATTCAAAATGGAGGTTCGACCTAAGTCAAACTTGAATTCAAATTCAAATCCTACACACATACAAAGCCATCAAGATATCAATTCAAATACCATAATTCAAACAATAATCACAAGTAATATGAAATTCATTTGACCTTTATTCATTCACAACATGAGTACATGATCAAGTTACAACTGATACAAAACGGAAAAAAAAGGAAGAAACCCAAATACAAACTACAAGAACCTAATCTAAACCTAACTATCTATCTTCTTATCCTTGCTGCCACTTCAACAATCTTCAAATCATGTGAACACAAACAACAAACAAAACCATAGGTTAATGTTAAAATGTTGGTTTTGCCCTATGGCAAAACCATTTGCTGTAAGAATCCTATAAACAAGAGTCTAGGAGCTAGTCCTAAACTCTGAGCCTGAGAATAATCAACCAAAAACCAAGGCAATAATTTATAAAGTAGAATCTTCACAATAAACAACTTTGAATCCAACATATCAGACAGTAGCAAAGGTCACTGGCAGTTCACAGTGAACTGTAGCATTACTTATGCATAATAAAATATTGCTTCTTTAAACATTAGTCTTTACCAGACCAATGATGCTATTTCAGATATTGGAGTTTATCCCGACTAGAAGACCGTGATTGCATAATCTTATAATCACAAAGGCAAGTTCACACTTGCTCATGTCCTTTGATTATTTCCTATCAAGTATTTACAATCTATTATTGTTACCACATGCATTTCAAAAAGGATGACAGAAAAATACTATTTTCATGATTAATATGAACTATTGGTTACTGATCCAGGGTGATCAGTTAATCTATTATGACTGGCAATAGAATCACCATTGCACGAGAATGTATCATCTAGACTTAACAACCAATTCGCCAGTGATTCTTGCTTCGTATAATACGCGTTAGTCATGAGATCTAGAATGTGGCGGTGAATTCAGCTGGATCTTCTTTCTTTCACATGCTGACGGATGACCATCTTGTGGCGCTTGTATTCCTTTCGAGGGCCGGTACATGGGTGGGACCCCTCAGTTCCCGTGATATTGGTATCTAGACTATCTGAAAGAGACGATCGTAGGTAGGTCCACCAACTTGTTGGGGCGACCAGGGACATGGTTCTACTCACTAGAATTCTCAAGGAGTCAACCATAGTTATATCCGTGTATATGCGGGTTAATAGAGGTCGCTCTGCTTGGAGGGTCGTGTTGGCATGTGTGGTCGCGGAGAAGGGTATTGATTGGTTTGGATTCTTATACTAGGCCTCACACCAAGGAATTGTGAAAGCAAAAGATCGTCCGGAGTAGTGCAACATGGATACAAATCTCTTATGAGTAAAGCAAGGCACATCTACAGAGTGTACAAACTGTGACATGTTACTCCCTGTTTCGGGAAGGAGCTACAAACATGGCAGGAAAGGAACTCCATAAAGTTATGGTCAACCTGTAAAGACCGACGGACATAGCTTTTCAAAATAAAAGCAACATTTGAAAAAATGTTTACGAAAACCTACATAACCTATGGTCCATGGTGATAGATAGTGCATCAAACAATCTTTAGTGAACTTGTTGAGTACGCTCGTACTCAATTGTACCTTCTTAACCCTTGTTAGATTCTAAAGCCGATGAAGACAACACCAACAACAACTAGTACTCAAAGGAATCGTCACCAAAGGTGCGGGTTCTTCAACAAGGACAATGGAGTCAATAGATACACCAATTTAAGATAAGAACAAGTTTCTGATTAGACAGGAGTTTAATCTCTATCCATAGAACTTACTACTGTAGAGCACTGCAATAGCAACAATTGTAGTCCAGATAGTGTAGGTACTAGTCTTATTAGTAAGATAGTTTTGTGTTGTTATTTATGGTTCTTCTTGGTAAAGATATTTTTTCTTCCTCTATAACCTAGAGTGTGTGGCATCCCGCAAAAACCACTACTAGAAAATCGCGTTGAATTTGTGCATTGCATCGTCATCATCATGCATTGTTTGCATAAAACTATGTTTGCAAAGCCCGTGTTGTTTTCTAAACGACCCTCTCTATTCAAACATCAAAACCGGGTCCCCGGAATATTTTGTTTTGGCCGCTATCGGTTTGCATATGGCCCGTTTAAAACAAATAAAAAGTTCAATTGTTTTTAGCGGGGGCAGTCGAACGGGCCGAATCGACCCGAACGACCACCCCCATTTTCTAAACGGTCCACCTACACCTGCCCTTCTAAATCCTAAGCCCACCAACTAGTCTACCCACACCCCTTGGCCACATCACCCCAACCAATCCCCTAGTGACACCTCACCCCTCCCTCTCCCTCACCCAATCCTATCCTGCCACCTAGACACCCTCCACACAACACCACACTGCACCCACGCAGCAGCACGCACGCCAGCCAACCACCCCGCCTGCGCCTGGGCCCCACGCACGCTGTCCACAGCACACACCCGCGCGACGCCCCACCCCACCGACACCCGGGCCCACGCCCCTGGGCCCCACCCCGTCCCCCACCTCCCATCCTCTCTCTCTCTCTGGCCGTTCGCTCCCTACCCCGACAGCCCCGCGCCACGCTCTCTTCCCCGTCTGCTCCCCGCCGCTCTCCCTCTCTCTCTCCGGCGCGGCGCCGCCGCGGCCGCGCTCGCCAGCCTCCTCCCGCCGCGCCTCTCCCCCCCCGGCCGCATCCCCCTACCTCGCTCGCAGGCCCCGTCCGCCGCCTCTCACATCTCCCTCTCTCTCCTCTCCGGCGCCGGCCGCTCCGCCCGCGCGCCGCCCTCCGCGTCCTGTCGCCGCCCCTGCCAGGCTCGCCGCCGCCTATCGCCGTCTCCCCTCCCCGCGCGACCCCGATGCGCGGCCCGCACCGAGCCCGCCGGCGGTCCCTCTCCCCTCCCGCTCCGTCTCAGCAGCAGCGACCTGCCGGCCTCGCGCTCGACCCCGCGCGCCGCCCAGCGACCCTGCCTCCGCCGCCGCGCTCCCTTTGCCGGAGCAGGCCCCGCCTCCGGAGCTCCTCCAGCGCCCCGCCGCCAGTACCGCTTCTGCCCGCCTCCCCGTCGCAGCATCGGCTCCGCGCCGTCCCCGAGCGTCCCCGGACCCCGACCGCGTCGCCTTCCTCCCCCAGCCTCTCCCCGTCGTCCCCCGCCTGCCCTGCTCGCTGCCGTCCGCCGGCGTTGCTGGCCGCGTCGCCCCGCTGACATCATCGCTGCGCTAGCGCGTCCAGTAGAGGCGCGAGGTGCCGCTGAAGCCAGGCAGGACATGGAGCGAGGAGGAGAGTGCTGCGTACATGCCACCGTCGCCGCTCGCCACCGTTGTGCGCCGCGGTCTCCACCAGCGCCATCTTCGTCGTCAGATGCCTCTTCGTCGCCCCGGTCAAACACCAAGCACCTCGCCGGCCGCCGCCCCGTCCCTCGCTGAGTCGGTATCTGCACCGTGTTGTAAGGCCTCGCCAAGATCTTCCAAGTACGGATCAACGCCAAGTTCCGCTGCTCCGGGGCCCGCCAAGTTCGTCCACGTGGACCCATTGAACCGCAGACCGACCCCGTGACGAGTGCATCGACCCCCACCAAGATCTGCCGACGCCGCGAACTCACGATACCGCCAAGGCCCGTTCCCGGGGGCGAAGACCGAACATGAAGACCACCAAGCTCTCCATCCCAGATTCGACGCCCTGAGACCATCACGAGGAGGCGAAGCGCCAAGGCCTTCGACACGGAACCCTGAACCCCGACCAGAGCCACGACACGAATACAACAAGTACCCCTCTCGGACCCGAGGACCGAGGATGCCCGGAACGCCAAGATCGCCTCAAGGGTCCGAAGGACCCCCGGTATCGAGCCCGAGTTCGCCAACGACACTGAAGACGGAGCGCTAAGACCGTGCCCGGATCCGGAGTCCGAACCCGATACCGCCAAGGCCACCGACGCGGAGACGCCGAGTACTTCATCCCGTACACCGAACCCCGGTGCGACAAGTGCTTCGTCCCGGACAACGAGATCGACCCCAGTAATCCAAGAACGCTTCCGTCGAGACCGTTCCGTCGAACCCTGGACCCCGAGACCAACCCCGAACCCCGGAACCCCAAGATTGTCGAGACCCCTAATGTGTGACCCCTTTCCTCGATACCCTATTTGATAACATAATAACAACTTTTTGCATATTTAAGCATTCATCTCGCATGCATATCTGTGGTTTGGGAGCCTTATGCCGATTCACCAAATAATTAAATATGGGGCCCATATGCGGACAAATCTAGCCTTATATTGGCCTCATTTAAACTTGTGTAGCGAACCGGTACTACCTTTAGTCTTGATAATACAACATTTAAATTGCGGGGTATCTAAACAACTTGCACCATCTAATTAATTGTCGGGACCCCGGCTCCACTTAATATGACCTAATTGCATCGCCCCCTTTGCCATGTCATTCATCATACATGCATCATGCTCGATCTTATGCCGTAGTATTAAATATTGCATCCGGTGTTTCTCCTAGTGTTTTGCTTCTTCGCGGATAAGGCCGTTGAGTTGATGTGAGCTTCGCCCGATCTTCGGTTGAACCCTTCGACAATGTTTTCAGGCGAGCATCTCCCCCTTTCTACCCATCTTACTTTTATAGTATTTATTCCCTCCTGTTGATCTATTGCTATCTGTGTTGCGATGCTCTAGTTTTCCGTACCCGTGATATCCCTCGCAGCCCTATATTGCCTTGGACACATCCTATTACCTGTTGTTTGGTAGATAGTTGAACTTGCGCGCCGTAGTCGCTTGCTCAAGTGTTGTTGCGTGTCGTCAAGTACCACAGTTGTTGGAGGATTTCCGCATGTTCAATGTTGGAGAAGACCATGGCTTTATTTATTGTTCACTTTAATTACTGCTTAACAACTAAAATTGAATTAAGCAGAGGCATCGGTGGGTGATAGGTAAGATTTGGTTTCCGACCGCCCACTTGTGTCCCGTAGGACCCGAGTTCTTGACACCTGTTCCGAGATCGAGCGCGCTAACCACAGGTGGGGAGATATGGGCCCCCCATTGATTATTACCTGATTTCAAAGTATTGTACTGGGGGCCACAACTAGTTTGAGGTTTTATTTACTATCCTGTACTTATGCCATGCTTACTGCTTTATTTAAATTGTGCGACAGATAGCACGTGTACTGTTTAGGATCGGGACACGTTTTCGTGGTGTCGACAGTCCCCGTTTGGGGATTTGCTGTCGCTCACTGCCGTCCACCCAAACCCTGAGTCCGTCTCGGAGACCGGCCGACTCCGTTGCGGGTGTCGACTCGGTGGGGTGGCCCCCATGTACTTGCTTTGTGTCTGGGAACGTCGTGACTTAGGCCCCGCCGACATACCGATGGGTGTATGTTAACTGATCTGGCAAAAAGGGTCGAAGTGCCTGTGGATACTTTGGTGCACCCCTGCAGGGTTTAATCTTTTCGAGAAGCCGTGTCCGCGGTTATGGACGACTTGGAGCACAGTGCTTGATCATAGACAACTATAACTAAAGTTTATTGTTATAAATTGACTTGTATCCGATTTGACTAGTAATCAGCTTCACTACAACGGAATGGCTAAGTAAAAGTACCAACAACTGCTGGGTTTTGGGTTTATCTCATGCTAAATGTATCTGACTAGTAAGTGATGCCACTATAACGGAATGATTAACTAAAAGTGCCCACTGCTTATTTTATCAGGATAAATATCTAAACCTGACTAGTAATTGCGGCAACTATAACTGAATAAGTAAAACTGCCAACTGTGTGAGTTCCTCGGTTGACTTCCTCGAAGGTCTCGAGGGGGAAACGCCAGGATGGGTTTGTTTGATGCTAGTATCAGGTTGGATCCGAATAGGTTTTTCTTACCCTCTCTGATAGTCGCCAGTTGTGTCGAGTCTCTATAGGTTGTTAGTGCATGCTGCCGCTGCCGCTTCAGTCCACCATACCTATGTAGGCGAGGACCGCCGAATTCTAGCCTCGCCGTGTACTGGCCTCAGTACTGACGCTCCTTCTTTTTCCTTTGCCCTTTGTCGGCACCCCTTTTGTTTAAGCAGGTTTTGAGATCGACGTCGTTAGCAGGGTTACCCTTCCGGCTTGGCCTGGGCAGGGTTATGGACGCCATTGGTTATTCTTCAGGGCTCTTAGCCCCATTTGCATCTTGTCCGTAGTCGGACGCTCTCTCATTTCAAGGTGTTTTGGATCTTTGTATATTATATCTGTATTCTTGACTCTTGGAGTCGTGCTGTATATATATCTGTTCTGTGGGTCCCATCGAGGACTGTTGTGTAATGTTATTACTTTGCTTTCCACCCGCACGAAAGTGCCTGGTGGGCACCTTTGAATCGTTTCTATGCGAGTTTGGCGAGTTTCGCTAAAACTTGCATAGGGTCGATTCTGAGGGTGTTACAGAGTGGTATCAGAGCCCAGCAGTTGCGATACCCCACAAGTCCAGCCTGTAGGATAACCTAGCTAACGGCCGAAGTAGAGTGGCAAAACTATTTTTGAAAATCGGTTGGATAGTTCTGGTTAGGTCTGATTTTACTCCTTACCCCTCTGCTGTTCTCCTCTTACCCCTACGTGTTTTGAATCCGCTCTCTTCTCTTTCTTCGAGTCCAGGAATTCTCGTGGATGGGTTTCCGTCGTACCTTCAGGGTTTCGCTTCCTCCTCTGATAACGGTGTTGCTACATCTGGTCTTCATGCTATCCGAGGAATCCTCCGTCTGGTGGACTTCTCTTGTTCCTTCTCGTGTCTTCCGGTGTTTTCCGACGCGACGACATCATCTACGCCAGATCCGATGCAGAGTCCGCATCACTTTGTTTCCGAACCTCGCTTGTCGAGATCTTCAGTCTGAATCCTGAGGGTTTGTTGCATAATCTGTCTATTCGGGTACATAGTAATGCTTTGAGTGCGGGATGGAGTCGCGACCATACCACTACTCTTATCATTTGCTCGGTATGTTGAATAGTGGATCAATGCAATTTGCTCCTTCCATGGAAGTTAGAGGTGGCCTTACCTTTAACTTTGTCCGTTGTTTTCCGGAGTGTTCTCTTGATGATCGGGATCAACGACCTCTTGTTAGTGGTGTCGCGAAGATCTACACGAAGCGAGAAGACGCAGATCGCCGACCTTTCCTTCCGGTACCATGAGGCGGATCTCGAGGGCGAGATCCCTTGTTAGTGGTGTCGAATTGTGGCATCCCGCAAAAACCACTACTAGAAAATCGCGTTGAATTTGTGCATTGCATCGTCATCATCATGCATTGTTTGCATAAAACTATGTTTGCAAAGCCCGTGTTGTTTTCTAAACGACCCTCTCTATTCAAACATCAAAACCGGGTCCCCGGAATATTTTGTTTTGGCCGCTATCGGTTTGCATATGGCCCGTTTAAAACAAATAAAAAGTTCAATTGTTTTTAGCGGGGGCAGTCGAACGGGCCGAATCGACCCGAACGACCACCCCCATTTTCTAAACGGTCCACCTACACCTGCCCTTCTAAATCCTAAGCCCACCAACTAGTCTACCCACACCCCTTGGCCACATCACCCCAACCAATCCCCTAGTGACACCTCACCCCTCCCTCTCCCTCACCCAATCCTATCCTGCCACCTAGACACCCTCCACACAACACCACACTGCACCCACGCAGCAGCACGCACGCCAGCCAACCGCCCTGCCTGCGCCTGGGCCCCACGCACGCTGTCCACAGCACACACCCGCGCGACGCCCCACCCCACCGACACCCCGGGCCCACGCCCCTGGGCCCCACCCTGTCCCCCACCTCCCATCCTCTCTCTCTCTCTGGCCGTTCGCTCCCTACCCCGACAGCCCCGCGCCACGCTCTCTTCCCCGTCAGCTCCCCGCCGCTCTCCCTCTCTCTCTCCGGCGCGGCGCCGCCGCGGCCGCGCTCGCCAGCCTCCTCCCGCCGCGCCTCTCCCCCCCCGGCCGCATCCCCCTACCTCGCCCGCAGGCCCCGTCCGCCGCCTCTCACATCTCCCTCTCTCTCCTCTCCGGCGCCGGCCGCTCCGCCCGCGCGCCGCCCTCCGCGTCCCGTCGCCGCCCCTGGCAGGCTCGCCGCCGCCTATCGCCGTCGCCCCTCCCCGCGCGACCCCGACGCGCGGCCCGCACCGAGCCCGCCGGCGGTCCCTCTCCCCTCCCGCTCCGTCTCAGCAGCAGCGACCTGCCGGCCTCGCGCTCGACCCCGCGCGCCGCCCAGCGACCCTGCCTCCGCCGCCGCGCTCCCTTCGCCGGAGCAGGCCCCGCCTCCGGAGCTCCTCCAGCGCCCCGCCGCCAGTACCGCTTCTGCCCGCCTCCCCGTCGCAGCATCGGCTCCGCGCCGTCCCCGAGCGTCCCCGGACCCCGACCGCATCGCCTTCCTCCCCCAGCCTCTCCCCATCGTCCCCCGCCTGCCCTGCTCGCTGCCGTCCGCCGGCGTCGCTGGCCGCGTCGCCCCGCTGACATCATCGCTGCGCTAGCGCGTCTAGTAGAGGCGCGAGGTGCCGCTGAAGCCAGGCAGGACATGGAGCGAGGAGGAGAGTGTTGCGTACATGCCACCGTCGCCGCTCGCCACCGTTGTGCGCCGCGGTCTCCACCAGCGCCATCTTCGTCGTCAGATGCCTCTTCGTCGCCCCGGTCAAACACCAAGCACCTCGCCGGCCGCCGCCCCGTCCCTCGCTGAGTCGGTATCTGCACCGTGTTGTAAGGCCTCGCCAAGATCTTCCAAGTATGGATCAACGCCAAGTTCCGCTGCTCCGGGGCCCGCCAAGTTCGTCCACGTGGACCCATTGAACCGCAGACCGACCCCGTGACGAGTGCATCGACCCCCACCAAGATCTGCCGACGCCGCGAACTCACGATACCGCCAAGGCCCGTTCCCGGGGGCGAAGACCGAACATGAAGACCACCAAGCTCTCCTTCCCGGATTCGACGCCCTGAGACCATCACGAGGAGGCGAAGCCCCAAGGCCTTCGACACGGAACCCTGAACCCCGACCAGAGCCACGACATGAATACAACAAGTACCCCTCTCGGACCCGAGGACCGAGGATGCCCGGAACGCCAAGATCGCCTCAAGGGTCCGAAGGACCCCCGGTATCGAGCCCGAGTTCGCCAACGACACTGAAGACGGAGCGCTAAGACCGTGCCCGGATCCGGAGTCCGAACCCGATACCGCCAAGGCCACCGACGCGGAGACGCCGAGTACTTCATCCAGTACACCGAACCTCGGTGCGACAAGTGCTTCGTCCCGGACAACGAGATCGACCCCAGTAATCCAAGAACGCTTCCGTCGAGACCGTTCCGTCGAACCCTGGACCCCGAGACCAACCCCGAACCCCGGAACCCCAAGATCGTCGAGACCCCTAATGTGTGACCCCTTTCCTCGATACCCTATTTGATAACATAATAACAACTTGTTGCATATTTAAGCATTCATCTCGCATGCATATCTGTGGTTTGGGAGCCTTATGCCGATTCACCAAATAATTAAATATGGGGCCCATATGCGGACAAATCTAGCCTTATATTGGCCTCATTTAAACTTGTGTAGCGAACCGGTACTACCTTTAGTCTTGATAATACAACATTTAAATTGCGGGGTATCTAAACAACTTGCACCATCTAATTAATTGTCGGGACCCCGGCTCCACTTAATATGACCTAATTGCATCGCCCCCTTTGCCATGTCATTCATCATACATGCATCATGCTCGATCTTATGCCGTAGTATTAAATATTGCATCCGGTGTTTCTCCTAGTGTTTTGCTTCTTCGCGGATAAGGCCGTTGAGTTGATGTGAGCTTCGCCCGATCTTCGGTTGAACCCTTCGACAATGTTTTCAGGCGAGCATCTCCCCCTTTCTACCCATCTTACTTTTATAGTATTTATTCCCTCCTGTTGATCTATTGCTATCTGTGTTGCGATGCTCTAGTTTTCCGTACCCGTGATATCCCTCGCAGCCCTATATTGCCTTGGACACATCCTATTACCTGTTGTTTGGTAGATAGTTGAACTTGCGCGCCGTAGTCGCTTGCTCAAGTGTTGTTGCGTGTCGTCAAGTACCACAGTTGTTGGAGGATTTCCGCATGTTCAATGTTGGAGAAGACCATGGCTTTATTTATTGTTCACTTTAATTACTGCTTAACAACTAAAATTGAATTAAGCAGAGGCATCGGTGGGTGATAGGTAAGATTTGGTTTCCGACCGCCCACTTGTGTCCCGTAGGACCCGAGTTCTTGACACCTGTTCCGAGATCGAGCGCGCTAACCACAGGTGGGGAGATATGGGCCCCCCATTGATTATTACCTGATTTCAAAGTATTGTACTAGGGGCCACAACTAGTTTGAGGTTTTATTTACTATCCTGTACTTATGCCATGCTTACTGCTTTATTTAAATTGTGCGACAGATAGCACGTGTACTGTTTAGGATCGGGACACGTTTTCGCGATGTCGACAGTCCCCGTTTGGGGATTTGCTGTCGCTCACTGCCGTCCACCCAAACCCTGAGTCCGTCTCGGAGACCGGCCGACTCCGTTGCGGGTGTCGACTCGGTGGGGTGGCCCCCATGTACTTGCTTTGTGTCTGGGAACGTCGTGACTTAGGCCCCGCCGACATACCGATGGGTGTATGTTAACTGATCTGGCAAAAAGGGTCGAAGTGCCTGTGGATACTTTGGTGCACCCCTGCAGGGTTTAATCTTTTCGAGAAGCCGTGTCCGCGGTTATGGACGACTTGGAGCACAGTGCTTGATCATAGACAACTATAACTAAAGTTTATTGTTATAAATTGACTTGTATCCGATTTGACTAGTAATCAGCTTCACTACAACGGAATGGCTAAGTAAAAGTACCAACAACTGCTGGGTTTTGGGTTTATCTCATGCTAAATGTATCTGACTAGTAAGTGATGCCACTATAACGGAATGATTAACTAAAAGTGCCCACTGCTTATTTTATCAGGATAAATATCTAAACCTGACTAGTAATTGCGGCAACTATAACTGAATAAGTAAAACTGCCAACTGTGTGAGTTCCTCGGTTGACTTCCTCGAAGGTCTCGAGGGGGAAACGCCAGGATGGGTTTGTTTGATGCTAGTATCAGGTTGGATCCGAATAGGTTTTTCTTACCCTCTCTGATAGTCGCCAGTTGTGTCGAGTCTCTATAGGTTGTTAGTGCATGCTGCCGCTGCCGCTTCAGTCCACCATACCTATGTAGGCGAGGACCGCCGAATTCTAGCCTCGCCGTGTACTGGCCTCAGTACTGACGCTCCTTCTTTTTCCTTTGCCCTTTGTCGGCACCCCTTTTGTTTAAGCAGGTTTTGAGATCGACGTCGTTAGCAGGGTTACCCTTCCGGCTTGGCCTGGGCAGGGTTATGGACGCCATTGGTTATTCTTCAGGGCTCTTAGCCCCATTTGCATCTTGTCCGTAGTCGGATGCTCTCTCATTTCAAGGTGTTTTGGATCTTTGTATATTATATCTATATTCTTGACTCTTGGAGTCGTGTTGTATATATATCTGTTCTGTGGGTCCCATCGAGGACTGTTGTGTAATGTTATTACTTTGCTTACCACCCGCATGAAAGTGCCTGGTGGGCACCTTTGAATCGTTTCTATGCGAGTTTGGCGAGTTTCGCTAAAACTTGCATAGGGTCGATTCTGAGGGTGTTATAGAGTGTTTCTCTGGATCTTTTGTAAAGAGCCGACTTGTAATCTATAGTAATCTCTCAGACCCGCAATGATGTTTCTGTTGTACCACTTTGAGGGATGTAATACTAGTGAACGATGTTTTATTGGTGTTATGTCAACGAATATAATATACTAAATCATGTAGTGGTATGCCGGGATACCATAGCTGGTATCAAAGGAAATGCTTTGACCTTAGATTGGAAACCTATTAAATGGCTAGAACCTGTAGGAAGTATGTCGGCAATGTTAAAGAGTTCTCTAGGAATATGATGAGTATTCACTTAGGAATTACATCATCATGTTTCTAGTACGATAATTCTTTATTATGATGTATTTTTGGGTAACAATAATGAGTTATAACTTAGTATGACTAAATATAATTCTTATCTACAATGAGGTGGCACCTCAGTATCCAAGCCAGAATGTTCAAGTACTGAACAAGACTTTAGATGGCTATGGAGGTGATTGGAAGAGTGTCCTAAGACAACTTCTATGGAGTATCGATTGCGAATATCGACTTCTGGTCAAGATTTGTAGTTACTATGATGGTCAGGTATTAGCCAAGTATCGTTTCATGATCATGCTACCCAAGAAGTTGCAGATGAGTGGAGAAATGCCATCAGGGGAGGCGAGATGTATGGCGACAACATATCAAATTGTAGTAGCAGAAGCCATAACTATGATTGGGGAACACAAATCCAAGGCACTGGTAGGTAGTACTCACACTACTATACCCCATGAAACTTTAAGTTCGGATCATGAATTAGATTATTCTGCTCTTGTGCGGACTAACCTACTATGGCTATCAAATATATGGATCATTATAGGTCTTTACTTAATACTTTTGATAACACTAATCAGGTGCTAGTCAAGGAGTTGGATAATGTCTTCATTGAGGATCTTAATGATCCTATTAAGGCAAAAGCACATAGAAATAAGTTAGATAAATAAGCTAGGCATCCTAAAATAGTCTTTTCGGGGAAAGTGTATGAAGAGACCGAGTTCGATGATCCATAGTCTGAAACCTATGCTTACTATCAGATTGAACCTTAGAAACCTGAAGACCCATGGACCAAATATGAAGCAGAACAGAAAATTTGGGAAACATCCAATCCAAACATTCCAGTCGGGAATTATGATGGATGGAAAGTAAAATCATATGCTGGAACTAGGGGATCCCGTCCACCGTGATTCTGGCAAGGGAGTAGAAACCAGTTACAATAAGATGGAACCCTATGGTCCATATGGAGGTAGTACCAATCGTATTGATCCGGAAGAATGCACAGATAGTTATTACACCAATATGTATGACTAGATCAAGGAAAAGGAGAAGGTTTCATCTTACTATGAAAGTGCGTTTGATGGTGGAAAAGAGGATTCCGTGGGAGAATACGTATATTCTAGTCATTTTCCAATGGCTAACCTCAATCTAGGTACTTATAATCAATAATGCGCACCTCCTAGATGTGCATATGCTCTAGAAGGTAGTCATCGAACTTCACGTCATCATGGATGGAACTCCAAAGGCACTCATAAGAGGGATAAAAGTAAGAATTAGAAGCAATCTGTAGAGGCTATGTGCTTGAATAATATATATATATCCATTATAATAAGAAGCAATAGTAATGCGTAATGTAGTGTTTGAGAGGCTTGACTTAATAAGTGAGAGTATGCTCACATGGGCAAGAAAGCTCTTGTAATTGTAGGGGTTCGTAGCATGGAAAAAAAAAATTCTACCGCATAACACACAATCAAGATCTAATCTATGATCAAGCCAATATCTATCTACTAGATTGTAGCAACAAGTCGATAGAATACTAACCCTCGAAGATCCAAAGCGGTTAACGAGAGCAGATTCTCGTGGGTGATGTAGTCATACACTTCCGATCTCAAGATCGTGTAGACAATCCTTCCGGCGCTGCGTTCCGGAAGCGCTTCCGCAGTCGGTCACACGTTCGGTACTCGATGAAGACCTTCCTCTCCCTTGTTCCAGCAGGCAGCGGAGGTTGTAGCACTCTCCTCGTGATTCCGGCAGCACGACGGCGTGGTACCGGAAGTAGAGGGGAGATCTTGCAGGGCTTCGCCTTAAGCCGGAGCGAGTATGGTGGAGTATGAGAGAGGTCTTGGCGATCTAGGGTTTAGAGGCACCAAGGGAGGAAGCTTGGCCGGAGGCTAGGGCTCGGGGAGAGCCCCAACTCGCCGAGTTGGAGGGGAAACCCTAGGCGGCGGCTGCACTTGGAGGTGGAGGCGCCAAAGCTAGGGTTTGAGGTGTAGGGAAGAGGGGCACCCCTGCCCCTTCTTTTATAGGTGGGAGGGAGGCGCCTAGGAGGAGGGAGTCCTCCTCCAACTCCTCCTCCTTGGCCGGCAGGTGGAGGGAGTGGGACTTCCTCCCTAAGTAGGTTTCCTACTCTCCCTCCACCAAGCAAACTTGCCGTTTGACTTTTTCAAATTGACGTTTGACTTTCAAACTAGGATTTGATTTCTCCCTTTATTTTTTCCCAGCCAAGTGACCTAGTACATGATGCAACCATTCCACATTGTCATGACACATTCATGTACCCTTCCCCTCCGGAGTGTCGGACCTTCCGGACCCTTCTAGAACATTCCCGATGAAAACACCGGAATCATTCCCCAACTCCGAAACAGGACTTTCCTTATATGAATCTTATTCTCCGGACCATTCCGGATCTCCTCGTGATATCCCGGATCCCATCCGAGACTCCGAACAACATTCGGTCTCTTACTTATCATTCCATAACTATTCAACATCATCGGATCCTTAAGTGTGTCTCCCTACGGTTCGTGAATTATGCGGACATGATCGAGACACTTCTCCGATCAATAACCAATAGAGGAATCTGTAAATTCATATGGCTCCCACATATTTCTACGATTACTTTGCGATCGAATGAACCATTTACATACGATACCAATTTCCCTTTGTCTCACGATAGTTTACTTATCCGAGGTTTTGATCGTCGGTATCTCTGCATACCTAGTTCAACCTCGTTACCGATAAGTACTCTTTTCTCGTTCCCGTGATATGTGATCCCTTGTGAGCCAGTCACATGCTTGCAAGCTAATTGTATGACATTCCACCGAGAGGGCCCAGAGTATATCTATCCGTCATATGGATGGACAAATCCCACTCTTGATCCATGTGCCTCAACCCATACTTTCCGAACACTCAATGCCACCTTTATAGCCACCCAGTTACGGTGTGGTGTTTGATGTCATCAAAGCATCCTTCCGGTGATGGTGATTAACATGATCTCATAGTCGAAGGAATTAGGTTACTATGTATCAGAAAGCTTATAGCAAATGAACTATATTAAATGACTTGATCTTTATGCTACGCTTAACTATAGGAGTATGTCCATCACATCATTCTCCTAATGATATGACCCTGTTGTTAATAACATCTCTATATTCATGATCAGGAAACCATGATCATATATTAACCAACAAGCTAGTTTAACAAGAGGCTTTACTAGGGACTCTTTTATGTTTACAAATCACACAAGTATTAACGTTTCCGGTTAATACAATTGTAGGATGGTATGTAAACATTTATCATAAGAATGAAGATATGATAATAACCACTTTATTATTGCCTCTTGGGCATATCTCCAATAGTCTCCCACTTGCACTAGAGTCAATAATCTAGTTTCAAACCTTTGTGTATTCAACACCTATGGCTTTCCGGTGTTGTATGTACACGATTGCTAGTGGTCAACTGATCTCCGGATCTGACACTTCCAGGTCCGTGTGTAATTGCATGTCTTTGCGTCTCTACGCGTCACTCATTCTTTAATGAGATGGCTTTGTATAAATTTGGTCCTTTGGTGAGACCTTTAGTTCCTTGGGGTTAAAACACGTTGATAATATTGTCGTACTATATATCTTCATAGTATTACCCCGCTGTGAACTACACCTAGTTTGGTAACAAACTACTTGACACAAAATCCCTCTTTAGCTGCTATAATAGCAGTCATATACTTAGCCTTTTGCTGCAGTATCTGTCACAATGTCTTAACTTTTGAACTCATCCAAATCCATCATGGAACTTACTTTCCATTATATTGTGACACCCTTAGTTTAGATTGAGATAAATTCAATTTGTATTTTGTGACAAAACTAGTATCAATGTAATACTTTTACAATGAACTAACCATCTATTTGTCACTTCTACAAAATAATATACTCTTAGTTCTTCCAAAAGATCATAAGAATATCCTTACTATCGTCCAATGATCATCTTATGAATCATTCTGGTATATGCTCACAACATTTAGAGCATAGGACATATCTGGATTTGTACATATCACAGTATGATTGATATAAATACTCTTTGTGATTTCATACATCAAGTATCAATCTATACTTGAATCTTTGTTTCACTTACCAAGTGTCAATACACTTGAATATATCATCAATATTGAACTTATTCAATCCTTTCTGTGTGACAAGAACCTTTCTTGTAGTTTCTATATTGAACTCATTCAATATATCATCTATGTACTTTCGGCACAACCATATTAGCGTCTATTGATGCCAAATATTTGGGTTTTTGCCTAAGTCTTTCATCGGGATGAAATTCTTAATATGTGTTAATAAAATATACATCATTTCCAATCAACAATATGTCTTCCACATAATGTATTAGAAACATGTCTTAGCGCTCCCACTTAATTTCTTGCAAATGCAAGCATCTTCATTGTCTCCGATGAAATTAAACTCTTTTAACAGCTTCATCACAGTGAAGATTCCAACTCCGCTATGCTTACTTCAACCATTGAAGTTTGCATATGCTTTTAGCATTCTTTGAATTAACAAAACCCTTTGGACCGTGTTATGCACACGTCGTAGGTAACAATTCTATTAGAAGAACTTGTTTTGTTTATTCAACTACCACATAACAAAAATTATATGTAGTGGTTGCTACATTAATCCGTCTAGACTAAATATTGCTATGAAAAATCAAATCTTGTCATAGTCAACCTTTGAACATTGTTGTGAACTCTTTCCCAACATGTCGACTATTTCATAGATGTGAAACATCCATGTCTATCTCTTTATAGATACAAACACGACTGTAAGGTCTTACACCTTTCTCGAGGGTCCTTCAAGTTCAAAGCTTGATTTCTCGTGTATGGAACTATCACGGATTTTATGGCTTCAAGCCATTTTATGGAGTCAGGGCCCATCATCGCTTCTTTGCATGTAGTTCGTTCATTATTCTCAAATAATGATTCAACCCTCAAATCTTGGTATTTGATTGTTTACTCGACCTACTTGGTTCAATAGAAACTTTGACCTCCGTAACCACAACCTTTGAGGCACGTGAGCCATGAGCATTGTTGCTGCCTCCGGAACACTCTTCGGTGCTGCGCAACTTTGCACATATAGCTAAGGTTCTTTTAACCTTATCAAAGTTCTATTGTCCTCCCACTTATCTTTTCACGAAAAATTCCTTCTCAAAGAAACTTGACGTTCTAAGTGACAAACACTTTTGTCTCCGATGTTATGGAGGAATACTAAACAGTTATTCGAAATAACATACAAAGACAGGTTCATCCGACTTTGGTTGCAAACATCTTTCTTATGCATAGCATACCAATGTTTAAGAAAGGACAACTTGGGTTTTATCCCAAACCATAACTTTATATGGTGTCATTTCAGCGGATTATGATGGAGCTATTTTCAGTGGAAAAACAGTAGTCTCAGAAGATTTTAATCTTTAAAATATAATGGCAGTTTTATGAAATACACCTTTGATCTTACCATGTCAAACAAGGTTCAATTACATATCTCGAACGCTCCATGTTTTTATGGTGTTTCGGGAAATGCAAATCCACGGAACGATTCCTTAAATCTTAGGTATTATGCTAAACTTGTAACTCAAATATCTTCCTTTATGATCTTATCATAAACTATTTATATTCTTGTTACAATGATTTTGCACTTCATCTTGAAAGTCTTTGAACTTTTCAAATGTTTCATACTTTATCCTTATTAAGTAAATATTCATATATTCACTCAAATTTTCAGAGAAAGCATATGAAGTTGAAATCCATCGCTCTTGACTACACATAATGAACTTCATACAACAATATGTACAAGTTCCAATAAGCTAGTCATTCGTTCCCTTTTGGCCTATGAACAAAGTTTTAATTATCTCTAGGAAAGTTTTCACAAGCGTCATTTGATCAAAAGTCAAAAGACTCCAAAATTCCATCCACATGGAGTTTCTTCATGTTTTCTTTCCAATATTATTTAAACGGCGATGTCACTTCCTAAGTGATCTTTTAATCAATTTGTCTTTCGACATTTTTAGCACTAGTTTTATGGATGTGATTTCTCCAACGGGATTTGTAAATCATCCATCTTTTATGGATTACGGAAATTATTTGAACAACTCTTTTGTTCTCATAACACCCGATAAAACAAATCTTGAAGGTAAGCTTCGATGTTTAACGAGCAACACAATAACACTTTATTTGTTCTCAATGAACATCATCACATATTCTTTTGCTAGTTACTTAGGCCATTGTAGTTCATGAATTGTTTTGTTTCGTATGACGATTCATACCAACAAATTCAGTATTCAATACTTAAGAACCACATTATTTAAAAAGCAAAGAATATAGCCATAACTCGTATATCCTCTATATACCTTAACTGAACAATTCTAGTCTTTTCTTTTCTGCCATATATTTATGAGATTCTCTTTCAGTATTTCCTTTTATGTTTGAAATAATCTATCATCAATAGTGGAGCCATACACATGACACATAGTCCAAAGCGTGTATAGTTAAATACCAATGTCTTTGGACTTGCACTTTGAAGTAGATCACCATCATCAAATGTTTGGTGTTCTTTCAAATTCCTTTCTTTAGTAATCTCTTGATGTAGTAAACATTTTACCTACATCAAATATTCACCCTTATCATGGAATTATTCATGATCAAGCTACTTTAGCTTATAACAGTGAATCACGAGTATAATGTTGCTCTCCAAGACCTTTTGGAGGATTAGGACAACTAGTGTCTCCATCCTTTTGTAAATTCTCATCAAATATGAGAACACAAACTTTGCCATATTATACTCTATCATGTTGTAACCAAAACATCATTTCAGATATCGCAATATCTTCCATACATGATGGTTTATGAAACAAATCTTTCAACTCCTAGATACCTTGATATTGAAACTAACTTTTGAATATCAAGAATCATGGAGACAAACATGATACTTATATACTAACACTGGAATTGTTACTCTTGATTTAATACCAACTATTAAACTTCACGGAGTAATCGAAACTTACTGAAAGTTTGCAATGGGATTTTTAAACTTTAGATTAACACTTCAAAACAATACGATACCAGTTTGTAAAGTAACTAACCAGAATTCTATAGTTTTATCATCTCAATTATAACTAAGCACAAGGTGGTAAACGGATGCCAATGACTACAACAACTATGCAAATTCACTTTGAATTAATTTATGATAAATAGTGTTCAACTTTTAATCATATTGCTGTTGAACTCCCACTCAAAACAATATCCCTCACATTGTTTTAGTGATCACACAAACCAAATCCACCACATCAAAACCGATCATCACGAGAGTTGATGTAGCTTCAATGGCGAACAATCAACATGTTCATCATATCTACTATATCACTCATGCTTTACCTTTCGGTGATCCGTGTTCCGAGACCATGTCTGTACATGCTAGGCTCGTTAAGATCAAACCTTAGTTTCCGCATGAGCAAATCTGGCTTGCTCACGTTGTATACACTCGCAGAATCTAACACACCCGATCATCACGTGGTGTTTCAAAACAATGAGCTTTAGCAATGGTGCTTAATAAGGATGAACACTTTAAAACTTGAAATTGTGTGCTTGAGGGATCATCTTATAATGCTACCGTCGTGAACTAAGCAATACAAGATGCATAAAAGGATTAACATCACATGCAATTCATAATATGTGATATGATATGGCCTTTCTGCTTGTGCTTCCGATCTCCATCTTCAAGCACGAACATGATCTCCATCATCACCGGTGTGGCGTCAAGGTCAATGGCGCCGCTCCATGGTTGTCGTCCACCAGCATCAACTATTACAACTACCTTGAATAATAGACAAGTGGGTCTTAACGGAATTGAAGGACAACCATATGGATCTGCCGGTTGCCTACTTACAATAAGGAACATTGCATACATCATATATAATCACAATCATGGCCATATTATATCACAGCACACCCCTGCAAAACAAATTTAGACGCCTCTAATTTTCTTTGCATGTTTTACGTGGTTTGGGGCTTTCAATAAGTGTCGTTCTAACTTACGAACAAGAACCACAACGTTGATACTAGTATTGTCAATCGCTCGTTGTAAATTGAATCTTAACTATGTTGGGAGAAACAGGCATCCGCAAAGCCACTTATGCAATACAAGTTGCATGTCAAGCGTGGAGCAAGTCTCATGAACGATGTCATGTAAGGTTAGCCCGGGCCGCTTCATCCCACCATCCCGCAAGATGCAAAGTACACAAGAAGCAATCGACAACAAAAACATCAACGCCCACAATGACCATTGTGTTCTACTCGTGCAACAGATCGACATATAGACACGACTCTGATACCACTGTAGGGGTTCGTAGCATGGAAAACAAAAATTTTCTACCGCATGAACACACAATCAAGATCTAATCTATGATCAAGCCAAGATCTATCTACTAGATTGTAGCAACGAGTTGATAGAATACTAACCCTCGAAGATCCAAAGCGGTTAACGAGAGCAGATTCTCGTGGGTGATGTAGTCGTACACTTTCGATCTCAAGATCGCGTAGACAATCCTTCCGGCGCTGCGTTCCGGCAGCGCTTCCGCAGTCGGTCACACGTTCGGTACTCGATGAAGACCTTCCTCTCCCTTGTTCCAGCAGGCAGCGGAGGTTGTAGCACTCTCCTCGTGATTCCGGCAACACGACGGCGTGGTACCGGAAGTAGAGGGGAGATCTCGCAGGGCTTCGCCTTAAGCCGGAACGAGTATGGTGGAGTATGAGAGAGGTCTTGGCGATCTAGGGTTTAGAGGCACCAAGGGAGGAAGCTTGGCCGGCGGCTAGGGCTTGGGGAGAGCCCCAACTCGCCGAGTTGGAGGGGAAACCCTAGGCGGCGGCGGCTGCACTTGGAGGTGGAGGCGCCAAAGCTAGGGTTTGAGGTGTAGGGAAGAGGGGCACCTCCTCCCAACTATAGGAGTATGTCCATCACATCATTCTCCTAATGATATGACCCTGTTGTTAATAACATCTCTATATCATGATCAGGAAACCATGATCATATATTAACCAACAAGCTAGTTTAACAAGAGGCTTTACTAGGGACTCTTTTATGTTTACAAATCACACAAGTATTAACGTTTCCGGTTAATACAATTATAGCATGGTATGTAAACATTTATCATAAGAATGAAGATATGATAATAACCACTTTATTATTGCCTCTTGGGCATATCTCCAACAGTAATATATATAGGTATTTTAATAGGTGAGACAATAGTTGTAGTTGGGAGTTTGGTGTGTTTGTAATATCCACGAGACATATGTATAATACATGGTATATGTCTGATTGTTATTTGAATTTCTTGGTTTTCTTGGATCTTATTAATTGACTAGATCTATCCATAAAGTTTGACTTGGTGTGCAAATGCATGTTGCATCATCAAGTTATTTCTTGATGTTATGGACATATATAGAAAAGGGAATTCGTGTAAGGGAGTGACGAGTTCCAAAAGAAAGATGAAGACCGGTATGAATACCAAAGCAAAGTATAAGGAGTATCAGCGTTATTTTGAAGGATGGATTAAGTTAGGATCAATATTATTTAGTAACCAGAAAGAATTTTAGTACAGAAAAGGTACGGAGAAACATGAAGTAATGAACTAGATAGTGGAACCATATATGATACTCAAGCTCTGAAATATTAGGGAGAATATCAGGAGTATTGGAGTTGAAGATGTATATGATAGTTTAAAGTCATTCCACACTAGAATGATCCACATATGATATATTGATTGGTTTGGTTGACCAAGTTATTTTGGTATGCCATAAGGAGCACAAAACTTGTCCTAAGCTAAGTAATATCTAAATAAGTATGAAATTGAAGTGGCCGGATTTCGAAACGCTTTGTGAAGTCGGGTTTGCCAAAGATAAAGTGTTCTAAAAGTTGAAGATAAGGAAAACAATATGGGAAGAGCCTTGATGTCGGTTGTTTAAAGATATCGTAGGTAAAATACTTACCTCTAGGAGAGAAAAACAAATTATAGATATAAGTAGTGGCTTATATAATTCACCTAGGATATTCACAAATGTGTGGGTATACCACTAAATTATTTCTTTAGATCATATAGAGTTACATGTGTAAGGTGTATATAAAATCATATCCTTACCATGGAAACCATATAGTGGTATATCCATAGTTAGATAATATGATAAAGTCCTAAGGGGGAGAGTAAACAATGGAGTAAAACATACCAAGATTATATATCTAGAGTAAAGTTGAGGAGAAGTCCTAAACTAGGATTCCAATAGACCTTATTTTCATAAGGTTAATTGTAAGCATCGTATAATGGCCCCTTGGAAGTATGAAGATTTAGAAATTGAAGTTTATATTTTAAGATGGTAAGAAGTAAACCTTTAAATAATAAATGGAAGTTAGAGAAGTATCTATGAAGTTGTTAAGAAACCAATGGAAATCTTCATAAGGTAAGCACTTGAAGGAGATAAAGTAATTTAATTTGGAATACCCAAATAATAGAAAGTTAAGATTGAATTATTGGGCACAGAGTACCAACTACAACATCTCTATAGGAATAGGAAACTACGGGAAATTCGTACTAACCGAGTCCCAAAACATCCTTAGTAAGTAAGTAATTCATAAGGACTAAGGATGCCAAAATGAACCATTGTTATAGTTGGCTGAAGACAAATACCAAATCCTATCATAATGAAACTTCCTAAAACCTAACCCTTCCCAAACAAAGGGCCATTAACTAATAGAATAAATTTATTAGGGTACAAAGATATTTCAACTTGAAGAATTACATTAAGATCTACTCTAAGAAGGAGTGTTGGATTCAATAGGAATCAAGATGTTAAATGATACTGACAATCGGCTAGTGTGAAGCCAGAAGAGGATTCAAAGAAGAGTTGGAATGAAGGATATACCAGTTATCTTTATTATGGATTTAGAGAACTACCATGGTTTAGAGAGATCAATATTACCTTATGAAATGTAAAAGAGTTCAAACTTCGGGGATGAAGTTTCGTTTAAGAGGGAGAGTCTGTAACATCACAGGGTTTTAGGTCAGAGAGACCACCGATGTGTGCTTTGCATTCATGCATAGAAAATTCGAAGAATTTTCGTGCATTTTTTAAAACACAAAATGATCGAGGTTCCTCTTATTCTGATGACTAAAGTTAGCTCATCGGGTGAGTGATATGCATTTCGACATGACCTTTATAGAATTATTTGTTTCTAGGGGAAGTTATTCAAACATGCAATTGAATTTCAAATTTGAATTCAAAACAATTTAGGAAATTCATAAATTGAATTATGGAATATTACAATACTTAGGAGGAATGGAATGGAAATTATTGAATCAAGTAATATTATATGACATAGATTAATCGTAATAAAGTAATTGGAATAAATAAGTAAAAGAACAAAGGAATTCCTTATTACAATATGAAAGTAAGAATTTCCAAGTAAAAAATAATAAAGACAAACTACAATAATAAACTAAAGAGAACTCTTTAATAGGAATATATATATATATTACATTAACTTTATAATAACGGAATAAAAATAAAGTTTTAAAAGAAATAGAAATTGATCTATAATGGAAAAAGAATTACAATTGTAATATATATTCTATATATATTACATTAACCTTTATAATAAAGAATTAAATTCTTATTTAGAAACAAAATATAAATGTTTACAAGATTCAAATTTCAAAAACAAGGATAATTTCACTTTATTAATATTAAAAAATATTACACTATCATTTTCATTATCCAAAATAAAATTACAACAAAAATAAAAAAACCTAAACCTATTTTCCTAACTATTCTTCTATCTTCTATTCTTCAAATCCTTCTTATTCTTAGTTCTTGCAAAAAAAACAAAGAATAAAACAAAGAAGGTATAATCTAAGAGGGGTTAGTGGGTTAGTGTTTACTCTCAGAATTGACATAGAAATGCTATGTCTAATGCATCACTCAGTAGATAGGTAGGGGCCAGTTTAGAATCCATTCTTATTCAGTAAATGCCTCAGGCCATCATCATAGGCTTTGAGAGGGGCAAGTTTCACAATTGGTAAGAAAAAGGGGACAACCAAATAGTAAAGGTCACATTTTACTTGATCTCATCCATAAGAGAAAGATCTTCAGGATTGAAACTTGGACCTGTAGGTCCCATTTGCAAGCTTCTCACACAGCCATGCTGAAGGGTGTGCTTTCAACACAACAGCAGAAGCATCAGTAGATGGTATATAGGAGGAAAATCATAGCAGTTAACCAAGACAGTGTTTCACTCTCAGCTCGAAGCACCATACCACCAACATATCCTGATCCATATCACCACTACACCATAACTCAAGAACTCACTATTCTTGAAGAGTTGATCATCAGATCCACCACAATATAACCATATTTCGCCTACCAAGATACTAACCATATCACAACCACACCATTAACACTTTGGTTACTTAGAGAAGCCATCCAGGAGTTAGGACAAGGAGGAGCTTCCCAAGATCAAGATGGTGGCAAGGAGGAGCAGATCAAGTGGATAACAGGGAGAAGCAAATCAAGATCCACCCCAAAAATCCTACATCATCATCAACAAATATCTTGTCTACTATGCATACCAAGTTGGAAACTAAAGGATTTGCATATTCTCTGTGTATATCCATTTTGACTAGAAAAGCATGATAAAGGGTGTGTTTCAGACCTGCATATAAGTGGTATGCCAGGTTCATCCTAGAATAATATCTGACAACATAAATACATGATTTTGTCTTAGGGAAAGAAGGGCATCGGTCTTTTTGCATCGTTGCCAAGCTATTCATACCAAATAGCTGATAAATCATTGTATTTGCATGATTCAATTATCAAAAGATTCCAAATGATCAAGCCACATCCAAATCTGTTAAAGGTTACCACTGTTTACCATCCAAATGGAGGCTTTACAGAGGCAACCATCTAACAGTAATTATGATTGTTTTTAGTCCCAATATAATTAATCATTTTCCTAGTTAAAACCTAGGAATCATCTCCAATTTCATCTTACTATCCAAATTTACAGGTAGGAAGCATGTATCTAAATCATTTTCCTAGTTCCATTAACTAGGAATCAGTCCAAAGAATTTTGTATTGTCCTTCATGTAATCTCAGGAGACAAGCATCCACTGAATACAAAGATTTAGCAAGACACATGCCAACACCATAATCATAGAGTCCAAAACCATATTATGCTAAAGAATGAAATCAATTGATTGCTTGAATTCAAGTATTATTCCCATAGCATTAGCTCAGCTAAATATTATAAATCATGTATACAAGTAAGAGCATAAGTCCAATGTTCCATCTAGTCACAAGGTAACAGTATAGTACTTCATAGTATAGATGCTATGAATCCTCACAAATACTACATCAATACTGGTAGTACCTGGACACTATACATAATTAACTGATGATAATAAGAAAGCTACTAGGCAGATCATCGAGCTGAACTCAATATCAGGTTTATGAACAAACATAGTGTTCACTAGTTCAGAGCTCTATTGGATTTCTTGAACTTTGTATAGGCAAAACATGGTGGATGGAATCACAACATCTAGCAGATAATTACCAACATTAGCTATGATTAGTATATGGGAAAACCTTGTTAGGATTGGCATCGGAGTGGGTCAGAATGAGAGAGGAGGATACTAGAAAGGACAAAGCACCTACCTGTTGGCGAGTCCAAGTTCACCCGAGAAGAAGCAGTGGTGGCGCCTATTTACACCCATTGCAACAACCAACGATTTAAAGTAAATTAAAAAGGTCTGGTAAAAGTATGGTAAACCGAGTAAACAAGTCTTGTAGGCTCCCCTAATATTTTCCATATAGCATTGTTTTTCCAAGGTTCGATAAACGTATATATACGAGAAAAAACTATTATATTACATCCGTAAATCCAGATCGAAGGTATTGGATAGTTATGCCTATGTAAAAATAAAAAGTAAATAAAACTGTGAAAACCTGGGCCGACGGCTAGGTGTGACGTCGTCACTTTGCTGTCATGGCCTCGTCCCTACCCGGACGGCCTTCCTACACCGACGCCTCGATCTACGGCGATGGCTGCCGTCGGACCAACCAGTTCTACACCGACGGATAATCTGGGCCGATGGCATCATTGTTGGGCTACCCAGAGCCATCGGCGCAGGAAAAATCTGTCGATGCCTCGCCGATTTCTTGTAGTGAATTATTACTAGTGGAAACAAGGCCTTTGGTTGAGGTCGGAAATGGGCTTTAACACCGGTTCTTCTACGAACCGGTGTTAAAGGGGGTGCCCATACCTAGCGTGGCCGGTGCATCAAAAAGGAGCACCCCCTTTAACATCGGTTCATGCCACGAACCGGTGTTAAAGGCCCTACACCAGTGGCCCGCGCAGCCCCCCTTTAACACCGGTTCGTATGTGAAGAATCTCGTCAAGAAACCGGCCTGCGCATCATGGGAGACAACTTTCCCAATGGCGATGCCAACCCCATATAACCATGAAAGTATGGGAAGAATCTCGTCAAGAAATAGGAGCTCAAGAATCTACCAACAAAGATGCGAAGATTGCATAAGTGGTACCTTGATTTCTGCAAGACGAGAAAGGAAGAATGGATCACGACGCATATAAGAGATCAGATTTTCTTGTGCGGAGACAACGAGATCAGCTTCAACATTCAAGACTTGCATTTTCTATTCAATCAGAAGGAACTCGACAAAGCTGCCATCAGCCTTTATTGTGTATAAGTACTATTTCTATAATTTCTATCTCATCTCATTCAATTCATTAATTTCATGTATATATATGCCCACCATATATGTATATATATATACTATTATGCAGGAAAAAGGTTATGGAATGCATGAAAGGAGGCCCTTTTAACATTGAGTTTGTTGACCCAAATAGAGTTCATGAACAAGTGGTAAAACTCAAACCCGGGCAAACAGAAGATTTCTTGCTAACGTCTTTACTGAAACAACAAACCAAAAGGGAAATACTATTGCCTTACAACTTCTCGTGAGTACTGTTACCCTCTCTTGTACACATTCTATTTCGGCTTACTTGATGTTAAGTGTAATTGATGATGACCAATGCGTGCATAGGTTCTACTTTATTCTGCTAGTCATTCAACCTGACTCAGGAAAAGTCCTTGTCATGGACTCGTTACGAAAAGACCAAGAGCTATGGGCAGACTTTAAAGAGATGCTCCAGACGTAATTTCAATCATATTATCGCACTAGATCGGCAACTTTCATGACAACAAGTAATTAATTATTCCTTTATCCATTTTCTTTGCCGGACAGGGTTTGAAAAAGGTTCACGGAAAGGACCGTGGGTGAATGGTCAGAAGAACTAAAATTTGTAGACCAAAATGTAAGTAATACTAGCTAGCTAGGTCTGCGTATCTCTTTGATTCTGCTTCCAATTCCATTATATCATGCTTTATTGATTATTATTTTGATTGAACTCTCTATTCTCGTAAAGTACGCGGATAAGGGACCCGACAATAACTTATGTGGATACTATGTTTGCGAGTTCATTCGCAACACGATATGTGCGACGGGCCAAGCCGTACTAGAACAACTTAGAGTAAGTAAACAAAGTACACAACATTATTTTATTACCATCAATTGTGTTGAGTTTTATTCTTATATATATATTGACCCCATTCTTCATATATATTTAGATCGAACGGATGCGGGAGCACAATCGTCTACTTCGAGCGCCATGAAGAGGCGCCCAACCGCCTGCGCCTCGTGCATGATGGCTACCTCGCGCTCTCGCTGGTCGGGGTACCCCATCGAGCACTGGAATCGCATGCACATTCATCACTCCGTTGGTGGCATCGGGAACCCGATGGAGGTGGCGGAGATCTGTTTGGCGGGGCGAAGAACGAACGAATTCATCTCCGTCCTTGTTGGTGTGCAAGTACGACCGCTACATACTCCGGCATCCCCCAGGACCTGGACATCGTCAACTCCGACGGCCTGTACTCTGTCGTTCAGGTGAAGCGAATCCGCCGTTGGCGCTCCTGGTGGACCCGGTGGCCCGCCAAATGGCCCCCCTCCCGGTGGCCGCAGCGGCCCGTCCAACTTCTCGCCCGCTGTCAACACATACAGTTGGTCGAACATCCTCTGCCCCGCGCGTGGAGCCGGCGGTAGCGGTCGTGGTTGCCACCACGGCGGTTCGGCGCCCGGCGCGTGCGAGGATGCCGAGTTCAAGCTCGACGTACGTGCCGCTGCCTTCCGACGACGCCGGCGTCGCTTTCGCCGCCATCTCAGACGGTGGCGTCCGCGGCTCCCCGGACGTACGTCCATCTTGCACGTGTTCGTTCGTGGCTCCGTCATGGCCGAGGCCTACTTCCGCTTGCCTCGGTCGATCGCCTTGTCCTCCAACCCCGGGCCGCGTGGCATGGCGCACGTCAGCCTGGCGACCGACAAGGAGGCCACCTTCGCCAAAAACGCCGCGGCGATTGTCTCCGTCAACCCAACACCTTTATCACCGACACTCGTGCAGCGTTTGCCTCGCTTGGCCTTGAGGCCGTACCTGGAGCTGTGGAGGCCTGTATCGTGCCGCCGCGGGCGCCGGCACACGCATCCTCGCCGTACTGCACGGTGACGAGTCTTGGGCTCGACGCTGCCGATCATGCTCCTGGTGGGGGCCGTGTGTCGCACGCCGAGAAGGATGGTGACGGCGTCGTTCCACGTCCACTGCCGCCGCCATTCACGTCGCTGGAGGTCCGCGTGTCGTGGGAGAGGCCTGCCAGCTGCCGGAGGAGGACATCGAGGAGGCGGTCGCGGCCGTCCCGGTGACTGCCTGTGACCCATGAATCGCTACAGCGTTCCCCAGTGTGCCTGCTATATATATATATATATATATATATAAGGTGTGCATGCGGCCGCGCTGGGCAGCGTGTGTTGCTGCTGCTTTTGCACTAGGGAACTTGCATTGGGCTAACTTGTATAGATCGCCGCGCTGAGACGCGTACGTGCCCTTCCCTGATGCTTGTAGCTCCTTTCTGTTCTGGGCTGGTTTGCCAGTTTCTACAGCTCGCCGCGTGCGTCTCGTAGTGGTGCTACCTATGTCTATCCATGCATGGATATGATAGTGTCCCCCCTGAAGAAACTTGTCATTGGCTTCTGGAACGTCCGCGGTGTCAACGACGACGGCAAATGCACATTGACGTCAAGCGTGGCCTATCAGCGCCAATAACACTACACTTACGGAAAAGAACAGCCCAGCCTATTCCCCCCCCCCCCCCGGTTTCAACTCTTTTGTGTTCAAGAGTTCAGAGGGCGCGTCGGGGGAACTTCTCACTGCATGGCGTGCTTCCTGCTTCTCGCACATCATCCGAGACAACACCCGCACTTACGATTACCTCCTTCTTTGAGTTCGCCGTGGACGGGACGCTTTTTGCTGTCACTAACGTCTATGCTCCCTGCCTCCCGGAGCTCCGCGCCGCCTTCCTCCAAGAGCTGTGAGACGTGGCGTCTGGCGTTGCAGTTCCCTGGCTGACCCTAGGCGACTTCAACCTTACGAGGTGCGAGGAGGAAAAGAACACCGAAAACTTCGCCACCGCGGCCGCCTTCAACGACATGCTCGATGATCTTCTCCAAGAGCTTCCTTTGCTGGATCGGCAGTACACTTGGACGAATGGTCGCGCCGTACCCACTCTTGTTCGCCTAGACCGGGCTTTCATCGACCCTAGCAGCTGGGAACAAGTGCTCTTCAACACTTGCCTCCGCTCGCTAGTCTGATCGAGGCGACATCGCGCGTGCCAGCAAGCACGGTTTTTCGGTTTGAACGGGGGTGGGCTCACTCTGATGCTTACCGGGCCAAGATATGTGCAATGTGGGCTGATCCTAGGAACCGGCTCCCCTTCGTCGGGCGTCGTCTAACCAAGTCCCTCAAATGGGCTCGCGCTGTCTCAAAGAAGTGGGCCCGCGCCAATAAACGACCCCCGGTCGTCGTTGCAAACTGCCGATCGGTGATTGATGTGCTGGACCGCCTAGAAGAACTTCACGCCCTCGCGCCCCATGAGCTTCTGTTTCGTGCCGCGGTTAAAAGGCAACTATCCCGCATGTACAAGCATTTGGATATGTACTGGAAGCAGCGCTTATCCTTCAAGCTTTGTAAGCTCGGGGATGAAAACACCACATTCTTCCATGCTGGTGCGTCGACGAGGCTGCGTCGCAATCAGATCAAGGTCCTTCATGCTGATGGTGTGCCTGTGGTGTGCCATGCGGGCAAGGAGCGTATCCTGAGTGAGTTCTACTCGGCCCTGTTAGGGGAATCTTCTCCCCCGATTTGGCGATGCCCCCCCCCTCCTTGCTGCTCGACCGCGTGCCCGGGCTTAATGCATTGGAAGTGTCCTTCTCACTCGATGAGCTCAGGGGCGCGCTATGGGCGATGAGACTGGACAGCAGCCCCGGTCCCGACGGCTTCGGTCCATCCTTATTTCGGTGCTTTTGGTCCACGGTGTCTCCCGATCTGATGGCCTTCCTTGACGAGTTCTACCACCACCACACGCATCTTGATGGGATGAACCGCGCCTACATTACGTTGCTACCAAAGACGGAGACCATGGTCACTGCGGATGGATTCCGACCCATTTCCCTCCATAACTGTGTAGTGAAACTGCTCACGAAAATTCTCACCACACGGCTTCAGCGGTTCATTGAGGAGTTGGTTGCCTACGAGCAGACGGGATTCATTCGAGGCAGGTGCATCACTGATGGGTTCCTCTATGCCGCCGACCTAATACGGTGTTGCCGTCTCCGGGGTGTCCCCGCTGTTGTGCTGAAATTGGAATTCCGCAAGGCCTTCGACTCCGTGAATTGGAATGCGCTCGACGCCATTCTCCGAGCTCGCACCTTTGGGGAACAGTGGTGTGCTTGGATCCGCGCCCTCCTTGAGACCGGTAAAGCCGTCGTGCTACTCAACGGCGTCCCTGGGTGGTGGATCAAGTGCAAAAACGGGTTGTGTCAGGGGGACCCGCTCTCCCCATACATGTTCTTGATTGTTGCTGACCTTCTGCGCCAACTAATCTTGAAGGACATGGACCCGAATCGGCTCCTCCACCCCCTCGTGGACTACTTGTCCTGCCCTATCATTCAGTATGTGGACGACACACTCATTTTGGTGCGCGCCGATCCCTGCCAGCTCCGCCTCCTCCGCAAAATCCTTCACGAATTCTCGGACGCGACCGGGCTCACCATCAACTTACAGAAGAGCACTTTCGTGCCCATCAGGGTGCCAGACCATGAGGCCTTACACCTGGCCGACATCCTAGGGTGCCCTGTGTCCTCCTTCCCCAGACATACTTGGGCCTCCCGCGCTCGGGCCGGAAACTACCCGCATCCGCGCTGGACTACCTGGCCGTCAAGATCGAGCGCTGCATCCTGCCATGGCAAATTCGCGCCACCTTGCCGGGTGCCAGGCTGACACTTTTGACGTCGGTTCTCTCTGCTCTTCCCGCTTTTGCGATGTCGACACTGCGGCTGTCCCAGGGGACTATAGTCAAGATGGACCGCCCCCGTCGCGGTATGCTGTGGAGTGCGATGACGTCCTGCTCCGGTGGCTCGTGCCAGGTCTCATGGGAAACTGTGTGCCGTCTTTGATCGGAGGGAGGACTGGGGGTCATTGATCTCTCCCAGCACAACACCTGCCTTCTCCTAAAGAGGTTGCACATTGTCATCTCGGGGCAGCGCATGTCGTGGGTGGACTGGGTTCATTCCATCTACCTGTGTGCATGCCCTGCCCCGTCGACGCCGGCCTGAGGGTCTTCTCGTTGCTCTTTACCCTATACCGCGCCATCACGTCTGTCCGAGTGGGGTGCGAACGCTCCGTGGATCTATGGGAGGACAATTGGACGTCGCTAGGTGCGCTCTCGGCAGCCTTTCCTGCGGCCTACTCCCACATGATCCGCCCCGCTGGGACGGTCGCTGATGCCCTCGCTGATCGCTCGTTGGTACTCCACGCGTACTCTAGGGTCTCCCCCGCCACGGCTGCTGAGCTTTGCATGCTCCATGGCGCACTCGACCACCTACTTGAGTGCACCTCCGACGCCGATGACGCTAGATCCCTCGCATGGGGCGGGAGCGAGGGGTTTAGCGCTGCTGTAGTGTACCGGATGTTGAAGAGCTCTGGGTGTATCACTCCCCTCCATGATCTAAATTGGGCTGGTTTTGCACCGCTCAAAGTCAAGGTTTTTGTGTGGATCATGCGACACGGCAAGACGCGCACGCGCGCTCTCCTAACCCACATCGGGTGCTTGGACTCTAATTGGTGCCCCTTCTGCCCCGTGTGCCAGAGACGCTCGAGCACCTCTTCTTCACCTGCCCCCGTCTTCGTGTCTTCTGGCGTCGCGCGCTTGGACCTCGCAGATGCGCCCTCCCCACGACTGCTAAAGCGGCCTGGACGTCGCTACAAGCCAGCAACCCGGCGTGGGGCGCCCCCGTGTGGAAAACTGTCCTTTCTAGCCTCCTTTGGGTCATCTGGAAGACCAGGAATCAGATGGTTTTCGACGCCGTTTGCCTTCCTCTATTGGCGATTCTCGAGCAAGTCGTCGTACACCTGCAGCTTTGGCGGGTTCGGGTTCCAACCCGTATCAGTTTCGAGTGCGTGGAGCAATGATGTGCTTCACTGTTGTAGCTGATATAAGTGTGATTCCCCTCCCCTGTCGAGGGCTCACCCCCCCCCCCCCCCCTCTCCCAAAAAATGTACACTTCCCCTCCTGCGCCCTTTTAATGGAAAATTCAGGTGGGCATTTCGTCCCCCGTAGCGCCGCTAAAAAATGCCAACTGTGCTTATATAGCATAAATAAGAAAGGCATGTGACTAGTGAGGTAGTAAAAAGATTTGCGTCTCTTCATCCATCGAGAAACCCAGTCCATTAATTAATACGCCCATTTCCAAAAAAAAATAAACCCAGTCCATAAATACATGTATGCTTCGCTCACACACTATTTTTAGGTCAGAGGATAACAATGGAAAAGGGGGTAGGCAGTAAGGAATTTCAACAGAATCGATCTGCGATACAATTCCTAGCAGGATCGCTAGGGAATAGGATGTATAGGGAATTTGAGTGGTACATAAAAACTGAAACGAAGAGTGTGCACTGCATATTTTTGGTACATCGAAGGATTGAGTACTGTTAGATTATATTTACTTGCATATCAAGTTAGGGTTTAGGCCGGTGCGCTGCACCTCCTCTCCCCCCTCTCCTATATAAACCATTGTATTCTCTTATTGTAAAATCAATCAATTATTATTATTATCACAAATTCACATGGTATCAGATTAAGGTTAGATTCTAGGGCATGGCTCCCACGCCTCCCACCCCCCCGCCGCCGCCCCCTCCAGGGTTCTTCGAGTGGCGCGTCGCCATGGCCGCCGTCGCGGCTGCCAAACCATCTACCTCATCCGCCCCACCTCCTATCGCCACCACCATCAACTTCGCCGATACAATCTCCGATGTTACTCCATTGATTCCCATCACTTTAGATCTCCCCAAACACAACTACTACCATTGGAGGCATCTTTTTGAGGTGCACTTGGGCCGCTGCGACCTCATGGCGCACGTCGAGCCCAACATCACGCCGTCTCCCTCGGATCCCCGCTGGGTCAAGGATGATCTCGCTGTGATACAGTGGATCTACCAGCGGGTGAGCACCGAGATTTTCAATCTCGTTTTCAGGGCTGCCACCAGCGCCGCCGCCCTTTGGGCAGCCCTCCGTCAGCTTTTTCAGGACAACGCCGACGCCCGTGTCAACACGCTCAACACGGAGCTTCGGAACACCGCCCATGGCGACTTGCCCGTGGGGGTATACTGCCAGCGCCTCCAGACCATCGCCGATGAACTCCGTGAACTCGGTGATCCCGTTGAGGACAAACAGCTCATCAAGATCCCCCTCGTCGGCCTCAATCAGCGCTTCGACAAGCAGCAGTCCTTCATCCCCATGATGCGGCCGTCTCCTTCCTTTGTAGAAGTCCGCTCCATGCTCTCCTGGGCGGACCGCGCCATGACCACTCAAGAGTCTCGCCCTCAGGCCTATGCTGCTGCTCCACGGCCTCCTGCACCGCCACCGCCTTCGGCGCCGCTTGCGCCTGTTCCACCGCCAGGTTGGCGCCCTAGCCCGAACTATAGGGGCACCCGGCCTCTCTATCGGCCGCCTGCATCACGGCCTCCTCCAACAGCACCGACTCCTCCACCTGCCCCGGCACCACCACCGGCTCCACCTGCAGCACCAGCTTGGCGATCTTCTCAGGACCCTTGGACTGGCATGGTTCAGGCTTGGCCAATGCCCTGGACCGCGCCCTCTCCTGTTGGCACGCCACCTGCCTACACTGGTTCGTGGCAGCCCGGCATGCATCCTCATACAGGCTCACCTGGCCTCCTTGTACCAAGGGTCCCTGCACAAGCTCATTACGCCGCTCCTTCACCGCTCATGTATGCTGCACCATCGCCGGCTCCCTATGCCTTGCCAATGCCCTTTGCTATGGGTCCTTATGGCCCTTCGGCACCGGTCACTTATAATCCTGGAGGCTACTACTCGCCATACACCATGTACTCGACTCCTGCTGCACCGCCACCACCTGCGCCAGTACCTGCTCCGTCAACTGCACCAACTCCCTCTACTCCAAGCTGGGACCAAGCTGCGTTTCTACAGGCCATGAATAATTTTGCTGCTCAAGGTAACTCAGGTACTGATTGGATTTTCGATTCTAGTGCTTCTAGTCACATGTCCTCATCGAATACTATGCTGTCAACTTGCATACCATCTCAGCTTTCATCCATTACATTAGGCGATGGTTCCTCCATACCAATTTCATGTGTCGGTCATACAAACCTTGCATATTCCACTTCCAAACCACTCCTACTTAAAGATGTCTTAGTTGCACCAGCCCTCATTAAAAATTTAATCTCTGTTCGTCGTTTCACCAAAGACAACTCTGTTTCCGTCGAATTTGACCCTTTTGGCTTGTCTGTGAAGGATTTCATGACCAAGGCGGAGATCGCTCGCTTCGATAGCTCTGGCGACCTCTACTCTGTTCATGGCGCTCCTCCGGCCTCGTCTCCATCATCCATGCTCGCCTCCGTAGATCTATGGCATAAACGCTTAGGCCATCCGAATAAAGCCACTTTATCCTCTCTACTTAGTGATTTTTTGATCCCTTGTCATAAAGAGGTTCATAATTCCTCCGTTTGTGAGTTTTGTCAACAAGGAAAACATGTCCGTTTACCATTTGCGCATTCTACTTCTCATAGTACTTATCCCTTTGAACTTTTGCACTGTGATCTATGGACCTCCCCAACTGTGAGTCTCTCCGGTTTCAAATACTACTTAGTTATTTTAGATGATTTTACACACTTCGTTTGGACTTTTCCACTTCGCAACAAATCTGATGTCCACTCACTTTTTATCAACTTTAAAACCTATGTCAACACACACTTCTTTTTACCCATAAAATTTATCCAATGTGACAATGGAAAAGAATTTAACAACTTTGCAAACCGTAATTTCTTTCTCCAACATGGCATTCTCCTTCGTTTCTCTTGCCCTTACACTTCCCCACAAAATGGCAAGGCTGAGCGATCACTCCGCACCATCAATGACATAGTTCGCACACTACTCATTCAATCATCTATGCCATCCACGTTTTGGGCTGAAGCTCTTAGAACCGCAACCTATCTCCTCAATATTCGACCATCTAGCACTAACCCAAACACCACACCTTTCTACTCCCTTTTTCTCTCACACCCAAACTACACTGAGCTTCGCGTTTTTGGTTGCCTTTGCTTTCCCAATGTCTATGCAACTTCCCCAAACAAACTCTCTCCATGTTCCATTCCTTGTGTCTTCCTAGGTTATTCAGATGAACACAAAGGCTACCGGTGTTTTGACCTTGTGACCGGTCACATTCACATCTCTAGGCATGTCACTTTCGATGAAAACACCTTTCCTTTCGCCACTAGAACCCCTACATCTACTCCCACCACATCCACCCCTCGCCCAGCCAATTCCATAAAACCTCACTTTTTCGTTCCTAACCTTCCCTGCAACCCTGCCATGGCTGCTCACTATCCTACCTCGACCAATACCCCTCCCGATTCTCCTGCCACGGTAGTCCCTAACCCTTCCCTGGCCGACTCGGCTGCCTCGACAGCCCCATCAACACCCGTGTCTCGACCACCCATAACACAGGTTTCCGCTCGCCGCCCCACAACTCCTGCCCCCGACAATCAAAGCTACCCAATCCTCTACCCCTCATGCTGTTGCGTCCTCCTCCTCCGCTGCGCCGGATGCAGCAGCTCCTCCTTCACATGCCGTTCCCACTATCGCACCTAACAACGACCATTCCATGCGCACACGTGCCAAGTCTGGGTTTCGACTTCCTAAAACACGCTTCAATCTTCATGCTTCTCCAACTCTCTCACCTCTTCCCAAAACATACAAATCCGCTCTTCTTGATCCAAACTGGTCCGCTGCCATGCGCGATGAATTTCAAGCACTCCAATCCAATAACACATGGTAACTTGTTCCCCGACCTCCTAATGCAAATGTTGTTTCTGGAAAGTGGGTGTTCCGTCAAAAATTTCATTCTGATGGCACTCTCTCTCGGTATAAAGCGCGCTGGGTTTGCCGCGGGTTCTCTCAACAACACGGTGTCGATTACGACGAAACTTTCTCTCCAGTAGTGAAACCTAGCACCATTCGAACCATTCTTAGTCTTGCTGTTTCCTCTTCCTGGCCCATTCATCAACTCGATGTAAAAAATGCTTTTCTCCATGGTTCCTTAAACGAAGTCGTCTATTCTCAACAACCTTCCGGTTTCGAAGATTCTTCTTTTCCTGATCACGTTTGCCTTCTCCAAAAATCTCTCTATGGCCTCAAACAAGCACCTCGAGCCTGGTTTCAACGTTTTTCTACCTTTATTCAAACTATAGGATTCATTCCCTCTCGTTCTGACTACTCTCTTTTTGTTTACCACTCTAACACCCAGATTGCATATCTCCTACTTTATGTTGATGATATAGTTCTCACTGCCTCCTCCACAACTTTTCTCACTCATATTATTTCTCTCCTACAAACTGAATTCTCTATGACTGATCTAGGTTCCCTTCATCACTTCTTATGTATAGCTGTCACTCGTGATTCTTCTAGTCTTTTTCTCTCTCAACGTCAGTACTCTGTTGATCTCCTAACTAGGGCTGGAATGTTAGATTGTCAACCATCCCGTACACCTGTCGATACTTCTTCTAAATTTTCCTCCGATGGTGATATTTTTCCTGATCCAACTCTATACCGTAGCTTAACTGGAGCCCTTCAGTATCTCACCATTACACGTCCAGAAATATCATATGTTGTCCAGCAAGCTTGTCTTTACATGCATGATCCAAGAGTCCCGCATTTTAACCATGTCAAACGCATACTTAGATATCTCAAAGGTACATTAGATCATAGTTTGCATATCAACCACTCATCACCCACATCATTGACAGCATATTCCGATGCAGACTGGGCTGGTTGTCCAGACACTCGTCGATCCACTTCAGGATACTGTGTTTTTCTTGGCAATAATTTAATTTCTTGGTCTTCGAAGCGTTAGCTTACGGTTTCTCGCTCGTCCGCAGAGACTGAGTACCGTGCTGTTGCTCATGCAGTTGCTGAAACAGTTTGGTTGCGTCAGTTACTTGTTGAGTTACATCGACCTATTGGTCAGGCCACAGTGGTATATTGTGATAACATTTCAGCTGTTTACATGTCTGGAAACCCAGTTCAGCATCGGCGGACAAAGCATATCGAGATTGACATCCATTTTGTTCGAGAGAAGGTCGCTTTGGGATAAGTGCATGTTCTTCATGTTCCTTCTACGGCACAGTTTGCAGATATTTTTACCAAAGGACTTGCTACTACACCATTTACAGAGATTCGTTTCAGTCTCAACGTTGTCGAGCCCACGGTTGAGACTGCGGGGGATGTTAGATTATATTTACTTGCATATCAAGTTAGGGTTTAGACCGGTGCGCTGCACCTCCTCTCCCCCCTCTCCTATATAAACCATTGTATTCTCTTATTGTAAAATCAATCAATTATTATTATTATCACAAATTCACAAGTACTACATGGTTTCCCCATCTCTCCTAGTCAAGTGTCAAGGCAAAGAACCTCTCCTTTGTTTTCATTGTGTTGCCTCGCTCTTCCTCAACTGAGTACAACACTGTTATATGGTCGCCACTGCTCTTTGGCTGTGAGCCTCGAAACAGGCTTTAGGTCCATCTTTATAAATAAAGCAACGACCATCTAGAGTACCACAGAGTCAACGACGCCCAGACGCCACAAGAAAAATAAAAAGAGTCCGCTGAGGCCACAACATAACAAGCCCAAAAAATAAAGGAAAAGCGACCCAAGCGCAGGGGGAGCTCCCCTGCGAAGTCGGGGACGCACTAGCAGGCACCGCGAAGCATTGCGTCGATGCCCTGATAGCCCGCACGATGCTGTCCACGTGCTCTCGGTCACGCTGCCTGGAGAGGGGGTACCACTATTGTAGATGGGCAAGCAAAGAAAACACAGAGTCAGAAGCCTAGCGGGGGAAGATCCGCTCAATCACCATCTTATTCCTAATTTTCCAAAGGGTCCATGAGATGGCCGCAAACACCAACCAGAAGAGATGGCGCATTCTCCTAGTCCATGAGATAGCCGCAAACACCAACCGAGAATATTTCTTTACTAACTTTTCTGAAACCAAAAACAGCAGAAAACAGGCATCTAACACTGTTGCAACTTGTTAGTAGGTTAGTATTAGAAAACATGTAAAAAACACCTCAAAGTGTGGACAAGTAAAGCAAATTAGATACTAAACAAGCGTGGAGCATAAAAAATTATAGATACGTTTCCAACGTATCAACATCCCCAAGCTTAACTCCTGCTCGTCCTCGAGTAGGTAAGTGATAAACAGAATAATTTTTGAGGTGACATGCATCCTCACAATAAATATCCAACCATTTGCAAGCATTGAAAACTGAGATCAAAGAACTCTAAACATGTGCATGAAAGATGGATTTCTAACAATAGGACATAACAACTATGCATGTAACATGACAAGCTACAAACAAAGATCATGAATAACATGCATTGAAAAACTTTTGTTTGTTTTACATACAGAAAACATAGCATAGTGGCAATCAGCTTGTCCCTCATAGAGTAGCAATATAAATGCAAATGACACCTACAAAGTTCACAAGGGTGACTAGAAACAAGTAGCACAAGTGCAAGTAATAACACAATATGCATCAATTAATAATCTTTGGAACACTGCACACAGAATGACAACTATGCTCTCTTAATGGTGCCTAAAGGTAGAAGGTGGAGACTCAGTAGTGGTGGAAGAAATGCCTTTTTGTAAAGGAAGCAGGGATTACAAGTTTCAAAAAGAGCTTCCAAAAATTATGGTAATTGTTAGCTTTCAGTCCTCATTGCCCCTATCATAAACATCTTGAAGTGGTTAAGGTTAAAGTGGCAAAGCTGGAGTATATGCTTGACGAAGTATAAGTTGGCAATCTCAAGTCCCTTGAATACGAGGGCCACACCTCATGCATACTCAACTTTGGGTCCAGGTAAGTTCTTGTCACTGTAAGTATTTGCATATCATCGAGAACCGCCAACGGGGTACCCCTTGCACATGGTACAAGAGCTTTCCCATAACCAAAATGACAAGGCAAGTAGACAATGAGCATCTCAGCAATCTTTTTATTTACCATATGCATAACTTTTTATTGAGGATGCTGCATAGATACATCATTATGGTGATGCTGCAAGTTTCCACCATGATTAGGCATGGCTTAGGCTAGCGGCCCATGCGTTTCTCTAACACAGAATACAAACTCCATGTACTTACAAGTTCCCTCTTTATTTCACACCGGTGACATCCATAGAGAAAAGAACATGATATCAACTGAGTACAACAAGGTACAAGTGCAATGTTGAAAACGTTCCTCGTGACAACACAGTTCTGCTTATTCCAACTTATAAGGGCAAACATATACAACAAAGTTGTCATAATGGTTCAAGTTTATTAGGGGCAAAGAATATAAAGTGCGCCATCAAGTTCGTGAGGGCTTTAATCACTAAATTTTCACATAAAAAAATAGTTTTTAATTGGAAGATAATTGAAAATAAGAATATACTTGGAATGGTGTAACACACCATGCATAGGAGTTTATAGTGGACACTTTGGAATAACTTGGTTTCTTGGGAGTTGGAAGCATGAGTAGAACTTACTCATACAAGTGGAGGATAGCAAAAGACTAGGAGCAACCAACTAAGAGAGTAATAATGGCCATAATCATGCAGTGCAACAAAGCATACTAATCAAAGCAAAGAGTGGTACTACAAGTCAAGGACTAAATGATCATAGAGGCTAATGGTGACTTGTCAAATTCATAACATGGTGTGAGCATGTGCCAAGTCAACCCAAGCAAAGCATCAAAGGAGAATACCACAATACTTTGCTTTTGCATGCTAAAACAACGAATAATTTCTTCAAGGCACACTAAGCAATCCCAATTGTTTGGAACAATATATGTTACAGCAATAATCAATAAGCATAATGCTAAAACAACACCTAGCATGTCATGCTAAAAGCTAAGTCACAGTTAATGTAAGCTCCTTTTGCACTTTAAGTAAGAACTTACTACTCCTTTCCAAACACCAAGCAAACTCATTTGCAAAACAACACATCAAGAACGGGGGTCCAAACTACTTTATTAAAGCAAACTAAACAAACTAAGCAAAGAAAACTAAAACTAATACGCTCCAAGAAAAACACAACTGTGCATGAAATAATAAAAACGAAGTGTCTAGACGGACCTGAGCTTTTTATTGATGAAGAAGGGGATGCCTTTGGCATCCCCAAGCTTTGACGCTTGTACCTCTTTGATATTTCTTGGGGTGACACCATGGTGGCATCCCCAAACTTGAGCTTTTGTTCTTTCTTCATCTCATTGCATCATTCTCTCTCTACACCTGACATTTTTCCTTCATACAAAACTTCACACAATCTTCATTAGCAACATTATTGTATTCAAAAGATATTAGACCCTTGGAAAAGCTTTAGAACAACAAGGCTTTTCACTAAAAACACAAGCTACTGTAGTAACTCCTTCAAAAAGCTCAATTTACCTGAAGAGAACTCAAAAAGGAATCAATAAGAAGCAAATGCAAATAATGGCAGAAATCTGTCAAAACAGACCAACAGGTAAAAACCGATTTTTTAGAACATTTTATGTTGCTCAAATTAAAAAGTTTTGAACTAACAAAAGTTAGCTAACATACTGGGGAATTTACTCGTAAAGTTTTAGCACAATCCGAGGTACAGAGCCTCCTGACGTTTTTTTTGGTGGAGGACAGAAATCTGTTTCGGGACAGCAACTCCCCAAATCTTACTTCCCTCTCATTAGAGGTCATTCTTGGCACAAAAAGCAAACAAAAAGGATAAGGAGAGGTCATTACAGAAGGAATAACTTCAAAGACTCAAGTAAACTCTTGGGTTATCTCCCAACAAGTACTTTTCTTTAACGCCTTTAAGTTAGTCACAAGAAGCAAGAAGAATCAAGTATTTTCAAATGAAGAAGCATTAACATCAAATCTTGCTTTCAAAGGAGGAGCAAAAAGAATCTTATCTCTCCTCATAGGGAAGTGTTCAATACCTTTCTTGAATGGAAAATGATATTTTAATGGTGCCTTCTTTCATATCAATGATGGCACCAACTATTCTAAGAAAAGGTCTTCCCAAAGTAATAGGACAAGAAGCATTGTATTCAACATCCAAAACATAGAAATCAATAGGGACATAAGCATTGTTAACCATGATGAGAACATCATTAATACTCCCCATGATTTTATTCTTATCATTATCATTGAGTGGGACATCTAAATAACAATCTTCTAAAGGTGGCAAATCAAGCATTTCATAAATCTTCCTAGGCATAATAGAGACACTAGAACCAAGATCACATGAAGCTTTGAGATCAAAGTCATTCACTTGCATATTAATAATGGGTTCCCAATTATCTTCTACTTTCCTAGAAATAGAAGCCTTGTGTTTTAGCTTCTCTTCCTTAATTTTCACAAGAGCGTCTATAATACGTTTGGTAAAGGCAACATGCATATCACTAGCATTAGGACTTCTAGCAAGCTTTTGAAAGAACATAATCACTTCAGAAATATTGCAACCATCAATATCAAAGTCAAACTTAGCATCACTAGTAGTAGGATCAATAGGATTAGGCATAGTAGGAGTAGGAATAGGGACTACTTGTGGTTTAGTGGTGATGGTGCACACACTATTGTTTCTATCAATCTCAGTTTCCCTTTCCCACTTAGCATGAAGTTGAACTAACAACCTAACATTTTCATCAATAGTAACTTGTATGGCATGAGCAGTAGCAAAGGTGTTTTCCATAGTTTCAGGTTTAGCAGCCATATTATTAACCAAGGAAGTTTGAGCTTCAGACAAAGAGGATACATTTTTCTCAACAGTTAAAATCTTTTCCTCTATAGTCTTATTGAAGGTGGTTTGTTTACTAATAAAATCCTTGAGCATGACTTCAAGTTCAGAGGGGGCACTTCTAGCATTATTGTAAGAGCTTCCATAGGAATTGCCATTATTAGGAGGATAAGGCCTATAATTGTTATTGCTACCAAAATTATTCCTGTAGGCATTGTTGTTGAAATTGTTGTTTCTAATGAAGTTCACATCAACTTTCTCTTCTTGAGCAACCAAAGAGGCTAAGGGAACACTATTAGGATCTATAGGATCTTTCCAATTGACAAGCATAGCCATAATAACATCAATCTTTTCACTCAAAGAGGAGGTTTACTCAACATAATTTACCTTCTTACCATGTGGAGCTCTCTCAACATGCCATTTAGAGTAGTTAACCATCATATTATCAAGGAGCCTTGTTGCAGCACCCAAAGTGAGGCCCATGAAAGTACCTCCAGCAGCTGAATCCAACAGATTTCTTGAGGAGAAGTTCAAACCTGCATAAAAATTCTAGATAGTCATCCAAGCAGTGAGTCCATGAGTAGGGAAATTCTAAACCAAAGATTTCATTTTTTTTCCAAGCTAGAGCAACATGTTCACTATCAAGTTGTTTAAATTTCAAAATGTCACTTCTCATAGATATAATCTTAGTAGGAGGATAGTACTTTCCAATAAAAGCATCTTTGCACTTAGTCCAAGAATCAATACTATTTTTAGGCAAAGAAAGCAACCATTCTTTAGATTTCCCCCTCAAGGAGAAAGGAAAAAGCTTGAGCTTAATAATATCTTCATCTACATCTTTATACTTCTGCAGCTCACAAAGTTCAACAAAGCTATTAAGATGGGCAGCAGGATCATCAGAACCAGCACCAGAAAATTGCTCTCTCATCACAAGATTCAACAAAGCAGGCTTAATTTCATAAAAGGTAGCATCAGGAGCAGGTGGAGCAATAGGAGTGCTTAGGAAATCATTGTTGTTGGTGCTAGTGAAGTCACACAACTTGGTGTTCTCAGCAGAGTTCATTTTGGCAAAGGTGGGCAAGCCAGAAACAGCAGCAACTGCTAGAGCAGGAACTAATTTTTTTGTGTTTTTGAATAAAGCAAGCAAACCAAACTAGTCTAATTTTTTTAGTTTTTTTTTTTGAAAGAGGCAAACAAAACCAACCAAAATAAACAAAGAAAACTAAAAACAAAGTAAAGAGAAAGGAATTGAAGGATTCCCCTAGTGAAGACGTCCTTAGCCTCCCCGACAATAGCGCCAGGAAGACTTGATGGTGCTTGACATGGCACTTTGTTGGTAACCCCAAGCGCAGGGTGTGAAGAGTAAGCAGTAAGTTTTCCCTCAGTTGAGACCGAGGTTATCGAACCAGAAGGAGGAAGGAAACGTCACACAGGTGTTGTAAGCAACGTGGAGACCTTCACAACACAAACTCAAGACTTTGCCCCAATGAACAATGAGGTTGTAAAGCTCACCGGTTTGCTGTAATAAAGGATTAAACGAATGGTGTGGAAGGTAATAGTTTGCAGTAAGTAAACAAGTAACAGTGGAAGATGTATCAATGGTAAAGATTGGACTAGGGTCCATAGTTCACTAGAGGTGCTCTCCTTAGATAAACAACATGGCATAAAGGGTAAACAAATTACAGCAGGGCAATTGACAGGAACTGAGCAAGGCATAACAATGCAATTACTAGTCAGAAAGATCCTATGAGGTTGATTGGGAAATACAACAAGATACATATACCGCCATCCAACTGCTTCTATGACTAGAAGTCCAACTTCAGGTTATCATCCGAACCCCCTCCAGTATTAAGTTGCAAGCAACAGACAATTGCTTTAAGCAAAGTGTGTAAGGTAAATAGTCCACATGTTCCATGAACAAGAGACCGTTGTTTTCTCCCTAGTAGCAACATCACATCTACAATCGACGATATTTTTGTCACTTCCCTTGGAAACTAGAGGAATGAACCCACTATCGAGCATAAATACCCTCTCTTGGAGTCACTAGCAACTACTTGGCCAAGATAGCTACTAACAACGGAGAGCATGCAATATCAAAAACAACACATACATGATAGAATCATAAAGACAAAACCATTAATCAAACCAACATAATAATCTCAATATCCATCGGATCCCCACAAACACAACATGCATAATTACAAATAGATTAGATCTTGATCATGAACGGAGCTCACAAGATCTATACATGAAAGCACAAAGGAGGAGATACAACTATCTAGATACTACATGGACCCATAGTCCAAGGTGGAACTACTCACGCATCATACTAGAGAGAAGGCCTCCAGGATGATCTCCCCTCCGGTAGGGTGCTGGGAAGAACTTCAGATCCCCCCGATCTAGGGACGATGGTGGCGGCGGCTAAAGACGTTTTCGTGGATATTTGATCGGTTGCCCAAGGTTTCTGCATCGGGGCATTCTTATAGGCGAAGGGGGAGACCGAGGCGGCCGCTAGGGAGACAAACGCCTAGCCAGGCACGGTGTGGGGCCCACCCGCGCCAGGGGTGGGTCTGGCCCCTCTGGCCGGCCCCTCCGGCTCTCTTCTGGACTTATTGTTCCCCACGAAAAGTAATTGACTTTGTCCTTTGTCCTGTCCAATTTCGAGAATATTTCTTTACTAACTTTTCTGAAACCAAAAACAGTAGAAAACAGGCATCTGGCACTGTTGCAACTTGTTAGTCGGTTAGTACTAGAAAAAATGTAAAAAGCACCTCAAAGTGTGGACAAGTAAAGCAAAGTAGATATGAAACAAGGATGGATCATAAAAAATTATAGATACGTTTCCAACGTATGAGTCATCAGTCCCATATGTTATGACAAGTGTACTCTTTGATTGCCTTCCTCACCATTTGAATTGATTCAAACACTTGCCCAACATGACATTTTACACTGCCTAAATCTTCATCTCTGAATGTCTTGAACCTGTCAGTGCTCTTCTAATCATCTGAGTCTGGTGCCCATATGTCATCTTCTTCAGAGATTGCATCATCAAGAAAGTCACCATCCATATTAGCATCCAAATTAGCCTATTTCTTGGCCCTGACTGACACTCTTCTCTTCCTCTCTATCTTATCCTCTCCATCTTCAGGATTGTCTATATCAAGATCATCATCATCTTCACTTACTTCATATCCAGAGTCCACATAATCAACATCATCTTCATCTGACAACTCAGTTCTTCTTGTTGATTCCTCTTCCTCTGCCTTGACAACCTTTTTAAGCTTGCTGCTAGGCCTTAGACCTGACCTTCTTACTACTCCGTCTTCCTCAACTAGCTTAGGATACAAAGCTTGAATTGGTACTGGCTCCACATCAGGAACTGTCTGCATAGGTTTCATGGGACTGATGACAGTAGGCAACTTAGCAATTGGAAATTAAACAACATCATCCCAGTCCGTGGCCCTGATTAATTCATCATGATCAAGATAAAGTTTGATTGAATGATGCCCAATCTCCACAAACTGAACCATCTGGTTTGTGTCATGATCACTCCTTATTTGCCTTAAGCCATTGTTGCTCATTGCCAGAATAGGAATTAAGTAGTGAACCTTCAACCTACCCTACATCTCATATCCAATTTCCTCAATCATATTCTCCAACATCAGTGGTGACCAAGTAAATGCATCTACTTGATCTACCCATATCACTGAACCATCTACATAATATCTGTTATTTCCACTGCCAAGAAAGTAGCCACCATGGTTCACTTCTACAGAAAAGAACTTGCTACGCGGCCCTGCCAGAAAAATTTCCACAGAAGATCCATCATATTTGTCGCCAACATTGGATGATTTGTACCAAAAATAGTATCTTTATAAACCCTACCCAAAACCCCAAACAAACCAACCGTAGAAAACTGAACCAAATCTGCAGAACACACTCCTAATTGACCAAGTCGAAAAAATAAACCCCCATTGCAACAGAAAATCAAAACCCTAACACAAAAACAAAGATGTTCGGCGAGATTTCAGGACAGTGGTGCTTATCGTACACAGGAGGTGGGTCGCCTTCAGAACGGCGGCGCCAAGACATCACCGGCGTCTACCACCGCTGGACGCCGTCAACCTCCGCCTCCAAAGAACCCGGCACCCACTCGCCAACAACCTCCGCCTCCCTCCAATTCCTACACGTCGTGTTGCACTCTTCTCCCCTCGGAAACTACTCCTCAAACGATCGAGAAGATGGCGGAGATAAATGAGCTCACCTGCCGCTTTGTGCTTTGCTCTGTTCGAGGGGCTGATTCGACTAGCCACAAAACAAAGGAGGTTTTTTTTCGAAAATTAGCATCACCATCCGGACAAAGAAAGGTGCACGAACACAGCCAGTGGGGTCCCAGGTGAGTCATGTCAGCAATACTTGCGCGCTGGAAATCCCGGTGACTGTTTACGACTCACACCCATGTCTTCGGTGACCGTATTTCGTGTATAGCCGTGTATAGTGATGGATCCGTGCAATGACGTATGGTTCCATGACTTCCCATGTATTTTACTCATCCATTTATCCAAGTAATACTCCATAGTCCTGCACCCCACCCGCACCCAAGCGACGGCGCCACGCTGCACCGGGCGGTCCCCACTACTCCCCGGTCGACCTCCCTCTCGCGACCCCCCTGCTCGACGCCGCCCGGAGCGTCGTCGGGCAAAGATCTGGTGGCGTGGCGGTGACCCTGGCGACGATCTGTTGGGGAATGGTGGCAGCGTCAACGTTGGTTCGACGACGGTCGCGGTACGTTGGAAACGTATCTATAATTTTTGATGTTCCATGCTTGTTTAGTATCTACTTTGCTTTACTTGTCCACACTTTGAGGTTCTTTTTACATGTTTTTTGGTACTAACCTATTAACAAGTTGCAACAGTGCCAGATGCCTGTTTTTTGCTGTTTTTGGTTTCAGAAAAGTTAGTAAAGAAATATTCTCGGAATTGGACGGGACAAACATCAAAGTCAACTACTTTCCATGGGGAACAAGAAGTCCAGACGAGAGCTGCAGGGGACGGCCAGGGGGGGCAGACCCACCCCAGGCACGGGGGCAGGTGGGCCCACGCCTGGCTAGGGTTTGGTGGCCCTGGCCGCCTCCCGGTCTTGCCCCTTCGCCTTTAAGAAGCCCCCGATGGAGAAACCCTGAGTACCAGAACAGAAATCCACGAAACCGTCTGTAGCCGTCGCCACCGTCGTCCCTAGATCGGGGGATCTGAAATTCTTCCTGGCACCCCGCCGGAGGGGAGATCATCCCGGAGGCCTTCTATCCGGTATGATTCGTGAGTAGTTCCACCTTGCACTATGAGTCCATGTAGTATCTAGATGGTTGTATCTCCTCCTTTGTGCTTTCATGTATAGATCTTGTGAGCTCCGTTCATGATCAAGATCTAATCTATTTGTAATCATGCATGTTGTGTTTGCGGGGATCCTATGGATATTGAGATTATTATGTTGGTTCGATTAATGGTTTTATCTTTATGATTCTATCATGTCTGTGTTGTTTGTGATCTTGCATGCTCTTCGTTGCTAGTGGTTATATTGGCCAAGTAGTTGCTAGTGACTCCAAGAGGGGGTATTTATGCTCGATAGTGGGTTCATGCCTCTAGTTTCCAAGGGAAGTGGCAGAAATCTCTTCGATTGTAGATGTGATGTTGCTACTAGGGAGAAAACAACGGTCTCTTATTCATGGAACATGTGGACTATTTACCTTACACACTTTGCTTAAAGAAGTTGTTTGTTGCTTGCAACTTAATACTGGAGGGGGTTCGAATGATAACCTGAAGGTGGAATTCTAGTCATAGATGTAGTTGGATGACGGTCTATGTATATTGTTGTATTGCCCAATCAACTTCATAGAATCTTTATGGCCAGTAATTGCATTGTTATGCCTTGCTCAGTTCCTATCAATTGCCTCGCTGTAATTTGTTTACCCTTCATGCCATGTTGTTTATCTAAGGAGAGCACCTCTAGTGAACTATGGACCCCGGTCAAATCTTTACCATTGATACATCTTTCACTGTTACATGTTTACTTGCTGCAAACCATTACCTTCCACACCATAAGTTTAATCCTTTGTTACAACAAACCGGTGAGCTTGACAACCTCACTGATTCATTGGGGCAAAATCTTGAGTTTGTGTTGTGTAGGTGTCCGCGTTGCTCGCAACACCTGTGTGACGTTTCCTTCCTCCTTATGGTTCGATAACCTCGGTCTCAACTAAGGTAAGACTTGATGCTTGCTGCTTCACACCTTGCTCTTGGAGTTTCCAACGAAGTGCTCCACGTCAGCACCAGCCATCATGTTTTTTGGTGTCGTTGCCGGGGAACGCTGAGGACGTCTTTACTAAGGGAGTCCTTCACTTCCTTTCTCTTTACTTTGTTTTTAGTTTTCTTTGTTTCTTTTGCTTGGTTTTGTTTGACTCTTTCCAAAAAAAACCAAAACAATTAGTCTAGTTTGGTTTGCTTTCTTATTTCAAAAACACAAAAAAATTAGTTCCTACTCTATTTGGTGGTCTGTTATTGCCTTGCTTGGTCATGCTTTCTATCAATGGATGGTTTCTCTGAAACTAGTTCTTATTGGCAAGGTGGGTTCATGGAAGAATAAAAATATTATTATAAGTAACACCGTTTGTCACAAAATGGGAAACACTTATGGAAACAAATTGATAAGGTGAATGCTATTGCTAGAGAGGCGTGCTCTACTTATAATGTCACTTATTGCTTTGATAAGTCTTGTTGCTGCAGGAGGTATAAACACCTACCTTTTCAATGTGAGTATAATGATAATGTTACCATATCCTCTTATGTCAAAGGAAACTATGACTTTTATGATGTGGAACAGATTGAAGAATTTATTCCTTTCAAGGGTGCATTTGAACTTGCCAGTTTGTTTGAAAATACTGATGATGCACCTTATGAATATGAGGTTTATGAGATACTTAAGTTTTTCTTTGATAATTACAAGGAAGAAAATGGCTATATTCTTGAATATTTTAATAGGTTCTTTCCACAAATGGAAGAGGCCAATGCCTTGCAGGAGCCTATGGAAGAGGAAATTTTGAAAATAGAAGCTCATTAGATGAAAAAGAGGAGGAGAGTGATGAACAAAAGGAGGAAGAATGGATCTACCCATGCCTACCTTCTAATGAGAGTAACTCTTTACCTCTTATATTATTTGATTGTCCCCCTTGCTTACCAAAGGAGGATGAATCTTATGTTCTTGTGGATCCTTTTGAAATATCTACTTTGGGTAAAACCTGTGAAGGTTTTAATCCCACTATTTTTGAGCTTGATAGAAATTATGTGTTTGTAGATCATGAAAAGAATGCTTTATGTGATAGCTATATTGTTGAGTTTATTCATGAGGCTACTGAAAACTATTATGAGAGAGGAAAATATGGTTGTAGAAGTTTTCATGGTACTAAAACACCTCTCTTTGTGCTGATAGTTTTGAAGTAGCTCTTGTTTTCTCTTCCTATGCATGTCACTTTGTTCTTTGTGAACTTATTTGTGTACAATATTCATATGCATAGGAAGTGGGTTAGACTTAAAGGTGTTTTGAATTTTCTTCTTGATGCTCTCTTTTACTTCAACTCATAGTTCTTATGAGAGCATATTCTCAAGCTATCAAGCCTAACTTAAATGCGTTAAAGAAAAGTACTCGTTGGAAGAAAACCCAAGAATTTCCTTGAGTATTGTAAGTTATTAATTCTGTAATAACATCTCCTTATCCTTTTTTTGCTTTTTGTGCCAAGAATGACCTCTAATGAGAGGGAAGTAAGATTTAGGGAGTTGCTGTCCCGAAACAGATTTCTGTCCTCCACCATAAATATTCGTGAGGCGGCTTTGTAACTCGGATTGAGCTCACAATTTACGAATAAATCCCCCAGTATGTTGGCTAACTTTCATTAGTTCAACACTTTTTGATTTGAGCAACATAAAATGTTCTAAAAAAAATCGTTTTTACCTGCTGGTCTGTTTTGACAGATTTCTGCCATTATTTGCATTTGCTTCTTATTGATTCCTTTTTGGGCTCTCTTCAGGTAAATTGAGTTTGTTTGAAGGAGTTACTACAGTAGCTTGTGTTTTTTGTGAAAAGCCTTGCTGTTTCAAAGCTTTTCCAGTGGTCTAATATCTTTAGAATACACTAATGTTGCTAATGAAGATTGTGTGAAGTTTTGTATGAAGGGAAATTTCAGGTATAGAGAGAGAATGATGCAATGAGATGAAAAATGGACAAAAGCTCAAGCTTGGGGATGCCACCATGGTGTCACCCCAAGAAATATCCAAGAGGCACAGGCATCAAAGCTTGGGGATGCCCAAGGCATCCCCTTCTTCATCAATAAAAATCTCAGGTCTGTCTAGACACTTCGTTTTTATTGTTTCATGCACAGTTGTGTTGTTCTTGGAGCGTCTTAGTTTTTGTTTGCTTTGCTTAGTTTGTTTAGTTTGCTTTAGTAGTTTAGACCCCCGTTCTCGCTGTGTTGTTTGGCAAATAAGTTTGCTTGGTGTTTGGAAAGGAGTAGTAAGTTCTTGCTTGTAAGTGCAAGAGAAGCTTGCATTGACTATGACTTAGACTTTAGCATGACATGCTAGGTGTTGTTTTAGCATTATGCTTAGTGATTATTGCTGTAGCATGTCTTGTTCCAAACAATTGGGATTGCTTAATGTACCTTGAAGAAATTATGTGTTGTTTTAGCATGCAAAAGCATAGTATTGTGGTATTCTACTTTGATGTTTTGCTTGGGTTGACTTGGAACATGCTCACACCATGTTATGACTATGACAAGTCACCATTAGCCTCTATGATCATTTAGTCCTTGACTTGTAGTACCACTCTTTGCTTTGACTAGTTTGCTTTGTTGCATTGCATAATTATGGCCATTATTGCTCTCTTAGTTGGTTACTCCCAGTCTTTTGCTAGCCTCCACTTGTATGAGTAAGCTCTACTCATGCTTCCTACTCCCAAGAAACCAAGTTATTCCAAAGTGTCCACTATAAATTCCTATGCATGGTGTGCTACACCATTCCAAGTATATTCTTGTTTTCATCTATCTTCCAATTAAAAACTATTTTGTTATGTGAAAACTTAGTGATTAAAGCCCTCACGAACTTGATGTCACACTTTATTCTTTGCCCCTAATAAAGTTGAACCATTGTGACAACTTTGTAGTATATGCTTGCACTTATAAGTTGGAATTAGCAGAACCGTGCTGTCACGGGGAACGTTTTCAACATTGCACTTGTACCTTGTTGTACTCAGTTTATATCGTGTTCTTTTGTCTATGGATGTCAACGGTGTGAAATAAAGAGGGAACTTGTAAGTTCATGGAGTTTGTATCATGTGTTAGAGAAACGCCTGGGCCGCTAGCCTAAGCCATGCCTAATCATGGTGGAAACTTGCAGCATCACCATAGTGAAATCTATGAAGCATTCTTCTTAAAAAAAGACACATTGAGAAAAGAGGAAAGAGATAAAAGAGCAACATATTCCCATGGTACATAAGAAGAATTGCAGAGATGTTCATTGTCTGCTTGCCTTGTCATTTTGGTTATGGGAAAGCTCATGTACCATGTGCAAGGGGTACCTCGTTGGCGGTTCTCAATGATATGCAAATACTTACATTGACAAGAACTTACCTGGACCCAAAGTTGAGTATGCATGAGGTGTTGCCCTTGTATTCAAGGGGCATGAGATTGTCAACTTATACTTCGTCAAGAATATACTCTAGCTTTGCCACTTTAACCTTAACCACTTCAAGATGCTTATGATAGGGGCAATGAGGCCTGAAAGCTAACTAGTACCATAATTTTTGGAAGCTCTTTTTGAAACTTGTAATCCCTGCTTACTTTACAAAAAGGCCTTTCTTCCACCATTATTGATTCTCCACCTTCTACCTTTAGGCACCATTAAAAGAGCATAATTGTCATTCTATGTGCAGTGTTCCAAAGCTTATTAATTGATGCACATTGTGTTATTACTTGCTCTTGTGCTATTTGTTTATAGTCAGCCTTGGGAACTTTGAAGGTGTCCTATACATTATATTGCTACTCTATGAGGGACAAGCTGATTGCCACTATACTATGTTTTCTGCATGTGAAACAAACAAACGTTTTTCAATGCATATTATTCATGATCTTTGTTTGTAGCTTGCCATGTTGCATGCATAGTTACTTGTCCTATTGTTAGAACTCCATCTTTCATGCACATGTTTAGAGTTCTTTGATCCCAGCTTTCAATGCTTGCAAATGGTTGGATCTTTATTGTGAGGGTGCATGTCACCTAAAAAATTATTCTATTTATCACTTACCTACTCGAGGACGAACATGAGTTAAGATTGGGGATGCTGATACGTTGGAAAGGTATCTATAATTTTTGATGTTCTATGCTTGTTTAGTATCTACTTTGCTTTACTTGTCCACACTTTGAGGTGCTTTTTACATGTTTTCTGGTACTAACCTATTAAAAGTTGCAACAGTGCCAGATGCCTATTTTCTGCTGTTTTTGGTTTCAGAAAAGTTAGTAAAGAAATATTCTCGGAATTGGATGGGACAAACGTCAAAGTCAATTACTTTCCGTGGGGAACAAGAAGTCCAGAGGAGAGCCGAAGGGGACAGACAGGGGACCAGACCCACCCCAGGTGCGGGGGAAGGTGTACCCGCGCCTGGCTCGGGTTTGGTGGCCTTGGCCGCCTCCCGGTCTCGCCCCTTCGCCTATAAGAAGCCCCCGATGCAGAAACCCTGCGTACCCGATCAGAAATCCACGAAACCGTCTCTAGCCGCCACCACCATCGTACCTAGATCGGGGGGGGGGGGGATTTGAAGTTCTTCCCGGCACCCTGCCGGAGGGGAGATCATCCCGGAGGCCTTCTCTCCGATATGATTCGTGAGTAGTTCCACCTGGACTATGGGTCCATGTAGTAGCTAGATGGTTGTATCTCCTCCTTTGTGCTTTCATGTATAGATCTTGTGAGCTCCGTTCATGATCAAGATCTAATCTATTTGTAATCATGCATGTTGTGTTTGCGGGGATCCGATGGATATTGATATTATTATGTTGGTTTGATTAATGGTTTTATCTTTATGATTCTATCATGTCTGTGTTGTTTGTGATCTTGCATGCTCTCCATTTCTAGTGGTTATCTTGGCCAAGTATTTGCTAGTGACTCCAAGAGGGGGTATTTATGCTCGATAGTGGGTTCATGCCTCTAGTTTCCAAGAGAAGTGACAGAAATCTCTTCGGTTGTAAATGTGTTGTTGCTACTAGGGAGAAAGCAATGGTCTCTTGATCATGGAACATGTGGACTGTTTACCTTACACACTTTGCTTAAAGCAGTTGTCTGTTGCTTGCAACTTAATACTGGAGGGGGTTCGGATGATAAACTGAAGGTGGACTTCTAGTCACAGATGAAGTTGGATGACGGTCTATGTATATTGTTGTATTTACCAATCAATTTCATAGGATATTTCTGGCTAGTAATTGCATTGTTATGCCTTGCTTAGTTCCTGTCAATTGCCTCGCTGTAATCTGTTTACCCTTCATGCCATGTTATATATCTAAGGAGAGCAACTCTAGTGAACTATGGACCCCGCTCCAATCTTTACCATTGATACATCTTCCACTGTTACCTATTTACTTACTGCAAACCATTACATTCCACACCATACGTTTAATCCTTTGTTACAGCAAACCGGTGAGCTTGACAACCTCACTGATTTGTTGGGGCAAAGTCTTGAGTTTGTGTTGTGCAGGTCTTCGCGTTGCTCACAACACCTGTGTGATGTTTCCTTCCTCCTTCTGGTTCGATAACCTCGGTCTCAACTAAGGGAAGACTTGTTGCTTACTGCTTCACACCTTGCTCTTGGGGTTTCCAACAAAGTGCTCCACGTTAGCACCAGCCATCAGGCCGGAGATCCTTGGTCTAGATTGCTGCAAGCGGCGGAGGGGAACCGGGCCTACGGGCCGAGATCTGATCCGTTCGTCGCCCAACGCCGGCGCCTAGGATCCTTGGGCCATGTTCGCGACACTAGGGTTCTTGGGGATTCTGCCCCCGGCATGGTGGTGGTAACCTTCTTCTCTGTCGGAGTGGTCGGCCAGGTGGTCTTGCCGTTCAACGGCGGATCCTGCTAGTTTTTGGCAGGTGCGTGGGGGCTACTAGCTCGGTTTCAATAAAGGTGGCAGTCCTGGATCCCTCTAAAGCCAAGACAAAGATCTGCCTGATGTTTCTCTCCTTTGATATGTTTTCTGTGTCGTGCTACGAATGGCTCCACCGGCGAACTCCATAGTGCGCTCATGCCGAGAGATTGCTGGATCAGATGAGATTAGGTCGTGTACACCCATGTTTTACTCTGACCGTTTGGTTTAAGAGGGTGCACTTCAAAGATCTGTTGGCTATTATTATTATAATGGGGCATGTTCTCGTTCCATGGTGCCGACGGAGAAAGTCATGGAGACCGAGATGTGAGGATTAATAATGGTGGAGTCTGGGTGGTGATGAGGAATTGGCTTGGTGACTGGTGACTTGGAGCAGTGGCATGCACGTGTGATATGTCGGAAACGTATCTATAATTTTTGATGCTCCATGTTTGTTTAGTATCTACTTTGCTTTGCTTTGTCTACACTTTGAGGTGTTTTTATATCTTTTCTGGAAATAACCTATTAACAAGTTGCCACAGTGCCAGTTGCCTGTTTTCTTCTGTTTTTGGTTCCAGAAAGGCAGAAAATCAATATTTTCGGAATTGGACGGGACAAAAGCCAAAGTCAATATTTTACCGTGGGGGACACGAATCCAGAAGACGATACGGAGAAGCGAACCAGGGCGGCCTGACCTCCCCTAGGCGCGGGCGGGCCCACTCCGCGCCTAGGTAGGGTGTGGGGCCCCTGGACGCCTCCCAGCCTCGCCTCTTCGTCTATAAGAAGCCCCTGATGCAGAAACCCTGGGAACCCGACCAAAACTCCATGAAACCGTCTGTAGCCGCCTCCACCATCATCCCCAGATCGGGGGGATCTAAAGTTCTTCCCGGCACCCTGCCGGAGGGGAGATCGTCCCGGAGGCCTTCTTCTCCGGTATGATGCGTGAGTAGTTCCACCTTGCACAATGGGTCCATGTAGTAGCTAGATGGTTGTATCTACTCCTTGTGCTTTCATGTATAGATCTTGTGAGATCCGTTCATGATCAAGATCTAATCTATTTGTAATCATGCATGTTGTGTTTGCGGAGATCCGATGGGTATTGAGATTACTATGTCAGATTGATTAATGGTTTTGTCTTATGATTCTATCATGTCTGTGTTGTTTGTGATCTTGCATGCTCTCGGTTGTTAGTAGCTGTCTTGGCCAAGTAGTGTCTAGTGACTCCAAGAGGGGGTATTTATGCTCGATAGTGCGTTCATGCCTCTAGTTTTCCAAGGGAAGTAACATAAATCTCTTCGTTTGTACATGTGTTGTTGCCACTAGGGAGAAAACAACGGTCTCTTGTTCATAGAACAAGTGGATTGTTTACCTTACACACTTTGCTTAAAGCAGTTGTCTGTTGCTTGCAACTTAATACTGGAGGGGTTCAGATGATAACCTGAAGGTGGACTTCTAGTCATAGATGTAGTTAGATGGCGGTCTATGTATATTGTTATATTGCCCAATCGAATCTCATAGGATCTTTTTGTCTGGTATTGCATTATTATGCCTTGCTTAGTTCCTGTCAATTGCCCTGCTGTAATTTGTTTACCCTTCATGCCATGTTGTTTATCTAAGGAGAGCACCTCTAGTGAACTATGGACCCCGGTCCAATCTTTACCATTGATATATCTTCCACCGTTACCTGTTTACTTGCTGCAAACCATTACCTTCCACACCATACATGTAATCCTTTGTTACAGCAAACCGGTGAGCTTGACAACCTTACTGTTCGTTGGGACAAAGTCTTGAGTTTGTGTTGTGCAGGTCTTCGTGTTGCTTGCAACACCTGTGTGACATTTCTTTCCTCCTACTGGTTCGATAACCTCAGTTTGTTATTGAGGAAAGACTTGCTGTTGTGCCGCTTCACACCTTGCTCCTGGGGTTTACCGACGAAGTGCACCTACATCAACTAGGCACATCAACAAGTTTTCTGGCGCCGGGGAAGCTAAGGACGTATTCACAAGGGGAGTCCTCCAGTTCCTTTCTCTTTACTTCATTTTTAGTTTGCTTAGTTTCTTTTGCTTGGTTTTTTTGCCTTTTTTCAAAAAAACCCCAAAAATATTAGTCCAGTTTGGTTTCTTTCTTTTTTCAAAAACACAAAAAAATTAGCTCCTACCCTAGTTGCTACCATGTCTGGTTTAGACCAATCTTTATTTCACCTATGGAAGAGATCTACACTTTTAAGCAAAAAAGTGAAGAGATTTTTAAAGAAGCTTGGTCTAGAATCTCCGCTTTACAAAGAGAAACTGAGCCTAAGATGAGTCTTAGCTTGGTTATTGATAGTTTCTACCACGGTATTGCTCTTCGTTATAGATATGCTTTGGATGTTGTGACTGAGAAAGATATTTTGCTATGTACTGAGGATGAAGCTTTTTATGCCATAAAGAAATTGATTATGATTTATGATGCACCTGGCAAGTCTGATTCTTCTTTCACAAATATTTTTGCTAGGTTGAACACTCTTGATACCAGTATTGCTGCTATGAATAGTTGCTATCACACGCTTAGGGCTTGCCATGATTACATTCCTATAAATTCTGAGCCTTCAAAGTGGTTTCCCACAACCAAAGTCTCTATAAATACTACACTTTTTGATGCTCGCTGTGATATCATGTCTGAATTTTGTCTCATGCCTAAAGATATTTATGATTCTTTGAGTCTGTGAGGGATTTCTGAAAGAGGAGAGGAAATATCTCTTACTAATAATGCCACTTTATTACCCATTGGAATAGCTGAAGGTGTTTTTACAAAAATCTCAGGGAAAATGGTGTCTACTGATTATCTTGTTATTGAATGTGTAGGCAAATGACATATTAGACTTGGAAGATCCCTACTGAAACACCTTGGAGCAATAATAGATGTGGGAAAAGGCATTATGCATTTTCTACTCCAGTAAGCAACCATATTTTTCCTAAAGAGAGCAAGAAAGGTAAGAAAGGAAAGAACAAGAGAGTTAATGCCTCATTTGAAAATACTTGATTCTTCTTGCTTCTTGTGCCTAACTTAAAGGCGTTAAAAAAGTACTTGTTGGGAGATAACCCAAGAGTTTACTTGAGTCTTGGAAGTTATTATTTCTGTAATGACCTCTTCTTATCCTTTTTGTTTGCTTTTTATGCCAAAAATGACCTCTAATGAGAGGGAAGTAAGATTTGGGGAGTTGCTGTCCCGAAACAGATTTTTGATCTCCACGATAAAAATTCGCGAGGAGTCTCTGTGACTCGGATTGAGTTCAAAATTTACGAATAAATCCCCCAATATGTTATCTAACTTTCGTTAGTTCAACACTTTTTGATTTGAGCAATAGAAGATTTTCCAAAAAATAGGTTTCTACCTGCTGGTCTGTTTTGACAGATTTTTGCCATTATTTTCATTTGCTTCTTAATGATACCTTTTTGAGTTCTCTTTTGGGGAATTGAGATTTTTAAAGGAGTTGATATATTAGCTTATGTTTTTAGTGAAATTTTTTGTTGTTCCAAAGCTTTGCCTAAGGTCTAATATCTTTTGAATACACTAATGTTTCTAATGAAGATTGTGCGAAGTTTTGTATGAAGGAAAAAATTCAGGTGTAGAGAAGAGAATGATGTAATGAGATGAAGAATGGACAAAATCTCAAGCTTGGGAATGCCACCATGGTGTCACCCCAAAAAATATCCAAGAGGTACAAGCGTCAAAGCTTGGGCATGCCTTGGGCATCCCCTTCTTTATCAATAAAAAGCTCAGGTCTGTCTAGACACTTCGTTTTTATTGTTTCATACACTGTTGTGTTATTCTTGGAGCATCTTAGTTTTCGTTTGCTTTGATTAGTTGTTTAGTTTGCTTGAATAAAGTAGTTTGGACCCCCGTTCTTGCCGTGTTGTTGCAAATAAGTTGCTTGGTGTTGGAAAGGAGTAGGAAGTTCCTGCTTGAAAGTACAAGAGGAACTTGCATTGACTGTGACTTAGACTTTAGAATGACATGATAGGTGTTGTTTTGACCTTATGCTTAGTGATTATTGCTATAGCATGTATTGTACCAAACAATTGGTATTGCTTAGTGTGCCTTGAAAAAATTATGCATTGTTTTAGCATACAAAAGCATAGTATTATGGTATTATCCTTTGATGCTTTGTTTGGGTTGACTTGGCACATGCTCATACCATGTTATGACTATGACAAGTCACCATAGCCTATATTATCATCTAGTCCTTGAATTGTAGTACCACTCTATGGTTTGATTAGTAATGTTTTGTCGCTCTGCATGATTATGGCCATTATGATTTCTTAGTTGGTTGCTCCCAGTCTTTTGCTAGCCTCCACTTGTATGAGTAAGCTCTATTCATGCTTTCAAATCCCAAGAAACCAAGTTATTCCAAAGTGTCCACTATAAAATCCTATGCATGATGTGTTACACCATTCCAAGTATATTCTTGTTTTCATCTATCTTCCAATTAAAAACTATTTTGTTGTGTGAAAACTTAGTGATTAAAGCCCTCACAAACTTGATGACACACTTTATATTCTTTTCCCCTAATAAAATTGAACCATTGTGTCGTCTATGTTGTATATGCTTGCACTTATACGTTGGAATTAGCAAAACCATGCTGTCATGGGGAACGTTTTCAACATGTCACTTGTACATTGTACTGAGTTGATATCATGCTCTTTTGTCTATGGATGTCACCAGTGTGAAATAAAGAGAGAGCTTGTAAGTCCATGGAGTTTGTATTTTGTATTAGAGAAACGCCTGAGCCGCTAGCTTAAGCCATGCCTAATCATGGTGGAAACTTGCAGCATCACCATAGTGAGCTATCTATGAAGCATCTTCAATAAAAAGTTATGCATATAGTAAATAAAATGATCACCGAGATGCCTATTGTCTGCTTGCCTTGTTATTTTGGTTATGGGATAGCTCCTGTACCATGTGCAAGGGATACCCCGTTGGCAGTTCTCTATGATACGCATGTACTTACAATGACAAGAACTTACAGGTGACTGAAGTTGAGTAGCATGAGGTGCGTATTCAAGGTACTTGAGATTGCCAACTTATACTTTGTCAAGCATATACTCCATAAATTGTTCACTTTAGCCTTAACCACTTCAATATGCTTATGATAGGGGCAATGAGGGCTGAAAGCTAACAAGTACCATAATTTTTGGAAGCTCCTTTTGAAACTTGAAATCCATGCTTCCCTTTACAAGGGACCTTCTTCCACTATATTGAGTCTCCACCTTCTACCTTTAGGCACCATTAAGAGAGCATAGTTGTCATTCTGTGTGCAGTGTCCCAAAGCTTATTGCTTAATGCATATTGTGATATTACTTGTTCTTGTGCTATTTGTTTCTAGTCACCCTTGTGAACTTTGAAGGTGTCCTATGCATCTATTTGTTACTCTATGAGAGACAAGCTGATTACCACTATGCCATGTTTTCTGTATATGAAACAAACAAATATTTTTCAATGCATGTTATTCATGATCTTTGTTTGTAGCCTTTCATGTTGCATGCATAGTTACTATGTACTATTGTTAGAACTCCATCTTTCATGCACATGTTTAGAGTTCTTTGGTCCCAGCTTTCAATGCTTGCAAATGGTTTGATCTTGGTTTTGATGGTGCATGTTACCTCAAAAAATTATTCTTTTTATCACTTACCTACTCGAGGACGAGCGGGAGTTAAGCTTGGGGATGCTTGATACGTCGAAAACGTACCTATAATTTTTGATGCTCCATGCTTGTTTAGTATCTGCTTTGCTTTGTCTACTGTTTTCATATCTTTTCTGGAACTAACCAATTAACAAGTTGCCACAGTGCCAGTTGCCTGTTTTCTTCTGTTTTTGGTTCCAAAAAGGCAGAAAATCAATATTTTCGGAATTGGACGGGACAAAAGCCAAAGTTACCGTGGGGGACACGAATCCAGAAGACGAGACGGAGAAGAGAACCAGGGTAGCCTGACCTCCCCTAGACGCGGGCGGGCCCACCCCGCGCCTAGGTAGGGTGTGGGGCCCCTGGCCGCCTCCCAGCCTCGCCTCTTCGTCTATAAGAAACCCCCGATGCAGAAACCCTGTGCACCCGATCAAAACTCCATGAAACCGTCTATAGCCGCCTCCACCATCATCCCTAGATCGGGGGAATCTAAAGTTCTTCCCGGCACCCTGCCGGAGGGGAGATCATCCCGGAGGCCTTCTTCTCCGGTATGATGCGTGAGTAGTTCCATCTTGCACAATGGGTCCATTTAGTAGCTAGATGGTTGTATCTCCTCCTTGTGCTTTCATGTATAGATCTTGTGAGCTCCATTCATGATCAAGATCTAATCTATTTGTAATCATGCATGTTGTGTTTGCGGAGATCCGATGGATATTGAGATTACTATGTTAGATTGATTAATGGTTTTGTCTTATGATTCTATCATGTCTGTGTTGTTTGTGATCTTGCATGTTCTCGGTTGTTAGTAGCTATCTTGGCCAAGTAGTGTCTAGTGACTCCAAGAGGGGGTATTTATGCTCGATAGTGCGTTCATGCCTCTAGTTTTCCAAGGGAAGTAACATAAATCTCTTTGGTTGTAGATGTGCTGTTGCCACTAGGGAGAAAACAACGGTCTCGTGTTCATAGAACAAGTGGATTGTTTACCTTACACACTTTGCTTAAAGCAGTTGTATGTTGTTTGCCACTTAATACCGAAGGGGTTCAGATGATAACCTGAAGGTGGACTTCTAGTCATAGATGCAGTTAGATGACGGTCTATGTATATTGTTATATTGCCCAATCGAATCTCATAGGATATTTTTGTCTGATATTGCATTGTTATGCCTTGCTTAGTTCCTGCCAATTGCCCTGCTGTAATTTGTTTACCCTTCATACCATGTTGTTCATCTAAGGAGAGCACCTCTAGTGAACTATGGACCCCGGTCCAATCTTTACCATTGATACATCTACCACTGTTACCTGTTTACTTGCTGCAAACCATTATCTTCCACACCATACGTTTAATCCTTTGTTACAACAAACTGGTGAGCTTGACAATCTTACTGTTCGTTTGGACAAAGTCTTGAGTTTTTGTTGTGCAGGTCTCCGCGTTGCTTGCAACACTTGTGTGACGTTTCCTTCCTCCTACTGGTTCGATAACCTCGGTTTCTTACTGAGGGAAGACTTGTTGTTGTGCTGCTTCACACCTAGCACTTGGGGTTTACCGACGAAGTGCACCTACATCAACTAGGCACATCAACGTGGGGGCGACCGCACATGAGAGGTTTATGGTCCTACCTTTCAGGGTGAAAACCCAGGGTCTGGCCTTAATTGGTTGTGCCCGGCAGTGGCTTTATTGAAGGTATTGTTTTGAGAGCGTGGACTTTCTTCAGGTGAAAACCTAGATCTGTTGATCGGACAATGATGGTTCTCGTGCACGGTTCCCTTCAAGCTGGACTTTTGGTGATGTCTTGCTGGTGGTAGTACTGTTGTTTAATGAATGAGTCACTGTAGTGAGACTTTTCTTTTTCGTATGGCCGCTAGGGAAATGCGTTGTTGCAGAGGCTCCGTGTAATTGGTATCATCTGATATTAATATATGCTCCTTTCCAAAAAAATAAATAAATATTTGAGACATTATACATTTGCTGGAACATGATGATACTATATTTCACTTCACATTTGAGGGGGCGTTGTTTGTTTTTTATAGATGCCCACGTGCTATTCAATGACAATTCGCCATTAAAAGTAGGAGAGAGAGGGTTTGTAGAATTTGATGGGTACTGATCTCTATTAATTTATATGAAAGATAAATAACCTACTAAATAATTGTTGAAACAATGAAGACGTACTTACTATGAGGATGTACAACCTCCATGTACTCCGTATATATAAGAGACTTGTGCAGTTCTACTTCTACACCATCGTAAAGACAAATCAATAGGAGTGTTGAGGACGCTCAGAGATACCGACTCTGCACTTCCCGTGATGGGTATTGAGATTTGAGAATGCGAGGCATTCAGGATTTGAATGTACGTTCCCTAGGGCAACGTCATTAGGGGAGCTACCAATGGTGTACTTCATTCTTTTTTTTTCCTCTATGACCGAGCTGTTTTTAGCTAGATATATAATACGTACTCCCCCCTCTTAAAATAGATGTTCCAAATTTTCCTAAATTTGAGATGGAGGGAGTAGTACCTGTTTTTAGCTAGGCATAGGGTTGAAAAGCTGGGCGTATATCTTTTACACCCCTGCATGGTACGCCAGTTAAGTTAAAAACATGTCCATTTGCCGTAATCAATCGAACGGCGCATGCCAAATCTGAATAGCAGCTTAATCGTCTGAATAATATTCGAAAACTGGGAACCTCTCCCTATTGGTCGACCGGCAATGTCTCATGTATTGTACCACTACAATGGTGAAGCAAATGTTTTTGAAAATTACTTAGCAACATGGTTTAATTTTTGAATTCAGCAACATGGTTATACATTGTGTACAATTTACTTCAGTCAAGTGACATGTTCCAGCAGCCTAGGGCACTATTATTGTTTTCCAGACGCACGCGCCGTGTAATTTATGAGAAACCAAACATCTATCTCTTTGTAATACTCCAAAGTGGATGCCGTAGCATTCTCACTATCATTCAGGTCAACAAGCTAGGTAAAAGATCATCTCCACGGTGCCCCCAACCCGCCCCCCAATGGCCTTTGGGCGTGCCGGGCAGGTGTTGCATCCATGATATCGCGCTTTTCCTCTCCCGGGATGGGCGAGAGCGAGATCTCCTGCCAAATGCGACGTGGTGTTCTAGCCGATTGTCGATGATGATGGATCCCATAAGAACCAAGGTCGCGCCCATATCGTCCTCAACCAAGCCTTTTTCGTGTTGCCGTCCTTGCATAGGGGCCACTCTCGCTCGATGGCACCCACACAGGTACTTCCCAGGATGAGCATAGAAGGCTCAGGATCTGTCGCCCAGCAGGTGCTCGGCGGAATGGCTGAGAGTGAGTGCGTCAGTGCCATGTTCGGCCTGATCCTTGGCAACAACGGTTACTACTTCTGCCGTGACGTGGTGGTGGACATGGAGGAGGATTATGAAGAGTACAAGGATGATGAGGGAGAGGTGGAGGAGGAAGTGGTGGAGCTTGACGACAAGGGCAAGCCAAAGAGGAAGCGCATCCATGGCAAGGTCATTTGGTGGAAGACGGACGAGTGCGGATGCTTGACAGATTTCTGGAAGGCCGTGCTGAGCCTTGAACCTATCACTAGCGGTCAACAAATGGGCACATCATATTGGAAGAGGATCTTCAAGCAATTCGAGGAACACAAGCTCTATGAAGACTATGTGAAGATCCACATGATCCGCAACCAAAATTAATGCTTTGTCTCATAGGTGGGATGGCATTCAAAAGGCATGCAACAACTTCCATGGATGTGTGGAGAAAATCCGCAAAAGAAAAGTTAGTGGCACAAACCAAGCCGACCAAGTGAGATATCCAAACTCCTGCTTGTTCTTTTTTGTCAACGTAGTACACACAGACTATGTGCATTTGCTTGATTTTTGTTTGTTTTGGTAGTTGAAGGAGAAGTGAGATTTGTACAAGGACAACAATGGGGGGAAGGAGTTCCCTTTCATGCATGTATTCACCAAAATTGAGAAGTCCAAGAAATGGGAGAAAATCCAGTACGCTCTCATCAACAATGGGGACAAGCCATTTGATGTGGACACACCAGCGGTGTCTTCGAATGGCCTGCCTATCGGCAACAAGAAGGCTAAGGCCGAAAGGAATGATGCGGTGTTTATGACCTCGGTAGATACCTCCAACAAGTAAGGTTGCAATGTCAATAACGATGCATGATGGAAGGAGTTGCTAGCCAAAGCCAACACTAGAATCAAGATTGAGGAGGCAAAGGTCGCAGCCCAAGCTAGCATGATCCAGGAGATGAATGTCCAAATAATGGTCAAGGAGGCGAGGATCTTGACCACCAATACATCCAACATGAATGACGAGGCCAACTTTTGGTACTCCGATACTCGTTCACACATCATGGTGTCGATAAGAGCGCCAAGGGCTGCACTAGCACTTGCACCTGCACCGGTGTGGGAAACGGCTACACTAGCATGTGCACCGGCATGGGATCCATCATCGGCACCAATGGAGCCAACGCCGGCGGTCGTTACGACATGGGGTTTATTTGATATCTTGGTATGTAAAATAGTATCGCCGGACTTTGGCATTTGGGCCACCGTGGCCATGAATTTTGACGGTAATTGGCCGATGTGGCCGTGCACTTGTGACTTTGAACTATTTGGATGCTTGATTTGTTTGATTTTTTCCTTTTGATCATTAACGTGACCGTTGGGGGCGCCAGTGTGGGGTGGCCACCCCGAACGCCGACGGTTTGGGCATGACTCCCCAAACCACTACCACAGTTGCTGGGCACCGGTTGGGGGTGCCGGTCAAGAAGCTCTTACAAGGTTGGAGCTAGAATGTGACACAACGATTTTTAAAGTGGAAACTGTATTGAGATTTTTGGTGTCGAGGAAAGATTACAAAAAATATTAAGCAGTTGAAAAGGAAAATTACTCTCGAAGGTGAAGTTTAACATGCATGTACGCAGTTTTTAAAAAAAAACTTTGACCACTAGTTTTGTCAAGAAAATATCATATATCTCTACTTTACTTAAAAAACACGAAGTGTTCCGTTTTCTGTCCGTTTTCTGTCCTCACCAGCGTTTCGCTCAAACCTTCGTCGCGCACCCGGGTGGGCCTGCACGTGATCGACGGGCGTTATTCCATCCCGCACCCAAAGGGAAAAACTGTCGACTTCGTCCCCACTCTCCCCTGCTGCCTAACTCCCGACGATCCCCTGAACCACGCCGGCTGATCCGGCCGAAAAGCTGCAGGATCCCTTCCTAATTCTCCCCAAATCCCCAATGCTCTGGATTTCCCGTTGATGTCTCCTAGGAGCAGTTTCTCTTCTCCTCTCGTGTGAGGTGAGCGGGAGAGCCTAGGGTTTTGCTGGAGCCGCCGCCTCGCACAACCGCGTTGAGCCGCCACCGTATCGCACCACCACGACCATCCGCCGCCGCCTCGCACCACCGTGTTCATCCTCCGCCGCCTCACACGACCGGGATCAGCCGCCACCTCTATGCACCACCGCGTCCTGCAATGCCCAGGTCGTCGCCAGACGTGACACCTAGGTCACCCCCACTCCTTGGTCCGCCTCAGCCTCTTCCTAAATCCAGGTCGGCTCCGGACGCCTCCTGACTCTAGCAGCGACGCCCTGGTTATGGCCTTCGGTGATCCACCTCCGGAATTTGCCCCGACGCCCAGTTCACGTCGTTTGAGCTCTACTACCTTCCAACCTATGCTACAGCTCCATCCAGCCTGGGGTGCTCCATTAGCCTTTGCACGATTTTGTAAGATGTTTTACCGTATATAGGATGCAAGGTTGTTGTTGACATATTTTTTATTTCTGAGATGAAGGATGCAAAGCTTCCGTACAGACATTTTTTCATATTGAGATGCTAATATCATCCGATTGTGACTGTCCAGTAATTATTGCTTACTGATCCATGCTTGCACTCTGAATTTTGTTTGGCCACAGGGTTATGTCGATGGAATAATATTTTTAAGTCACAACCAAAAAGCATACTTATTATGCATCAGTGTAAGACCTATGATTTTCTATAAATTATCTTTTCTAAAAGCATACATCAGTTTTATTTGAAAATTTGTACCTATTTTTCAGATGTGCTTCCTTGCTTTCTTACAGTGATTTATAGTATATCAATTACTACTTATATCCAACTTACTGAATATAATAGGATACCTGAATAACTTGAATACTGGATAATATTCTAACTCCATGCAAATTTCTTGTGATTTGTCTCGCCTCCAGTAATTACATGTATGAAATAATGTGGGTTTCTTATTGTCTGCATACCTTGGTGGTTTCTTCGTGATAGCTTGTTAGAAAATTTCTACAAGGCGTGATGCACCAATAGCACAAAATTTGGGCCAGTACTACTATTGTGGCCCTCGTAGATAAACAAGCTGGATTCGCCTAATGTTTCAATTGAATCCATCGATTTCCTATCTTAATTGACTTCTAGATTTATTTGTAAGGGTACAAATGTTAGACGATGATGATCTTAAATTATTTTTATTTACTTCACTCAAACCTTACTTCAGCTCATGGACATATTTTAGTTCACACTATTTAGCAGAATTATATGATTAAGTTGAGGTATATGATTACCTTGTTCTTCTGGTATTTGTTATATGATTAAGTCGCTCATGGACATATTTTTATATGATTAAGTCGCTCCCCTTCGTCTGACGCTTGGTCCTTCTCTTCGTCGCACATGCTAAAGTGGGCCAAGCCCAACTAATCCTCCTAGGCACCCTATCCGTGCCGCCCCTGCGCTAGGGATTCCTCCCTTTCCGATAGCGCTGGCATCGAATTTCCTAATCTTCATCACCTTAATCATTGGTGTTCCATGAAGTGATTATGGTGGATGCACAACGTTAACCAGAGTAGGCTTTTATTCATATTATTAGTTGACAATATATTTAGGTTCTACAAATTGATTAGAAGTTTTGGAGTCTAAAGGGTTGTCCTAACTAAAGGTCAAATCCTTCTGCTTAGCATTGATCGTTTTCGGTCTAGAGTTCATTGGAACACCAATGATTAGAACTACTAGACGGTGGAAATGGTTACTATGTTCATGTGAGATGAGCTAATAAGGATGCTTGATCTTCAATTTACAATGCTAGATGATGAAAAGTATTTAGTTGAGGATAAAGGTACACCAAAATTCTCTTCTGTCAATTAATTGATGTCGTTCTGAATCTTTTAGGCTATTTTCACTTCTTTACATTCTGCGCTGTTTTCTGTTCATGAATGCATCGTGCTCTTTTTCTCCCACGAGTAATAGATGATTTATGGTTATCCGCATTACTCCCACGTGCTGCAACTAAACGGAGACATAATAAATTTGCTGGGTGTTGGAAGTCAACAGTCACTAGACCAAGCATATACTGTGATTTGCTATGGACATCAGGACACTTCCTCTAATGCTACTTATTGTTCTCGTAAAATCTGGTAACACAAACAACATGCATAATCAGACTAATCGCTATACATGCATTACCTCTGTAAGAATTCCATTGGGAGGGCAAATAAATAACTATTTTTAGAGGTAAAATCATTTCTCCTTACAAACACCCGTGGATATTTATTGAATTTGGAGAGCATGAAGGTTCAAGGTAACATATTTTTACAGATGTTTATGCCACCTTCATCACAAGATGTCTTCCGTGACCAATGTAGATATTTTATTAGTTATAATTGAATTATGCTTTCACATGTGCTCGCTTGGATTGGACCTGACTATGTTGATTGCGCGCAACTATAGTTCACTAAGTCGGCCTCATTAAATTCAGGGAAATTTGTGCTGCTTGATTAGCCTGACTTTCAGGGGTTGTGATAGAGGCTTCTCGGGGAAGAGTATCTTAGTAGGTTAACTTCATAGAGTCATCAAGGTCAGCGGCACAGCCATCTTCTTATTCTGCAAGTAAGTACTTTTCTCGCAGTTAAAGGAAATATGTAATGTCCTGATGATCATCTGTTTACCTGAAACTCGAATACTTTCCAATTCTGTAGTTAGTGGGTCAGCGGTGGCGGCGGCTCGGTGTGAGTGCGTTAGTGTACTGACGCCACCGTTGGCAGGGAGAGCCTACTCGTCATGAGTTCGTCAGTGTTTGCTTCCTCCTTTATCCACTCATGGATAAATGTTCTATAGGCATGGCTAATGATGTTCCAATTACCTCAAAACTGTGAGTGAATGAACGCCAAATCTTTGCATGTGCTACTGTACTTGCTGTTGTGTTAACATTTCTCTTACATACATGTATTTCTCAACCCCGCAACTTCGATTTCATTGCATAATGTGCAGAACCATGTCTGAAATTTTTTGTTATCAATGTGATGTGTCTATCTGTGTTAGTCATCTTCTTAGGAATAGAGTTTATCATGAGAAATAATTTAAACTCAGTTACTGTTTGAATTTTATTTTGTTGGGTCCCCATATTATTCATAGCATGCCGTTTGTTGTCTCTACATAAGCATTAGTGTAGTATCAGGAGGTATATCAGGGAAACTGTTCCGAGGACGTCCATGTTCATCCTATAATTTCTCTTTATCTTATTTTTATACTGAAAAATAGAAAAGTAATAAGTATGTCCCTAGATTAAAAGGCCAGTTCACCTTGCTAACTGCAAAGTTATGAACCGAGAAAAATATGGGGGTGAGCTTTGCTCTTTGTTTCATCTACATGGGCATCATAAACACATTGTTCCGTTAACAAATCAGTAGTTACTAATTGGAATTGGTTTATGATATTTTTCTTTTTGTAGGTGGGTCAAGATAACTAGAAGGAATTACCATGTTCATAATTTCTACATAGAGTAATGCGAAACAAGCAATCCATGGACAACTGATTAAGGAAAGGATATTAATTTTTTCTACTATCAACTAAATACCTTCTGTAAGTGATGTCTAGCTTTCTTGCGGCACTATGTCAAGTAATTGTGTATTCTTTTCAGGATCATGTTAAAGGCAAGTGCATCATGTTTACGCAAACAAAAAGGGATGATAATCGTTTGCCGCAACGTTCAGTACCAGCCCTTCATAGAGATATTACAAGCCCAAAGAGAGAGGACAACTGCATGATTTCGTGAAGGGTGGTTTAGTACTTTGATTTTTACAGACATTGTTGCTTGTGGTTTTTCTGCCTTGCGAGTTCTTAATTTCTATTTAGAACTTTGTTTTGAACTGTTTAGTGTTGACAACAACATCTAACGAGAATATATATTGTCAACTCCTTGGCTAGCTCTGTTTACTTGTTCAGGTGATACATCATGAAGTACCAAACAATTCAGAGATATCCGTCCACGGCACTAACCGTACCGGTCGTGTTGCGAAGGGTATTACAATTTGGACAACTCTTCGAGCCGAGGTGATCGGTGATTCAGGGTTTGGCTGTTCAGGTGATGGATTCTGCTGTTCAAGTGGTGGTGGATGTGGGTTTGGCCATACAGGTGGTGGATTCCGCCATTTAAGCGTTGCTGGTGGTGGATTTGGTGATTCAAGGTTCGGCCGTTCAGCTAATGGTGGTGGATTTCTGTTCCAAAGTGTCAGATGTATGTGCAGGGCACAATTGCAGATACAGCAATGCGAAATTATCTTTACTATTAAAAGCAAAAAGGTGGTGTCACACGGTGTCACACTTCACTAATATTACGGAAATGCCATACCCGCAACAACCAAACATAACACGTCCTATATCTTAGCTCATATTCCACCGCGTGGAAACAAACAATCCTCAAACTTCTCGCATGTTGTTAACAAATTATATCCATCTACATGCATGCAAGGAGTGGTTAACAACATTAATCTTATTGTTTTTCAAGCTTCCCACATACATGTAACAGTCCAACACGCCACACCGAGTTCTGTTATAAAATCGACTAACAGCATGAAAAAAATAAAAATCTAACAAAAATTAGGTCCCCAATTAGTTCAGATTTGGTTAGGCGTGAGTGAAAACGAAAAGCTGTACGGCTGCGCCTGGCCGGACATGTCGGTGAAAAATCCGACTGAGAAAATTACAAAAAACTATCCTAATTAGGGTTAAGGTTTTAAAAAAACACCAAAAAATTATTTTTTTAAAAGCACCGGTTTTAGGACAAGAGGTTGCAGATAGCACTAATCTGGTTTGACATGGTTCTAATAACGAATCTGATGGGTAGGACTTGATGGTCAGGCCGACATGGCCGTGTTTATTTACCAAAACACATCAACATATTATAAGTTCTAATCTTAGGTCCTTTTTTCTATTTTTCTAATCATTGAGGAGGCTGCCCCCACGGCACGCCGAACGCCAGGAGATGTCGAGCGGCGTCGGGGACGTGGGAACCAGCGAGCGCAGCATGTAGGGGCGCGCAGCCAGGGCGGGACGACGCGGCCACGCGGGCGGAGCCACCAGTCGCCGATCGGGAGCAGCCACGGACGAGCGCCGAGCAGTGGACTAGCACACGGGCGCAGCCAGGCGCGGCCAGGTATAGCTGGGCGAAGGCCGAGAAGCACGGGCGCGGCGGAGCCGTGTTGACTCTGGTCGGAGCTCAGCTCGCCGGCGACTCCACCTGGCCAGCGCTCGTCCGTGCCCCCTATTGGCTAGAGTAGAGGGGGAAAGGGAGGCGACTCGACGATGGAGCGGCCAACGAGGTCGTGGGCGGGCGGAGGCCGAGAAGCACGGGCACGACGGAGCTCGCGTTGACCCTGGCTGGAACTCACCCCCCCCTCCCCCCCTCTCGTTGGCCGGAGGAGAGGAGGACGGGCGATGACTTGCGGTGGAGCGGATGGCGAGGTCGCGGGCAGGCGGAGGACCCTAGCCGGAGCTCGCCGACGAAGAGAGGGGCATAGATTGAAGATGCAAATTTACAAAAAAAACATAAAGTTTAGAACTTCTAATATGTAAGTACCTATTGGCTATTACCTTTGCAATGTTGACCTAACCACCGGCTCTACCCGTCAGATTTCTCATTAGAACCGGGTCAAAATCGGATTAGTGCTATATGCAATCTCTTGTCCCAAATCTGATGTTTTTTGAAAATTTTAAAAAATATGGTGGTCTTCTAAAATCCTAGCCCCAATTATGATGTTTTTTGTAATTTTCTCAATCCAATTACATATCGTAACACACATGTACGTGTATCAGGCATGTGTGCGCGTGTATGCGGATGTTTCATCGGTTTAACTTTTGATTTACATCTGCGTTGTCGCCTGTAGATGAACCTATCAATTCTCGCAGAGGACTACGGTATTGAGACTAGACGGAGATGAACAGCAGGGCTCGGCGTCGCCTGCGAAGTCCTTCGTGAGCGACGATGGTGACGCCCTGATTTCACCGCGCGGCCACGCCTTGACCATCAGCCGGTGCTGAGCCTGCCAGCGATTTGCCGAATCAAGTCTCTGGTCAGGTTAATAGTATAGGTTCTTGTACTTAGTCCTTAGTCCACTATATCCATCTTAATCTAATCAAATTGATCGATTTCAAGACGGGTCAATTCATTGGTTCTATACTATAGCTCGTCAAGCTATTAACTCATTGTGATTGGAACGCTGTGATTTCAAGACTAATCAAGTCATCGGTTCCCACAGTCATTTGTCTCTTACATGTCCGACGTCCTCATAAAATCCACATGGTTACAATAAATATTAATAATTTTTTTTTTACTCTCAAAATGAAAGACGAGATATGCGGTCTTGGCGCACGAAAGACGAGCCTATTCTTTTCCCTTTGCAATATCCACTTATCCCATCGTCCACATGAAAGACGAGCTACGCGTTCTTGGCGCATGTGGTCTTCCTTGTCTATCAGTCGGAAATGGCAATGAGTAGGAAGTTGTTGTATATCAACCTTAGTGAGAAGCCTCCTCGCAAAGCTAGACTATGAGGCTAATAGTCAATGTCTATCGCAATTAGTTCAAGTAGAATGGCTCGCCATGAACACCGTGTACTGAGTACAACATTCCCACATTTAGCTAGCATGCTGCGCTCTTTAATTGGTAGATATTTGCTTCAGTGGGGGCTCACTTGACCATGGATTTATACGGGAAGTCTAAACTCTTTTTTTTAATCTATGACGGGCTCAAAGCCAGCCTAAACTCATATTTTAATACTCGAATAGTACATATTATATTACAAAACAAAAAAAAATCAAAAAGACCCCACCATCCAATTGCCAGCTGAGTCAAATAAAAAGGAGTTAAATGTTGGAACTCAACAAAGCCCTAGGTTTACGTACGTTTCTTTTATCTACACGCCAGAGCCGCCGCCACCGAGATCTCGCCTCGCTGGTCCCCCTTCTCTCCACGGTCTGGCGGCCACGCCGGCGGATAGAGGAGTGGGGATCTGCCATTTTTATTGTTTTCTTTTTTGTAGGTCTGTTCTTTCTTGGTTTTGTTTCTTAGCGACGTCGGCGAGGTGGATGCGACGATGGCATGTTGGAATAACGTCTATGCGGCTTCTCCCTACATCATGGGTATCCGATTCGGAATCAACGAAGGGCCCCTGAGGGTTAGCGTCGCCAGATCTGTTGGTTCTCTTTGGATCTTGGCACTTGATGTGTCTTTTATGGGGACTTTTTTCTAGCCGTGGGGATCTACGGATCATCAAGGATCTTTATCAATGGTTACTTCTTCTTCGTCGTCTCCTGGAGGGATGTGGTCTTCTATAACCATTCGGCAACTTCCCGTCCGCAACCAACAACGTCAGCCCGGCTCAAGGAGGAGAGGAAATGGTGGCGTGACGTCGACACGGTCTGGAGGTTGAAGACGAAGGGCATCTCAAGAATTTCGTTGTAATTTTAGTTTGGTGCTTTAAATTGTCGGATGTTTCTTTTAATGCCAGGGTCCTTTCCGCAAAACAAAATAAAATAAAAAGGAGTTAAAAGATCTAAGAAGGGGGGCTAAGTGGTAATACATGGCGGCCCAATTTTGAAGAATTAGTTTGTGAATTTGCTTTACATATCTATTTACCTAAATAAACAGGTCGTCTACACATATTTCAAACAACCGAGAAGGGGTCTAAGTGGTACAGGTTTGTTTTTTCAAAATGGAGTGGTACAGGTTTGTTAATTTGCTTTACACATCTTTACATATTTTTGCATTCCAGTTTTCCAAACATTCCAAAGGACAGAAGTAAGAGAAGAGCAGAACTTTGTGTAAGGATGTGCCTTCCCAGAGGTCCCGAACTTTGCACAAATGATAACAGAAAAGGTAACCATGGTCGTCGTATAATTATGCGAGTCTGATATTTTTTAGTGTACTGCAAGATCTAAACGACCAGACAATAAACATATCAATATTATACAAATTATCGTACATTTTTCTTCACCCATACGAAGAAGCATCAAAGGGAGATCATGAAGGAAGACCCGTTCACGAAGCTAGATTGTAACCAAGACATGTGTTTTATCGTCCATGCAAGTAGCTAAGTGTCGTGGGCGGGGAGAGAGAATGTGGACTCAAGATCGGCAGTATAGGGATATTGTTTTATATTTTAAGATTATTAGGAAAATTGGTTGATTAGATATATGTGCTTAGTATCTTAGCCTGTGAGTATGGGTCCACAAATGGACACCTAAAAACCGTGAAAGGGCTGATGTTGATGTGGAAGGATTCAAATGTGTGTCACACCATCACTCAATCAACAACTTCTCTTTCATGTGTAAAGGAAAAATAGAGATGCTAATGAGCATATCAATGCTAGATTCTTAAACAAATATAAATAACAGAAATTGAAAGAAATATCAAGCACCCGCTTTTTTCTATGTCAGGATGTTTATTCACGCGCTAATAATTCTCGTCAAGCGCTTGAGTTTGTCCAAAGGTACATAAAATAAGCATCTCACGGGTCAACTAAGAAGGTGAAGCCATTCAACAACCAATATAAAAAAACTATTAGCACCCTCTTTTGCTGTTTTTTCGGGCGTGCGTCAAACTAGCCGAAGCATCCAACCATTCTTTTTGCGGCTATGTCAAACTCTTTCCGTGCGATTGTCCAGAAATTGGTCCCAACTACCAGGAAATGGATCCAATGTGATAGCGAAGACAACCATGAGAGGAAGTAGATAAGGCTTGTATTCTTATACGAGATTAGACACGAAGAGAGAGACATACACCTTTCGACAACACATTTGAAACTTCCTTTACTTATCGGTAGCCATTGAAGTTGATTCTTGAAGACTACCATCCCAAACGGTTCAATGGCGTTGCATCGAGTATAGCAACAACAACATGACATGTTGATATATTCTAAATTATTAAACCGTAGCAACGCACGGGTATTCAACTAGTACATCATAGTGGTCCTGGTTTAGAGAGTTGTATAAAACCGAGTTTTCTTGATGAATATTATTACCCCATGTATACGTACACACTGCCCGATCTGGTTTAGGAATGTGAAGGAAAGTTATCTGTGATATTGATGACTTTTTTGAGGTTTTTCATTGTTCTGCGTAACTCGGTATATATGAGGATATAACAATCATCTAAAAGTGGAGCAGTTTAACATAAGTTAACTGCATAAACTTGTACATGCTTGTGAGACTTATATGATGTGATTGTTCGATTTTTTTTTAGAAGCTCCTTAAAGTTTGATTAAACTAATGTGGCAGAACTGAAGCCTGATATGAAAACTGCTCGTATAGATTTTGAAGCCCAAGTACTTCTCGGGCGGTTATAAAACTTATCGCCTGGAACTTGAGTTAATAGTTTTGCACAAATTTCTCCAAGACGTGGCGAGACAACTCCTGAATACTTAACACTGACATACAAAATAAGGAGGCTTGGAACAATTAATTTTTCTTAGAATGTATTCATTTTTTCTCGATTGCCAGATCTCAGCTTTGTCAGTTCACACCAAGGAAGAAAGCATCCCTTACAGTGGTACATGAAATAAGCTTCAGATGCTGGTGAGAGAGAGAGGTACATGGGAGGGAGGAGAGAGATAAACTGAGTTCGAGGAGGTAGATTGGCTTGATTCAAAGGCAATCGAGTTCCATTTTTGCAAATGTGCCGGTAGACCACCTTAGATGGATCTTATGCCTTTCTTCTCGATCCAACGGTTGATGGAGCAAACAAATACAATATTCATCAACACTTGTACTACTTTTGGACCTATGTATAGGTCAAATTACTAGAAATTTTGTCAAAAAATAGGGGAGGGATACAAGAAAAAGCAAGAATACTCATGAAAATAATACAGTAGTACCTTTGTTTCAAATAAGTGTCATGGTTTTACTGAATTTTCTTATTCTTTATTTTTCTTTGATTTTTTCAAACTTGATATGTGTGTCAAGAAGAAAAAACTTCAAGTCCGTGGCAACGCACGGGAACTTAACTAGTATGCAATAAAAACTTAACCATCGGATTAATTCAAAAGAAGTTTGCAATGGTATAATTTCCATGATATATATCTCGTATTTGATGACAAATATTCATGGTCAAAGTTTTCCTTAAACTACGTATGTTCCTATTAAATTGGACCGGAGGCAAAACTATCTCTTGGCAGAAATTTAGTGCTCATTAATTTGGACTAAGTAATATGGTATTGTATATGATTTTTTATTCTAGTTACTCAAAGAAGTCTTGTATAGATTAGATTGTTTTTGATCAAGATTCTTTTGACAAGGTGACAGTGAGAAAAAGAAGTATCAACTAGTAAAATAGAGTGTGGTTTGCCGAACCGATATAAGGGAAGGCTACGTATTTATGACCACGAGGTTAAAAATAGAGCTCTCCTAGGTAAATCGCTTTACATATTTCATAGCAAAGACGGGGGTGTGGAAAACCTCATAAAGAGAAAGTAAATATGCTCAAAATCATTGTCAACTAGAAACATGGGACTTGCATTATTCGGTTGGTCTAATGGTGATGAAGAAATACATCTTCTGATTTGGCTCATTTAAAATTAAGGATGGCACGGAAAATAGTTTCTAGAAGGATAAATGGATGGAAAATGCCACATTTTGGGAACAATATACATCTCTATACAACATTCTCCGTCACAAGGGTGATATCATCAGTACGGTATTAGAGTCTTCTCCACCAATTTGCTTTATATTTTCGAGAGGAGTAATCCTGACCAAAGAAAACCTTGTGAAACGTAATTGACGTGGTAATACAAAGTGTGCATTCTGTTATCGTGAAGAGACAATCAAATACTTATTCTTTCGGTGCTAATTTGACTATTATATATAGTTTTCCATCTAATTAGCTTCTAACTTGTATCCATCAAGTAGTGTTGCTAACGTATTTGGCAACTGTTACATGATATTGATTATAGGTTTAGAATTGTTATTATGGAGAACACTAGTTGCTGTTTGGTCGCTTTGCTATACGTAGAAATAACAAGGTTTTTAATGATAATAAATATCCTCTCATGCAAGTTATCTATCTGTGCCCCAATATCCTTCATTTGTTATCGTCTTTACAATGTGAGGAGAACCAAGACTTATTATACGGAGTTGCATACACGGAGAATACGACGAGGATATTTTTATTCATTGTGACCTTCATATTGGTTGTCCACCACCATAAGTGATCTATAGTTTATTGATGAATACTTCTATTTCACCTTCTTATCTTTTATCTTTTGGCTAGACATGTTGTGATGTGGGCATCTTAAATATGCAGACGACAAGTATAATGCTTAAATCATACAAATAGCAAAAGCACTCTTTACCACGAAAAATATTGAGATTTTCACAGAGAGGGTACTCCTAGATTACATAAGTAGAGCATTTTGGCTCCTTGCCAACACTAGCCTTCTAATTGATAGAAGGTGCCATATCAATATATACTGAGCACAGCGCCCTTCAGCCATTCTCATGGGCAGAATATTGGCCTCCAACAAAATAATTTATGCTGAAACTGAAGATGATTTTGACGGATACAAATGGATATAGCCACAATCAATCCCCTAATAAATAATCTAGAGAAGATCTTCCCCTCATAGAATTAGAAATTTCGCGGTAGACAAAGAAAGAGTTTCAGTAAAGAACACATGCTGTTGTAAATTTGTTGGAGCATAAACAAAATTGCCATGGCGGCAGGTAGAGAAAGATAATTAATTAGCTCGCACTACCAAGTTGGGAGTGTCACCTCTATCATCCAAGAGACCTTCGAAAATAAGAGGCTAGGATGACAAAGTTTGGCTCGGCCCACTGGTGGCCAAGTAGGCCATACAAACCCATCAATGCAGCGGGAAGCCCCCGGCACCCTCAGGGCTTGCACCTACAACGTCACATCCTCCTAAGTCCTAGTAGAATGCTTGTGACCCATGTACGCTCTTTTTAACATGTGGCACACACCACAATAGTGGAATCCACTAATTTGCATTGATAAGGGCATGCTCATCTAACACATTTGAATTGAACTAAAATTCTAGATGCATCTCATTTCTATAAGACCTTAAAATTAAAATTCACTACTGGCCCTCGACTCCTCCTAGCTTGAAGGGAGGATAATCTCACATTTCCAAGACTGGGTATTTATAAACATAGAGTAGTGGTAATTCTTAGATATCAAGTTCTTGATGTTCCAACCATTGTTCTACCCTGTTAAATACTACTGCCAATCTGACATGTACTGTATGTACAATTTTAACACAGATATCGAGATCCCATACTCACTACGGGAATAACTAAATAGGCCGAAGGCCTTTTTATACGTCGACGGCAAAATGTCGGGGCCGTCGGCGTAGCTTGACGGGCCGTCGGCCCAGTTTTGCCGTCGGCGTAGCCCATTGGGCTAACGGCAGAGCAACGGCGTCAAGTCTACGCCGACGGCAAGGTTTCAGACCTATAAGCCGTCGGCGTAGCTATTTTTCTTTTATTTCCATATTAATCTTAGAAAAATCATAACTAAATCATTTAATTCAGAAAAATACATATAATATATCAAAATTTGTAGAAAAATAAGATATATCTATATAAACTCAAATATTATATATTTTTATTCAAAAAAATACATAAAAAATACAAATACTTTCGTATAACATATTTTTCATTTTTCAAGTGCAAAAAACGTGGTGTTTTGTGAAGCAACCACCAAAGAAAGTTTCAAAATGATAATACCATATTTTCAAAAATACTAGACCATATTGAATGGACAATTTCTCAACCTAGGAATCTCAAACCTTTCCGTTCACCTCTCGTGAAAAAGACAAATTTCTTCTGAATCGGCAGGAAATGAGTTAGATTTGAACTACAGGGACATGATATATTGGTCATGATTTTTTGTAAAAATCATTTTTAGGTTCACAATATGCTATTTTATCAGAGATATAATGCAAGTTTAGTGAGACTCGTCCCCGAGCTAAGAATCATCATGCCCCTCGATTTAGGAAGTTTAATGATAGTTTGAAATGTGCATAAAAAATTAAAAAACGATCGAAACAATGCAAAACCTTCGCGTGGTGTCATATTATATGACATAGTTCCATGAAAAAATACCAAACTTGGTATATTCATTGAGTCTTAAAAAAACCTTCACAAAATGGCCTATCTCAATCGAGGTTTTCTGGATTTCATGTCAAATGACCAATGTTATTGCTATAATCGTGGTATAGTTTGACATAGTTTCAGTTGGTCTAATATTTAAAATTTATGATATATAATTAAATAGATGATATGGATGTCATATTTGGATTCCTCTCATTTTTTGATCGATTTGGATATATTATTTGTCGAATTGTGATTTACATATTTGTAGATATGAATTATTCAAATTTAAATAAAAAAAGCAAAATAAATAAAATTTATTTTATTTTTATTTGAATTCAAGATTATTATTACTTATTTATTGTTGTTTACTCAAAAAATTGTATGGAATGTAAAAAAACAAATATGTCTAACATTAGTGTAATGGTTAATAGGTTTGATATGATAATATTCACAACAAGTTCTAGTTTGTTTGTCGGAAGCTGATATGGAAGGAACGAAGAAATTAAGCGTGTTGGGGCTGGAGTAGTATTATGATGGATGACCGGTTGGAAAGTTTGACTAATGGTGTAATTTGACTTGAGACTAAGTATACTTAGAATTAAAAATGTTCATGTGAGATTAACAAGTTAAACAATACAAAAATGTTAAAAAAATTTGAAAAAAAAAATAAAAAAATCTAGGCCGACGGTAAAGCCGTCGGCGTAGCCAAACGGCCGTTAGTCATCTAGGTGGGCATTATATGGTCTACGCCGATGGCGGCGTAGCTATATATGCCGACGGTTTTTCTACGCCGACGGCTTTTCTACGCCGACGGGAGAAGAGGCTACGCCTACAGGGCAGTACGCCGACGGCAGCCGTCGGGCCAGCCTACGCCGACGACATTTAGGGCCTACGCCGACGGGACCCGGCCGTCGGCGTATTCAGCTTCTCACGTAGTGACTAATTCGATCCATGCTCCCATGTGCCTTTCAAATTCTTGTTAGAGTTGCAGCATAGCTTTTATGTTGATTGCACTCACAGTAAATATAAAGAACGGACCGAGTCCATAAATACATGCATGCTTCCATGCCCAAACAATACAATTAACTAAGAGAACAACAATTTGAAATGATGTGCATAGTGAGGAAATAGAGGATGACAATACAGTTTCTAACAATATCGCTAGGGAATGAGAAGCATAGAAATTTGAGTGGTCCATAAAATCCTGAAGCAACGTTGTTTATTGAGGCCACCAAAGAGTGTGTAGACATAGCCGTACGTCATAGCCATCTACTGATGCAGGAAACTCATCAAGATTTGTCTTTTCCTCTCAACTGGTCAAGTGATCCAGATAAAAATGCGGACATAGCCATCAACCATGAACCATCAGGCTTAGCATGCTAGAGTTTCTTTTTTGCCATGTTGTCCCTTCCATGCATTTCGCGATCATTGCCAAGATTAAGACGGAGGCCGGCCGGTTGTTGTTCAATAATGCCACGAGAGTAATCATTGTAGTCGCCCTTTTTGGGGGCCACTTACTGTGCATTATATAGCTATGTTCTTAATATGAAGAGACAAAGCTTTTGCCTCTTCTTCAATAACAATAACTCTTAGTCTGCTATTGATGCCTAACTTACATTCACTTCTTAATCTCAACTAGAAGTGTCACCCAAGCAAATGTGCTATATAGGTCTTTTAATAGGTTTTAATAGGGTTTCCGGTAGTAAACTTTGATCCATGCAAACATTGAGCTCGATTGTACTAAAACTATGTTTTATGTTCTGTCACATTTAGTTTTGAGCACCGATTTTTGGTCGAAAGCACTATTGTATCTTTTCTCTGTGCGCCTAGTCGCCTACATAGAATGCCAGATAACCTGTCGTGGGACGTTGAGTTGGATAGAATAAGTACCAAAAATAGTTAACTGGCTTTGATTTATGGAGTTTCTGCATATGCATGGAGATGTCCATAGATGTAGGAAGTGGATAATCTCTTCATTGCTTTGACTTTGACTAAAGGTGTCTCTGCATATTTTGTGTGAATTTCTTGGACAAGATTGTCTGTTGACTTGAAAATTATTCCTTCAGCGACAAGCAAACTTGGTGCATGCATTATTTTTCTTGTTTGTCCTAAATTCATTGGAAATTTTACATATAAATCTTTTGTCCATCAAAATATACATTTGGGCATAGAACATGGACAGTAACATGTCAATTCTTTTCAAAATTTTCTTGGCATGAGAAGTATCTATTTCAACCAAGAGAATCTACCCTTTGCAACCTACTCCCTCTGTCCCCGTTTAACGGGCACATACTGGAAATCATGCAATCCCAAAATCTCTTCAGCTCGTAGGCACATAAGCATTTAATTTTAAAGAAAGAGCCAATCATAGGATTAGTAAAAGCCAAATTATCCCCAATCAGAAAAAGCGTAGGGCCCAGAGATTTGCTATATGTGCCCTTTAAACCGGTATGGAGGGAGTATTTATTATTAGCCGAAATACCGCCCCCTCAATCAGTGTTCCCTAGACATTAGTTTTGTAGTGAGTGTTGGGCCATGTCCCTCCACATGGAGGTGTGTTGGAAGCCCAACTACAGCTCATGAAAGTCCAACACGTTTCAACTGTTTATCGATGTTCGTATCCAACGGCTAAGGTGCTCCTTGGAGAGGAGTAGAAAAGAAAACCCTAGCCACCCTTGGTGGATGTGTCTCAATCAGAGACTGAGCAAGTGAGTGAAGCAAGACAACATGGTGGATGCTGAGAAAGGCTGAGAGAACACACAAGAACACCACAACCTAGTGAGAAGAGAGGAAGAAGAAGGAGAGGTAATTTATGTCCAGATTTGTGAGATCTGACCGGTCTGTCTTTAAGCTGGTGTTTGGAGGCTCAAACATGCTTAGATTGGCTCCAAACTTGGCGAGCTTGTTCCTTGCTTTGAGTACTTCGATCTGGTTAGCTGGTTTGAGGTTTGGGTCAGTGTAGCATCAGATTTGGAAGCGGTTTATTCAGTTCGGACTGCTGCTGTTTCAGCACAGAGCAGTTTTGGTAGACAAACAGTTTGGGCAGGCAAACAGTGTCCGATTGGACTGAAATTTGGCATGTCTATTGGGTACTCATATGTCATCTTGTCTACCAAGTTTGGTACTGATTGGATTTGTGGTTTAAGAGCAGTTTGCTGATTATCGAAGGGGACAGAAACTGAGATACTCTGCTTTGCTGTAATCTTTCTCTCAAGTCTTGTTGTTGTTACTGGTTGGCAACGTGCTGAGTTTGTTGTATATCTCTAGATGTTTTAGAGAATACTATGTACCCAGGTTTCTCATAGTGAAGATCGGTGGACTGGTTGGTCCGCACCCGTGATTTTTTTCTTCTCACCTTGAGAAGGTTTTTCCACGTAAATCCTTGTGTCACCTGTGCATGTGCTCATTGTTTTATTTCCGCTGCATATCTGTTGATTGAAACTATCCTCGAGGTTCACCGTAAGCTGTGGGGGTTATGGCCACTTCTTTCCCCAACAAAGTGGTATCAGAGCTGAGGTTCAGTTCGTGGTCGGTTCAGAGCAAGGTTTGTTTTGGCTGAGTGCATTTGCTTGTGGTGAAGGATGGAAGTGAATACCAACAGAATGATTTTTTGAATGGTAGAAATTATCAAGCATGGAAGAGTAAGATGAAGGACTTGTTATATGTGAGGGATTACTGGAAGACGGTGTTCTCCACTGAGATGTCTAGTGATATGCAAGAAGATCATTAGGAGGTACTTCATCTCCAAGCTTGTGGGTTCATCCGACAATGGGTGGATGATAATGTTTTGAACCATATAAATGATGAGTCACATACACGTACCTTATGGAAGAAATTGGAGGAGTTGTATGCCTGCAAAGAAGGTACCAACAAGATGTTCTTGACCAAGAAATTGATGCGTTTGAGGTACAAGGAGGGCACTCCAATTGCAGATCATGTGAATGAATTTCAGGGCATTATAAATTAGCTATCTTCAATGGGAATCACATTTGAAGATGAGGTCAGAGCCTTGCTGCTACTTGGCTCATTACCGGACACTTGGGAGACCTTTAAGGTCACCGTGTGCAATTCAGCACCTAATGGAGTAGTCACTTGGAACCTTATGAAGACCAAGATACTAAATGAAGAGTACAGAAAAACTACTAATAAGGACGGTTCCTCCTCACATTCTGAAATGTTAGTGACCGAGTAACGGGGGAGAATCAGGAGCAAAGGTCTGAGTAAGGGAGGAGAAAGAAGTAGAAGCAAATAAAGAGGAAAAGACAAGTATGCTGGTATCATATGCCATCACTGCCATGAGAAGGGACACATCAAGTGTCATTGTGAATAATGGAAGAAAGACAAAAACAAAAGGAAGAATGTTCAGAAACAAACCGATAGTGACAGTGATAGTGATGGAGGTCGGATTCCTGCGGTAGAGGAGATCATGTTTCTCATGCATGAAGAACATGATGGCAGTAGTGTTTCCACCACGGAGGAGAGGATCACTTTAGTTTCTGATGATACCATCAGCCTTGTAGATGGTGATGAGATGACTTGGATTCTGGATAGCGGTGCTACCATACATGATACATCTCGTAGAGAGATCTTCACCAACTACACAGCAGGTGATTTTGGTGTTGTGAAGATGGGAAACAATGCTAGAGCAAAAATCATTGGACTAGGAGATGTGCACTTGGAGACTGGAAATAGTACGACACTAGTCCTCAAGTCGGTGAGACATGTTGAGGCCCTTCGGCTCAACATCATCTCGGTTGGATTGCTTGATGGAGATGGGTACTTGAGAAGATTTGGAAATTCACAGTACAAGCTCACCAAAGGGAACCAGATTGTTGCAAAAGGTAACATGGTTTCAGTTTTGTATCATGTTCATGCTAAGCTTTTTGCTGCTTGTGTCAATGCATTACAAAAAGAGGATGCGTGCGCCTTATGGCACAAGAGACTTGGGCACATGAGTGAGAAGGGGATGACGGTGCTAGTGAAGCAAAATCGGTTGAAAGGTGTTCACATCAAGAAATGTTCACATTGTCTAGCGGGGAAGCAACATAGAGTTGCGTTCAAGAGTCAACCTCCTCACAAGAAGCCCGAGGTGCTAGACTTGATACATTCCGATGTTTGCAAAATGTCGGTGAGGTCTATGGGTGGAGCAAAGTACTTTGTCACATTTATTGATGACTGTTCCGGGAAGGTTTAGGTCTATGTTTTGAAGAACAAACATCAAGTACTAAGTGTATTCAAGCAATTCCAAGTCTCACTTGAGAGAGAAACTGATAAGAAGATCAAGTGCATTTGCACTGATAATGGGGGAGAGTATATTGGCCCATTTTATGCCTATTGCAAGGAACGGGGAATTAGGCACCAATTTACTCTTCCGAAGACACCATAGCTGAATGGTCTTGCTGAGAGGATGAACAGGACAATTGTTGAGAGAGTTAGATGCTTGCTATCAAGTGCAAAACTGCCTAAACATTATTGGGGTGAGGCTTTGTCGACTGCAGTTTATTTTATTAATCTCTCACCAAGTTATCCATTGCAGGGAGATGTTCCAAACAGGGTCTTTTATGACAAGGACGTCTCTTATGAGCACCTGAAGGTTTTTGGGTGCAAGGCCTTTGTTCATATCCCTCAAGATGAAAGGTCAAAACTTGATTCAAAGACACGACAATGTATATTTCTTGGCTATGGATGTGATCAGTTCGGCTATAAGTTGTACGATCCAATAGCAAGAAAGGTTGTGAGAAGCCGTGATGTTGTGTTTGTTGAAGATATTGTGAAGACAAAGGTGCAGGTTCCGGACCAAGTTCCGGTACATGTTTCTTCTCGAAATCAGCAGCAAGACAGATTTGATGCTGACCCAGTTCCTACAGATTCAGCTCAACAAGAAGCTGAAAATGATGATGCGGAAGATGTGAAAGATGACGCACATAGTGGTACAGGTGAGGATGCTCCCCAGCAGCAAGAGTATGATGCTGAAGAAGATGATCATGATCAGCAAGCACCTAAACCAGATAGTCCACCGGCTGCTCCACTCAGACGGTCCAGCCGAGGCCGTGTTCCTTCCACTAGGTATGACTCAGACCAATATGTGGTGTTATTGTCTGATGGTTCAGAACCTGAGTGCTTTCAAGAGGCAATGAAAGATGGGAACAAGATGGAGTGGAATAAGGCTATGCAAGAAGAGATGGATTCCTTGCATAAGAATCATACTTATGAGTTGGTGAAGTTGCACAGGGGCAAGAAAGTTCTGAAAAACAAGTGGGTCTACAGAATCAAGCAAGAAGAGCACACATCACATCCAAGGTACAAGGTCAGGCTAGTTGTAAAAGGATTCAGCCAGAGAAAAGGTATTGACTTTGTTGAAATATTTTCTCCAGTGGTGAAGATGACATCAATCCGAATGATCCTTGGCATGGCAGCAATTCTCAACATGGAGGTTGAGAAAATGGATGTGAAGACAGCTTTCCTTCATGGAGAGTTGGAGGAAGAAATCTACATGGAGCAGCCTAAGGAGTTTCTTGTTAAAGGCAAAGAAGACAATGTGTGCAAATTGAAGAAAAGTATCTATGGCCTGAAACAAGCACCGAGACAATGGTACATGAAGTTTGAATCTGTCATGGGGGAGCAAGGCTACAAGAGGTGTAGCTCAGACCATTGTGTGTTTATACAGAGGTTCTGAGGTGATGATTTTATCATGTTATTGCTCTATGTTGATGATATCTTGATTGTTGGCAAGAATGTCTCTAGGATTGCTAGGCTAAAGAAAGAGTTGAGCAAAAGTTTTGCCATGAAAGACTTGGATCCATCAAAGTGTATTCTCGGCATGAGAATTGAGAGAGACAGAAAATCCAACAAGTTGTACTTGTCTCAAGAGAAATATATTGAGAAGGTACTTCGCAAGTTGAAGATGGACACGGCAAGGGAAGTGAGCTGTCCACTCGCAGATCATTTCAAGTTGAGTAAAAAGCAATGTCCCTCCACTGAAGAGATGGAAAAGTAAATGCAAAAGGTTCCTTATGCTTCAGCTGTTGGGAGTTTGATGTATGCTATGGTGTGCACACGGCCTGACATTGCTCAAGCGGTTAGTACTGTGAGCAGATTTATGTCCAATTCAGGAAGACCACATTGGGAAGCCGTGAAGTGGATTTTCAGGTATCTCCGGGGCAACACTAATACGAAGCTTTGCTTTGGTGGTAGTGAGCCCAAGATGATTGCATATTCAGATTCAGACTTGGTTAGAGATATTGATAGAAGGAAGTCTACTTCAGGTTATTTTATTACCCATTTAGGGGGAGCAGTGGCATGTGGCAAAGCAGGTTGCAAAGGTGTGTGGCACTGAATACAACTGAGGCCGAGTTCATCGCAGTAACTGAGGCGATCAAGGAGCTATTGTGGCTGAAACGATTGGCTTGTGAGCTTGGTTTGAGCAAGACAAGTATGTGTTGTTTTGTGATAACCAAAGTGCCATTCACCTGAGTAAGAATGCAAGTTTTCATTCGAGGTCGAAGCATATTGATGTACGCTATCATTGGATTCGAGATGTGCTGAATTTCAAGCAAATGCAAATTGAGAAGGTGCACACAGATGACAATGGGGCTGATATGTTCACCAAGGTGGTGACAAGAGGAAAAGCTCGAGGTATGCCGTCGGCTCGCCGGCATGACTGTCGGTTGGTAGTGAGACCCTCCATGATGTCGAGAGGGGGAGTTTGTTGGGCCATGTCCCTCCACATGGAGGTGTGTTGGCAGCCCAACTACAGCTCGTGAAAGTCCAATACTTTTTAACCATTGATCAATGTTCGTATCCAACGGCTGAGGTGCTCCTTGGAAGAGGAGTAGAAAAGAAAATCCTAGCCATCCTTGGTGGTTGTGTCTCAATCAGAGAGTGAGCAAGTGAGTGAAGCAAGCCAACGTGGTGGCTGCTAAGAAAGGGTGAGCGAACACACAAGAACACCACAACCTAGTGAGAAAAGAGGAAGGAGAGGTGATTTCTGTCCAGATTTCTGAGATCTGACCAGTCTGTCTTCAAGCTGGTGTTTGGAGGCTCAAACATGCTTGGATTGGCTCCAAACTTGGTGAGCTTGTTCCTTGCTTTGAGTACTTCAATCTGGTTAGCTGATTTGAGGTTTGGGTCAGTGTAGCATCAGATTTGGAAGCGGTTTATTCAGTTCGAACTGTTGCAGTTTCAGCATAGAGCATTTTTGGTAGACAATCAGTTTAGGCAGACAAACGGTGTCCGATTGGCCTGAAATTTGGCATTTATGTTGGGTACTCGTATGTCAGCTTGTCTACCAAGTTTGGTGCTGATTGGATCTGCGGTTTAAGAGCAGTTTGCTGATTACCAAAGGGGACAAAAACTAAGATACTCTGCTTTGCAGTAATCTTTCTCTCAAGTGGTTGTTGTTGTTGTTGTTGTTGCCGGTTGGAAACGTGCTGAGTGTGTTGTATATCTCTAGATGTTCTAGAGAAGACTCTGTATCCAGGTTGCTCATAGTGAAGCTCGGTGGACCGGTTGGTCCGCACCCGTGGTTTTTTCCTTCTCACCTTGAGAAGGTTTTTCCACATAAATCCTTGTGTCACCTATGCATGTGCTCATTGTTTTATTTGCGCTGCATATCTGGTGATGGAAACTATCATCGGGGTTCACCGTAAGCTGTGGGGGTTGTGGCCACTTCTTCCCCCAACAGAGAGTGCCTGGATTTTGCTGTGAATGTCTGGTGGTGTCAGAGAGAGAGAGAGAGAGAGAGAGAGAGAGAGAGAGAGAAAGCTTTTATACTGTTCACATATTAAGTTTAAACATAGAAAAGTTAATGAATAATGTGCAATGGTTGGTGTGATAGGGTAATTCCTATCCTATTCATTATAGATGCACATGTTCACTTAGCAAGTTAGCATCCATATATATGTGAGAACGCAATGCTCACACCTTATTTTTACGTGATACGATAGCGGTAGGACATGGTGTGACACATAAGATATTTGAAAGACATCAATCCATGATACAATGGCCAAAAATTTGCTTGGGAATGGGATGCATAGGGAGCTTGATAGGTCGCTAAACCAAAATCCAAAGGGTGTGTTTTGAGTATGTTTGGCCCACTATAGAAATGCATAGAACCATGGGAGCCATTCCTCGTAGTTAGCTACTGCAATACAGGGCCTTCATACGATTAATTGTGTTGTAACCATTGCAATGTGTGTGTACGAATGGTAGTGTCATAGAGACGTCGCCCTTCAGATGTTAGCATGTGATCACCGCGAGAAGTACACCAGAGGAGGCCCTTGAATTAGATGACATGCGGTAAACATAGTTGGTTGGCAGTTGTTTGAGCCAGCTATGTCATCATTGGTGGCGCTAACTGTATCAGTCTGAAGTTATACTTCTAGACAAGAAAGGAAGTGATGTGGGGTCGTCTAGTTCTCCTTAGAGATAAATTGTACGTTTCTTTTTCAAGAAAAATTTCTCACATGCAACATGGGTAATTAGGCCATGCGAATTTTTAGAAACCACTTTGTTCTCAAAGGGATGAAACTAAGTTTTCTCATTTGTAGGAAAACATTCAGTGATGAGCTTGCTATGATTATCCACCGATGACAATGCAAGGATAGAGTGTTCCAAACTCGATTGGCAGTCACTTTAATATTCTCTTGGTGAGACATGGATTTTTCTGTCTTCTTTATCTATACCAGTAAACAAAGAAAATTATAAATATATGTACTAGGAAGTGTAAAGTTTCCTCTAAAAATCGAGCATGTAGGACGATGTGATCTTATGTATGTTTTGCACATAGAGCCTTGCACATGTTAAGTGATGTAAACGAGGAAAACGGATTCTCGAGGAATGGAATCATAGTGCAAGCTACAACCAATCCCACTGTGGGAGATCCACCATGAAAACCATCGATCCATTAAATTTTTTGATCTAATTTTAAATTCCATCATTTGTTGAAATTACCCATCAACTCTGATGTCTTACTCGACGAATCAAAAGAGAATTAATAAGTTTCTAGGACTGGGCGGGCGTGATGGAGAGATTTTCTAAAGGAATTCTTGTTTGTTGTAGTGTACATTGAACACGAGAAATGGTGGAAATCGAAGATTTAGGCTGATCCTAGTGGGAGTATCATACTACTAGTATCATGCATATAATAGTAATGTATGATACTATCTCCATAGTGCATGGTATCATATGATAGTATCATACTAATACTATATTTAATGAATTGTAGAATCTCAATACAAAATAGTGTACAAGATTTATTTGTATGAGGATTTTTTATTTTTACGTGCTATGATACGGTATCTACCTGTGATATTCTAACCATCTCTTTCTTCATTAATTGTTGTGCCACATCAGATTTTTTCTAACATGGCATGCATGATACTAGCTATGATACACCCACTAGGACCAGCCTTAGAGAACAGTTTCTCCTTGTGGGGACGGAGGGTGGAGTGCATTGAATAGGCAGTGTGTAGACTTTTGAGGTATAGCTAACATTCATTCACCTACGACGAGGCTTACAATAAGTGGTTTCGCACTTCATCCTCAACGCTAACTCTTGGTTATTATCAACATATCTCCCTGCAGTTAGCATTACTTACCCTACAATTAACAGCGGTCTCCCCCCACTATAGAGTAGGGGAGGGCGCATCAATACATTCAAATTGTAGAATACTAGAGAGATTGAGAAAAATAGTGTCTTTATCTATGAGCACAACACATAATTATATATTTAAATTATTTGAAATATATTAAAAAAATCCAAACTTAAATCTTTGACATGGTGTCTCTGTCTAAAACATGACATATTTAGAATGATAAAAAATGTTAATGTTTCATAATTTGGAGCAATGATCGCAATTATTGATTCTGACAAGATATAATCCAAACTATCACCATATAGTTGACCTAGCAGTAAACAAGATATATTTTATTCACTTAAGCTAAACAAATATTTCTTTATTCAACTAAACGTAATCACGATCTTCAAAGGCTAATACATGGACCCAATAAAATTATCATATTGTTGTGTGTTAAATGTTGTTTTATTCACCAAATTTCATCACCATACATGTTCATAAAAACAGTAATTATCCTACTAAAGCACATATTATGAACCCAAAAAATTAGGCAATTGATCTAGAAAATCTCATGGTAGATTAAAATATTTAGCCCACCGAGACCTCAACCGATAGTTTTCCATATAACATATTAACCTCTTGAGCTGCACTATCAACATACAGATTTGTCCTCTTAATTTTGCATAACATAATCTCACCAGTAATCAAATTTATATTAAATATATCATGACTTATTGATCATAATAACTATATATAAACGCCATTAGGCGAGAAATTATTATTTATGGATCCACATATATGTTTGGTTGACACTAAATCGATAATATAAATGACGAGCATAAGACTGAACCTTACACTCAAGTGACATCAAACAAAAACTACATCCTAGATTGTCATATTAATATAACTGTATGTACTGGTGTAACCTTACATTGCACAATTGGCACCTATAATCATTGATACACTCGTTTTTTGTGGTAACATTAATTACTATTCCACCAATTGTTGATGATTAAAGATGTTTCCCACAAAAATTGTTTATACTTAACATAATAGTTATTCTGTAGAACCATGTCAATTCTTGAATAAAACAAAGATTGGTTGGACATCACTCTCCTTTTCGAAAAAAATTTGTGTGCAGGAAAGCGTCACCCAACATAAATTACATATGCATTGCATACAGCTTCCCTAAACATATGTTACACTCTGTTGTTTCGATATAATCCATCGGTAATGCGCATTTTTCCCTCAAGTAACTAAAACCAAATTGTTAATTACCTGTAGGAAGGAGGTAAAATCAAATTGGGAATTTGCAACTATAACCAGCTAACCAAGTAACAATGCAAAGCAAACTGCATACCGAAGTAATACAGAAATTGCAGCATGGAATAAAAAAGAATAAATTAAGAACTGGATTGATTCACCCATACCAACAATCTGGAATCAAGAGTTCATACCATACCACTTCATCCCCATGGACAATAGTGTGTGCTGCTTCCGCAGCGTAGGTCCCTCCTCTACCTTGCCAAGACTACCTCCCCACAACGCCTCCTAGCGGTTCAACGAAGAGGATGTACACGCAACATCCTCTTGCAACGACGGCGGCGGACCAGTATCCCGAGACACCGAAGGTGAAGGAGGAGACCAACGAATGGCGGACATGGAGCACCTAGTGAGGAGCAACTCGAGTCGGCGCTCGCCTTTGCGCAATCCAGCAGCGGCCGACACATCCCTACCCCTACGGCCGCATCCACCGACATCGTCGAGGCTGAAGGACATGCGAGGGCTGAGCGCCAAAGGAAGAAGCGGGAAACCTAACACACCCAAATCAATCGGGACCTCATGAATCATAAATTCAGAATCCGAGTGTAGGAACGAAAATCTAAAGAACAGTGGCAACAAATCGCTAGAAGTATGGAGAAAATGTTCGGGAGGAAGGAGAAATTTTGGGAGAGGAACGGGCCACCTGGACGACGGATGATCGGAGTTCTTCGTGCTCGCACCGGCCGCCCTGTCATGCTTGACATGACCTTCGTACTGGAGCCTCCACGAAGTTCGTGTGACTGGCTCGGTGTCGAGCCGCCGCCGACGGCTCGGCGTTGCTCCTCCACCAGGGGATAGCATGGCTACCAGAAGGGAGATGAGGATGGATGGAAGGATGATGGCTCCCTTTAGGTTGTTCGTTGCCGCGGCACTGCGAGCTCCTAGATCGCGGCCACGCCGCCTCTTTGCCCTGGACGCCGACCGGACCTACTGCCCAGCCCATGAAGTGTCACCGGTGACACCCCGCTCCACCACCTGGTGCATGAACGTTGTCGTTGTCCGAAAGAATTGGTGGTGACAACGGCCGCTCGCGCTGCAAGGAAATGGCCAAGCCGAAGACGCCTCCCTCCGCCTCGTCCACCGAAGATGCCTCCCTTCGCCTCCGCCTTCTCACTACCTCCACACACACACACGCCAGCATGCGCAATTTATAGGCCGGTGGAGGAGGATCTAGGCGATGGGACGAAGACCGAAGAAGAGTCTACCTGCTCGGGGAGCTATCTAAAGAGGAGAAGATGATTCGGGACAGAATCTATGTGTAAGAGACAGAACGGAAGAAAACAAAATAGTCATGATAACTGACAATCCACGTGGTGGAGATATGTGATCCATGTCTATCACCGCTTTGATCGCTTGGCTCCTTCCTCTACGTCTGACAAACATCCATTGCGCTGAGACGCGTCGGTTCAAACAGATAATGTCAATAAAAACATCGGCCACATCGCGCAAACTGACAATCAACATGGACAACCAACATGCAACACACAAGCGGCAAAACTGAAAAAACCAAAACGAGAAGCAAGGACAAAGTAAGTAATAAAGACAAGAAAGCCATCATAAAGCAAAGCATATGGAAACAAAGAAATCATGATGAATTGCATGCAGCTCAAGATGCAAGAAACGATCCAAAGGCATAGAGCCAAGAAAATTAATGATTGTGAGGGAAAACAAAAAGACAATGATACAAAAAACAAAAAGGCAATGATACAAAAAACAAAAAGGTAATGATAGCTCAAGATACAAGAAACGATCCAAAGGAATAAAGAAAAAGGATACAAATGTTATGATGGCAAATTCATGCACCGAGTAAAGAAAAATAGACGATGACAAATAAGTAAGAAAAAACAGTATACAAAAATACAAGAGACAATCATACAGAAAATATAAAATCAATGACACACATGCATAGACCTGACTATTTTGATCAGCTGCATGCAATGCCAAGGAAAACAGTATAGCTAGATGCACACCAAAAAGAGCGATGTTTTTCCCCAAGACAATGACGTGTGGGCCAGCCAGGACATGTAGCACCAGGACAAATCGATACACTCACACAGGAACGCACACAGATGGATCAAGGGGACATGTGTCATCGGCAAACAAATCGACCGGCCTCTCCAAAAATCTGAGAAAAAAGAGATGTTAGTTGGTTTAGGATATGTATATATATGTACCCACGGGCCAAGTTGGATTATTTCCCTATAACATGTTTCTAACTGTATAAACACAATGGTAGTGCATAAGAGAATTCCTTAAAAAACAAGCCCATCCCATGTAAGGTGGCAAAAGGTGTGGGCACGTGAAATTTCTTCTGTGAACCCCAAATTTTATAAGGTGAATATCATTCTGAAGATAAATTTTGCTAGAATCGATTGTTGTAGCATACTAGAATCCAATGCCCATCCATCCAATAGGTTCAGGTGGATAACACACCATATTGAGTGCATCGCCCATGTCTATGTTCCGTGTTCACATGTTGCATGAAACATTACTAGGTAAATGATTTCGAGAAGGCACCTAGTTTAGTAATAAAATGAATTCAGAGATAAATATGCTTTATGCATGAGGCGTCCCTAGAGTCTATCACTCACGTGATGTACTCAGGGACGGAGCTGAAGCTCAAGTGACCAAGATGAACCACATTAATGTGGGATACAATTTTCTAGCAACAATCTACTATATAAAAATATTTGTAACTTATGAGATATTTTTATTATAGGGTATAATAAATGACAATGCATGAATACAAAAAACTAGCAACTAAATATCAAAATAGCTACTATAATGATGAAACAGAACATAAAATTACTTGGAAAATATGTCTTGCATTATTAGATTCAAAATAATATAATAAAACATCAAGGCTCAATAACCTACAAGATAAAAGGTAGGAGTAGTTTTGAAGTGAACATAATTTTCAAGTTAAACACCAATTCTGAAATGCAAGTATTTTCTTGTTGCCACATATTTAACACTAGGATGGTAGTAATTTCCTCTTGTCTCGATCGTACTAAATCATCTTTGTCAAATTGATGCCTTACAGAATATCTTGTGGTGATGGTTTTATTTTGAGAATAAGCTTTCCCATAATATCTGATAGATAAATATTTCACTTGAGACTTGGAAAATTGCCTAGACAATTGGAACGAAGAAGTAGCACTAAACTCTTTTCTTAACCCGTATTCTTGGGCATCAGGGTCACCCCATAGAGCTCCGCCCCTGGATGTACACAACAAGGGAGTGGTTCCCTTCCTCTATGGAACTCGACAAGGGCCTAACAAAGGACTTAAACTAAAATTTCAGATGCATCTCATTTCCAGGTGAACTCGCCTTGTACATTCTCGACAGGTCATCCACTCTTTGTTCTCTAGCTGGAAGAAAATGTAGGTGCAAAAGCTTGCACTGCTACTAGTAGTTCATTCTGACGATGTGCGTGGAGAATCAAAGATATTTATAAACTAAGAATAGGCGCAAGAGTTACTCCGTTTGCATGTGTAAATTAGATGGATAAGAATATCTTGATACAATCCAAACAATATATCACGTTTTCGATGTCCCAACAACCATACTTTCAACCATGTTAAATATTTGCCATATGTGAGATATCTTATCTGTATATTATATTTTCAGACAAGATGAACACCATTTCAAACTCTTGTTTTTTCACGTCAAACTCTTGTTATCATACACCATTTCAGATTCTTGTGATCTGAATTTTGAAGTCACCTTTTATGCCAACCATGCTCATGGAAAAAATAAGAAAGACATGTGACTAGTGAGGTAGTAAAAAGATCTGCATCCCTTCATCTGGAAACCTAATCCATAAATACATGTATGCTTCACTGCTCACACACTATTTTTAGATGAGAGGATAACAATGCAAAATGGTGTAGGCAGTATGGAATTTCGACAGAATCGATCTGCGATACAATGTCCAGTGGGATCACAAGGGAATTTGAGTGGTACCTAAAACATGAGGCAAAGGGTGTGCATTGCATATTTTAGGTACATCCAATGATTGACTAGTACAAGGATCCCCATCTCTCTTAGTCAAGAATTAAATCAGATAACCTCTCCTTTGTTTCCATTGTGTTGCCTCTGCCTCCATTGAGTACAACACTGTTATATGGTCGTCACTGCCCTTTGGCTGTGAGCCTGTGATCCCTAGCAACGTGAACGAGCAGGAATTCGTTGGTGAGGAAAACCGAGCTGGGTGGCTGACCCAGAGGCTCCTGCTTCTCTAACAGGTCGCTCAAGCCATCTGGGTCACCACCAGCGGTACAAACTGCATTGATCCGGAGTTATGCTTCTGAACAAGAAAGAGGAAGCAATGGGAGCTTGTGGAGATTAGGCCAGTAGGGACGTCATACTCACAGCCAATTCAACCGGGATTTACTCCAGCAACGGAGACATATCATCACTTTCCAAGTTCTCCTCATATAAATCTCATGTTTCATTTTTCATGGGGAAATTTCGAAGTTGCAACATGGGACATTAGACCATATGAACTATTACAAACAACTCCATTTTTGAAGGGGTCAATTAAGTTTGTACAGACTCAGGAAAAGCATTCAGAGAGTTATCATTAGAACACATAGCAGGCAGAGAGTCATGGTTTCAGTTCCAACGCTCAATTCAAGTACTGTATTTTTTTTCTTCTTTATCTGTACCACTACACCAAGGGAAAAACGATTTTCGTTCCTAGATATAAAATGTTTTGGTAGGCTTCTTACATTTTGGAACTGAGACAATATATGCACCAGGAATTCACTGATTCCATAAAAAATCGAGCACACGGGAAGGGGTGATATTAGGATATCTGTTTTGTCGCAGAAGGCCCTGTATATTCTAAACTGATTTGAACTGACAAAAAGGAATGTTCGAGGAATGGAATCACACTGCAGGCCACAACCAGTCGCATCGCGGTATCCACCACGAAATCCATCAAGTCAATTTGTTATAGTTTTAAATTCTTTAATTTTTTCCATTAGCTCGGATGTCTTGGTATATAGGAATCGAAGGGAAAGGGCGATAATGCACGATTAAGTTGTACCCTATCTTTCCTTCAAAAAAAAAGAAGAGTTGTACCCCATATTTGTGCTACCCGTTAGAACCACCTCCTTTTCAGTCAACTGCCCCCACTATGGAGCAGGAAAGGATGTATCACAGATGCACCACGAGAATAGTATCACCTTGGAACCGCACTAGACCATGCCGCTGTGCCATCGATCCACCATGTGGTTTGTCAGCGAGGTGCCGTTGTTACGGCGGCATATAGTGGCACAATCGATCTGCTACTACTGCTAGTGACTAAAGTCATTGTGCAGAGTCAATTCGGCACCTCTGTACCCTTGTAACTAAAACTTCCTGTTGCCTTTTTAGAAAGATAGTAAAACTGCCCTCGTGTTCTGTATCAACCGTCGCACTCTTTTTCCAACATCACACATTGAAGATATATATAGCAACCAAAAAAAAGTACTAGATGATAGTTAGTAACACAATTATGAGACATTATACATTTACTGCAATATGATAATAGTACAATCACTTTTTTGCAAACGTTCACGTGCCTGCCAATTCGCCATAAAATTTACTATGAGGATGGTGAATTGGCAGTAAATCACACGTGACCATCTGCAAAACGGGCAGCACGTCTTCACTATGCAAAACGCCATCCTCATTTGCAAAACTGGTAGCATGTGTTCACTATGTGCAAATTTATGAGTTGTCAAAGCAATGAAGATGTATTCACTATTAGGATGTACAACTGCCATGTATATATAGCAGAATTGGTTCCACCTTCGACACCATGGCAAGAAAATTCTATTTGAGTGTGTTGAGGACAACACACCATTTCGAGTGCATCGCCCATGTACGTGTTCCGTGTTCACCTGTTACATGCTCGGCGGGATTCCTTCCAAACATTACTAGGTAATGATTTCGAGAAGGTACCAGGTCAAGAGGCGTCCCTGGAGTATATCGTCCACATGCTGTGAGAACTGACAAGGGAGCTGCCTACCTCTATGGAACTCGACAATGCCTCGACGAAGGACTTAAACTCAAATTCCAGATGCATCTCATTTCCAGTTTAACTCGCCTTGTGCGTTCACGTACGATAGATCATCCACTCTTTCTTCTCTGGCAGGAAAACATAGGTGCAGTGGTGCACAACCTTGCACTGCTACTGGTAGTTTAATATGACGATGTGCGTCGAGAAGCATAGATATTTATAAACTAGGAATAGGCACAAGAGTGACTCCGTTCCCATGTGTAAAATAGATGGATAAGAATATCTTCATAAAATCTGAACACTGGATCACCTTTTCTATGTCCCAACAACCATACATTCGATTCCACCATGTTAAATATGTGCCAAATGTGAGATATCTTATCTTAATGTGTATAATGTATTTTTCAGACAAGACGGACACCATTTCAGACTCTTGTTAGCATACACCTTTTCATACTATATTGTGATCTGAATTTTGACTCTACCTTTTATGCCAACGGTGCTCACGGCATAAATAAGAAAGACATGTGATGACTAGTGAGGTAGTAAAAAGATCTGCGTCTCTCTTCATCCATCGAGAAACCCACCAGTCCATAAATACATTATACATGTATGCTTCACTGCTCACACACTATTTTTAGGTGAGAGGATAACAATGGAAAATGGTGTAGGCAGTAAGGAATTTCAACAGAATCGATCTGCGATACAATTCTTCCCAGCAGGATCGCTAGGGAATAGGATGCATAGGGAATTTGAGTGGTACATAGAACCTGAAACGAAGAGTGTGCACTGCATATTTTTGGTACATCGAAGGATTGAGTACTACAGGGTTTCCCCATCTCTTCATTGTGTTGCCTCGCTCTTCCTCAACTGAGTACAACACTGTTATATGGTCGTCAATGCCGTTTGGCTGTGAGCCTGTGATCCCTAGCAACGTGAACGAGCAGGAATTCGTTGGCCACAAAAACAGAGCTAGGAGTCTGAATTAGAGGTTCAAGTCTAACAAGTTACCTAGGCCACCTGGGCTATCACCGTCGGTACAAACTGCATCTGCATTGATCCAGAGTTATGCTTTTGGACAAGAAAGAGGAAGCAATGGGAGCTTGTGGAGACTAGGCCAAGTCATACAAGGCCACGGCCAATTAAACTGGGATTTACTCTAGACAACAGAGACGTATCATCACTTTCCAAGTTCTCATCATATAAATCGCATGTTTCTAGTCTCAGTGCCAACACTCGATTGACAGTGACATTAATTTTTCTTGGCATGTAAGGATTCTTTTTTGGCTTCATTAACTGTACCACTATACCAAGAAAATAAAAATTATATGCACTAGAAATTCTACTGTTCCCTGAAAATTGAGCCCGTGGGAAGAGGTGATATCTATCTATCTATCTATCTATTATATACTAAAAGCAATATAAGGGTGTTATTCGAGGCACGTTGATCCACATATACTTAAATTACTTGATCCATCCATCTTAATTTTAACGGTTAGGATTTAAAGCCAGAAAATGTTACGTAACATATAGTTATGTACAATCTGTCACGTGCAAACAGAGCCTTGTAGTGGGTCCATGTGTAAATAAAAAACGGTTTTGCTATTTCTCAGGCGCCTGGGAAATAGTTATTTCTCAGTCGCCTCTTTCACCGTTTGATTTACCTCGTGATTCGTGCTATACATGAGTTGCAACTCGGGTGTAACTGAGAATTTAATGAGTTGCAACTAGGTTGTAACTGAGAACTAGTACAAATCTTAGGAGTTGCAACTAGGTTGCAACTGAGAATTAGCACAAATATTAGGATGACATCAGCGACTTAGACATAACTAATTCTCAGGCGCCTGAGATCTAGGCACTCCCAATAAAAAACCTGTTTAAGTTGGACAACACGCTAGGTAATTCAGAAATCTTACCTTCAGAAATCTTACATCTCAGCTATTTTGGAGTTTATTTTCACGACAAACAGTTATGAGTTTCCTCTCTCTACACGTATGATATTAGCTTGAAGTACCCGTATATCTTTACTATTAAAAGCGAGTTGGTGACTCACTTTGGGATCAAACATTGGAAGCATCCAGACCGTTAAACACAATCAACGCTCTCAATTGTGCCCCAAAAAATATGGAAAGCAATATCAATCAAATCGACAATTAATAATGCAGTAATGGGCGGTGTCAATCAGTTAGGAAAAAAAATTAGTTATGGGGAAACGACCAGCGATAATAAGAAGGGAAAGAGCTCGAGGTGGACTGGGAGACCAGAGGTGGGACCTCGCTGTTAGGCAGCGGCGACAAACATGCAGAGAAGAGGCGGCTGGAGGATGTTGCCCTCCATGGGATCCGCGGATGCCGCGGTCTCTCCGCGCACCTCCTCCGTGGGTTCCACGGTGTGGCCTCGAGTCTCCACCATCTGCTTCGTCCTCCATGCCGCGGTCGCTCTTACTCATGGTTCATTGGATTGGAATTCACCGGGCAAAGTGAACGAGCGGAAACTCGTTGGCGAGGTAAACAGGGCTAGGTGTCCGAGCCAGAGTTTCATGCTTGTCCAACAGGTCATTGAAGCCACCCAGGTCATCACCAGCGGTACAAACTGCATTGCTCCTGGAGTTAGGGCATGTACAACAGTCGACCACGAGTTGTCTATAAGAGACTCCTCGTAGATATTTTTCTCACATGGAAGAGAGAGAAGATAGGAGACCTAGTCAGTATGTATAAAATAGACCGTCTATCTATCTATCTATCTATTATATACTAAAAGTAATATAAGGACGTGTTTCAAGGCACTACGTTAATCCACATCATCTAAATTATCTTAGTAGTTAGATCTAAAGTTTACGGTTAAGATTTAACATAAAAACATTAGTCACATAACCAGTTTGACACGATATATATGTTGAAGGTTACGTGAAACGTTGACTATAGAATTAATACGACCGTCAAGTCTGAGATATACTGACCTTCGAGTCCGGGACTAATACGAGCGGAAACAGATCCACTGCCACGTGTTCCCTTAGTAAAAAATTAAATGATATGTCCATCTCACGACCGGAAAACAGATCCATCGTCTAAGATCGGGAGACTATATTTGAACTTACCAGCTGATGGTATGATCCATTTGCAAACATACGTGTACAGGAAACTGCACTAAGACGTGCGACATGTTTCGCACAAAAAAATAGACGTGCCAAGAGCTAAAAAATGTTTCGGAAAGCTATTTGTGAAATATTCACCACAACTTGCGTGCACTTCTAATTCACAAATATAATTGTTCTAAAAATGATCTCTGCTTTAATACATTTCAGCACAAAAATCATACAATAAACTTTGGTTACATTGTCATTTTTTTCTAAAAAAATCCACGTTCACATTACCACAAAGAAAAATGGTTTTTTATTTGGTGTGAAAAATATTTCACTACTATTATTGTTTAATAGGTTTTGGAAATATGTTGGTAAAGTATTCTGCTCGGCTACTTTTTATCTACGGCTCCTATACAGCTAATATAATGCATTTTTTTTAACTAGCAGGGTGACCCTCGCAATTGCGAGGGTATCATTTTTAATGCATTGATAGTAAAATCACAGAGTTCTATAGTCCACATAAATATATAGATATATACTTTGTATTATAATTTTCAAATATGCTGAGCATGTCCATATTTTGACTGGACTCCAAATCTATGTTAAAGAGATGCTTTAGCAAGGTTGAAATAGCGATTTTTTTTAACTTTCTCACTTTATTGTGGAATAATCAAAGTATTTAGCTTGTATGACGAGCACATGGTCAATTGTCCATCATCCCCACCAACTCATCTCACATAGAACATCCGCTAAGGCGTCAGGAGGCAAAGTAACCATAGATCAACATGTCACGTCAGTCAAGATAGTTGAGATGTAGTCTTACTAATAATGTTGGTTCGATCATCATTCTTGTTATATACTAAAAACAATATAAGGGTGTATTTCGAGGCATCAGGTCGATCCACATCATCTGAATTATATTGATCGTTAGATTTAAAATTTACGATTAAGATATAGCAAAGATTATTAGTTACGTAGCCTATCTGACACGATATATGTTGAAGATAACGTGTGGAATATAATTAGGTGTGCCGCAAAGGAAAGCGTCCTCAAATAATAGTCGTGTACGTGCACCCTTGGCCTTACACATGGTAGTTGATATTTTGAGAAGATTACGTGTGGAATGTGGACTTCCAAGAGCTGTGTGGGCTGGAACATGGACGTTAAAATCGTCTAAGTAAAAAAAAAGTGGAACGTACTAGCTGTGAACCCTCCTTTCTCGAATGTGGAGTTGTTGGAAAAAAAGTGTAACTTTTTTCTAGATGAAAAAACAAAAAGAAGTGTAACCGTATAGTACGTTGCATGTATGAGTACACACAAAATAATATTGTCCGTCCTAAATTAATTGACCCCACTTTGTCAAGATTTGTGTGTATCTTGCATTATGCCTATGTAGACAAAGTTAACTTAATTAGGTTGCACTGAGAAAAAATCAGTTTAGAAATCAGTTTATTTGACTACAATTAGGTCCAAGCAAAACTAAAAGAAGTCTTACAGTCGTTGTTAAAAAGCTCTGCGGACTTATAAACAAAAACAGAGAGAGTACTTAGGTCTATTCTTTGATTAATAGAATTTGTTTTTTAGAAAACGTCTAAATCAAACGCCTGTTAATCATCAGAGAGAGTAGGTATGGACCATTATTTTGCTTCCTACGGTGTGCACACTTGAAGTGTTGGCTGCCAGCTATCCTAAAAAGATCACTGTCTAACTTATGATAACACCCGCTATATGCAGCAAAGCACAAGTGCCCCACTGAGTTTGAGACGAAAACATTTACATCAAAATAAAATAGTTTGAGTGGTTCATGGTTTATCAAATCGATGCCATTTCAATTCAATGGATCAATGATAGCTCTGTTACTTCTAATAAATTGTTCAATGATACTTCAGTGAGCTACTTCATGGAGTTGTATTATCCTGAAGTTACCATTGTTTTGACTTTACTATTAACATGTCAGTTTGTTGAAGCTTTAGAAATATGTGCCACCTACGCTAGTTAGTGCTTTGGCTAGAAGAAAAGGGGCGTGCACACACAAGGCCAAAATTTGAAGAATGTAGGAATGCAACAATTAATATATCGAGTAATGAACTCACATGATCAATGTATTATTTTATTAGATGATTAATTTCACACATTCAATATTTTCTTGATATAGTCTGTTTGCATAGGCCGGTATAATTTACCTTTATATCGTGGTCAAAGATGGCCATAATCTTTGAGCAAAGCTAATAGCTATAAAGTGTGGGAACATGAATTTTTTGATCATTCAAGAAGTATCTGAAAAAACTGGGTATTTTATACAATAGCGCAAGAAGTTGATGTAGAAGAATATGATTGTGGACTTATTTATGGAGGTACTTGAGTGTATAGTAAACATCCGTAAGCACGACCAAGGAATGTCGATTGTCACTTTGGATTTATAACATATGTTTTTGTGTACATGACACTGGCACCATGCTGAACTTTTGCTAGAGTAGGAAACTATATACATGTCATTCCTAAGAGTCACACAAAGGGATTTGGACTGTGTATAATTGTCTACTATGAAGATAGAAGTGTGGTTCATATGGCAAATAGCATAGTGCACAATTTTTTACTAAAGGTACAAAAATTCCACCTTTTCTATGATGATTCTTTCATCTGATGTTATTGGTCTTTGAAATAATCATTAATACATAGAGAACCTTATTTTTGGTTCGGTGCAAATAGTCTTCCAACTAGAATTAGCTTACACCCCTTTTGTGCACTACATTGATGAAAAAAGTTTTAAACAATTATGATTTCTTTGATCATAATGTGATCACCAAGCTTCTAATAGTTTTAGATCTCTTATTACTATGATACTAGAAGACAGTGATACTCTATATTGAAGTTTCTGTGATAGACCAAACTAAACCATCTAATGCTTTTAATCTTACAAGTTTTTGAAATTTTCATATATTTTTAGAACATCGACACTATATGTTTCTACTGCAAAATATTCAAAATTATTAATAACATGTATGTATATCTATGAATATGATATCCTTTACTACATTGGACAACATTTAAAATATCTTAATAGTTTTCATGATACATATTATCTTACCATTTCTATTGTAGAATCGAATTATTATTTGGATAACAAAATTAACATCCTACAATATCAACCTAAGAACTCTACTAATGATCTAACATCACATAATCGCCAAGCTAAAGAGTTCGATGAAATCCAAATTGATGTCTAACATAAAAAGAATATAAATTTGGCCATTCGTGTGAAATTTTAGGATGGCTTAATCACATGTTTTCCACAAAAATAAAACATGAAGAATTTTTCCAAAAATTTCATTTTATATTTAGGTTAAATTTGTGGTAGCTATATAACCATATTATTTACTATCATATAAAAGTTATAAAATAATAACTTTCTTTCTCAAACATACATTGCGTAATAAGCATAATTACCTCGCATTTGCAAGGGCCACTGTGCTAGTTCCCTTGTAAATCGCTATTTACCAACAGCCTAGTTCCCGTTGTACCAAGGCCGTCGCTACCTCACCAACGTTCCGTGCTCGTGAGAAATAAACTGCTCGAAACAGAATCCCCAACCTCGACACATGAAAGGCTGCCGGTGATGGATAGCACTGAACGTCGTCCCGCTCGCTCCATCGCATGGTCCTACGCGAGCTCAGCTGCATGGCCAAACAAGGTTTCGCCGCTCACAAACGTTCTTGTCATGCACAGCCGTATGACACTGATTACTTCGCCGCGAGCATGGTGATTGCTGCGCTCGCGAGCAGTGGTATATAGGAATGTCTTGTCTAACATGATTCCAGTGAACAGAGATCTAGCAACTGATCAACAAATTTCTGGGTTATATGTGAATTATTAAGATGTGTAGACACCCTCTAAAGAGAACCCAGTGTAGGAGATTCATATATGGTGTGGTCTACATTTGACGTGGAAGGATCTTACGGACCACATTCGTCTAAACCATTGCACATGCCGTTATGCTTCTGGACAACTAGAAAAGTCATACAAGGTCATGGCCAAGTCAACCGCGATATACAGCAGAAAAAACAGACAGATATCACTTTCCAAGTTCTTCTCCAATAAATCACATGTTTCTTTTTACATGGAAATTTTGCACGTGCAACATGGGCAGTTAGACCGTGTGAACTATTACAAACATCTTCATTTTCGAACGGATCAACTTAAGTTTGTACAGACGCAGGATATGCATTCAGAGATGAGCACTACAGGAACAGACTGCTACGCCGACGGCAAAAAGCCCTCGCCGTAGCCCCTTTCGCCGTCGGCGTACGCTACGCCGAGGGCTGCCGTCGGCGTAGCTCCCTCGGCGGAGGTCTCCCTCGGCGGAGCAACACTGGCCGTCGGCGTATCCACTCACCGTCGGCGTATGGCTTTGCCGACGGCCGTTGGCTGCCCGTCGGCGTATTAGCCGTCGGCGCACGGCATCCTCGCCGTTACACGGCCGGCTAACGGCGCGGCACGTACGCCGACGGCCGCGCCCTCGGCGTAGCCTCGACACGTGGCACGCGCTGGCCTTCCCGGGGGGCGACGTACGCCGACGGCCCCAACCCTCGGCGTATGAGGAGCACGTGGCAGGCGCCTGGGCCTCCCAGCCCGACGCTAGGCCGACGGCCACGGCCCTCGGCGTATGGCCCACTTATACGCTGACGGCCAGGCTCTCGGCGTAGCGCAGACCAAATGGCACACAGCAAGGCCCTACGCCGACGGCAAGGCCCTCGGCGTATCACCTGCCCAGAATTTTTTTTCCTGTTCCGCAGCGATATATACCAAATGGCACAGTTTTGTTTCACAGCAATATGTACCAATTTTCACAGCAATACTCACAACAATATGTGGAAATATATTCCATAGCAATTCAAACAACATCACATATGCCATACATGTATCAAACAAAGATCGTATTATTCAAACATGTATCAAACAAGATCACACCATTCATACAGGGGTATCAACATCATCGCACATGCATAGACAATAACAACCTACAACTCTGGAGGAGACGGGGTGTACCCGAGATCTCCCCTGGTGAAAAGTGGCGACCTCTGCCGAGGGTTGCGTCCAGTAGAAGCAGCAGAAGAGCCACCTGGCGAGGGAGTAGGAGAAGTGTGAAGCTCGGGAGAACCACCTGCAGAATGGCCAGGAGATGGACCATCGTCATGAAGCGGTGTGATCTGACGCCCATCCGGCGAGGCGTGGCCAAAGTGCCGGTTCCCAGAAGCTCCCGTTCCCTACATGTTGCCTACATGTTAGCAACTTGCGAGGCAAAGTAAAGCGATAACCAGTGGGTTCACAAAGAACTTACCGGTGTCGATGCGTAGTAGGTCCTAGCGAAGCTTTCCTTCGATTGCCAAAATGGCATCGGACCTGGCATGGGAGGCACGGGCCCTAAATCTCTATTCTGGCCAGTTTGAATATTCACCATCATGGCCTGCAAGATAGTTTAGAAGTCAGGCCGTAGTACAACAAACGGGGGGAAGTGGGACTTGTATCTTTTGCAAAAAATAAAGGTTCGGACTTACATTTACGTATTGCATGTAGATCGCAGTCGCCTCCTGATGCTGCCGAAAGGCCACCTGATATTCCTCATAAGCGGCTTCGTAGGCCGCGTCTAACTCAGGCTACAATTTCAAATACAAGGAATCTCGTCAGCGGTTAGCCATGCAGGAACAAAAGTCATAAAGATGATGAAAACGAGAAAAACTTACATCCTCGGCGGAGCGACGAGGCTGGCCACGAGGCGGGATAGGGGGGCCGTCGGCGGGGTAGGTAGCCTTGAGACGGCTGAAGCTCGTGCTGAGGGTAGGCTTGACCTTCTTATTCAGAATCTTGAGGCGTCCATGCTGCAATCCGTGCCCCGACAGGACCAACGACTCCTCGTCGATCTCCGCGTGAATGGGGTCATCCACATGGGGGTGACGAGCCTTCACCATCGTGCTGTAGTTCCCCAAGTCGTTCTGGGCAGTGCCGAAGTACACGGGCAACGAGGGTTGAGGCTCCGAGTAATTGGGCTTCTTTCGCCGCATCATCTCATAGACGGCGACGTCATGAATCACCTCCCCGGGTTGTGCCTCGGCCACCTGTATCGCGAAAAGAAAATATTATGCATATGAAGTACAAACATAAGCAGAAATGCACGCAGGTCGTTCCATGTATATACGTACCACCTTCCCCTTGAAGCGGTCAAAGTTGCTGTTTCCCGCGCAGTGCGTTCCACCATCGCCTCGGTTATCCATGTTCCGCCTCGACAAGGCTGCAAACTCCTCGTCTTCTCTGAGCCACCTCGTCCTAACCAGCTCCTCCCATGCGAGTCGATGCGGCTCGGCCCAATCGGGGATAACCTGAAAATGCAATACTCAACTTCAGAAAATGCAATGACAACTTAGAAGCAATGTAGAATCTCAATGACATTTTACTCACCGACATGTACTCTTCTGGCGTCATCGAGTACTCAGGATTAGGGTTCCTACCGACAATGTCTTCCTTCCTGGCCCTCACGCCCCTGTCAGCCCAGAAGTGGCTAGCAGCCGTGACCTTCTGGTTGTACCACACCTGGGGGGTCAACTTCACACAAGCCCCAAGCAAAGTCCTCTGCGCCTTCTCCTGGTCCTCCTCGGCCACACGGTAAAAGCACTTCAATCATGCATAAGAGTCATGAGTTAGCACGGTGGGGTCATCAAGTATGAAAATAACTCGAGAAATATGCCTTACCCAAAACTTGGTGATGACAGCATCAGCAGCTGTCGGAAAGCCCGGGACACGGGTAGTCTGGTAGTCCGCCCAAGTGGTAGCTAGCTTCCTGTCACCCTCGTGGGTAATGTGATAGCCCGGCCAGAACTTCCTAATCAGAGCTCCAACAAGGCTGTTAGGAAGGCGAGGCTTCGTCCCCGGAGGAAATGTCCAATTGCTGCACAATAATAAACGTTAGTACACAATAATTATTTATGACCAACATGAAATAAAATGTTTTAAATTGCCAAATTAGTACACTTACTCAAGGCCATCTGGAATAATAAGGGCTTTCGCCTCCTGAGTCCTAGGCTCAAACTTCTCGTCAGGGACTCCCGATTCCCCACGATTCCGCAATTTCTTCGGCCCCACCAACTCGCGGCTAGTGTCCGCCTCCGTATCGGTCCCCGCCTCCCTCTCGGTCCTCGCCTCCCTCTCAGACTCTGCCTCCCTCTCGGACTCTGCCTCCCTCTCGGCCCTGAAAGGCTGCTCTGTCAGGAACAACTCAGGAGCCACGTCGCCAGAAGCAGAGGGTGGTGGGTCAAAGTCCACGCCTCCTCCCGTGGCACCTCGTCCTCGTCCTCCTCGACCTCGGCCTCGACCCCGTCCTCCGCCAGCAGGAGCAAGATCGGGGTAACGCGGATTGGGATTTGGCTGTCTCCCACTCCGTGTAGCACTTTTCTTGCGCTGCTTCAGCGCATTAAGCAAGGACGAACTGGTTGCCTTGCCGCTGCTCATATTGTTCAATCACCTGCATTAAGTAAGAGAAAACAGTTAAGCACAAAGACATAATAAAATGTATACACAAAGAATAAAGGCATAATGCAATTAAGAAAACAGTTAAGCACAAAGACAAAATAAAATGCATTAAAAAATAAATACTCACTATCATTTTCATTCTCATTCTCATTCACATTCTCATTCTCATTCTCACTATCACTATCTTTTGAGTAGAAATCTGGATTCTCATCGAAGGGTGTAGGCTCATCATCGTTGTCATTCTCGGTATGGAGCTTCTCGAGCATACTTATGTCATGTAGATTCACCACTGACTCACCCCGAGTTTCTACATCATTCCCAAGATCCTCAAGATCAACCGGTTCTAAATCAAAGTGTCCGAAGTCCTCTTGCTCTTGATAGAAAATTCCCTCATACGTTAAAGAGTTAATGTTGTTGTAATCGTCCTCGGAGGGAATCGGTAGGTTACCATGTGGAGATACCTGGAACACGACTTCCCAGCCCTGGAGTTCCGCTTTCTGGCATGGGTAGGGCAAATAATAAACTTGGTTGGCTTGGTGAGCAACAACAAAGACGTCGGCTCCACTATAGGTGGTTGAAGGCCTAACTTCAACTAACCCAATGGAAGGGGTACTTCTCAGTCCACCCCTTGGGTCAAACCAGTGGCACTTGAACACAACAAGATTGAGTTCGACATTCGTACGATTGAAGGTCAGCTCGTATACATTCTCTAACCTTCCGTAGTAATCAAGGGAATCGGCTCCTTTGGTGAACACCCCAGTATTTACCTTTTTGCATTCGGTCGCCCTTTCTGGTGCGTCTCTGTATGGAAGCGAAACTCATTCACATCATACTTCTCATACTTCATGACGACACTGTTACAACCTTGGGAAACACATTTCAGCTCATCTGACATCTCAACGTTGGGATCAGCTCCCTACAGGTACAAGAGGAATTTGTTGCGTTCAGTAGTTACGTGGAATAAGAGCGACAAGTCACATATTGCAAGGTAAGAGGGACAGGTTAGAAATTACTTTTTCCATAAACCAGGACACAAAGTTTTTTTTATTTCCGGGAGCACCCTCTTTCAGTAGAGTGTCCAACTCCATGGGAGAGGGATCAGTCGGTCCCGGCCACTGTTCATCCGTGAAATCGCTAAGAAGGAGAAAATAAGCATTAGACGGAGACCGAGTTACTAGCTGCATAGAGAAATAGGGTGTTCACCATTTTACCTAATGAAATCGACCACTTCCTTCATGTTCATAAGCACATAGAGCATTATGCAATCCTTCTCTTCCTTCGGCAACCTATATTTTAGTCCTTTACCGGCCTTGCCACCGGGAAATTGAAATAGTTCGAGATTGGGGTCATTCTTGGGCAGGTCGACATTGTAACGAGAGACCGGGTTATGCATAGTGGGAACATCATCGGGCCAGTAGGTTGTCGCGGCGTCTGCCATCTCCCGAAGGCATGTTGCTTCAGCTATGCATGCTTCAATCTTGGCTTTGTTTCCAGTTATCTTTCGAATATACTTAAACTCTCTCTCAATACAAAATTGCCAACGAAATTGCACCGGCCCCCCCAATAGTGCCTCGTTCGCGAGGTGCACAATGAGATGTGCCATCGGAGCAAAGAAGCTTGGCGGAAAGATCATCTCCAAATTGCATAGCAACTCCGGCACCTGAACTTGCAGCTTCTCAATCACCAGAGGACATATCTGCTTAGCACAGAGGGTGCGGAAGAAATGGCTCAACTCCGCAAGCACTCGCCATACTTTTTCGGGGAGATACCCTCGAACCATCACCGGCATCAGCCGCTCAATCCATATATGATAGTCGTGACTCTTGAGCCCGTTGACTTGTCCCGTCAAAAGATTGACTCCCTTACTTATATTCGAACAATAACCGTCAGGGAACATCACGACGTATTTGAGCCACCTAAATGACTCCTTCTTTTGGACATTATCAAGGCAGTAGTAGGCATGCGGCTTGAACCAATTCTTTCGACGGACAGTAGGAGGCTGCATGTGTAATCTCTTCCTATCACAAAGCTTCTCAACATCAACTCTAGCCTTGACATTATCCTTTGACTTCCCAGGAATGTTCAAGACTGTGTGAAAAAGGGACTCCCCGACATTCTTTTCGGTGTGCATCACATCGATGTTATGGGGAAGTTCGAGGTCCTTGTAATACACGAGATTCGTTAAGGCTGCCACGTGAGTCCAATTATGCGTTACACCATATCCCGCAAATTGATGGCCAGTTCCCGGCGCCGCGGGCACGAGAGCACGTATCTCGGCATCAACAACTGCACCCTCGAACTTTGGTACCTCTTTTACTTCATGCACAACTTTGCCCTTCTTGAAGTTCTTTCTATCTTCTCTGAACGAATGATTTCTTTTGAGGTACTGTCGATTCGTGTCAAACGCAACATATTTGCGACCCGACTTTAGCCAAAGGAACTCAAGTCGGTGCCTGCACACTGGGCATGGCCACTTACCAGCTGTACACCATCCGCACGTTAGGGCGTACCCGGGCATGTCATGCATAGTATATTGTAACCAAACTTTCATCAAAAAGTTTCTCTTTGATGCTTGGTCGTATGTCAACGTCCCGTGTATCCAAGAGTGGTTCAAATCATCCACAATCGGCTGCATGTAGACACTCAAGTTCTTCCCCGGATACTCAGGTCCTGGAATTATCAGCGACAAAAACATGGTCTTCCGTTGCATTAATACTCCGGGAGGGAGATTGAGCGGAATAACATACACCGGCCAGCAGCTGTACGAGGCCGTCGACATACCATATGGGTTGAAGCCATCTGTTGCTATCGCAATTCTAACATTCCGAGCCTCTTCTGCCCACCGGGGGTATTTGTCATCGAAGTTCTTCCATGCCTTACCATCAGATGGATGTCCCATCTTCTTCCGTCCGTGCCCGTCCTCGTATCTTTTCCCCTTCTTGTGCCACGTCATCTGTTTGGCAGTCTCCTCGCTCAAGTAAAGCCGATGGATTCTTTTTATGAATGGGAGATACCGAAGTATCTTCTTAGCGACCTTCGACTGCCTCACCTGACCATCCTTCCCCTTTATCTCTTCATATCTAGAGGCCTTACAAATGGAGCAGTACTTGTCACCCTCAAACTGTTTCCAAAACAAAAGGCAGCCTTTTGGACAACAATCTATATTTTCATAATCCATGTTGAGCTCCTTCATGAGTTTCTTCGTTTCGTGAAAGGTTTTGGGCAGACAATGCCCTTCGGGCAACATGTTACCACATGTTCTCAGATTAGATTCAAAGTGAGAACGGGTGGCGGAGTACTGGCACTTGTCGGCTAGACACTGAGAGATGGCATCGAGCTGAGAAATCTTTGCACCCTCGTACAGAGGCCTCTTAGCCGCGGCCATCATATCAAGGAAGGCCTTCGCGGTTGGCTCCGGTTCCTCCGGTTCTAGCGGTTCCTCCGGTTCTGATGATTCCTCCCGTGGAGGTGGCGAATTCGGCTGGTCGGCATCGATAAGATCATCTAGCATGTTTCTAATCCCATCGTGCTCATTGCCATTGAGCCGCTGACGCATCACCTCACCTCTGTCACGTTCGTACCGAGCAAAGTCGACTTGCGTGACATAGTTAGACATGTACCCATATTGCAGAAGGTGTTTGTACATGTCATCCTTTCCCTGACGATGACGCTTAGTGCAATGAGCGCAGGGACAAAGTGCCCGAACCATCGCCTTCGAACCACGCGCTAACTCATTCACTAACAAATGAGTGTTCCGTACCCAATCGTCTGTTTTATTAGTCGCACTAATACGGCCACTGTACATCCACCCATTATCAGCCATCCTCTTCTGCTTTGTTGGGAGACAAACAACAAATATAACATTTTATATCAAACAGGAGATTAAATGCTTCATATTTTTACGCATTCATCAACCTACATGTCCAATAGGAAAAGAGGGTCCTAACCAGCCGCCGGATCCGTAGATTGGGTAAGTTCTCCCTGGTTCTACCCCGATCCAAGCAGAATTTCGGCAACACATCCCCGCTGCTCTCCCGATACACGTCTCGACAAAAAGCCAAGAGGATGTGCATCCGGAGAACAACGAGGAGGCGCCACCGAAATCCTGTCTCGAATCGAGGTAGAGCCAGGGAGAACCAAACCCAACTACGAATCCGCCGACTGCCCGATAAAAGCCATAAGCGTTACGGTCCAAAATATGCGAGACCACTAATGCATATTAAGTCGCGTAACGCTTACGGTCGGGATGACGCCTAGGTGACGCGACAGACTTGGTGATCTAGACACAAAAATAAAACCTAGGTACAAGAGAGGCGAATAGATTCTCACCCTCGGCGGTAGAGGAAGTAGTCGATCAACCGAGTGTCGAGGTCGGTGACGGAACTCGGAGACGGGATCGAGGTGTCACCTACACCATCTCCCGCAACGACAGTCAGTCCGCCAAGGATGGTCACTCCCGAAACACTACAAAGTCTGTACATTGACATAAAAAGAACACTTTTGTAAGCATGCAACGCACTCACGACCCTAGTGTGGCTTTTCTCTTCAACGGCCATATGACCAAGCTAGCTTGCCACTAACCAACGGCCTAATCCTAGCAACTCGTGCATGCATATCACTTAACAAATGATATAAACTACTAATAGATGCAACTAATAAATTCTAACAAGATTAACAACAAGATTTCATCTAACAAAATTAACTCTAACAACAATATTTGCTTCTACAGGGGAGTGGAGGAGGTACCTGCAGAGGGGGCCGAGCTTGGGGAGGAGGGGGACGAGCTTGGGGAGGAGGGGGCCGAGCTCGGGGAGGAGGGGGCCGAGCTCGGGAAGGAGGGGGCCGAGCTCGGGGAGGAGGGAGGGAGGCAGGGAGGCTCGGGGAGGAGGAAGGGAGGAGGGAGGAGGGAGGGAGGGTCGGGGAGGAGGAAGGGAGGAGGGAGGGAGGCAGGGAGGAGGCGGGGAGGCTCAGGGAGGGAGGAGGGAGGGAGGAGGGAGGAAGGGAGGAGGCGGTTGGCGGCAGGGAGGAGGGAGGGAGGAGGGAGGGAGGGTCGGGGAGGAGGAGGAAGGGAGGAGGGAGGGAGGCAGGGAGGAGGCAGGGAGGCTCGGGGAGGGAGGAGGGAGGGAGGAGGGAGGGAGGGAGGAGGCGGTTGGCGGCAGGGAGGAGGGAGGGAGGAGGGAGGGTCGGGGAGGGAGGCGGCGGTTGGCGGCGGCGGTTGGCGGCGGCTGGAGGCGGCGGCGGTTGGCGGCGCAGGGTCGGGGTCGGGGTCAGGGGCGCGGGGTAGGGGAAGGGATAACGCTACGCCGACGGCCAGGCGTACGCCGAGGGCAGCCGTCGGCGTAGCAAGGTTTTTTTTTAGTTATAAAAAAAATATTTGGTGTCTACTGATATAACAAATGAAAATATATTATTTGATGTCTATTATTATAGAAGAAACATGCAAGTTTTCATCTGATTCCGATTCACCTAAACGGGGAGATTCCCCCCTAATACGGGTCCGGCGAAACCCTGATCTCTGTGCACACTCGGATCGTCTACCCCCCTAGACGTTCCTCTGACAGGGGTAGCCCGGCGTAGCTCTCTCTTGTTTTGTGTTTGTTTAGGTCATACGGTGATGTCAATCCATGTTGGCTCACAAGTTGGGTCACTATCCTACCCGGTTTCACCTCGACGGGGAGATTCCACCCTCATACGGGTCCGGAACCTTCGCCTCTAGGTTAGAGCGCATGCATGCGAGGGGGGACACATGCAAGCACCTATACCAACCTCTCACCACACCCACACACATATGCTAGGGGCACATGCAAGTTTCATCTCATTCCGATGTTCTCGTGGTCTTCCTCCATCGAAACCCTGATCTCTGTGCACACTCGGATCGTCTACCCCCCTAGACGTTCCTCTGACAGGGGTAGCCCGGCGTAGCTCTCTCTTGTTTTGTGTTTGTTTAGGTCATAGGGTGATGTCAAACCATGTTGGCTCACAAGTTGGGTCACTATCCTACCCGGTTTCACCTCGACGGGGAGATTCCACCCTCATACGGGTCCGGAACCTTCGCCTCTAGGTTAGAGCGCATGCATGCGAGGGGGGACACATGCAAGCACCTATATATACCAACCTCTAACCACACCCACACACACATATGCTAGGGGCACATGCAAGTTTTCAGCTCATTCCGATGTTCTCGTGGTCTTCCTCCGGCGAAACCCTGATCTCTGTGCACACTCGGATCGTCTACCCCCCTAGACGTTCCTCTGACAGGGGTAGCCCGGCGTAGCTCTCTCTTGTTTTGTGTTTGTTTAGGTCATAGGGTGATGTCAAACCATGTTGGCTCACAAGTTGGGGCACTATCCTACCCGGTTTCACCTCGACGGGGAGATTCCACCCTCATACGGGCCCGGAACCTTCGCCTCTAGGTTAGAGCGCATGCATGCGAGGGTGGACACATGCAAGCACCTATATATACCAACCTCTAACCACACCCACACACACATATGCTAGGGGCACATGCAAGTTTTCATCTCATTCCGATGTTCTCGTGGTCTTCCTCCGGCGAAACCCTGATCTCTGTGCACACTCGGATCGTCTACCCCCCTAGACGTTCCTCTGACAGGGGTAGCCCGGCGTAGCTCTCTCTTGTTTTGTGTTTGTTTAGGTCATAGGGTGATGTCAAACCATGTTGGTTCACAAGTTGGGGCACTATCCTACCCGGTTTCACCTCGACGGGGAGATTCCACCCTCATACGGGTCCGGAACCTTCGCCTCTAGGTTAGAGCGCATGCATGCGAGGGGGGACACATGCAAGCACCTATATATACCAACCTCTAACCACACCCACACACACATATGCTAGGGGCACATGCAAGTTTTCATCTCATTCCGATGTTCTCGTGGTCTTCCTCCGGCGAAACCCTGATCTCTGTGCACACTCGGATCGTCTACCCCCCTAGACGTTCATCTGACAGGGGTAGCCCGGCGTAGCTCTCTCTTGTTTTGTGTTTGTTTAGGTCATAGGGTGATGTCAAACCATGTTGGCTCACAAGTTGGGGCACTATCCTACCCGGTTTCACCTCGACGGGGAGATTCCACCCTCATACGGGCCCGGAACCTTCGCCTCTAGGTTAGAGCACATGCATGCGAGGGGGGACATATGCAAGCACCTATATATACCAACCTCTAACCACACCCACACACACATAAGCTAGGGGCACATGCAAGTTTTCATCTCATTCCGATGTTCTCGTGGTCTTCCTCCAGCGAAACCCTGATCTCTGTGCACACTCGGATCGTCTACCCCCCTAGACGTTCCTCTGACAGGGGTAGCCCGGCGTAGCTCTCTCTTGTTTTGTGTTTGTTTAGGTCATAGGGTGATGTCAAACCATGTTGGTTCACAAGTTGGGGCACTATCCTACCCGGTTTCACCTCGACGGGGAGATTCCACCCTTATACGGGCCCGGAACCTTCGCCTCTAGGTTAGAGCGCATGCATGCGAGGGGGGACACATGCAAGCACCTATATATACCAACCTCTAACCACACCCACACACACATATGCTATGGGCACATGCAAGTTTTCATCTCATTCCGATGTTCTCGTGGTCTTCCTCCGGCGAAACCCTGATCTCTATGCACACTCGGATCGTCTACCCCCCTAGACGTTCCTCTGACAGGGGTAGCCCGGCGTAGCTCTCTCTTGTTTTGTGTTTGTTTAGGTCATAGGGTGATGTCAAACCATGTTGGTTCATAAGTTGGGGCACTATCCTACCCGGTTTCACCTCGACGGGGAGATTCCACCCTTATATGGGCCCGGAACCTTCGCCTCTAGGTTAGAGCGCATGCATGCGAGGGGGGACACATGCAAGCACCTATATATACCAACCTCTAACCACACCCACACACACATATGCTAGGGGCACATGCAAGTTTTCATCTCATTCCGATGTTCTCGTGGTCTTCCTCCGGCGAAACCCTGATCTCTGTGCACACTCGGATCGTCTACCCCCCTAGACGTTCCTCTGAAAGGGGTAGCCCGGCGTATCTCTCTCTTGTTTTGTGTTTTTTAGGTCATAGGGTGATGTCAAACCATGTTGGCTCACAAGTTGGGGCACTATCCTACCCGGTTTCACCTCGACGGGGAGATTCCAGCCTCATACGGGCCCGGAACCTTCGCCTCTAGGTTAGAGCGCATGCATGCGAGGGGGGACACATGCAAGCACCTATATATACCAACCTCTAACCACACCCACACACACATATGCTAGGGGCACATGCAAGTTTTCATCTCATTCCGATGTTCTCGTGGTCTTCCTCCAGCGAAACCCTGATCTCTGTGCACACTCGGATCGTCTACCCCCCTAAACGTTCCTCTGACAGGGGTAGCCCGGCGTAGCTCTCTCTTGTTTTGTGTTTGTTTAGGTCATAGGGTGATGTAAAACCATGTTGGTTCACAAGTTGGGGCACTATCCTACCCGGTTTCACCTCGACGGGGAGATTCCACCCTTATACGGGCCCGGAACCTTCGCCTCTAGGTTAGAGCGCATGCATGCGAGGGGGGACACATGCAAGCACCTATATATACCAACCTCTAACCACACCCACACACACATATGCTAGGGGCACATGCAAGTTTTCATCTCATTCCGATGTTCTCGTGGTCTTCCTCCGGCGAAACCCTGATCTCTGTGCACACTCGGATCGTCTACCCCCCTAGACGTTCCTCTGACAGGGGTAGCCCGGCGTAGCTCTCTCTTGTTTTGTGTTTGTTTAGGTCATAGGGTGATGTCAAATCATGTTGGTTCACAAGTTGGGGCACTATCCTACCCGGTTTCACCTCGACGGGGAGATTCCACCCTTATACGGGCCCGGAACCTTCGCCTCTAGGTTAGAGCGCATGCATGCGAGGGGGGACACATGCAAGCACTTCATGTGATCGTGGTGAGTGCTATTGAGAACCACATGCGATAATAACACTTACAAACATATAGAAATTTCTCGGGGTGTGAGAAGATTCGCAACGATATTTCATGTGGACGTGTAGACTGCTATTCAGAGGGTACGAAATTATCCAATTAATAAAAAAATATATAAATAATTGATGCAAATACAAAATATATGAAAAATAGAGAAGGCTACGCCGAGGGTGACCGCTCGGCGTACCTTCTGGTACGCCGAGGGTGGCCGTCGGCGTATGCTATGCCGAGGGTCGCCGTCGGCCTAACCGACGGCACCGTTAGCGCGTCGTCCGTGCTGCCGGCATGTGCCACGCGTCCGCTAGCTACGCCGAGGGCTGGCCAGTTGGGCTGGCCCGGTGCGGTGCTACGCCGACGGCCCCGACGTTTGGCCGTCGGCGTAGCCGATGGCCGTCGGCGCATCTGGCCATTCGTGTAGTGGAGCTTGCCATAATTTTCAACACAACACAAGACATGGCAAGCAGAGAGTTCTGGTCTTGGTTCCAACGCACGTTATTTTCCTTGGCATGTAAGGATTCCTTTTTGGCTTCATTAACTGTGTACCACTTTACGGAGAAAATAAAAAATATATGCACTAGAAAGTCTACTGTTCCCAGAAAATTGAGCACGTAGGAAGAGGTGATATTGTGACATTTGTTTTCTGGCACAACACCTTCACATTTTTAACTGATCTGAACTGGGAACCTTTAGAGGAATGGAATCACACTACCAGGTACAGTCAATTCCAAAGAGGGAGATCCACCACGACTACCGGCTACATTGTCATTTACAGTCTACCTTTAATACTGAACGTGCTATAAGAAGACAAGTGACTAGTGAGGCAGTAAAAATTATGCACCCTTTCAACATCCAACAAGAAACCCAGTCCATAAATAGATGCAACTTCACTTCTCAACATGATATCTTTAGGTGAGAGGCTGAAATGGAACATTGTGTAGGTAGCAGTCCCATGGTAGGCAGTAAGGAAATTCAACCTAATGGACCTGCCATACAATGCCCAACAGGATTGCTAGGGAATATGATGCATAGGGAATTCGAGTGGTACGAACAGGTCATTGAAGCCTACTAGCTCATCACCAGCAAGTAGCGGTACAAACTGCATTGATCCGGATTGATATTTTTTTTGACCTTGAAGAGAGAAAATGTTGGTGAACTGGTCAGGCCGGTAGAAATATCGATGGTCTATTCCCTTGTAAAGGCACTAGAGGAAAAAGGGCTATCCGTTCGCGACCCCACGGAGCATTAGTCCCGGTTGCGCCACCAACCGGGACTAATGCTGGCACGCGTCCCGGTTGGAGCGGGCATGGGGACAGGGGGCATGCGTCCCGGTTGATAAGGGGGCATGCGTCCCGGTTTGAGCCACCAACCGGGACTAAAGGTTTGGCCACAGCCACGTGGCATGGCACGCACCTTTAGTCCCGGTTGCTGGCTCCAACCGGGACTAAAGACCCCTGACCTCTATAAATGCAACGCCCCAGCCCCCTCTGCCTCCACTCTGTTTTTTCGAATGGTGGAAGGTGTGAGGGGGTGTGCTAGTTTTTTCTCATGCATGCATTGAAGGTGTTTGTTGAAATGTTTGAGTGAATAATCCCGTTGAATTTCTCATAGAACAAAAATATAGAAGGTGTCCGAGACACACTTGAGCTTTCTCCTCTTTATTTCCCTCGATCGAGGTTAGCAATCTTATCTTTTCTAGGTCATTGATACAATTCATGTGTTGGTGTAAATTGGTTATTTCACTATTTATGATGTCCTGTTTTTTGATAAACTTACTTATATGATGCAGATGAACGGTCGAGAATGGATGTACGGTGACCGGCGGGTAGTCGGGTATATCAAAGGCGTGGATAAATTTATCGATGTGGCTACGGCAAACAAAAAGAATGGATTTATACGTTGTCCATGTGTTCAATGTCGGAACAACAAGGAGTACTCTTCCTCGAAAATCATTCGCGGCCACCTGATTATGAAAGGTTTCATGCCCAACTATAATTGTTGGACCAAGCACGGGGAAAGAGGGGTTATGATGGAAGATGGTGAAGAAGAAGATGATGATAACAACTATCATCATATGTTTCCTGAATACAGTGATACTGCAATGGAAGACAATGGAGAGGAAAGAGGTGAAGAACGGGCATCAGATGAGCCGGCTGATGAACTTGGTAGGGTCATTTCTGATGCAAAGCGAGACTGTGAAATAGAAAATGAGAAGTTGAAGTTAGAGGGCATGTTAGAAGATCACAAGAAATTGTTGTACCCAAATTGTGAAGATGGCAGCACAAAGCTCGGTACCACACTGGAATTGTTGCGATGGAAGGCAGAGTGTGGTCTAACTGACTCCTCATTTGAAAAGATGCTGAAAATAATGAAGCCAAAGTTTCCAAAACATAACGAACTTCCCGAGAGTACCTACGAAGCAAAGAAGACTCTCTGTCCTCTGGGATTAGATGTGCAAAAGATACATGCATGCATTAATGACTGCATCCTCTACCGCGGTAAGGAGTATGAGAATTTAGATAAATGCCCGGTATGCAACGCGTTTCGGTATAAGATCAGACGAGATGACCCTGGTGATGTTGAGGGAGAGCCCCTCCGGAAGAGGGTTCCTGCTAAGGTTATGTGGTATGCTCCTATAATACCAAGGTTGAAACGCATGTTCAGAAACAAAGAGCATGCCAGGTTGTTGCGATGGCACAAAGAAGACCGTAAGAAAGACGGGAAGTTGAGACACCCTGCTGATGGGTCACAGTGGAGAAAAATTGAGAGAGACTTCCCAGACTTTGCAGGTGACGCAAGGAACTTGGTTTGGTCTAAGTGCGGATGGCATGAATCCTTTTGGGGAGCAAAGCTGCAGTCACAGCACCTGGCCCGTGACTCTATGTATCTATAACCTGCCTCCTTGATTGTGCATGAAGCGTAAGTTCATTATGATGCCAGTGCTCATCCAAGGCCCGAAGCAACCAGGCAACGACATTGATGTGTACCTTAGGCCATTAGTTGAAGAACTCTTACAGTTGTGGGGCAAACCAGGTGTACGTGCGTGGGATGAGAACAAACAGGAGCCATTTAATCTACGAGGGTTGTTATTCGTAACCATCAATGATTGGCCTGCTCTTAGTAACCTTTCAGGACAGACAAACAAAGGATATAAGGCATGCACCCATTGTTTAGATAAGACCGAAGGTACATATTTGCATAAATGCAAGAAGGTTGTGTACCTGGCGAATCGACGATTTCTTCCGACCAATCATTCCGTAAGAAAGAAAGGCAAACATTTCAAAGGTGAGGCAGATCACCGGAAGAAGCTTGAACTCCCTGCTGGTGATGATGTATTTGGTATGGTCAAGGACATAGAAGTAATCTTTGGAAAGGGTCCCGGCGGTCAATCAGTTCCGAACGACGTCGCTACAGGACACGCACCCATGTGGAAGAAGAAATCTATATTTTGGGAGCTGCCATATTGGAAAGTCCTACGTGTCCGCTCTTCAATCGACGTGATGCACGTGACGAAGAATCTCTGCGTGAACCTGCTAGGATTCCTAGGCGTGTATGGGAAGACAAAAGATACACCTAAAGCACGGGAGGATCAACAAATTATGAAAGACCCAAAGAACATGCATACAGATAACAAGACGGATAAAGGGCGTCACTTAAGTCGTGCCAGCTATGCTCTTACCAAAGCAGAGAAGGAAATATTTTTTGAAGTCCTTTACAGTATCAAGGTGCCGTCGGGCTTCTCATCTAATATAAAGGGGATAATAAATATGGCAGAGAAAAAGTTCCAAAACCTGAAGTCTCATGACTGTCACGTGATTATGACGCAGTTGCTTCCGATTGCATTGAGGGGGCTTCTACCGGAAAATGTTCGAGTACCCATTGTGAAGCTGTGTGCATTCCTCAATGCAATATCTCAGAAGGTAATCAATCCAGATATTCTGCCAAGGTTACAGAAGGATGTGGTACAATGTCTTGTTAGTTTTGAATTGGTGTTCCCACCATCCTTCTACAATATTATGACGCATCTCCTGGTTCATCTAGTGGAACAGATTGCCATTCTCGGTCCGGTATTTCTGCACAATATGTTCCCCTTTGAGAGGTTCATGGGAGTCTTAAAGAAATATGTTCATAACCGTGCTAGACCATAAGGAAGCATCTCCAAGGGATATGGAACAGAGGAGGTCATTGAGTTTTGTGTTGACTTTATTCCTGACCTTAAGCCGATTGGTGTTTCTGACTCAGGGCATGAGGGAAGACTAAGTGGAAAAGGCACGTTGGGAAAGAAAGAAATGATATGTAGGGACGGGGATTCTTTCACTAAAGCACACTACACAGTTCTACATAATTCCACCTTGGCAGCTCCGTATATCGAGGAACACAAGAATATTGTACGCTCCAAAAACCCGGGGAAGCCTGAATCATGGATTACAGATGAACACATGAACTCTTTCGGTGGTTGGATGCGGACACATCTCTTGAATGACACCACTGTTGGAGATCAGCTATACTTGTTGGCCGCGTCACCATCTTCTACTGTATTGAATTTCCAAGGGTACGAAATAAATGGGAATACATTCTACACGATCGCCCAAGATAAAAAGAGAACCAACCAAAATAGTGGTGCCCGCTTTGATGCAATAGACGAGAATGGACAAAAGGACACATATTATGGTTACATAGAGGAGATATGGGAACTAGACTATGAAGTGGACAAGGGTAGTTGGAGGCGCACAGCGCCTCGGTCTCCTCGAGGGTCAGAATGGCCCAGTAGGCGTTGTCCATTGTTCTAAGAGAGGAAGGTGTGGATGTGTGGATAGCCATGACACGATCATCCAAAATATAGAGGGAAAGGGCGGGAAAACTTGGCGTGAAGCTTTGGGAAATGGCGGGAAATATCTTTAGTCCCGGTTAGTGACTACATCCAGGACTAAAAGCTCTAGTAGAAAGGAAAGGGCGGGAAAACTTGGCGGGAAGAGGTGGGAAATGGCGGAAAATATATTTAGTCCCGGTTTGTGACTACATCCGGGACTAAATGTGTGCCTAACAATGATCATGTTTCGAAAAAACCTTCACAAAATGACCTATCATGTTCGAGGTTTCATGGCTTTTTCGGTCCAAATGACCGATGTTATGTGCTGAATCACGGCATAGTTTGTGATGTTGTGCCCATATTATGCATGTGTGTGGACATTGGTATGGATAACAATGTTGCAGGAGGAAGTTTTCCTTTTTCTCGCACGGAAAAGCCCTTTTCCATTTTCCGAGCGCAAAAAACGGGTCGTTTTGTGAAGTAACCACCAAAATGCCGTTTCACAATGCTACCGTACCATTTTCCTAAAATACTAGACCACCTTACATGGAATATCTCACAACCGGTACATCTCAAACCTTTTCGTCCATCCCGGGTAAAAAGGACAAATGTCTGCCGAATCGGCAGGAAGTGGGTCCGGTTTGTACTACAGGTACATGATCTATCGCCCGTGATTTTTTGAAAAAATCATTTTTAGATTCGCAATATGTGGTTTCTTCAGAGATCCAATGCAAGTTATAACGATGCTCTTCCCCTATCTTCATGCACACCGGTTCAACCATAGTTAGAAATTCAGATAATTCAAAACGGGCATAATAAATTCAAAAAAAAATCCGAACAATGAAAATACTTCGCGTGGTGTCATATTATGTGACATAGTTGAAAGGAAAAATACCAGACTTGGTATATTGATCATGTTTCGAAAAAACCTTCACAAAATGACCTATCATGTTCGAGGTTTCATGGCTTTCGGTCCAAATGACCGATGTTATATGCTGAATCACGGCATAGTTTGTGATGTTGTGCCCATATTATGCATGTGTGTGGACATTGGTATGGAGAACAATGTTGCAGGAGGAAGTTTTCCTTGTTGTCGCACGGAAAAGCCCTTTTCCATTTTCCGAGCGCAAAAAACAGGTCGTTTTATGAAGTAACCACCAAAATACCGTTTCACAATGCTACCGTCCCATTTTCCTAAAATACTAGACCACCTTACATGGACTATCTCCCAACCGGTACATCTCAAACCTTTTCGTCCATCCCGGGTAAAAAGGACAAATGTCTGCCGAATCGGTAGGAAGTGGGTCCGGTTTGTACTACAGGTACATGATCTATCGCCCGTGATTTTTTGAAAAAATTATTTTTAGACTCGCAATATGTGGTTTCTTCAGAGATCCAATGCAAGTTCTAACGATGCTCGTCCCCTATCTTCATGCACACCGGTTCAACCATAGTTAGAAATTCAGATAATTCAAAACGGGCATAATAAATTCAAAAAAAATCCGAACAATGAAAATCCTTCACTTGGTGTCATATTTTGTTACATAGTTGAAAGGAAAAATACCAGACTTGGTATATTGATCATGTTTCGAAAAAACCTTCACAAAATGACCTATCATGTTCGAGGTTTCATGGCTTTCGGTCCAAATGACCGATGTTATGTGCTGAATCACGGCATAGTTTGTGATGTTGTGCCCATATTATGCATGTGTGTGGACATTGGTATGGAGAACAATGTTGCAGGAGGAAGTTTTTCTTTTTGTCACACGGAAAAACCCTTTTCCATTTTCCGCGCGCAAAAAACGAGTCATTTTATGAAGTAACCACCAAAATGCCGTTTCACAATGCTACCGTCCCATTTTCCTAAAATACTAGACCACCTTACATGCACTATCTCCCAACAGGTACATCTCAAACCTTTTCGTCCATCCCGGTTAAAAATGACAAATGTCTGCCGAATTGGTACGAAGTGGGTCCGGTTTGTACTACAGGTACATGATCTATCGCCCGTGATTTTTTGAAAAAATCATTTTTAGACTCGCAATATGTGGTTTCTTCAGAGATCCAATGCAAGTTCTAACTATACTCGTCCCCTATCTTCATGCACACCGATTCGACCATAGTTAGAAATTCAAAAAATTCAAAACGGGCATAAGAAATTCAAATAAATCCGAACAATGAAAATACTTCGCGTGGTGTCATATTATGTGACATAGTTGAAAGGAAAAATACCAGACTTGGTATATTGATCATGTTTCGAAAAAACCTTCACAAAATGACCTATCATGTTCGAGGTTTCATGGCTTTCGGTCCAAATGACCGATGTTATGTGCTGAATCACGGCATAGTTTGTGATGTTGTGTCCATATTATGCATGTGTGTGGACATTGGTATGGAGAACAATGTTGCAGGAGGAAGTTCTCCTTTTTGTCGCACGGAAAAGCCCTTTTCCATTTTCCGAGCGCAAAAAACGGGTCGTTTTGTGAAGTAACCACCAAAATGCCGTTTCACAATGCTACCGTCCCATTTTCCTAAAATACTAGACCACCTTACATGGACTATCTCCCAACCGGTACATCTCAAACCTTTTCTTCCATCCCTGGTAAAAAGGACAAATGTCTGCCGAATCGGCAGGAAGTGGGTCCGGTTTGTACTACAGGTACATGATCTATCGCCCGTGATTTTTTGAAAAAATCATTTTTAGACTCACAATATGTGGTTTCTTCAGACATCCAATGCAAGTTCTAACGATGCTCGTCCCCTATCTTCATTTTAAAAGGTTACATTAATTATTTTTAAAAAATAGAAAATGGTTTTGGATTATTTATTCAAATCCATACACTTCTTATGTTTAAAGTGTTTCTAAATTCCAAATTAATATTCAAAAATATAAGTTAATTCATTTTAAAAGGTTACATTAATTATTTTTTAGAAATAGAAAATGGTTTTGGATTATTTATTCAAATCCATACACTTCTTATGTTTAAAGTTTTTCTAAATTCCAAATTAATATTCAAAAATATAAGTTAATTCATTTTAAAAGGTTACATTAATTATTTTTTAGAAATAGAAAATGGTTTTGGATTATTTATTCAAATCCATACACTTCTTATGTTTAAAGTTCTTCTAAATTCCAAATTGATATCAAAAAAAATTTAAGTTAATTCATTTTTAATTGTAAATGGTTCATATTTTAAATGGTTACATTAATTGTTTTTTAAAACAGAAAATGGTTTTGAATTATTTATTCAAATCCAAACACTTTGTATGTTTAAAGTTTTTCTAAATTCCAAATTAATATTCAAAAATATAAGTTAATTAATTTTAAATGGTTACATTAATTATTTTTTAAAAATAGAAATTGGTTTTGGATTATTTATTCAAATCCATACACTTCTTATGTTTAAAGTTTTTCTAAATTCCAAATTAATATTTAAAAAATATAAGTTATTTCATTATTAATTTTAAATGGTTCGTAGTTTAAATGGTTACATTAATTATTTTTTAAAACAGAAAATGGTTTCGAATTAGTTATTCAAATCGAAACACTTTTTATGTTTAACGTTTTTCTAAATTCCAAAGTAATTATCATTTAAAAAACATTACAAATTTAAACCCCAAAATAAAAAATAAGGCGGGAACAGAGAGAAAATAACTGAAAAAATTTGAAAACAGGGGAATACGTCCCGGTTGGAGCCACCAACCGGGACGAAAGAGCCCCCTGCGCGCGCGCCCCTTCAGCTGCTGAAAATTGGACTATAGGTCCCGGTTGATGGCTCCAACCGGGACGTATGCACCTTTAGTCCCGGTTGGAGCCACGAACCGGGACTAAAGGCCCTTTAGTTATAACAGCGCGTGCCTCCTCTTCTTCTTCCCTTCCCCACTCACTTCTCTGCCTCTGCCCGCGCCCTCGCCGACGACGACGCCGCCAGGCTGCCCCCGCCACCGCCGCGTGCTCCCCGTAGCGGCTCCGTCGTCAACGCCTCCGACTCCGGCCGCCACCCGCGTCTCTTCCCGCGCGCCGACGACCGCGCCGCCCGCGCGTCTCTTTCCCCCGACGACCGCCGGCCGCCCGCGTCTCTGCTTCCCGTCGACGACCGCGCCCTTCCCCCACCGTCGCGCATTAGGTACGGCGCCGCCCCTCCCTGCCTCTCTGTCCTCCCCCTCCCTCTGCTGCTGGTGCTGGGCGCGGCGGCTTCGAGGTGGCTGCTGAGCATTGCATCGAGGCGTCCTCTGTTTCCCCTTTGCTTGTGTGGCTGCTGAGGTGGCTCCGGGCCCCACCTGTCAGCCACTATGGCTAGTTGTTACTATGGTATAATTTCAGAATTTGAATAAAACTTGTAAATTCTATAACTTTTAATCTGTAATACAGAAAAATACAAATAATATACCAAAATGTTCAGAAAAATGAGAACTATCTATCTATGCTATAATCATGCATTGTTCAACAACTTAAATGACAAGTTTAATTAGAACACCCTAGTAACCCTAACAGGTGATTCCGGAGTTCCTTGAGTTAGGGTTTGCCCCCTCGGAACCCCGATTAACTTGTCGAGCATGCTTTAGGGTTACATTCCAATGCACATTAACTTGTCGTATCATCATCATTGCTTGAGCATTGCATCGATTCCATGTGTTGATTGTTTCCCTTTCTTTCCGGTGATTTGGTTCTTCTCGTTAGAATACGATATCGAGATCGATATCGAAGACCGAGGTCAAGACCATAGATAGATCTAATTAAATGACAAGTTTAATTAGAACACCCTAGTAACCCTAACAGGTGATTCCGGAGTTCCTTGAGTTAGGGTTTGCACCCCTCGGAACCCCGATTAACTTGTCGAGCATGCTTTAGGGTTACATTCCAATGCACATTAACTTGTCGTATCATCATCATTGCTTGAGCATTGCATCGATGCCATGTGTTGATTGTTTCCCTTTCTTTCCGGTGATTTGGTTCTTCTCGGTAGAATACGATATCAAGATCGAGATCGAAGACCGAGATCAAGACCATAGATAGATTGAAGACCTTTTGTAGCCTTATACTCATGTTCCCCTCTCATAGCCTTAGGGTTTAGGGTTTCTCTTCATTTTTATTATTGTGTATGTATATATTAGGGTTTCACCTTCGATCCGGAAAATATTCGTTAGACGCTTTGACTTATTCGTAACTTTCTCCTTTAGCCGCTTTGACTTATTCGTTTTTCCACCTATGCAGAAAATATGGACCCACACGTCAGAGACGAAGAAAAGGAAGAGTTGATCCAAGGTGTGATCCGTGGGGAAGATAATTTAGACGTATCAACGTTTCTGAACAACTCCGGTGAGGGTGATCCTCTTTTTACCGGAGTAGACAACTTGTTTGAGGTTGAAGGTGTTTCCTTCCGCGAGGGAGAAGGCGATGCCTTGTGTAATCGAGAAGACGACCGCTCCGGCGAGGTGCATGTAATATAAATCAATTCATTAATTAATCATCTGCTATCTATATAGAAATAGTAACGACGATCTTTCTTCTTTTAGCCCTCCGGATCGAAGGAATCTACTGAAAAGAGCAGACGAGGCCCAACCAAAAAGTTGCAAGACCATGAGAGGTTCAGGATCGAAGATGTCGCTGAAGACGGCAGACCGACAACTCCCGAAGTTGTCGCAACCAAATTTGTGGCACAATGCGGAGTAATCGTTAGGGACTTAATCCCGATCACCATTAGAAATTGGTATAGGCCTGCTAATGCGGATGAAGAGGGAACATGTTTATTTGTCCCTAACCACGCCAAAGATTTACTGTGGAAGAGGCTCATGGTTAATTTCAAACTACCGAAGATAGAGCTGGATCCAAATGCGGAGGATCCAGTTGAGGACGCCTTACAACATGGGAGAGCCATGGAGGCTAAGGTCAGGGAGTGGGCTTTGAAGAATATGGCCTAGTGTTTCACCAACTGGAAGAAAAGATTGCACCTTGACTATGTCGTGAAAAAGAAGACTCCCGATTTCAAGAATATTCAGTTTGAGAAGATAAAACCATTCTGGGCTGAGTTTGTGGAATACAAGAAATCAGAAAAGGCTAAGAAAATGTCTGAAACGAATAAGCTGAATGCTGCTAAGAAGAAGTATCACCATACTATGGGGCAAGGTGGCTACAGGGTTGGCATTCCTAAGTGGGAGAAACTTGAGCAGGAACTGCGTGATAAAAAGATCACCCCAGAGACAGACGATTGGGTAGAACGTGCAAGGAATTGGTTTTACGGGCATGGGGGCACGTTGGACTCGGAAGGGAGGTGTATATATAACATACGACATAAATAAGACCCCTTGCCAATCGAGAGGATCAGAAAAGCAGTAAAGGCTGTTAAAGATGGGGACTTCATTCCCGATAGAGAGAATGATGAGCTCACACTCGCCCTTGGAAATAAGGAACATGATGGACGAACACGAGGCACAATAGGCTCCTAATCATGGAGGACTGGGTTTCCCGAAGAGAGGAAGAAATATCCTGATAGAAGCCATCAGAGGAGTAAGGACAGGGCGGCAGTTGAAGCAGAAAGTCAGAAAGAGCGAATGCGTTTAATTGAAGAACGATTAAAGCAACAACAAGATGAAATTAACACACTTAAAAAGCAAAGTACTACCGGCCCATCTCAGCAGCAGAGGACAATTCTATGACATTGGCTTCATTGACCCATATTGGGTTCATGAAGCTAATCTCAAAATAAGCCCCTAGGATACGGAGGATAATATAGTACACGCGTTAAGGTTTCAAGAAACCAAAAGGGAAATACTATTTCCTTACAACTTCCAGTGAGTGTTATTGTCTTGTATACACTTTCTATTTCGCTTACTCGATGTTAAGTATATAATTGATTAGTTCTGCATTCGCAGGTACCACTATATTCTATTAATCATTCAATTTGACAAAGTGCGTGTACTAGTCATGGACTCGAAACATAAACCCCTTGAGACTGGAAGGACATGCAGATACTTCTCCAGCGGTAATTCTAATCATTACGACACTATATCGGCAACGTTCGTAAATTTTATGATATCAAGTACTTAATAACTTATTTTATTCGTTTTCTACGCCGGGCAGCGCTTGGAAACGGTTCACCAAGAAGGCTAGGGGTGTTTGGAAAGAGGAGCTTACATTTCAACCACTAGATGTAAGCACCACTAGCTATATTCGCGCATCTCTTTGATTCTAGTTTTGATACAGTTATTATCATGCTTGATTATTATTTTGATTGAACTCTGTTCTCGTAAAGTGCCTGACGCAGGGACCAGGTAACAATCTATGTGGATACTATGTATGCGAGTTCATTCGGCAGACGTGTGATGAGAAGGGTAGAAATTTAGAGCACCTCCACGTACGTAAACAATTTCTATAGTTTTTAATTACAATCAAATTGTGTTTAGTTTCATATTCATATAGGTTGACTCCTTTTTTAAATCAGATCGAACGTCTACGGGACGGTCTTCTGCCAAAGGATCACGTACGAGCAATTCAGGAGGAATTGGCGGGATTCTTGGATGCAGAAGTCCTAAACACACAAGAGGAATACTACTCGGCTGTGTATAGACAATAGGAATTGTAAAAATAGCAATTTTCAAGAAATTGGCTGGTAGCATCGAATAGCAACTTTTGTATGTAGTGCATGAACTCGATCCGTGTATTGAATATAATGTTATCATGATGATCTTGTGTAATATAAGGTTCCTTCATTGATAAGTGCAAAACACTAAATAAACAATAAAACAACCTAAATGAATTCTCTGCCGCGGCACAAAAAGTGGCGAAAATGTTGCCGCGGCAACAAAATGTGCCAAAATGAATTCTCTGCCGCGGCAGAGAAATGGGCCAAATCTCTGCCGCGGTAGCAGGTTATTAGTCCCGGTTCGTGTTACGAACCGGGACTAATGCTCCACCCCCCCTCGCGCTCTGATGCCGCCACGTGTGCCCCATTTGTCCCGGTTGGTGGGGCAACCGGGACTAAAGGTTAGAGCTTTATTTCCAATTGCCCCGTCCCGGTTGGGCAACCGGGACTAATGGCCCTTACCAACCGGGACGCATGGGCCCTTTTCTACCAGTGAGGGCATGTACAATAGATGACATCAGCTTCCTATAAAACTGGCCACCTAGGAAATTTATATCACGTGGAAGAGAGAGGTGAACGAGAGAGAAGACCTTCGTCTGTAGAATTGAAGACGGGCGATTGCCACATAAATCGGGGCTTGTAGACAGCCTCTTTTCCGTTGTACCGAGCGGCTCTTCGTTTCATTAACATTATTCCGTGAACAGAGATCTAGCAATTGATCAACATAGTTATGGGTTATATGTGAATTATTAAGTTGTATAGACGTCCTCTAAAGACAACCCACCATAGGAGATTCATACGGTGTTGTCTACAAGTGACGTGGACACATCTTACATACATCATCCGTCTAAACCATTGGACATGCCCTTGTGCTTCTGGACAAGAAAGAGGAAGCAGTGGGAGCTTATGGAGACTAGACCACTAGAGGGAAGTCATACAAGGTCACCACCAGTTCAACCGGGATTTACGCAGGATATTTACGCAAGACAACAGAGAGATATCACTTTCCTAGTTCTCCTCCTATAAATCACATGTTTCTTTTTACATGGAAATTTCATACTTGCAACATGGGCCATTAGACAGTGCGAACTATTACAAACAAGTCATGGTTGGAGCGATTGCCATTATATGGTCGCTATGGTTATGTACAAATGATAAAGTGTTTAACGATTTAAATTGTTCTCTCTTGCAAGTTAATTACCGGTATATCAACACTCTACGTTCTTGGTCAGCCCTACATCGTGTGGTGTATCACGAGCTTTTTACAAAGGTGTGTACACGGCTAGAGGATACAAAGCAGGATTTATTTACCCAATATGAATGGCAGCATAACCTCCGGAACGGTCCTATGTCAGCGTCTTAGGGTTTCTACAATTTCTCATTATAATATAAAATTCGTCTTTATATTTTATTTGTTTGGATTTGTGGAACTTTTCGGCTGTGTGTATCCTAGTAATACAGAGGCAGAGGCCGAGTGTAATGCTTCAACCTTTTAAGAAATAAATAAAAAACAAAAGTCATACAAGGTCACGACCAATTCAACCGCGATTCATGCCAGAAAACAGAGAGATACCACTTTTCTAGTTCTCCTCCTATAAATCACATGTTTCCCTTTAAATGGAAATTTCACACTTGCAACATGGGCCATTAGACAGTGCGGACTATTACAAACAACTCCATTTTTGAAGGGATCAAATTAAGTTTGTACAGATGCAGAAAAATCATTCATAGAGGAGCTTGTTATGGATATATCAACAAAACACATGACATGCATAGAGTTCTGGTCTCAGTTCCAACGCTCGATTGATGGTCACCGTAATTTTCCTTGGCATGTATGGATTCTTTTTTTGCTTCATTATCTATACTACTTTACCAAGAAATTAAAAATATATGCACTAGAAATTCTACTGTTTCCCTAAAAATCGAGCAAGTAGGTCGATGTGATATTGTGTAATTTGTTTTGGAGCACAACGCCTTCACATTTTAACTGATGTGAACTGGGAAAATGACCTTTCTGTTGAGAAATAGAGCAATTTACCAAGCGAATTATTCATAATAAACGCTAAATAAAACATGACTAGAATAATAGGCAATATACTAATCATGTTAAATATCGAATATATATTAAGGCATATAGTCAAACAAACTGCAAGGCATAAAACTTTGGATAGGATCAGAACAAGATTAAGACAGAAGATGTACACGGCAGTAGCAGAAGTGGAACCGCTGGCGTTGGAACCATCGTTGGCCATGTCGTCGAGGAAGAGGGTGCTGATGTCGGGGAAGAAGTCCTCGTCGGGGAAGACGTCGCTATCTGTGAGGGAGTCCGTGACGAAGCCAGTAGTCGCGCTGATAGCGCTCCCCAAAAACCTTATCGCCCTTCTCCTGTACAGGACTCGAAGCAGCGGGGTCTCGGAGGCCTACTGTCCAGGCTCGTGGTGCACGCCGCAAGACGGGATGGGGAAGATGGAAGTAGCGCAGTACTCTGGAACTGGAGGCGCAGGGATGTGTGGCAGTCACTGAGAGGAGGCGCGACCTCTCTCTCTTATAGGCGCAGTAGGGAAGGCAGACAGTGCAGAAGATGAAACGAATGGACGGAAGACGAAGCGAACAGGCGCATTTAACTCGTATTAAAATTCCATTCAAAGCAAACGTTTCACCTTCGTATTAAAAGTCCATTCAAAGCAAACGTTTCACCTTCTGTACATCTGTTCATATACCATTCATGCGTGGCAAAATAAAGCTCGGCTCGGCGAGATTCCCGCAACCCGCAACCCGCAACCCGCGGCGCGCGCGTCGCGTCGTGACGAGGCGAGGCGAGGCGAGGCGTGGCGAGCGAGGAGGAGGAGGAGCGCGCGTGTGGAACTCTCTCCTTCTCCTTCTCATCCTTTTACCAAGTGGTAGGAGAGCTCACCTTATAAGCTGGTCCAACTTCCACTCAACTAGCAATGTGGGACTAAACATTTGTCCCAGCTCTTGCCTTGCATGAATGGGCCACATGGGCCTCTAGGATTTTCAGGAATTATTGAAATGGAAAATGGGCTAGACTATTTGGGCCAAAGTTCCAACAATCCCCCACCAGATCCCAGAGGCACATGTAATTTGCCTTTGGTTCCAAAACACTGTTTATATATCGGTACTATAGTGGAGACTGTTAAGTTGAACTTCCACCTAGAATTCTATGCTACACTAGGTTGCGACTTGTACAGTGGACTATGCCTTGAACTGCAAGTTTGCTGCAATCTAGCTTCACACGAAGTCTTGACCGATACTGGGCTACCGTGGGACTTCCCCGCGGGTGGAGCTTATACGTCATACTCCATGACCTTTCATGAGTTTATTAGAGAGCACCCTACTCTCATAGACTGCGACGTTTTAACAGTCAGACTCATATAGGTGTGTTCTTCAAAAGATGTTCTGCAGGACAACATCTTTGCTTAGGATAAGCCACTTAGAACACATTAAGATAATAAATCAACCTGCCATGCAGAATAGGAAAGTATTGAATCTTTATGGAGTGGTGTTTATTAAAGTAGGGATACTTTCCTCTCAGCTAACCAACAGCTTGTTTCCCAATTCTAATTCACGGGATCTCCGATCACATAGAGTGGTTTACCACTGTGAAAAGCTCAAATTGTGGGTCTCATACCCATCTCCTTCGATGCATTTTCTATCACGTTGCGTGATAGACCCTTTGTGAAGGGATCTGCCAAGTTTTTAGATGTTTGGATATAATCCAATGCAATAACTCCGGAGTTTCTTATTTTCCTGACAGATTTCAGTCTCCTCTTCATATGTCTTGAGGACTTCATATTATCCTTAGAACTGTTCACCTTAATAATCACAGTTTGATTATCACAGTTCATTGGAATTGCGGGTATAGGTTTTTCAACCACAGGTAAGTCCATCAAGAGTTCACGAAGCCACTCTGCTTCAACAGTGGCCGTGTCTAGTGCTGTGAGTTCTGCTTCCATAGTTGACCTCGTTAAGATGGTCTGCTTGCAAGACTTCCAAAAAACAGCGCCACCACCAAGTGTGAAAACATATCCACTCGTGGCCTTTATCTCGTCAGCATCAGATATCCAATTTGAATCACTATAACCCTCTAGTACCCTCGGATACCCGGTATAGTGTATGCCATAGCTCGCAGTGCCTTTTAGATATCGCATAACTCTCTCAAGAGCATGCGAGTGATCATCTCCTGGATTTGAGACAAATCGACTGAGTTTGCTTACAGCAAAGGCGATGTCAGGTCTCGTGGCACTAGCTAAATACATAAGCGAGCCAATGATTTGAGAGTATCTTAGTTGGTCTCTAGCATTTCCTCGATTCTTTCGAAGCAACACACTAGGATCATACGGTGTAGGAGAAAAATTGACGTCGCTATACCCGAAACGACTCAAGATCTTTTCCACATAGTGGGACTGAAGCAGTGTAATCCCACCATCATCATCTCTCAATAGCTTGATGTTCAGGATGACATCAGCTACTCCCAGATCCTTCATCTCAAAGGAACGAGATAAGAAATCTTTGACCTCCTTAATTGCATTAAGGTTGGTTCCGAAAATCAGTATGTCATCAACATACAAACAAAGGATGACTCCCTCACCCCCACCATGGCGATAGTATACGCACTTGTCAGCTTTGTTTACAACAAAGCCTGCAGCGGTTAAGGTTTTATCAAATTTTTCATGCCACTGCTTAGGTGCTTGTTTAAGACCATACAAAGACTTCAGTAGCTTGCACACTTTTCTTTCTTTACCATTTACTACAAAACCATCTGGTTGATCCATATAAATTTCCTCATCCAACTCTCCATTTAGGAAAGCCGTCTTAACGTCCATTTGATGAACGAGAAGACTGTGTGAGGCAGCCAGAGAAAGTAGTACTCGAATGGTGGTCAACCTTGCTACAGGTGAGTAAGTGTCAAAGAAGTCTTCACCTTCTTTTTGGGTATAACCCTTGGCCACAAGCCTTGCCTTGTACTTCTCAATAGTACCATCAGGCTTTAGTTTCTTCTTGAACACCCATTTACATCCTACAGGTTTGCACCCATAAGGACGATCAGTGATCTCCCATGTTTCATTAGCTAAGATGGAATTCATCTCACTATGAACAGCTTCCTTCCAGTAGTCAGCATCAGGAGATGCATAAGCTTCTGAAATGGAAGCGGGAGTGTCATCCACAAGGTACACAATGAAATCATCACCAAAAGACTTTGCAGTCCTTTGTCTCTTGCTCCTTTTAGGAATTTCATTATCATCCTCCTTAGGACTTTCAGAGTGTTCAATCGGAATGGTAGGTTCAGAGAATATAGAAAATTCCTGATTAGATGAACTAGGTATCTCCGGATTTGATGAGTTAGGTTTATCCTTCATTGGAAAGATATCCTCAAAGAAAGTCGCATCAGTCGACTCCATGATTGTACCGACATGAATGTCAGGTACTTCAGATTTTACTATCAAGAATCTATAACCAATGCTATGAAAACCATAGCCCAGAAAAACACAATCAATGGTTTTTGGTCCAAGCTTGCGCTTCTTGGGGATTGGTACATTAACCTTTGCCAAACAACCCCAAGTACGTAAGTAAGAGAGTTTTAGTCTTTTCTTCTCCCATTCTTCGAATGGAGTAATTTCTTTGTTCTTTGTGGGAACTCGGTTTAGGACATGACACGCGGTCAATAATGCCTCCCCCCACCATTCCTTAGAAAGACCCGATATGTCTAACATGGCGTTAACCAAATCTGTTAGAGTACGGTTCTTTCTTTCGGCTACTCCATTTGACTGGGGTGAGTAGGGAGGCGTCCTCTCATGAATTATACCATGTTTCGCACAAAAGGAATCAAACTCGTTGGAAAAATACTCTCCACCACGATCAGACCTAAGCCTCTTAATCTTTCGATCAAGTTGATTTTCTGCCTCAGCTTTATAGATTTTGAAGAAACTCAAAGCCTCATCTTTTGATTTCAGAAGATACACATGACAATATCTCGTAGAGTCATCGATCAAAGTCATGAAATATTTCTTTCCACCTTTTGTCAACACACCATTCATCTCACAAAGATCAGAATGTATGAGCTCTAGTGGTGTTAAATTTCTCACTTCTGCAGTCGTATGTGACTTGCGAGGTTGTTTAGCTTGCACGCAGACTTGACACTTAGATCCCTTAACAGTTGAGAAATCAGGGATTAAATTCATTTTGGCTAGCCGCGTCATACAACCAAAATTAATATGACAAAGACGAGAGTGCCAGACATTTGATTCAAAATTTGTGTAAATATGATTAACAACTTTATTACAAATGTCTGACAGAGATAAGCGGAACAAGCCTCCGCATTCATAGCCTTTACCAATAAAGGTTCCATACTTAGAAATTACAAATTTATTGGACTCGAATACAATCTTGTAGACATCTCGACACAGAAGAGATCCGCTAACAAGATTTTTATTTATTGAGGGAACATGATGCACGTTCTTCAGGCGCACAGTCTTTCCCGAAGTGAACTTCAGATCGACCGTACCAACACCATGAACAGAAGCATGCGAGCCGTTCCCCATCAGCACGGTTTGAGTCCCTCTGACCTGATATGAAGAAAACATGGAAATATCATAACAGACATGTACATTAGCGCCCGTGTCAATCCACCAATCAGGAGAATGACATAATAAAAGAACAGTAGGTAATATACCATACCCAACATCTTTCATCTCAACGTCGCCCATGACAACATTAGCAGTCTTGCTGCTCTTCCCATGCTGGCGCTTGTCAAAGCGGTTGGGACAAGCAGGAGCCCAATGATTGGGATCACCGCACACATGACAAGCACCTTTCCTCTTATCAGTCTTCTTGAAGTTGGTGGACTGTGAGGCCTTGTTCTTTCCATCGAACTTTCCTTTGTCATCAAACATTCCTTTGTTCTTGAACTTGTGAGGCTGGAAGTTCCTTTTCTGTACCAGGTTGGCATTAGAACCTCCCTCGGTACCTCGAGCACGTGTGTCTTTTGCTCTCGCCTTCTCTTCCACATCAAGAGTCCCAATGAGATCCGTCACGGAAAACTCTTGTCTCTTGTGCTTCAGAGAAGTAGCAAAATTCCTCCATGACTGGGGAAGTTTGGCAATGATGCCTCCGGCAACAAACTTGTCCGGTAACATACAAGTGAAGTGCTCAAGCTCCCTGGCAAGTGACTGTATCTCATGAGCCTGCTCCACAATGGAGCGGTCATCAATCATCTTGTAGTCATAGAATTGTTCCATGACATACAGTTCATTGCCAGCATCAGAGACTCCAAATTTTCTTTCGAGCGCATCCCACATATCTTTGCCATTGCTGAATGACTGATATGAATCGACAATATTGTCGCCATGGATGCTGATCAAGGCAGCCTTGAAAGTGGTATCAGGTTTTTGGAACGCCTCTTTCTGAGCGGGATTAAGTTCCCCCTCAGGTGCGCCATAAATGGCGTTATAGCAGCTCATGGTCTGAAACCAGAGCACTGCTCTCGCACGCCATCGTTTGTAATTCACACCTTCAAACACAGGTGGCTTCATAGAAGCAACAAAGCCACTTGGGGCAAATTGCCTGAAATAAGGTTTTTGGATTGTTGAGAAATAGAGCAATTTACCAATCGAATTATCCATAATAAACGCTAAATAAAACATGACTAGAATAATAGGCAATATACTAATCATGTTAAATATCGAATACATATTAAAGCATATAGTCAAACAAACTGCAAGGCATAAAACTTTGGATAGGATCAGAACAAGATTAAGACAGAAGATGTACACGGCAGTAGCAGAAGTGGAACCGCTGACGTTGGAACCATCGTTGGCCATGTCGTTGAGGAAGAGGGTGCTGATGTCGGGGAAGACGTCGCTATCTGTGAGGGAGCCCGTGACGAAGCCAGTAGTCGCGCTGATAGCGTTCCCCAAAAACCAAAAACCTTATCGCCCTTCTCCCGTACAGGACTCGAAGCAGCGGGGTCTCGGAGGCCTACTGTCCCGGCTTGGGTTGCGGCGAGGCGAGCGAGGAGGAGGAGCACGCGTGTGGAACTCTCTCCTTCTCCTTCTCATCCTTTTACCAAGTGGTAGGAGAGCTCACCTTATAAGCTGGTCCAACTTCCACTCAACTAGCAATGTGGGACTAAACATTTATCCCAGCTCTTGCCTTGCATGAATGGGCCACATAGGCCTCTAGGATTTTCAGGAATTATTGAAATGGAAAATAGGCTAGACTATTTGGGCCAAAATTCCAACACTTTCGAGGATTGGAACCACACTAGGAATACAGTCAATTCAATTGAGGGAGCTCCATCACGAAATCCATCAATCCATCAAATGACTTGTTCTATTCAAATTCCCCATATATACGCTACCGCTGATGATCTGTACGTATTGCAAGTGGCAAGTAATCTTCGTGCAAGTGGCATGTCCTTACGTGCACCGCGTACATCATGTACGTATTGCCAAGGGCGTGGGTGCCTTTCACTATGGAACTGGACAAAGTGTTGACAGAGGACTTGCACTCAAATTCCTGACGCGTCTCATTTCTAGGTGAAAACTCGCCTTGTAATTTCATGACCGATCATTCACTCTTTCTTCTCTAGCAGGAAAAAAATGTTGGTGGACAAGCTTGCAATGGTACTAGTAGTTTAATCTGAGGATGTGCGTGGAGAAGCCTATAGATATTATATTTATAAACTAGGAATATGTGCAAGAGCGACTCCGTTTGCATGTACGGTTAAGAATACCTTGATAAATCTGAACACTACACCAAGTTTCTATGTCCCAACAACTATACATTTAACCGTGTTATATATGTGAGATATCTGAATGTGTATAGTTCAGACAAGAGGGACACTATTTTAGACTCTTGTGATCTGAATCTTGAAATCTACCTTTTATGCCAACTATATATATACTCACGGCACAAATAAGAAAGACATGTATGACTTGTTAGGTAGTAAAAGTATCCGCATCCCTTCATCCATCTACAAACCTAGTCCATAAATACAAGTATGCCTGCTCACACACTGTTTTTAGGTGAGAGGATAACATGGAACATGGTGTAGGCAGTCTGGAATTTCAACACAATCAATCTGCGATACAATGCCCAGCAAGATCGCTAAGGAATAAGATGCATAGGGAATTTTAGTGGCATTGCGTATTTTTTGTACATGGAAGAATTGAACAGTACAGTATTGCCATCACCCGTAGTCAGCTGTTAAGGTTATTGACACAGAGAACCTCTTCTTTTCGGATTCATTGTGTTGCTTCTGCGACAATGAGTACACCACTGTTGTTGGGTCCTCGATGTCCTTTGGCGGTGAGCCTGTGATCAGCGGGGAAAGTGAAACATCGGGAATTCGTTGACGAGGTAAAGAGCTGTGTAGGAGACCACCAAACTTGGCAGGAACGTGATAGCTGCATGCAGGAAAGAAAAAACTAGCTTAAACGTGTGGTGGCAGATGCTTAAACTAGAGATTCTCTTTTTTTTTTGTCTTTTTCCCTGGTTGATACATGTATCAACTTTAAACGATCCTTGATGTGTAATATTTACTATATGCTGAATGTTGGATGATGCTTTTTATTTATTAATAAAGGTTGTGTGCATCTACCGATGCGGAGGCCGGGGTTATACTCTCCTTTTTGAAAAAAAAAAAACATGGTGGCAGAGGCTAAGAGGTGCACAATATGGACAGTTCAAAAAAAAGGTAAAGTTTTAAAAATTCTGGTGAGTACGATTGAGAACCCAAATGATAAATTTCTTTGACTGTCATCGAACCTACGCACACACAAAATGCATGCATAATTAAGTTCATAGTAGCGGAATTTTAAGATTATGTGCAGTCATGACATTAGTCGCAGTATCGGCGGAAATTTCCCACAAACTACAAAAGTTTACCAGTTTAATGATACACAGAGGGCTAAGTCAACAAAGAGTTTGGCTACTCCCCTGGAGGAATATTACGAATTAATAAGACACATGAGTTTAAACTTTAAAATTGGTGAAGATACAATGTTAGTCGTCACACTATTGGTAGGAACGTCCCTCAGACTATAAAATATTTTTGGCTTGAGATACAAACAGGGCTAAGTCATCAAATATTCTCGATTGATATGTTTCATATTTGGTATTCACACAGTATGTTAATACTATGTACTTTTATTCCTAGGACTTGATAATAGTACACTGATCTTATGAATTGTTCTCGCGGATATCCCTTGGTTTGTATGGTAGGCATATTTGAACTAATGTATATATTTTTCTCTTGTATAACAAGTTGACACAAGAGCACACATTATTCCAGTTTCACAATAAAATTCACGGACAATTAAGTGTCTTGAACTATGCTAGCAAGGTTGTGTATTCATTTGCATAACACAAAAAATACATGTGACCATGTGTACAACCATTGAATGAAGATCGGGGTAAGTTACAATTCTTTAAAGCCATATAAAAATAAATTTGGTTCTAGAAAACTTAGTTTTATACTTCTCTAGCTTTCTAGACCAATGACGAAGATATATGATTATTCATCACAAAAAAGTATAAAGATCTCTAATAAGACATAAAGGTGCAAAAATGCCATCTTATCTCTCTAGATTCTTCCTTGCCACTTAGCCATTGCTAACCATGTATCCAAGTTCAGACTAAACAGTAATACATATTTTAATTCATAAGAATTTTTGCAGTAATACAAAAATTTAGGAAATTTAAAGGTTTTGTTTCTTAAATTTTTTATACACAAATGTCACATGCACAAATGGTCAAGTTTTTATTAGAGATTGTTAGAAGAAGCAAATCAAGTACTTACAAACCACGGTATAATGTTGCATATCTGACAACATAGGGGAATAGAAGATCTAAAAATTACAATTAAGACACTTATTATTGGACTAACTTCTAGCGCAGATAAAATCATTTTCATTACCCGACAATAACCAAATTTGTTTTGGTATTTAATTTGAAAGATCATCTCTAATCATATCGCCATTTCTCATTGGATCATAATATTATTTGGACCATAATATAAAGCATTTTAATTATATATCAAATATTAATCATTGAAAAAATGAATGTTAACCTCGCATATTAATCTATCATCGCATAAGAAACTAGGCGCATGCCTACAGAAAGAACTTTTATTCCATGTACAAATTTAATAATATGTACTTGCAACATAAATAGTCATTAATATAATTGTTGGTAAATATAAAAATCATCATTTTCTTCTATATTAATAGTGATGTAATACTACCTCCCATATACATTATATTTATTTAGTGTAATTTCCAATCCCTTTTGTGACATTATTGATGATACATTTGAGTTCAATCTTAGAGATTGTTGAGGTGTAACAAGTCACATATTTTAGAACAGAACGATAATGCCGCATGTCCATCCACTTGGGGCAGAAGGGAAGGAATACCTAAATTCAGACGATATAATCCTTCTTATTACACCCTGACAAAAAAAATTAATTTCCAAGCTTATTTGAAAGATGATCCAAATCATAAATATTATGCTCTAACTATAAAATGTTTGCGATTCCTTTTGACACATTAAAGATGACGCCCCTCACATTTGCGAGGGCCACTTTGCTAGTTGAAAGAAAAACAGGGACAAGTGCGTATACCGGTTCAGGTTTTTGAGCGAGAAGCTCGGAAATTGCTCGGAGGCAGTTTCTGGATTTGCGCTGCGATCTCTCTTTCGCTTCTCGATGGAAATAAGCTGCCCTTAAACAGCGACTTTTTTTAGGCTTCGCCGTTTTGGGATTCAGAAACTCAACTACCTTTGTCCCTGGTACGCAACCCAAAAAAGGTCACCCTCAATCTCTTCCTGCCTCCATTACCTTTGTCCCTGGAGGTTGCATCAAGCTCAACTTTCATGTCGAGCCAGCGCAAGCAGTCGCCCACGTGGATTCTCCCTGTAGCATGGGCGCTATAGCCCCCCGCCCCTCCTCTCTCTCTCTCTCTCTCTCTCTCTCTCTCTCTCTCTCTCTCTCTCTCTCTCTCTCTCTCTCTCTCTCTCTCTCTCTCTCTCCCTCTCCCTCCTAGGCAGCGAGAGTGCGCCATTACTTGCGCCTCCGACAAGCCCAATCGCAGAGCATCGATCTTGCCACGGCCGCGAGCTGAATCATAGAGGCTGCTCTCTCAAGCCTATCTCATGCTTTCCGCCTTACTAGTTGTGCCTCTCTCGGAGCTCACCTTGGTGCGAATTCCTATTATAAAGGTCGGACGACTAGCCATGGCTGCTAACCTGATAGAACACTCCGTCCAAGTATGTGGAAAAGGGATAAGGAAAAAAAGTGGAGTACTAGTAAAAGGAAATTGGGCTATCTAAGAGGTGGGCCCTGCAGATAGTCCAATCCAGAGCCCAAACCTAAACTGCTTGTTGCCCGCACGTGGAAAAGCTAGCTGTACTCTATTGTACTTGTTCGAACTCACTTTTTCTTAAAAAGGATGGAGTACAACGAATCAAGATCTTGTACTCCCTGGAAAACTGGTACTACATACATTTGACTTGTAACTGCCAAATCAGCCGATATCTTAATTAATTATAAGCCCTCGATTCATTTATTTGCTTGATTTTTTTTTCAGCTGGAAGTAAGCTTCCGCAGATGCATACACACACGTATGTACTCGAAATAGGCTTGCGCCCCGCTATATTAATATAGCAAACGACCGATACATCATGGATACCATCGCTGGGGCCAACAGCACAAAACCAGCCCAAAAGAAACAAGAAAAAAAAAGAGAAACAATGCCGACATCGGTGGTTCAACGAAAGAGGAGATGACTCGCCATCGCCGCATCCATCAGAGAAGTTCCACCACGCTCCTAGCACTCCGAAGTGTGCGTACCAAGCAGCACCTCCAAGAAGGGAAGCGACGACGACGACGCTGCTGCCCGAACCGAACCAAGGAGACCCCCGGGACGTGTTCTAGGGTTTCCCCTGGTACGCAACGGAGAATGGTTGAGAGGTACCCCGACGCCCTTCAGGAAGGAAGGCGACACCTGGCAGCGTCACCGCTTCGGTGCCAAAACGACAAGGATTTCTCCCGACCTCTCAGACCAGACACCCGGATACTCCGAATTGCTCCGCCCGACTTGCCACCCACGAGCACACGCCACCACGATTTTGTAGTCATCTACATCGTCTCACCGTGTTCCACGAAGCGAGACCTATAGGGCCGAGAAGCAAAGACACCGACAAGGTATAGCAGTATAGAGGCACGCGGGAGGGAACATCCTCCACCGCCGAATGACGGAAGCCGACCGGATGCAGCAGCAGGACAAACCAGGCCCTCGGCCCGGCCGGGCTCGAAAAGGCCCGTGAAGTCCCGCCGCCGCACTGCAGTAGGGGCACCGCTACACCACCAAACCGTCACCAGCCTCTGCCTTCACACCACCGGAGGAGACGACAGCAAGCCGGGCGCGGCCCGCCCAGGCCCAGATCGGGCCCAAAGGGCCTAGATCTGGGCTGGGACGCCGACCACACACTAGTTGCCCTGCCTCCCAGTAGCCAATGGCTGCGCCGCCGCCTTGCAAGCCACCCAGCCGCGGGTTCCAAGCCGCTGCGCCAGGCCGACGTCCGCCGAGGAGTTTCGCCGCTGGCTGCTTCTGCCCGAGCTGGAGCACCCGCGCGCGTGGAATGGAACGGCCGCCGCCACCGGCACCGCGAGGGCAACGCCCGGCGGCACACCGCCGGCGGTGGCGGAAGGGGGCGGGACGGTGGAGGGCTAGAGAAGAAGGGTGGGGAGGTTCTGCCCTGGTCGCCCGCTCGGGGGACGACGCGGAGCAGGGACGGTTTTTCTCTGGCTGTTCCACGCACGTATGTACACGCGTCCATTATGCATTATTCACTTCCACATGACATGTACGCACGTAGTAATGCATAGTTTCAACGGAAAGGATAATAAAAAAAGAGATCATAATGTACGATCACAAATTCAAGACCAAAGGAAGAGCGTGGACCAACAAGTGCTGCAGCCATATTACAGATGTGTAACGACACATTGGCCACGTATCGTACGGGCCTTGCTCTCATGCCGTAGCCACGCACTTCACCAACGGGGGGTGCCTGAACTCGTGTTTCCAGCTGCCAGAGTAAGTGTTCGCGCAATCACCCCCACCGGCGTGCACAACAAGCATTTGATGAAGTGACGAGTGATGATTCACCGGGTGATATGCAAAATTGATGATGATAACAACTCTCCATTTTTATTTTCTTCGCATTCTGGATTTAGTAAACGTCAACAATTTCGAAGTATGACGAAGAGTATAAGGAAAAAATATCAACACACTCATAATATCAAATGCATATAATATGAAAAATGTACTTTATGACTATTCTAATATCATAGATGCGTTGATTATTTTTCCTACATGCTTGATCCAAAATTAGAAAGTATGACTTTGACTAAACACAAACACAAAACACGAAGTAAATAATAACACAAATAGTAGTACAACATGGGAAGCAATGATATACATGATGAGAAGGAGGCCTAGGCCACGCTTAGTGAAACATATGAGATAAAACAGGGCGTCGACATTCAAGAAAACAAAGTACAAATATTGTTTGCATGTGTTACAAAAGGAAATAGAACAATATTACGATAAAACGCTAACAACTGCGTGCACGTGCCACAACGCGTAGAAGCATAAACGAAAATCACACACTTTGCGCAGGGACGTGCAAAATTCAAGGCGAAGGGTGGTCGCCGTCACCTTGCGGTGGCCGTCGAATATCCACCTCACCTTTCCCTGCCCTGCCTGGCTCCATGTTTTTGCCACCGATATCAAGTTTCACTTTCCTCTGCTGCTCCTGGATAACCAAATTGAATCCTAATAAGTCCACGTCCATCTTCCTAGCTGTCCCCACCGGCATGGACGGCAGCACCAGCATGATGCAGATGGCTATGGCGGTGACCTGGAGTGCGGATGCACCATTGGGGGCCATTGATCTGGCTAGCAATGTAGTATGTACTAGCTGCTACTACAAGGGAGGAGGAGAAGATGCACGGAGAGACGAGATGGAGATGGAGATGGCTCTTGGGCTTGCTGGTGCTATTTATAGCAAATAGGCGTAATTAATTAAGCAGCTGGAGTAGTGCTCGCTTCGAGCCACAGCTAGCTATTAGCTGTAGTATATATGGCTGTCACCAAATAACCAATGCAAATTGATTGCCATATCATTGACTTCATTTCTTAAAGTACGATATGTACGGATCCTCTCATCTCTCATGCCTACAAAATAAACGATTTGGATTTCAGCATGGTGTTCTTTGATCTAGATCAACGTCAACTCACCTTCTTAATTATTATACCCACCAATATATGGCTTCTTTTGCTCCGGCACGGCACGGGAGACCCAAATCAAATCCAAAATGCATTTTAACTACTACCTTCGTCCTAAGAAATAAGGCGTCATTGTTTTGCATGTTTTTTCTTTGACCAAAATACTCTAAATATATATATATATATATATATATATATATATATATATATATATATAATGTTGGTGCATATTGAAAAGTGTGTTTCAATATGAATCCAACAATACTAATTTTACAAAATATAATTAAATTTTAATTACTTCGTGCGTCATACTCCTTGAAACAAAGGTAGTAGTATAGTAGAAGGAGATGCACGTTTGTCTTTGTTTGTCTTTTTTTCCCTGTGTGCTTACTTTTCATTTCTTTTTTGTTGTCATTGGCTCCATCATGTATGACATGCTGAGCACCAGACGAATCCTCTAATAGAGCCATTGCTGCTTTGCTAAATGATCTAAGCTCACACTTTACCCTCAAAGATCTCGGAGACTTAAATTTTTTTTGTGGGCATTGAAATCAAGACAATGCATGATCGATTGATTCTAACACAAAAGAAATATGTTGCTGATCTTCTTGCCAATGTTGGCTTGCAAACTATACATTGGTTTCTACACCCATGTCTTCCATTGATAAATTATCTTTTACATATGGATATCCTCTTGGTCCTACGGACAACACACATTACAGAAGTGTCATTGGAGCTTTACAATTTTTAACCATCACATGTGCAAATATATCTTTTGCAGTCAATAAACTGTGCCAATTCCTTCATGATCTAACCACAATACACTGGACTGTTGCAAAAGGAATTCTCAGATATGTCAAAGGAACTTTGAGTATTGGACTCATGTTTCAAAATAGCTCCTCTACACTTGTACGTTAGTGCATTTTCATATGTTGATTGGGCTGGTTCCATAGATGATAGACGGTCTACAGATGGTTTTGCAAAAAAAATTGGCCAAACTTGATATCTTGAAGTTCCCGCAAACAAGCAACTGTCTCTCGTTCTAGCACTGAAGCTAAATACAAAGCCTTCGACGTTCAAATAAAAGAACGGCCATGTCTTTGGTGTGACAATCTTGGTTGTATTTACTTAACCGCTAATCCGGTGTTCCATGCCTGCCCTAAACACATTGAAATTGTCTTCCATTTTATTTAAGAAAGGGTTGCGAACAAACTCCTTGTTCGTTTTATATCCAACAAAGATCAAATTGCAGATGGTTTTCCTAAACCAATTGCAGTCAAGGACATTCAAGAGTTCAGACATAATATAAGTCTTTCCACATGATCCAAGGTTTAGATTAAGGTGTCAAACGTGCCCTTTCGTTTCCTCTCCTCATGTAACTCTTCCCTTTGTATCTTCCTTTATGGATCGGACTAGGTGGTGTCGTAGTACACCACTTCTCCGTCTCCTCTCCGATTGTAGCTGCCACGGGGGGACTTTTCCACCCCTATAAACACGCAACCGAACCATGTGGACATCTCGATTAATTACTCAATTAACACAATTGCATGCATCCAAATTAACCCTTCCACGTAGCAAGTTGGTGTCGACCATATATTGATGCTTCTTACCTGACATCGTGGATTGCGAGGTACATGATTTTCATACATGCATATAGTTTATGTTTTCCTGTCAGTCTGCCACACTTTTAGGTCCATTTTTGACTGTGTGAACTCCAAGAGTGTAACCAATTCAAGACTATTTTCTGCTTGTAACTATTCTACTTTTGTCAAACACTTTTCTCTCAGCACCGAAGGTGTTTATGTTGATACATTTAGTGTAGTTTCCGGGTCCAATGAAATTCTTTTTTTTTTCACACGGGGCATGTCACGCCATATTTTCCTGACACGGCCCCATACAAGAATTTACATCAGGAAGTCAACAAACACTGTTAGACTATATACAAACATGTACTACCAAAAATGTAACATGACCTTATTTTTGGAAGAAATCTTTTGGTTAACCACATTGTTCGCCTACTGACTAGTGAGTACCTATTGGCTTTCAGAAACTACATCTGGAAAAACACACACATTTGATACATATACTAGTGAGTATATTCCAGGGCCCCGTTGTTCATGTGTGGTCTACAGCATCCAAGCTGAAACTCGGACTTGTCCTTTCTACTGCTGCAACGTGGACGCTGTAGCATCCACCACATCAATTAGTATCAGCTGGACAATAGAAGTCCATGTCTATACAGCTGTCCACGCTCAAAGGATCTTAAGATTTTTCTAAAATGCCATTTATTTTTGAAATGGAGGATGAGACGTCCGGCCTCTGCATAAAAAAAATGCATACAATATTTTATTATTTTAATCAGCAAAGGACTGACAGTGGACATATATCAAAACACCCGAAGCCACCACATGATATCTACAAACCCGACAACAGGTGAAGATCATGTCAGCAAGGCCTTATGCCCTATAAAAACCTGAAACCCCCCATCAACTTAGATCTGGGAACATCGCATACCCCGCGACACCTTCTAGATGAAACGAGAGCGCTCATCCAGTCTAGCAGACTCTTAGCGAGTATCTTATGCACATATTGAAGAAGCCGTCACCACAATCGGACCGTTGAGCCAACTTCAGGAGCCCATCGCCTTCCGCCGGAGCCTACACGCTGGCCATGGCCACCGCCGTCCGACGAACACTACCATTGATCCGGCAGGGGTGGGCTGCCGCCGCTTTGAACCGAACGCCGGCCGAGGAGCACCGCCACGCCGCGACACACGGGTTTTGCTCGGTGACACCCAGGGCGGCGGCAGGGGAGGGGAGATCTTACGGGGGAGGCTAAAGGCGGTCGTCGGGAAGCCCCGGTGTGGCTCGCGGGTTAGGGGAGTGGTTCTTTTTGAAATACTAATTAACTAAAATAAAAGATACACACTCGTATTGCATGACTACATTTTTATGGAAACGTGTACATAGCCCGTGAAATTTTTTGGATGTCAAAGCTTTTACATCGCTCCATTTTTTTCGAAAAGGGGGTATACCCCGGCCTCTGCATCCTGGGATGCACAAAGCCCTTTATTAAAGTTTAAAGTATTATCATCCAAACGTTACAATCATAAGACAGATGGTTATATGCGCAGATCAAACATCTTACAAAACAAGAGGCCCTCACACGAGAATGGATAAAATAGCTAGGCAACCGTCAATCTACTAGTATGCCGCCACGAAGCCAGAATGAAGAAATCCGAAGTAACCGCCACAAGATGGGTGCAACCAAAAACCATTGGTTGCCGCAAGTGCTCTGGGAGGAGGAAAGCCCAGAGTTGAATCTGTTAGGAATAGACAACTTGTATTCCTCTGGGGGTCAAAGGCCGCAATATATAGTACATGTACAGGTGGAAATATGCAGGAAGACCCCCTAACAAGTGAAAACCACGAGCCACAAGACGCGCTTTATAGCGCTCAAGAGATCCATCAGAGCAGGTTTTAATCTTATAGACCCACTTACACGTGATAGAACGAACACCGGGAGGGGGAGAAACAAGATCCCAGGTGCCAGTGCGCTCAAGCGTAGCAATCTCCTCAGCCATGGCCAGCTGCCATTCAGGATGATGCTCAGCATCCCGATAAGAAGTCGGCTCGGAGACAACAGAAAGACCATACTGACTAGGAGAGTAATGGTTGGGGGCACGACGCTGACGAACAAGACGAGTAGAAGGAAGATCATCAGAGGAAGACGACTCAGGAGTCGACGATGAAGAAGAAGGAATAGCAGAGGAAGGCTCTGGAGAACGAGGAGAACTAGTAGAACTAGACGGAGCAGAGGAGGATGGTGTCGAAGAAGAGACATCATAGGGAGGGGATCCTGAAGAAGACACAATAGAAGTAGAAGGAGGTGTGTCAGGAAAAAGAAAAAAAGAGATATCTTCCACCGGGTAGGTACCAGCGGTGGGACGAGGATAGAAAGGACGTGTCTCATTAAAAGTAACATCACGAGAGATACGCATCCGACGACCAACGGGGTCCCAACAGTGATAGCCCTTATGCTCATCTCTGTATCCAAGGAAGACACACTCAACAGACTGCAGTCAGTTTGGTGCGTTCACGAGGAACAAGGAGAACATAGCAAACACAACCAAACAAGAGAAGCATGGAGTAGTCTGGAGAATGTCCAGATAGACGCTCAAGAGGAATACCACCCTGCAAAGCAGCAGAGGGCTGAATATTGATGTGGTAAGTTGACGTAGCGACAGCCTCAGCCCAGAAATACGGAGGAAGGGAAGAAGCAATCATCATGGCACGAGTGGTCTCAAGAAGATGGCGATGCTTACGCTCAGCAACGCCATTCTGGGCATGTGCACCAGGCCATGAAAACTGAGCAAGGGTACCCTGCTCAGCAAGAACACCTCGCAACATCTGGGAGATATACTCACCAGCAGAATCAGGACAAAACACATGAATGGGTGTAGAATATTGAGTATTTGGGAGATATATGGAGAGCACTTCACTGCGAGAGTGCATAAAATACAACCAAGTGTACCGAGAAAAATCATCGATGAATAAAATATAGTAACGATGGCCCCCTTTCGAAGCGAAAGGAGTCGGACCCCAAACATCGGAATAAACTAAATCAAAAGGTCGCTGAGATACAGACGCGCTAGTAGGGTAGGGAAGCTGAATCTGTTTGCCCAACCTACTGCCCTCACAATGTAAAGACCCATCTCCTGAGACGGACCCCAGAAGACCACGATGAACTAATGACGACAGGCGAGAGTCACAAAGGTGACCAAGACGATGATGCCACTGCTGAAAGGAGCTGGTAGCAGAGGCGACGACCGGAGAAGAACTGACAGATGAAGTGGCAGCGGAAGGAACACGAAGCCAGTCTAACTCCCAAAGTCCTGAAGAGTCACGGCTACGAGGGCCAGCTCCAACCAGGGCCTGTGCGCGACGGTCCTGGACAACACAAGAATTAGCATCAAGAATGACGCGACAACCAGAGTCAGTAAGCTGGCTAGCAGAGAACAGATTCATCTTAAGACGAGGAACATGAGAAATATTAGGAACAGAAAAAGAAGAAGTAGAAAGGGTGCCCCGACTAGAAACAGGAAGAGAGGTACCATCGGCCGTGAGAACACGGACAGGAGAGGGGAGAGAACGAAGAGCGGACAGAAAAGAAGACTCAGAGGTCATATGAAAAGAAGCTCCAGAATCCATATACCACGGAGACATACCTGACTGTGTAGAAGGTGGTGGTCGCGCAGTGCCTGAAGAATCAGTCACAGAACCAGCAGTGCCCGTCGAAGAAGAGCCTATAGCAGAAAGTAGAACGCGAAGACTCCTGATAATGTCCTGATCAGAGGGAGCAACTGCTGAAGATCCGGAAGGAGCCGACTACCCACGAGTCTGGTGCTGCTGACGTAAACTGGGATCCCGTGTATAACAGGTGGCCCAAGTGTGACCATCCATGTTGCAGTAAGAGCAGTGATGAAGAGAACCATGGCAACTCTGACCACGAGCCTGCCGGTGCTGACTCTGACCCTGAGACTGTTGGTGCTGACTCGGACCCTGAGACTGCTAGTGCTGAATTTGACCCTGACCTGGAGGAGTGGGTAGTATTGGCGGCGGCACAGAGGACCGGGGCTGAGTCAAGGGAGCAGGCGGCAGAGGAGGACCACAAGTAGCAAGCACAGACGGAACCGCAAGAAGACCAGCACCATGGAGACGAGTCTCCTCAGCCCGAAGCTCAGACAACACCTCAGAGAGCGAAACACGACCACGAGCATTCAACTGAGCACGACGAGGCTCGAACTCCTGACGAAGTTGAGACAGAAACTCATAGATACGGTGGAACTCCAAATCCGAGCGCACAATCTGACAGCACGGACATGTGCCACAAACAGCAGTACGGAGAGAATCAAGCTGATGCCAGATAGCAGCACTCTGAGTATAGAACTCATAAATCGTGGAATCACCGTGCTGAAGAGCATGCTCCTGGCGAACCACAGACAGGTAAAGAGCATCCCCAGACGGCTGATAGCGCTGACGAAGATGTGCCCACTGAGAAGCAACAGTAGGGAGACTCATGAACTCAGCAGCAAACTGGGGCAGAACACTGGAGGTGAGAAAAGCAGTAGCACAAGCATCCTCATCGACCCACTGAGTCTAGGCGGTCAGATCGTGGCGATAGGTCTCGAGGTCAGCAGAGTACTGTTTGAACTTCAGCTCATAAGCAGCAACATCACTGTCATCGGCACTCTGAGCAGCATCCTTGGCCTCCTGAGAAGCATCAGCACCGAGAACAATCGACTTCGACGGAAGAGGAGCCACAGGAGCAGGGGCACGTCGTACAGGAGACCTTGTCAGAGAGCACACCCCATAAACGGAGACCGCGCATGTAAACGCGCATGAAGGCAGCGAAATCAGGATAATTTGCGCCATCGAAGATCACCGGGCAGCGAGGAATCACAACATAGCCCGATGCAGAAGACATCACTCTTTTTTTTAGTCAACGCACGCTCGTCTCAGATCAGAGACAATCGAGAAACAAGGAGGCAGCCCAATGAGACGGAAGGAAGGTCGACGGGGGCGGGGGTGGGGGCGAATGCTGGCGGGATGGAGGCAGCAGCGGCCAGCGGCGGGGAGGCAGTGGCAGCGGCCGGCGGCGGGAAGGTTGTAGGGGTTCGTAGCATGGAAAACAAAAATTTTCTATCGCATACAAACAAACAAGCCAAGATCTATCTACTAGATTGTAGCAACGAGTCGATGGTATAACTTACCCTCGAAGATTCCAAAGCGTTTAACGAGAGCGGATTCTCGTGGGTGATGTAGTCGTACTCTTTCCGATCTCAAGATCGTGTAGACGATCCTTCCGGCGCCACGTTCCGGCAGCGCTCCCGCAGTCGGTCACACGTTCGGTACTCGACGAAGACCTTCCTCTCCCTTGTTCCAGCAGGCAGCGGAGGTTGTAGCACTCTCCTCGCGATTCCGGCAGCACAACGGCGTGGTATCGGAAGTAGAGGGGAAATCCCGCAGGGCTTCGCCTTAAGCCGATGCGAGTATGGTGGAGCTTATGAGAGAGGCTATTAGTGGTCTAGTAATTAGACACACCAATTAGAAGGCTCTAAACCAATTAGAAGGCTCTAAACCGTTGGCTAAAGCAATTAGAAGCTCTAATCCAAAACGGCTCTAAACCGGAGATCTAGAGGTGAAAGTTGTGTGTGTCTAGGAGGAGCCCTGCCCCTCCTTTTATGGGAGGGGGTTCTTGGCGCGCCAGGGGAGGGAGGGAGTCCCTCCCCAACTCGGCCTTGGGCTGGGCGCCGGCCTGGAGGAGTCCTACTCCTCCTCCAGGTTGATTCCAACTCCTCTTGCTTGTTTCCCACAGTTTCTTGTTTTGGCAGTTTGACTTTCAAACTGGACATTTGACTTTTCTGTTTTAGGATTCAATTTAATCCTTTATTTGGGACAGCAAGAACACTTAGTACATGATGCAATCATTCCAATAAGTAATGACACATTCATGTACCCCTTCCCCCCCCGGAGTGCCGGACAATCCGGAACCTTCTAGAACATTCCCGATGAAAACACCGGAATCATTCCGCAACTCCGAAACGGGACTTTCCTTATATGAATCTTATTCTCCGGACCATTCCGGATCACCTCGTGATATACCGGATCCCATCCGAGACTCCGAACAACATTCGGTATCTTTCTCATAATACCATAACTACTCAAACAACGTCGAATCCTTAAGTGTGTCTCCCTACGGTTCGTGAATTACGCGGACATGATCGAGACACTTCTCCGAACAATAACCAATAGAGGAATCTGGAAATTCATATGGCTCCCACATATTTCTACGATTACTTTGCGATCGAATGAACCACTTACATACGATACCAATTTCCCTTTGTCTCACGATATGTTACTTATCCGAGGTTATGATCGTCGGTATCTCTGCATACCTAGTTCAACCTCGTTACTGACAAGTACTCTTTTCTCGTTCCCGTGATATGTGATCCCTTGTGACCAAGTCACATGCTTGCAAGCTAATTGGATGACATTCCACCGAGAGGGCCCAGAGTATATCTATCCGTCATGTGGATGGACAAATCCCACTCTTGATCCATGTGTCTCAACCAATACTTTCCGAACACTCAATGCCACCTTTATAACCACCCAGTTACGGTGTGGTGTTTGATGTCATCAAAGCATCCATCCGGTAAAGGTGATATGCATGATCTCATGGTCGAAGGAATTAGGTTACTATGTATCAGAAAGCATATAGCAATTGAACTAATGAAATGACTTGATCTTTATGCTACGCTTATCTATAGGAGTATGTCCACCATATCATTCTCCTAACGATATGATCTTGTTGTTGATAACATCTCAATGTTCATGATAGGGAAACCACAATCATTAATCAACCAACAAGCTAGTGAAGTATAGAGGCTATACTAGGGACTTCAAATTAAGTTTACAAATCACACAAGTATCAATGTTTCCTTGTTAATACTATTATAGCATGAATGTAAACATTTATCATAAACACAAAGATATAATAATAACCACATTTATTATTGCCTCTAGGGCATATCTCCAACAGTCTCCCACTTGCACTAGAGTCATCTAATCTAGATTACATGGTAATATACCGAACACCCATGGCAGTTTGGTGTTGGTCATGTTTTGCCCTCGGGAGAGGTTTAGTCAACGGATCCGCCACATTCAGATCTGTGTGTACTTTGCAAATCTTTATATCCCCATCCTGGATATGTTCTCGAATAGCGTGAAAACGCAGCTTGATATGCTTCAGCTTCTTGTGTGACCTTGGTTCTTGCGCATTGGCTATGGCGCCCATGTTATCACAGTAGATAGACATTGGGTCCAGCGCACTAGGAACCACACCCAGCTCTGTAATGAACTCTTTCATCCATATCGCTTCTTGTGAAGCCTCCGAAGCAGCCATGTATTCCGATTCAGTTGAAGATCTCGCCACAACGCTTTGCTTTGCACTCCTCCAGCTAACTGCTGCACCATTCAAAATAAATACGTATCCGGATTGTGATTTAGAATCATCCGGATCTGTGTTCCAACTAGCATCGGTGTAACCATTAACAACGAGCTGTTCATCACCTCCATAAGAAAGAACCATATCCTTAGTTCTTCTCAAGTACTTAAGGATGTTTTTGACCGCTGTCCAATGATCCACTCCTGGATCACTTTGATATCTGCTAGTTAAACTAACAGCATATGCAATGTCAGGTCTAGTACATAGCATGGCATACATTAGAGATCCTATGGCTGAGGCATAGGGAGTCTTACTCATCCTTTCTCTATCTTCTGCCGATGTCGGACTTTGAGTTTTACTCAAGGTCGTATTGGGCAACATGGGCAAGAACCCTTTCTTGCTTTCTTCCATTCCAAATCTCTTTAGAACTTTGTCCAAATATGTACTCTGTGACAATGATATTTGGCGTTTCGATCTATCTCTATAAATCTTTATGCCTAATATGTAAGCTGCTTCGCCAAGATCCTTCATTGAAAAACTATTATTCAAATATTCCTTGACACTATTAAGAAGGTCTACATCATTCCCAATCAATAATATGTCATCCACATATAGTATTAAGAATGCTACAGAGCTCCCACTCACTTTCTTGTAAATACAAGCTTCTCCATAAGTTTGTATAAAACCAAAACTTTTGATTACCTTATCAAAACGTTGATTCCAACTTCGGGATGCTTGCTTCAATCCATAGATGGACCGTTGAAGTTTGCATACCTTGTTAGCATCTTTAGGATCGACAAAACCTTTGGGTTGCATCATATACAACTCTTCATCAATGTCTCCATTGAGGAATGCTGTTTTGACATCCATCTGCCATATCTCATAATCATAATATGCAGCGATTGCTAACATAATCCTCACAGACTTTAGCTTCGCTACCGGTGAGAAAGTCTCATCGTAGTCAACTCCTTGAATTTGTCGAAACCCTTTTGCGACAAGTCGAGCTTTATAGACAGTAACATTACCATCAGCATCTGTTTTCTTCTTGAAAATCCATTTGTTCTCGACAGCCTTTCGGCCATCCGGTAAGTCCACCAAAGTCCATACTTGGTTTTCGTACATGGATCCAATCTCGGATTTCATGGCTTCTTGCCATTTATTGGAATCTGGGCTCATCATCGCTTCCTCATATGTCTCGGGGTCATCGGTGTTGTCCACCACCATGACATTCATAACGGAATCATACCAATCTGGAGTGGTACGAGTTCTCGTTGACCTCCGAGGCTCTGTAGCAACTTCAACCGAAGTTTCATGATCACCATCATTAGCTTCCTCTCTTATTGGTGCAGGCACCACAGGAACTTCTTCCGGTGCTGCGCTACTCGCAATATTGAGAGAAGGTTCGACAACCTCGTCGAGTTCTACTTTCCTTCCAGTCAATTCTTTCGAGAGAAATTTCCTCTCTAGAAAGGATCCATTCTTGGCAACGAAGATTTTGCCTTCGGATCTATGATAGAAGGTATACCCAATAGTTTCCTTCGGGTATCCTATGAAGACGCATTTTTCCGCTTTGGGTTCAAGCTTGTCCGGCTGTAACTTCTTTACATAGGCTTCGCATCCCCAAACTTTAAGGAACGACAATTTAGGTTTCTTCCCAAACCATAATTCATACGGTGTCGTTTCAACGGATTTAGATGGTGCCCTATTTAAAGTGAATGCGGCTGTTTCTAATGCATAACCCCAAAATGATAGCGGTAAATCTGTAAGTGACATCATAGAACGAACCATATCTAAGAGAGTTCGATTACGACGTTCGGACACACCATTACGCTGTGGTGTTCCCGGCGGTGTCAATTGTGAAAGTATTCCGCATTTCTTCAAATGCTCGCCAAACTCGTAACTTAGATATTCACCTCCACGATCAGAACGTAGAAATTTAATCTTCTTGTTACGTTGATTCTCTACCTCACTTTGAAACTCCTTAAACTTCTCGAAAGTTTCGGACTTATGTTTCATGAAATAGATATACCCATATCTACTCAAGTCATCCGTGAAGGTAAGAACATAACGATAACCACTGCGCGATGCTACACTCATTGGACCACACACATCGGTATGTATGATTTCCAATAAGTCTGTAGCTCGCTCCATCATACCAGAAAATGGAGTCTTAGTCATTTTTCCCATCAGACATGCTTCGCATCTTTCAAGTGATTCAAAATCAAGTGATTCAAGAAGTCCATCGGAATGGAGTTTCTTCATACGTTTCACTCCGATGTGACAAAGACGACAGTGCCACATATAGGTCGAATTATCGCTTGATTTCAATCTTTTAGCCTCAATGTTGTTGATATGTGTATTTCCACTATCGAGATTCAATAAGAATAGACCATCTATCAAAGGTGCATGTGCATAAAACATATTACTCATATAAATAGAACAACCATTATTCTCGGATTTAAACAAGTAACCGTCTCGCAATAAACAAGATCCCGATATAATGTTCATGCTCAACGCAGGCACCAAATAACAATTATTTAAGTATAAAACTAATCCCGATGGTAGATGAAGGGGTAGCGTGCCGACCGCGATCACATCAACCTTTGATCCGTTTCCCACGCGCATCGTCACCTCGTTCTTCGCTAGCTTCCGTTTATTCTGCAGCACCTGTTTCGAGTTACAGATATGAGCAACCGAACCAGTATCAAATACCCAGGCACTACTACGAGTACTAGTGAGATACACATCAATAACATGTATATCAGATATACCTTTCTTCTTGATGTTGCCGTTCTTCAAATCCGCCAAGTACTTTGGGCAATTCCGCTTCCAGTGACCTTCTCCCTTGCAGTAAAAGCACTCAGTATCAGGCTTAGGTCCAGCCCTGGTCTTCTTCGTCGGCGTGGTAGCTTTCTTACCACCCTTCTTGAAGTGTCCCTTTTGCTTAGACTTGCCTTTCTTGAATTTGGTGGTCTTATTGACCAACAACACTTGGTGCTCTTTCTTGATCTCCACTTCTGCAGATTTCAACATGGCAAAGAGTTCTGGCAACGTCTTGTTCATGTTCTGCATGTTGTAGTTCATCACAAAGTTCTTGTAACTTGGTGGTAGTGATTGGAGGACACGGTAAATCCCCAAAGCATTAGGAATCACTATACCCAAGCTTTGAAGTTTGTTTGCGTGCCCTGACATCTTAAGCACATGCTCACTGACGGAGCTGCCTTCTTCCATCTTGCAGTTAAAGAACTTTTCAGAAGCTTCATAGCTTTCAATTGCCGCATGAGTCTCAAAAATCAATTTGAGATCCTCGACAATATCATATGGGTCTGAATCCTCAAACCTTTTCTGAAGCTCCGATTCCAAACCATACAAGATAGCACACTGAACTATGGAGTACTGATTCTTCCGAGCGAGGTAAACATTCTTTACTTCATCGGGAGCATTAGCTGCAGGTGGGTCACCCAGCGGTGCATCCAGCACATAGGTCAAATTACCAGCTGTGAGGACAATCCTCAAATTGCGGAACCAATCCGCGAAGTTGCTTCCATTGTTTTTCAACTTTTCTTTCTCTAGGAACGCATTAAAATTGATGGTAGGGGCTGCCATTGATCTACAACATATTTGCAATAGTTTAGACTAAGTTTATGACAAATTGAGTTCAAATTAATTAATGTAATTAAACTAGGTGAACTCCCACTCAAAACAATATCCCTCACATTGTTTTAGTGATCACACGAACCAAATCCACTACATCAACACCGATCATCACGAGAGTTGATATAGTTTCAATGGCGAACAATCGTCATGTTCATCATATCTACTATATGATTCATGCTTTACCTTTCGGTGATCCGTGTTCCGAGACCATGTCTGTACATGCTAGGCTCGTCAAAATCAAACCTTAGTTTCCGCATGAGCAAATCTTGCTTGCCCACGTTGTATACACTTGCGGAATCTAACACACCCGATCATCACGTGGTGCTTCGAAGCAACAAGCTTTAGCAACGGTGCTAACTAAGGGTGAACACTTTATGACTTGAAATTCATGTGCATGAGGGATCATCTTATAATGCTACCGTCGTCTACTAAGCAATACAAGATGCATAAAGGATTAACATCACATGCAATTCAATATATATGTGATATGATATGGCCTTTCTTCTTTGTGCTTTGATCTCCATCTTCAAGCACGAACATGATCTCCATCATCACCGGCATTGCATCAAGGTCAATGACGCCTCTCCATGGTTGTCGTCCAACGGCTTCAACTATTACAACTACTTTGAATAGACACGCGGGTCTTGACATAAATTAAAGACAACCATATGGCTCCTGCCGGTTGCCGACTTACAATAAGGAACATTGCATACATCAAATATAATCACAATCATGGCCATATCACATCACTGCACACCCCTGCAAAACAAAGTTTAGACGCCTCTACTTTCTTTGCATATTTTACGTGGTTTGGGGCTTTCAATAAGTGACGTTCTAACTTACGAACATGAACCACAACGTTGACACAAGTATTGTTAATCACCCGTTGTGTATTGGATCTTTACTATGCTAGGAGAAACAGGCACCCGCAAAGCCACTTATGCAATACAAGTTGCATGTCAAGCGTGGAGCAAGTCTCATGAACGATGTCATGTAAGGTTAGCCCGGGCCGCTTCATCCCAACATACCGCAAGATGCAAAGTACACAATAAGCAATCGACAATAAAAGCATCAACGCCCACAATGACCATTGTGTTCTACTCGTGCAACAGATCTACATATAGACACGGCTCTGATACCACTGTAGGGGTTCGTAGCATGGAAAACAAAAATTTTCTATCGCATACAAACAAGCCAAGATCTATCTACTAGATTGTAGCAACGAGTCGATGGTATAACTTACCCTCGAAGATTCCAAAGCGTTTAACGAGAGCGGATTCTCGTGGGTGATGTAGTCGTACTCTTTCCGATCTCAAGATCGTGTAGACGATCCTTCCGGCGCCACGTTCCGGCAGCGCTCCCGCAGTCGGTCACACGTTCGGTACTCGACGAAGACCTTCCTCTCCCTTGTTCCAGCAGGCAGCGGAGGTTGTAGCACTCTCCTCGCGATTCCGGCAGCACAACGGCGTGGTACCGGAAGTAGAGGGGAAATCCCGCAGGGCTTCGCCTTAAGCCGGTGCGAGTATGGTGGAGCTTATGAGAGAGGCTATTAGTGGTCTAGTAATTAGACACACCAATTAGAAGGCTCTAAACCAATTAGAAGGCTCTAAACCGTTGGCTAAAGCAATTAGAAGCTCTAATCCAAAACGGCTCTAAACCGGAGATCTAGAGGTGAAAGTTGTGTGTGTCTAGGAGGAGCCCTGCCCCTCCTTTTATGAGAGGGGGTTCTTGGCGCGCCAGGGGAGGGAGGGAGTCCCTCCCCAACTCGGCCTTGGGCTGGGCGCCGGCCTGGAGGAGTCCTACTCCTCCTCCAGGTTGATTCCAACTCCTCTTGCTTGTTTCCCACAGTTTCTTGTTTTGGCAGTTTGACTTTCAAACTGGACATTTGACTTTTCTGTTTTAGGATTCAATTTAATCCTTTATTTGGGACAGCAAGAACACTTAGTACATGATGCAATCATTCCAATAAGTAATGACACATTCATGTACCCCTTCCCCCCCCCCGGAGTGCCGGACAATCCGGAACCTTCTAGAACATTCCCGATGAAAACACCGGAATCATTCCGCAACTCCGAAACGGGACTTTCCTTATATGAATCTTATTCTCCGGACCATTCCGGATCACCTCGTGATATCCCAGATCCCATCCGAGACTCCGAACAACATTCGGTCTCTTTCTCATAATACCATAACTACTCAAACAACGTCGAATCCTTAAGTGTGTCTCCCTACGGTTCGTGAATTATGCGGACATGATCGAGACACTTCTCCGAACAATAACCAATAGAGGAATCTGGAAATTCATATGGCTCCCACATATTTCTACGATTACTTTGCGATCGAATGAACCACTTACATACGATACCAATTTCCCTTTGTCTCACGATATGTTACTTATCCGAGGTTATGATCGTCGGTATCTCTGCATACCTAGTTCAACCTCGTTACTGACAAGTACTCTTTTCTCGTTCCCGTGATATGTGATCCCTTGTGACCAATTCACATGCTTGCAAGCTAATTGGATGACATTCCACCGAGAGGGCCCAGAGTATATCTATCCGTCATGTGGATGGACAAATCCCACTCTTGATCCATGTGTCTCAACCAATACTTTCCGAACACTCAATGCCACCTTTATAACCACCCAGTTACGGTGTGGTGTTTGATGTCATCAAAGCATCCATCCGGTAAAGGTGATATGCATGATCTCATGGTCGAAGGAATTAGGTTACTATGTATCAGAAAGCATATAGCAATTGAACTAATGAAATGACTTGATCTTTATGCTACGCTTATCTATAGGAGTATGTCCACCATATCATTCTCCTAACGATATGATCTTGTTGTTGATAACATCTCAATGTTCATGATAGGGAAACCACAATCATTAATCAACCAACAAGCTAGTGAAGTATAGAGGCTATACTAGGGACTTCAAATTAAGTTTACAAATCACACAAGTATCAATGTTTCCTTGTTAATACTATTATAGCATGAATGTAAACATTTATCATAAACACAAAGATATAATAATAACCACATTTATTATTGCCTCTAGGGCATATCTCCAACAAAGGTTGGGTGGCAGCGTCCGGCAGCGGGGAGGCAGCGGCCGACGATCTGGGCGGCGGCGACCGGCGGCCAGGAATGAGACAGAGACAGGCGGCGACCGGCGGCGGCGATGACAGCAAGACCGACGGCGACAGGGACAGTGGCGGTTGTAAAAAAGAGGCTAACCTAGGTCTGATACCATATTAGAAATAGACAACTTGTATTCTTCTGGGGGCCAAATGCCACAATATATAGTACATGTACAGGTGAAAATATACATAAAGACCCCCTAACAAGTGGGGACATATAATATATAAATATACATCTAACAGAATCCAGTGCGCCGCCATAAGAATAGCCTGTAAAAAGGAAGGAGCTCCGGTCTTGTTAAAAGTACAGTTATTACGACTTTTCTAAATGGACCAACATATGGCTGAGATACCAATACGAATCCTCCCTTTATTCATTTTATCTACCCCATTTAACCAATTCCCAAACATATTGGTAATGCTAGTTGGAGGAGGGAGATTATATATGAAGAAAACCATACGCCAAACAATCTTAGCGAAGGGACATGAAAGGAATAAGTGTTCAACTATTTCGACCTCGTCACATAAACAACATTTCTTACATCCTCTCCAATTCCTTCTAGCCATATTGTTTTTAGTTAACAGAACTTCATTATAGAGAAACCACATAAATTTTTTAATCTTCATCGAAATCTTTATCTTTCATAAGTATCTGGTTGGAAAACACGGGTGTTTATTCACGAGGTCCTCGTACATGAATTTAACTTAAAAAACCTTATTCTCAGTTAGTTTCCACAAGTGCAACCATGTTTCCCATTTATTTCCAGCTAATGTTTGCCGGAACCCAATGTCTAAAGGGTTATGAGACAGGATATCATGCATGAGGACATTTTTCCTGTGAACAATATTATACAGGGATGGGCACATCCGCGGCAACTTTAGACCAAATTCGCGTTTTTCTCCTCCATTAAAAGCTTTACACGCAAGATAAATAATCGAAGCAATGGTTGATGAAGAATCTAAGTTATAGGCTGTACACCCTATGCATATATATATATATATATATATATATATATATACTACTTAAAAAGAACCTCACGTTCCGTCGTCGCCCGATACGTCGTTGCTTTCGTTGATCCCTTCGTCCGTCCTTCCAACTTGCGGAGCCGAACGATGGGCCCTTTTCTAACGGTTTGAAGCCCTGGTGGTTACCAAACCAAATCCATCCGATAATCCCGCATCTCTCGGCGCATCCTCCAGCTCGTACTAATCTTTCCCCCCGACACCGCCGCCCCGCCGCCTTCCCCGCTTCGCCGACCCCGCCCCATATCCAGACGGAGGAGAGGTCGCCGGCCGTTGCGCCCGAATATGGCACAAATTTGTGCGCCAGCTGCTACTCCACGACCACCACTACACACACACCCGTCCCAGTGTGTCCTCAAGGGCAACTGGCTGATGGCGATGAACTCATGGCCTGGATGAGCAAATGACGAAGGGGCGAGCCGGCCGTCTTGCTCCATGGTTGTGGTTGTCGAGACTGGTGGATGGCCGGCCGTGGAGATAGAGAGGAGCAACAGAGAAAATGGGAGAGGTTCGCCGCACTCCACGGTGGTGCCCGTCCGAGGAAGAAGACGTTCGTGGTAAAATGCTTCGGCAAGTAACTCAAGATGCTCTGCTCTAGAAGACTGGAATCCACTTCCGGGTGTCGAGTGAATTGCATACGTCCACTCGTGGAGATCATCCCAATTGACGAGCAGTCCACCATCACAAAGGACAATGACTCCATCCAATTGGAGGTGTGCTCTACATCAAGGTCACTATTTCTTTCTTGTTTTATGCTCCAACTAATTAGATCACCCCGTCGGACTAATTAGCTTACTACCAAGCAGATTTTTAAGCCCTACCTGGCGGTCTCGAATTGCTGGTGGTGAGTGGTGGATCCGCGGAGGTTGCTCCGGCCGTGGTGATCGAGCTCTTAGACTGGAAGCAGCGGCGCTCCATCATTGTGTTTGCCAAAACCAAACATTTTTTCCATCGGGGAAATGGCTCTAAAGTGGGAGTTGTATTCTGCGAGGAACTCGCCAGGATCCGGTGTGCTACATCTTACCGTGAGCTCTTCACCTTGTGTTGCTTTCAGCTATGTTTAAGTGTGTATTATGCAAGTTGAAGAGCTCATTTAGCTTCATTGTATTGATCACGCATAGTCCATTCAGTGTCCAAACATATCTATTTCCATCAAGCATAGTGACATTTTTGGTACTTGTGAATAATATTCAGCAAAATGCGGTCTAGATCTTTTTTAGATTATCATGTAAAGTGCAACCTCTGTATGCCATAGTTTTTTAAATCTCATCTTTGGTTGATATTAGGCAGGGACTGATTCTGCATTACTGATTCTCAAACAACCAATTCATCAAAGTGGAGTCATTATGTCAGCTTTGGAAGTTAATGGACTCTTCTAAAGAGGAGAAGAGATAATTCATCAAAGTAATCAGCATTCTCATAACACAAGAAGGAATCATGTCCTCTGGTGTTCTCTGGCAGTTGTCGTCAATAAGGTTTTACCGGTTCACATTTTTCTTTCTTTTTAATACATTTTCGTTGCATAACTTAATCATTTTGTTACATCTTTAATTTATTAGGCATATGGAGGCTGATGTCGAGAGGTTAACTGAACTTAAAACAAGGACGTAGACTGAAATAAATTGTCCGGAGAGAAGGGCATAGTTAGGAGATATATGCAAGAATTCCCACATACAGAGTTGGAAGATATGTGATAGAATGCCCACATTGAACCTGATCTGAGCACAGCCCCTGGTCAAACTAACATGCTGGTCGATTCTGGTATTAGTATTTCATACATTGTTCTCAAGTTCAAATCTTCACCTGTTGTTAGTACAGGATGTTGAACAACAATCACTAGTGCAGAACGGCCCATTGGTCCCGGTTGATAAGGGGCTTTAGTCCCGGTTACCCAACCGGGACGGGGCAATCGGGACTAAAGCCCCAACCTTTAGTCCCGGTTGCCCCACCAATCGGGATAAATGGGGTACACGTGGCGGCGTCAGAGGGCGAGGGGGGTGGAGCATTAGTCCCGGTTCGTAACACGAACCGGGACAAATAACCTTCTGCCGCGGCAGAGATTTGGCCCATTTCTTTGCCGCGGCAGAGAATTCATTTTGGCACATTTTGTTGCCGCGACAGCATTTTCGCCACTTTTTGTGCCGCGGCAGAGAATTCATTTAGGTTGTTTTATTGTTTATTTAGTGTTTTGCACTTATCAATGAAGGAACCGTTATATTACATAAGATCATCATGACAATATGATATTCGATACACGGATCGAGTTCATGCACTACATACAAAAGTTGCTCTTTTTACAATCCCTATTGTCTATACACAGCCGAATAGTATTCCCCTTTTGGGTTTAGGACTTCTACATCCAAGAATCCCGCCAATTCCTCCTGAATTGCTCGTACGCGATCCTTTGGCAGAAGACCGTCCCGTAGACGTTCGATCTGATTTAAAAAAGGAGTCAGCCTATATGAATGAAACTAAACACAATTTAATTGTAATTAAAAACTATAGAAATTGTTTACGTATGTGGAGTTGCTCTAAATTTCTGCCCTTCTTATCGCACGTCTGCCGGATGAACTCGCAAACATAGTATCCACATAGATTGTTACCTGGTCACTGTGTCAGGCACTTTATGAGAACATAGTTCAATCAAAATAATAATCAAGCATGATAATAACTGTATCAAAACTAGAATCAAAGAGATGCGCGGATATAGCTAGTGGTGCTTATATCTAGTGCTTCAAATGTAAGCTCATCTTTCCAAACACCCCTAGCCTTGTTGGTGAACCGTTTCCAAGCGCTTCCCGGCGAAGAAAACGAATAAAAGAAGTTATTAATTACTTGATATCATAAAATTCACGAACGTTGCCGATATATTATCGTAATGATTAGAATTACCGCTGGAGGATCATCTGCATGTCCTTTCACTGCTCAAGGGGTTTATGTTTCGAGTCCATGACTAGTACACGCCCTTTTTCAAGTTGAATGATTAACAGAATATAGTGGAAGCTGCGAATGCATAACTAATCAATTATATACTTAACATCGAGTAAGCGAAATAGAAATTGTACAGAAGACAATAACACTCACTCGAAGTTGTAAGAAAAAACTATTTCCCTTCTGGTTTCTTGAAACCTTAATGCGTGTACTATATTATCCTCTGTATCCTGGGGGCTTGTTTTGAGATTAGCTTGATGAACCCAATATGGGTCAATGAAGCCAATTTTATAGATTTATCCTCTGCTGCATTCGAGAATCTTTATTCTGCATATTACAGTATGATTATATACATGCAATAAACAAGGTGAGATAGCTGGAGACTAAATTAATTACAGAATTAGTACTTACAGACAATAGGCACTGATGATCGATTTTTCCAAGGCGTCTTGATTGAATAATTGAAATAGTTTATCAAATTCAATGGATATCATGTCATCCTTTTATTTCCCATGATGCTTTTTTGTAACCCTCAACACTATCCAGTTAGCCCCGGCATTTGTGGCATGCATGTACCAGTTATGCAATCTTCGCATTTTTGTTGGAAGATTGTTTACCTCCTCAGGTTTGACGAGAGGTTTTCCGTACTGGTATTTGTATGCTACTTCACTCACGGGGAAGTACTCTAACTGGGATAAGTACTGGGCAATACTCATACCTTGAGCAGCGACAGCTTCTCTGTATTGTGCAACTACCTCTCGATCATACTGCTCTTCGGCCCCATATTTGCTCGACCCCACATTGGTTTGGGAAATCACCTTGAGAGGGGCGCAAGACTGTTTTGCTTGTTCTCCGAGCTAGGCAACAGATTTCTCGCTTGCATCAGTACTGCTCTTCGAGGCTTTTTGTGCCGCATGTGACTTGAGAATAGAACGCTCATAGTCTGATGAGAGGTTTGGCTCGGGTTGATGAAGAGTCTTTAGCATTTTCAACACTTTGGCTTTTTCTTCTTTGGTGTTGGGGAACTCTGGGTCTTTCGGTCGCCTCAGCTTAGCGAAAAACGCTATCGTTTCCGCATCAACGATCGCCGCAGTCTCCTCTTCAGTACAGTCATAAGCTCTCTTGGGAGGAACCTTTGGTACTTTTGGAAGAGGATCTTGTTTACGTTTCGGCGATTGCTTACCACGACGCAGAGTAGCGGTACGCTTACGCTTTTTATCCTGAGGCGCCGGCGATGGCTCCCGCGGCGATGGCTGCGCCGGAGATTGGTGAGGCGACGGAGCCGGGTGAGGCGACAAAGACGGCTGCCGCGGTGGCGACGACCTCGCTGGAGACGGGTGAGGCGACGGCGAAGATGGCCTTGGCGTGTGATTTCAATGAACGATACATTCCTTCAGCCATAGAATGGTGACGTTCGTTGCGTCTCCCAGTACAGTCACATCCCCTTCACCTGCAGGGTAGTCAAGATCCAAAACTTCAAAGGTGGGCATGATTTCGTCCACCCCGACAACAGCGTAGCCCTCTGGATCCAGACGACAGTGGTAAGTTGGTGTGGGTCCAATTGGTAAGGCATAGCCGACCACCACCTTCATTGATATGTTCACAACTTTGACATGTAGCTCGCAGTGTGTCATCTCTGTGATATCATCCACTGGGTAGCCAACAGGAGCCATCGTCGGTGCACCATCGTCATCGCCATTGTCATCACCCGGGACCTCGGTGGAAGCCACACTGCTTTTTCGATTATTCGATAGGCCGGTAGCATCGAATGCAGTGTGCTGCTGAGATGGGCCGGTAGTACTTTGCTCTTTAAGTGCGTTAATTTCATCTTGTTGTTGCTTTATTCGTTCTTCAATTATACGCATTCGCTCTTTCTGTCTATCTGCCTCAACTTCCGCCCTGTCCTTTCTCCTCTAATGGCTTCTATCAGGATATTTCTTCCTCTCTTCGAGAAACCCAGTCCTCCATGGTTGGGAGTCTCTTGTGCCTCGTGTTCTTCCATCATGTTCCTTATTTCCAAGGGCGAGTGTGAGCTCATCATTCTCTCTATCGAGAATGAAGTCCCCATCTTTAACAGCCTTTACTGTTTTTCTCATCCTCTCGATTGGCAAGGGGTCTTCTTTATGTCGTATGTTATATATACACATCCCTTACGAGTCCAACGTGCCCCCATGCCCGTAAAACAAATTCCTTGCACGTTCTACCCAATCGACTGTCTCTGGGGTGATCTTTTTAGCACGCAGTTCATTCTCAAGTTTCTCCCACTTAGGAATGCCAGCCCTGTAGCCACCTTGCCCCATAGTATGGTGATACTTCTTGTTAGCAGCATTCATCTTATTCGTTGCAGACCTTTTCTTAGCTTTTTCTGATGTCTTGTAATTTACAAACTCAGCCCAGAATGGTTTTATCTTCTCAAACTGAGTCTTCTTGAAATCCGGAGTCTTCTCTTTCACGACATAGTCAAGGTGCAATCTTTTCTTCCAGTTGGTGAAACACTGGGCCATCTTCTTCATAGCCCACTCCCTGACCTTAGCCTCCATGGCTCTCCCATGTTCTAAGGCGTCCTCAACTGGATCCTCCGCATTTGGATCCAACTCTTGAAGGGTTCGCATCATAGAAAACAAAAAATTTCCTACGATGTGAACTATGTACCAAGATCTATCTATTAGATACAAACAACGGGCGGATGTATATCCGTAGAGAACATATCCTTGAAGACCGACAAAGCTTAACGAGTTCAACTCGTGCTTGATGTAGACGATCTCTTGCCGATCTCAAGATCGAGAGGAAGTCCTAGCGCCGCAAATCAGCAGCGTATCCGTGCTCGCACACACGTTCGAGGCACCGAGCAACCTCCGCCTCCTCGCTCCAGCGATGCAGCGGAAGCACAACTCTTTCTTGCCGAATAGCCACTGGGAACATGTATCTCGCTAGTCCGAGACCATGGGCGATAAATTCTAGAGGGGGGAGAGATCCTTCACGAGGAGGTGTGAGTGAGAAGTGAGAGGAGGGGATCCTTTTATAGGAGGAGGGGGAACCCCAAGGGGGTGGCCGGCGCATGGGGGCTGCCCCCTTGCCCTCCCCTCTTCATGTGGGTGGACACTCCACTCACAAAAATCCATTCATATGCCTCCACTCAAAATCCCACTCAAACTTGCCATTAAATTTCCACCAAATTTAATGCAAACTCTCATTAAATAAAACTCTTTTATTTTATTCAGAATTTTGTCAATTAATTTAATGACAAACATTCACAAATAACCCCTTGCTATAATTATATTTCACATGCATAACCACTTTATGCAATTTCACCCGAAAACCTGTTTCAGTATCTAGTGAAATAAATTCCTGCGCTTGTTTATTCTTTCGGCATGAAACTTTTGTTCCAATTGGATGTCGGTGTCTCATAAGTGTGTCACCCTACGGTCCGTGAATAATGCGGACATGATCGAGACCCCTCTCGGATCAATAATCAGAAGCGGGATCTAGAGACCCATACTGACTCCCACACATTCAACGATGACTTTCTTGTGATCGTCGGAACCTTTTACGCTAGTATCTTAATCCCTTTGTTTCACGATATATTACATGTCCGAGATTGTATCATCGGTATCTCCATACCTAGTTTGTTCTCGTTACTGACATGCACTCTTTTCTCGTTCCCGTGATATAACATTCTAGTGATCAAATCACTTGCTTGCAAGCTAATCAATGTGATATCACCGAGAGGGCCCAGAGTATATCTATCCGTCATCGGGATGAAAAAATTCCTCTCTCGATCCATGAGCCTCAACATAACACTTTATTAGTTCTGAATCCATCTTTATAATCACCCTGTTACGGTGTGACGTTTGATGTTATCAAGAAACTCTTCCGGTGTTAGTGATTGACATGATCTCATGGTCTAAGGATTAGGATCACTTCGTAAGTTGTTATAGCAATATAAACTCAGTGACTTTGATCGTAATGCTATACTTCGGATGAATGTTCATCACACCATTACACTAATGTTGTGATCCCGTTATTAACAACATCCAATGTCCATGATCAGGAAACCTTGATCATCTTGTTAATCAACGAGCTAGTTTATGAGAGAGGCATAACTAGGAACTTTTTGTTTGTTTATTAAACACACATGTATTAATGTTTCCGTATTAATACAATTATAGCATGCAAAATAAACATCTATCATATACTTGGAATACACATAATAAACACTTTATTATTGCCTCTCAGGGCATAATCCCTTCAGTCTCCCACTTGCACTAGAGACAATAATCTAGTTACATAGTGATAAATCTAACACCCATTGAGTTCTGGTGTTGATCATGTTTTGCTCTAGGGAGAGTTTTAGTCAACGGATCTGCTACATTGAGATCCGTATGTACTTTACAAATCTTTATATCTCCATCCTTGACATGCTCGCGGATGGAGTGAAACCGGCGCTTAATATGCTTGGAATGCTTGTGAGACCTTGGCTCTTTGGCATTGGCAATGGCACCATTGTTGTCACAATAGATCACCATTGGGTCCAACGCGTTTGCAACCACTCCTAGTTCGGATATGAACTCCTTCATCCAAACTGCTTCCTGAGCCGCTTCTGAAGCAGCAACATATTCGGCCTCCGTTGTTGATCCCGCTACCACAGGTTGTTTGGAGCTCCTCCAACTAACCGCTCCGCCATTCATGAGAAATACGTATCCGGATTGAAACTTAGAGTCATCCGGATAGGTGTCAAAGCTAGCGTCAACATAACACTTAGCGATGAGCTCTTCTTCACCTCCGTATACAAGAAACATATTCTTAGTTCTTCATAAGTACTTAAGGATATTCTTGACCGCTATCCAGTGTTCCGAACCTGGATCCGATTGGTACCTACTAGTCAAACTAATATTATGTGCCACATCCGGTCTTGTACATAGCATGGCGTACATTATAGAGCCTATGGATGAAGCATAGGGGACTTTGTCCATTATCTCTCTTTCTTCCGCTGAAGCCGGACTTTGAGTCTTACTCAATGTATTGCCTTGCAACATAGGTAAGAACCCCTTCTTACTTCCGTCCATTTTAAACTTCTTTAAAATCTTATCAAGGTATGTACTTTGCGATAGCCCTATTAGGCGTCTAGATCTATCTCTATAGATCTTTATGCCTAATATGTATGATGCTTCACCTAGGTCCTTCATTGAAAATTTGCTGTTTATATAACTTTTAACACTGTTTAAGAGATCTATATCATTTCCGATCAATAATATGTCATCCACATATAATTTCAGAAATGCCACATTGCTCCCACTCACTTTGTTGTAAATACAAGCTTCTCCATAAGTTTGGACAAATCCAAACTCTTTGATCACCTCATCAAAGCGGAGATTCCAACTTCATGATGCTTGCTTCAATCCATAGATGGATCGCTGAAGCTTGCACACCTTGTTAGAATCCTTAGGATCGACAAAAACCTTTGGTTGTATCATATACAACTCTTCTTCAATATTACCATTGAGAAACGCGGTTTTGACATCCATCTTCCATATCTCATAATCGAAATATGCAGCAATTGGTAACATAATCCTAACTGACTTTAGCATCGCTACGGGAGAGAATGTCTCATCGTAGTCAACTCCTTGAATTTGTCGAAACCCCTTTGCGACAAGTCGAGCTTTATAGACGGTCACATTACCATCAGCATCAGTTTTCCTTTTGAAAATCCATTTGTTCTCCACGGCCTTTCGGTCGTGAGGTAATTCCACCAAGTTCCAAACTTGATTTTCATACATGGATTTCATCTCGGATTTCATGGCTTCTAACCATTTGTTGGAATCCGGGATCATCATCGCTTCTTCATACGTCGCAGGGTCATCATTTTCATCAACCATGTAATTCATGACATGATTTCCGTACAGCTCGGGAGATGCACGCGTCCTGCTTGACCTGCGAGGTTCGGTAGTACTCTCTTTCAGAGTTTCATGATCATTATCATTAGTTCCCTCTTCAACAGGTGGAGCCAACTCCGGAACAACTTCCGGCGCTGCGCTACTCGCCATACTTTGAAGAGAAGGTTCAATAACCTCTTCGAGTTCTACCTTCCGACTACTCACACCTTTCGCGAGAAACTCTTTCTCTAGAAAGGATCCATTCTTGGAAACAAAAACCTTGCCTTCGAATCTGTGATAGAAGGAATACCAAATAGTTTCCTTAGGGTAACCTATGAAGACGCATTTTTCTGCTTTGGGTTCGATTTTATCCGGTTGAAGTTTCTTCACATAAACATCGCATCCCCAAACTTTAAGAAATGACAGCTTAGGTTTGTTTCCAAACCACAATTCATACGGTGTCTTTTCAACGGATTTAGATGGTGCCCGATTTAAAGTGAATTCAGCAGTTTCAAGTGCATAACCCCAAAATGACAACGGCAAGTCCGTCAGAGACATCATAGATCGAACCATATCTAATAAAGTATGATTACGACGTTCCGACACACCATTTCGCTGTGGTGTTCCGGCAAGCGTGAGTTGTGAAACAATTCCACACTCTTTCATGTGAGTGCTAAACTCGTAACTTAGATATTCACCTCCACGGTCGGACCGAAGAAATTTGATCTTTCTATTATGATGATTTTCCACTTCATTCTGAAATTCCTTGAACTTTTCAAAGGTTTCAGACTTGTGTTTCATCAAGTAGATATAACCGTATCTACTCAAATCATCCGTGAAAGTAACAAAATAACGATATCCACCTCGCGCCGACACACTCATTGGACCACATACATCGGAATGTATGATTTCCAATAAATCTGTCACCCGTTCCATTGAACCGGAAAACGGCGTTCTAGTCATCTTGCCCATAAGGCATGGCTCACATGTATCAAATGATTCAAAATCAAGTGATTCCAAAAGTCCATCCGAATGGAGCTTCTTCATGCGTTTAACGCCAATATGACCTAGATGGCAGTGCCACATATATGCGGATATATCATCATTAAGTTTAATCCTTTTAGCATCAACATTATGAATATGTGTAACATTATCATCGAGATCTAATAGAAATAAACCATTCATCATCGGTGCATGACCACAAAAGATTTCATTCATATAAATGGAACAACCATTGTTCTCGGATTTAAATGAATAACCACTTCGCATCAAACACGATCCAGATACAATGTTCATGCTCAGTGCAGGCACCAGATGACAATTATTCAAGTTTATAACTAATCCCGACGGCAAATGGAGAGGCAGCGTTCCGACGGCGATCACATCAACGCTTGATCCATTGCCGACACGCATCTTGACCTCACCCCTTGCTAGCGGTCGCTTGTTCCTCGGCCCCTGATTCGAGTTACAAATATTAGCAACTAAACCGGTATCAAATACCCAGGTGCTATTGCGAGCACTAGTCAAGTACACATCAATAACATGTATATCATATATACCTTTGTTTGCCTTGCCAACCTTCTTGTCTGCCAAATACTTGGGGCAGTTGCGCTTCCAGTGGCCAGTCCCCTTACAATAGTAGCACTCGGTATCAGACTTAGGTCCAACTCGGGATTTCTTTTCAGGCACGGCAACCGGCTTGCGCCCTTACTTCCCTTCCGTTTTCCCTTCTTGTCTTTCTTGAAACCAGTGTTCCTATTGATCATCAACACTTGATGTTCCTTTTTGATCTCCACTTCTGTAGTTTTAAGCATTGACAGAAGCTCGGGGAGAGACTTCTTCATGCCTTGCATATTATAGTTCATCACAAAGCTCTTATAGCTAGGTGGCAGAGACTGCAGAACACGATGGATGCCTAAGTCAATGGGAATCGTTATTCCCAAGGACACAAGCTTATCGGCGTAACCCGGCATCTTGAGTACATGCTCACTAACGGAGCTGTGCTCTTCCATCATGCAACTAAAGAACTTTTCTGAAGCGTTGTAGCTCTCTACAGCAGCATTGCCGTTTTCGAAACGCTTTCGAAGTTCCGGCTCTAGCCCATACAATATGCCGCAATGAACTAAGTTGTGGTCCTCCTGACGAGTCTGATAGACATTCTTCTCCTCGTCAGGGGCATCCTCTAAAGGTGGGGGTCCTAGTGGAGCTTCTAGCATGTATTGCTTTTGTGCAGTAGAGAGGAGAATCCTCAAATTCATGGCCCATTCGGTAAAGTTGCTACCGTTCGTTGCAAGTTTCTCTTTCTCCATGAACACATTGAAATTAAAAGCAGGTGGTGCCATCTACAACATAATTTGTAAAGTTTAGAATAAGTGTATGATAGATTGAGTTCAACTAATCCATATTACGAATGAACTCCCACTCAAAAACGACATCCCTCGTGCCTTTTTGGTGATTACATGAACCAAATCCACTATACCAAGTCCGATCATCACGTGAGTCGGTATAGCTTCAAAGGCGAGCATCAAATGGGCATCATGTCTACTATATGACTCATGCTTAACCTTTCGGTCCGTGTTCCGAGGCCATGTCTGTACATGCTAGGCTCGCCACGTTAGAACCTTAGTATTCGCGTGTGTAACTGTTTTACACCCGAAATATGGTCGTGGATCCAAGAACACCCGATCATCACGTGATGTCTTGGAGCGACGAAAACATAATCGGTGCATACTAAAGGAAGAACACATTCTTATCTTGATATTTAAATGAGGGATCATCTTATTATGCTAACAAAGCGCTAAACAAGCAATATAAGATGCTATCAAACATCACATGTTTATTAGTGAAATGATATGGTTCCCGCAGATGATCTCTATCATGTGCATCATGGTATGATCACTATCATACCTATATGTGTAATTCCAAGGTGTATGGAGATTACACGTTATGTATGTTGTAAGAGTATCATCTCATACTTCTACTTACAACACCACCATATCATAACACTAGACCAGCAACAATCTAAACTAGACGCCTCTAATTTATCCATTGCAAGTTTTACGTGGCTTAGGGCTTTCGAGATAGAACCGTTCTTACCTACGAACATGAACCACAACGAGGATAACCAAATTGTTGACAACTCGTTGCAAAATAGATATTGACTATAGTAGGAGAGACAAACACCCGCTAGCCACTTATGCAAACTAGTTGCATGTCAAGCGTGGAAAAGGTCTCATGTGCGAGGACATGTAAAGTTTGTCCGGGCCGCTTCATCCCACTATGCCACCAATATCCAAAATTACAACTAAGGAGCAACAACATGATCATCATCGCCCACATACACATATGTGTACTACCCGTGTAAAGCATCTACGCATAGATCCGTCTCTGATACCACTCAAGGGTTCGCAGCATAGAAAACAAAAAATTTCCTACGATGTGAACTATGTACCAAGATCTATCTATTAGATACAAACAACGGGCGGATTTATATCCGTAGAGAACATACCCTTGAAAACCGACAAAGCTTAACGAGTTCAACTCGTGGTTGACGTAGACGATCTCTTGCCGATCTCAAGATCGAGAGGAAGTCCTAGCGCCGCAAATCAGCAGCGCATCCGTGCTCGCACACACGTTCGAGGCACCGAGCAACCTCCGCCTCCTCGCTCCAGCAATGCAGCGGAAGCACAACTCTTTCTTGCCGAATAGCCACCGGGAACATGTATCTCGCTAGTCCGAGACCATGGGGGATAAATTCTAGAGGGGGAGAGAGATCCTTCACGAGGAGGTGTGAGTGAGAAGTGAGAGGAGGGGCTCCTTTTATAGGAGGAGGGGGGAACCCCAAGGGGGTGGCCGGCGCATGGGGGCTGCCCCCTTGCCCTCCCCTCTTCATGTGGGTGGACACTCCACTCACAAAAATCCATTCATATGCCTCCACTCAAAATCCCACTCAAACTTGCCATTAAATTTCCACCAAATTTAATGCAAACTCTCATTAAATAAAACTCTTTTATTTTATTCAGAATTTTGTCAATTACTTTAATGAAAAACATTCACAAATAACCCCTTGCTATAATTCTATTTCACATGCATAACCACTTTATGCAATTTCACCCGAAAACCTGTTTCGGTATCTAGTGAAATAAATTCCTGCGCTTGTTTATTCTTTCGGCATGAAACTTTTGCTCCAATTGGATGTCGGTGTCTCTTAAGTGTGTCACCCTACGGTTCGTGAATAATGCGGACATGATCGAGACCCCTCTCGGATCAATAATCAGAAGCGGGATCTGGAGACCCATTCTGACTCCCACACATTCAATGATGACTTTCTTGTGATCGTCGGAACCTTTTATGCTAGTATCTTAATCCCTTTGTTTCACGATATATTACATGTCCGAGATTCGATCCATACCTAGTTTGATCTCGTTACTGACATGCACTCTTTTCTCGTTCCCGTGATGTAACATTCTAGTGAACAAATCACTTTCTTGTAAGCTAATCAATGTGATATCACCGAAAGGGCCCAGAGTATATCTATCCGTCATCGGGATGAAAAAATTCCACCCTCGATCCATGAGCCTCAGCATAACACTTTATTAGTTCTGAATCCATCTTTATAATCACCCTATTATGGTGTGACGTTTGATGTTATCAAGAAACTCTTCCGGTGTTAGTGATTGACATGATCTCATGGTCTAAGGATTAGGATCACTTCGTAAGTTGTTATAGCAATATAAACTCAATGACTTTGATCGTAATGCTATACTTCGGATGAATGTTCATCACACCATTACACTAATGTTGTGATCCCGTTATTAACAACATCCAATGTCCATGATCAGGAAACCTTGATCATCTTGTTAATCAACGAGCTAGTTTATGAGAGAGGCATAACTAGGAACTTTTTGTTTGTTTATTAAACACACATGTATTAATGTTTCCATATTAATACAATTATAGCATGCAAAATAAACATCTATCATATACTTGGAATACACATAATAAATACTTTATTATTGCCTCTCAGGGCATATTCCCTTCAGCTCTATCTTCGGTAGTTTGAAATTAACCATGAGCCTCTTCCACAGTAAATCTTTGGCCTTGTTAGGGACAAACAAACATGTTCCCTCTTCTTTAGCATCAGCAGGCCTATTCCAATTTTGAATGGTGATCGGGATTAAGTCCCTAATGATTACTCCGCATTGTGCCACAAATTTGATTGCGACAACTTCGGGAGCCGTCGGTTTGCCGTCTTCAGCGATATCTTTGATCCTGAACCTCTCATGGTCTTCCAACTTTTTGGTTGGGCCTCGTCTGCTCTTTTCAGTAGATTTGTTCGATCCGGAGGGCTAAAAGAAGAAAGATCATCGTTACTATTTCTATATAGATAGCAGATGATTAATTAATGAATTAATTATATTACATCCACCTTGCTAGAGCGGTCGTCTTCTCGATTACACAAGGCATCGCCTTCTCCCTCACGGAAGGCAACACCTTCAACCTCAAACAAGTCATCTATTTCGGCAAAAAGAGGATCACCCTCACCGGAGTTGTTCAGAAACGTCGATACATCTAAATTTTCTTCCCCGCGGATCACACCTTGGATCAACTCTTCCTTTTCTTCGTCTCTGACGTGTGGGTCCATATTTTCTGCATAGGTGGAAAAATTGATAAGTCAAAACGGATAAACCCTAATTCAGAGAAACCCTAATATATACATACACAATAATAAAAATATATACATACACACTATATATACATACACAATATATACATACACACTAAAAGGGAAGGGGCGGCTGGAGCGCGTGGCGATGGACGGAGACGGAGGCGCTGTGGCGGTCGGGGAGGAGGGATAGGCCGAATGCTCAAACAAGGATGATGATATGACAAGTTGAATTGCATTGAAATGAAACCCTAAAACTTGCTCGGCAATTTAAACGGGGTTCCGAGGGTTGAAAACCCTAACTCGGGAAACTCCGGAAACACATGAGAGGGGTTGATTTAGTTCTCTAATTAAACTTGTCATTAAAGGATGCCCTGGCGAGGACACACCGTCTAACCCTAGGTGCAACATCAATTCAACTAGGGTCTATGAAAACTAATATCACGGCTAAGCATCTACAATACGATGGCTATCAAGAAATCTTCGATATTTGATGGTGTTGACCTCGGTCTTTGATCTCGATCTCGTATTCTACCGCGAAGAACCGAACGCCAGAAAGAGAGGGGAACAATCAACACATGGCATCGATGCAATGATCAAGCAAGTATGATGGTATGACAAGTTAAATTGTATTGAAAAGTAACCCTAAAGCATGCTCGACAAATTAAACGGGGTTCCGAGGGGCGCAAACCCTAACTCGGGGAAACTCCGGAATCACCTGTGAGGGGTTACTATGTTCTTCTTATCAAACTTGTCATTTAAGTTACTTAACAATACATGATTATAGCTTAAAGAGGTAGGTTCCATTTTTCTGAACATTTTGGTATATTATACATATTTTTCTGACTTATAAACAATAAATTATTGATTTTGCAATATTAAATCATTTTTTGGAATTAAAAACAAAAAGGCAAATAGTTTTTTACACCGGGGCGACCCCTAGCCAGTGAGACTGACAGAAGGGCCCCAGTGCCAACTCAGCCTCCACGCAAGCAAGCAGGACCCTCCGAAGGTTTGACCGCGCTGACCCCGCCCGCTGATGTCACCAGGACGTCAGCGTGACGTCATTTACCAGGGATCAGCCCCAGATCATCGACGGGGAGGGCGCTGGAGCGCGGGCGGAGCAGCGGGAGCGGCTGCGATGGATGCGGGCTAGCGTACCGAGCCGTTTAGTGGCGGAGCCGCTCCGGATTGGTCGCCGGAAGAGGAAGCACGACGGCGGCCGACGGCGGTGGCTTTAGGTCCTCGACGCGGCAGCGATACAGAGAGGAAGAGGAAGACCAGAGAGGACTGTGAGGTGGAGGGGCTCACCACGGAGGTGGTGGAGGGGTCAACTCGACCAAGCGAGCTCGGACGCGGCCGGAATCGTCGAGAATAGCGGTGGCCGGAGTTCGGGGAGGAGCTCCTGATTGCGGTGGTTACGGGCGCCCTTCGTCGATTTTGTTGGAGGGGAGGCGGTTCCTGGCGAGGCGGAGGCAGAGCAGCGGCGGCGGACGGTAAGGCGTGCAGGGCTGCGGGGCAGCCTGATGGCGTCGCTTCAGTGTCCCTGTGCGTGAGAAGATTGCGAGATGGGGAAGAACAAGAGGAGGGGCACCTAGTTATTAACCAAAGGACCTTTTGTCCCGGTTGGTAGCTCCAACCGGGACTAAAGGGTCATACATCCCGGTTGGAGCCACCAACCGGGACGTATACTCCAATTATTTCAGCAGACCAAGGGGCGCGCGCAGGGGGTCTTTAGTCCCGGTTGGTAGCTCCATCGGGACATATGACCCTGTTTTCAAAATATTTCAGCAATTTTCTCTCTGTTCCCGCCTTATTTTTTATTTTGGGGTTTAAATTTGTAATGTTTTTTAAATGATAATTACTTTGGAACTTAGAAAAACTTTAAACATAAAAAGTGTTTGAATTTGAATAACTAATTCAAAGCCATTTACTGTTTTTAAAAATAATTAACGTAACCATTTAAACTATGAACCATTTAAAATTAAAAATGAATTAACTTATATTTTTTGAATATTAATTTGGAATTTAGAAAAACTTTAAACATAAAAAGTGTTTGAATTTGAATAACTAATTCAAAACCATTTTCTATTTTTAAAAAATAATTAATGTAACCATTTATAATATGAACCATTTAAAATTAAAAATGAATTAACTTATATTTTTTGAATATTAATTTGGAATTTGGAAAAACTTTAAACATAAAAAGTGTTTTAATTTGAATAAATAATTCAAAACCATTTTCTATTTTTAAAAATAATTAATTTAACAATTTGAACTATGAACCATTTAAAATTAAAAATAAATTAACTTATATTTTTTGAATATTAATTTGGAATTTAGAAAAACTTTAAACATAAAAAGTGTCTGGATTTGAATAAATAATTCAAAACCATTTTCTATTTTTAGAAAATAATTAATGTAACCATTTAAACTATGAACCATTTAAAATTAAAAAGTAATTAACTTATATTTTTTAAATATTTATTTGGAATTTAGAAAAACTTTAAACATAAAAAGTGTATGAATTTGAATAACTAATTCAAAACCATTTTCTGTGTTTTAATTTGGATTTGAATTAACTTATATTTTTTATATATTAATGGGCGGGAAAAAAAGGACGGGAAATAAGGGCGGAAAGATAATTTTATTAGGATAGAACTAGAATTAAAGTACATAACACAACTAACACAAAGTTACATAGAAGAACTGGAAATTAAGATACATGGCCAGATTAAGCCACAATCGGCCGAACTTGTTTTGCAATGTTGGAGTGATTCAGTCATGCTCCTTCCTACACCTGTAATACTCGCCACTTTAGTCTTGCATTGGATCTCTGAAGAAACCACATATTGCGAGTCCAAAAATGATTTTTTCAAAAATTCACGGGCGATAGATCATGTACCTGTAGTACAAAACCGGACCCACTTCCTACCGATTCGGCAGACATTTGTGCTTTTTACCCGGGATGGACAAAAAGGTTTGAGATGTCCCGATTGGGAGATAGTCCATGTAAGGTGGTCTAGTATTTTAGGAAAATGGGACGGTAGCATTCTGAAACGGCATTTTGGTGGTTACTTCACAAAACGACCCGTTTTTTGCGCTTGGAAAATGGAAAAGGGCTTTTCCGTGCGACAAAAAGGAAAACTTCCTCCTGCAACATTGTTCTCCATACCAATTTCCACATGCATGCATAATATGGGCACAAAATCACAAACTATGCCGTGATTCAGCACATAACATCGGTCATTTGGACCGAAAGCCATGAAACCTCGAACATGATAGGTCATTTTGTGAAGGTTTTTTCGAGATATGATCAATATACCAAGTACGGTATTTTTCCTTTCAACTATGTCACATAATATGACACCACGCGAAGGATTTTCATTGTTCGGATTTTTTTTGAATTTATTATGCCCGTTTTGAATTTTCTGAATTTCTAACTATGGTCGAACCGGCATGCATGAAGATAGGAGACGAGCATCGTTAGCTCTTGCATTGGATCTCTGAAGAAACCACATATTGCGAGTCTAAAAATAATTTTTTCAAAAAATCACGGGCGATAGATCATGTACCTGTAGTACAAACCGGACACACTTCCTACCGATTCGGCAGACATTTGTCCTTTTTACCTGGGATGGACGAAAAGGTTTGAGATGTCCCGGTTGGGAGATTGTCCATGTAAGGTGGTCTAGTATTTTAGGAAAATGGGACGGTAGCATTCTGAAACGGCATTTTGGTGGTTACTTCACAAAACGACCCGTTTTTTGTGCTCAGAAAATGGAAAAGGGCTTTTTCGTGTGACAAAAAGGAAAACTTCCTCCTGCAACATTGTTCTCCATACCAATGTCCACATGCATGAATAATATGGGCACAACATCACAAACTATGCCGTGATTCAGCACATAACATCGGTCATTTGGACCGAAAGCCATGAAACCTCGAACATGATAGGTCATTTTGTGAAGGTTTTTTCGATACATGATCAATATACCAAGTCTGGTATTTTTCCTTTCAACTATGTCACATAATATGACACCACGCGAAGGATTTTCATTGTTTGGATTTTTTTTGAATTTATTATGCCCATTTTGAATTTTCTGAATTTCTAACTATGTTCAAATCGGCGTGCATGAAGATAGGGGACGAGCATCGTTAGATCTTGCATTGGATCTCTAAAGAAACCTTGCGACTCTAAAAATGATTTTTTCAAAAAATCATGGGCGATAGATCATGTACCTGTAGTACAAACCGGACCCACTTCCTGCCGATTCGGCAGACATTTGTCCTTTTTACCCGGGATGGACGAAAAAGTTTGAGATGTCCCGGTTGGGAGATAGTCCATGTAAGGTGGTCTAGTATTTTAGGAAAATGGGACGGTAGCATTCTGAAACGTCATTTTGGTGGTTACTTCACAAAACGAGCCGTTTTTTGCGCTCGGAAAATGGAAAAGGGCTTTTCCGTGCGATAAAAAGGAAAAGTTCCTCCTGCAACATTGTTCTCCATACCAATGTCCACATGCATGCATAATATGGGCACAACATCACAAACTATGCCGTAATTCAGCACATAACATCGGTCATTTGGACCGAAAGCCATGAAACCTCAAACATGATAGGTCATTTTGTGAAGGTTTTTTCGAGACATGATCAATATACCAAGTCTGGTATTTTTCCTTTAAACTATGTCACATAATATGACACCACACGAAGGATTTTCATTGTTTGGATTTTTTTGAATTTATTATGCCCGTTTTGAATTTTCTGAATTTCTAACTATGGTCGAACCGGCGTGCATGAAGATACGGGACAAGCATCGTTAGATCTTGCATTGGATCTTTGAAGAAACCACATATTGCGAGTCTAAAATGATTTTTTCAAAAAATCACGGGCGATAGATCATGCACCTGTAGTACAAACCAGACCCACTTCCTACCGATTCGGCAGACATTTGTCCTTTTTACCCGGGATGGACGAAAAGGTTTGAGATGTCCCGGTTGGGAGATATTCCATGTAAGGTGGTCTAGTATTTTAGGAAAATGGATCGGTAGCATTCTGAAACGGCATTTTGGTGGTTACTTCACAAAACGACCCGTTTTTTGCGCTCGGAAAATGGAAAAGGGCTTTTCCGTGCGACAAAAAGGAAAACTTCCTCCTGCAACATTGTTCTCCATACCAATGCCCACATGCATGCATAATATGGGCACATCATCACAAACTATGTCGTGATTCAGCACATAACATCGGTCATTTGGACTGAAAGCCATGAAACCTCGAACATGATAGGTCATTTTGTGAAGGTTTTTTCGAGACATGATCAATATACCAAGTCTGGTATTTTTCCTTTCAACTATGTCACATAATATGACACCACACGAAGGATTTTCATTGTTCGGAAAGTTTTTGAATTTATTATGCCCGTTTTGAATTTTCTGAATTTCTAACTATGGTCGAACCGGCGTGCATGAAGATAGGGGACGAGCATCGTTAGATCTTGCATTGGATCTCTGAAGAAACCACATATTGCGAGTCTAAAAATGATTTTTTCAAAAAATCACGGGCGATAGATCATGTACCTGTAGTACAAACCGGACCCACTTCCTACCGATTTGGCAGACATTTGTCCTTTTTACCCGGGATGGACGAAAAGGTTTGAGATGTCCCGGTTGGGAGATAGTCCATGTAAGGTGGTCTAGTATTTTAGGAAAATGGGACGGTAGCATTCTGAAACGGCATTTTGGTGGTTACTTCACAAAACAACCCGTTTTTTGCGCTTGGAAAATGGAAAAGGGCTTTTCCATGCGACAAAAAAGAAAACTTCCTCCTGCAACATTGTTCTCCATACCAATTTCCACATGCATGCATAATATGGGCACAACATCACAAACTATGCCGTGATTCAGCACATAACATTGGTCATTTGGACCGAAAGCCATGAAACCTCGAACATGATAGGTCATTTTGTGAAGGTTTTTTCGAGACATGATCAATATACCAAGTCTGGTATGTTTCCTTTCAACTATGTCCCACAATATGACACCACGCGAAGGATTTTCATTGTTCGGATTTTTTTGAATTTATTATGCCCGTTTTGAATTTTCTGAATTTCTAACTATGGTCGAACCAGCGTGCATGAAGATAGGGGACGAGCATCGTTAGATCTTGCATTGGATCTCTGAAGAAACCACATATTGCGAGTCTAAAAATGATTTTTTGAAAAAATCACGGGCGATAGATCATGTACCTGTAGTACAAACCGGACCCACTTCCTACCGATTCAGCAGACATTTGTCCTTTTTACCCGGGATGGAAGAAAAGATTTGAGATGTCCCGGTTGGGAGATAGTCCAGTAAGGTGGTCTAGTATTTTAGGAAAATGGGACGGTAGCATTCTGAAACGGCATTTTAGTGGTTACTTCACAAAACGACCCGTTTTTTGCGCTCGGAAAATGGAAAAGGGCTTTTCCGTGCGACAAAAAGGAAAACTTCCTCCTCCAACATTTTTCTCCATATCAATGTCCACATGCATGCATAATATGGGCACAGTATCACAAACTATGCCGTGATTCAGCACATAACATCGGTCATTTGGACCGAAAGCCATGAAACCTCGAACATGATAGGTCATTTTGTGAAGGTTTTTTCGAGACATGATCAATATACCAAGTCTGGTATTTTTCCTTTCAACTATGTCACATAATATGACACCACGCGAAGGATTTTCATTGTTAGGATTTTCAATATACTAAAGGTTCATCTTTAGTCCCGATTAGAGGGATTTCGGCAGGCTGGGCCAGGCAGCACTAATGATAGGGGTGAGTGTCGACATTATGTCCTGCGGCGTGTACCTTGTCCCGGATGATGTCACCAACCGGGACTAAAGATGAACCTTTAGTCCCGGTTGGAGACACCAACCGGGACAAAACACGAGTCAGCACTAATAATAGGGGTGAGTGTCGACATTATTTCGTAAGTGTCGACACTATGCCGAGCTGCTTGTACTATAAATAGGCATCTTTGTGAGTCCAGTCCTCCAGCCAGTTTGAGGCATCTCCAAGATGGTTTTCGAGAGCAGGGACACCACTACGGCCAGTTTCAGGGAGATGCCGACAGAGCCCAGTCCTCCGGCATCTCCGAGAAACTAGTCATAGAGGAACTCCCTAATATGTGAAATTAGTTAGCTCCCAGGTATATTGATCTATTTAGAGAAGTTACAAGCTGCAAGATGGTTTTCGAGAGCAGGGACACCACTATGACCAGTTTCAGGGAGATGCCGCCAGATCCCAGTCCTCCGGCATCTCCAAGAAACTGGTCATAGAGGCACTCCCTAATATGTGACCGCGCGCGTTTGGAGATCAGATCTTAATGGTAAGTACGAATCGGGAAAACTTCTTCATAGTCCCGGTCCAGCCACAAAACGGGACTAACACTCAAGACATTTATTAATATTAAAAACTGAGACTACAAAACCGGCACTAAAGGCCCCCCTATATATAGTCCCGGTCAAGCCACAAACCGAAAGATATCCTTCGGTGAAGCCACAAACCGCGAAAGACATGAACTAGAGTTACATAATATGAGCATGAACTTCTTGGCATATGTCCTTCCTTATGATCGCTTCAGACGTAACCATGGAGCATCTTCTTTACTTAACGGAATGCTTGGGTCAGTTTTCACTGTGAAGGGCGGAATTTCATCAAACTTATTATAATCTTGTGACATGTCTGTCTTGTCCTCGATTCCCACGATGTTTCTTTTCCCTGAAAGAACTATGTGATGCTTTGGCTCATCATATGATGTATTCGTTTGCATATTTTTCTTTTTTTCGGTATGGAGGACATGTCCTTCACATAGAAAACTTGAGATACATCATTGGCTAGGACGAATGGTTCATCTCTATAACCAATATTGTTGAGATCCACTGTTGTCATTCCGTACAACTGTTCTATCTTTACCCCTTCCCCATTCAGGTTGACCCATTTGCAGGGAAACAAAGGGACCTTAAAAGAGACTCCATAGTCTAGTTCCCATATCTCCTCTATGTAACCATAGTATGTGTCCTTTTGTCCATTCTCGTCTATTGCATCAAAGCGGACACCACTATTTTGGTTGGTGCTCTTTTTATCTTGGGCGATCGTGTAGAATGTATTCCCATTTATTTCGTACCCTTGGAAATTCAATACATTAGAAGATGGTGACGCGGCCAACAAGTATAGCTGATCTCCAACAGTGGTGTCATTCAAGAGATGTGTCCGCATCCAACCACCGAAAGACTTCATGTGTTCATCTGTAATCAGTGATTCAGGCTTCCCCGAGTTTTTGGAGCGTAGAATATTCTTGTGTTCCTCGATATACGGAGCTGCCAAGGTGGAATTATGTAGAACTGTGTAGTGTGATTTAGTGAAAGAATCCCCGTCCCTACATATCATTGCTTTCTTTCCCAGCGTGCCTTTACCACTTAGTCTTCCCTCATGCCGCGAGTCAGAAACACCAATCGGCTTAAGGTCAGGAATAAAGTCAACACAAAATTCAATGACCTCCTCTGTTCCATATCCCTTGGAGATGCTTCCTTCTGGTCTAGCATGGTTATGAACATATTTCTTTAAGACTCCCATGAACCTCTCAAAGGGGAACATATTGTGCAGAAATACCAAACCGAGAATGGCAATCTCTTCCACTAGGTGAACCAGGAGATGCGTCATAATATTGAAGAAGGATGGTGGGAACACCAATTCAAAACTAACAAGACATTGTACCACATCCTTCTGTAACCTTGGCAGAATATATGGATTGATTACCTTCTGAGATATTGCATTGAGGAATGCACACAGCTTCACAATGGGTACTCGAACATTTTTCAGTAGAAGCCCCCTCAATGCAATCGAAAGCAATTGCGTCATAATCACGTGACAGTCATGAGACTTCAGGTTTTGGAACTTTTTCTCTGCCATATTTATTATCCCCTTTATATTAGATGAGAAGCCCGACGGCACCTTGATACTTTAAAGGACTTCAAAAAAGATTTCCTTCTCTGCTTTGGTAAGAGCATAGCTGGCACGACTTAAGTGACGCCCTTTATTTGTCTTGTTCTATGTATGCATGTTCTTTGGGTCTTTCATAATTTGTTGGTCCTCCCGTGCTTCTGGTGTATCTTTTGTCTTCCCGTACATGCCTAGGAATCCTAGCAGGTTCACGCAAAGATTCTTCGTCACGTGCATCACGTCGATTGAAGAGCGGACACACAGGCAACTCCCAAAATATAGATTTCTTCTTCCACATGGGTGCGTGTCCTGTAGCGACGTCGTTCGGAACTGATTGACCGCCGGGACCCTTTCCAAAGATTAATTCTATGTCCTTGACCATACCAAATACATCATCACCAGCAGGGAGTTCAGGCTTCTTCCAGTGATCTGCCTCATCTTTGAAATGCTTGCCTTTCTTTCTTACGGGATGATTGGTCGGAAGAAATCGTCGATTCGCCAGGTACACAACCTTCTTGCACTTATGCAAATATGTACCTTCAGTATTATCTAAACAGTGTGTGCATGCCTTATATCCCTTGTTTGTCTGTCCTGAAAGGTTACTAAGAGCAGGCCAATCATTGATGGTTACGAATAACAACCCTCATAGATCAAATGGCTCCTGTTTGTTCTCATCCCATGCACGTACACCTGGTTTGCCCCACAACTGTAAGAGTTCTTCAACTAATGGCCTAAGGTACACATCAATGTTGTTGCCCGGTTGCTTCGGGCCTTGGATGAGCACTGGCATCATAATGAACTTACGCTTCATGCACAACCAAGGAGGCAGGTTGTAGATACATAGAGTCACGGGCCAGGTGTTGTGACTGCAGCTCTGCTCCCCAAAAGGATTCATGCCATCCGTACTTAGACCAAACCATAAGTTCCTTGCGTCACCTGAAAAGTCTGGGAAGTCTCTCTCGATTTTTCTCCACTGTGACCCATCAGCAGGGTGTCTCAACTCCCCGTCTTTCTTACAGTCTTCTTTTTGCCATCGCAAAAACCTGGCATGCTCTTTGTTTCTGAACATGCGTTTCAACCTTGGTATTATAGGAGCATACCACATAACCTTAGAAGGAACCCTCTTCAGGAGGGGATCTCCCTCAACATCACCAGGGTCATCTTGTTTGATTTTATACCGCAATGCATTGCATACCGGGCATTTATCTAAATTCTCATACTCCTTACCGCGGTAGAGGATGCAATCATTAATGCATGCATGTATCTTTTGCACATCTAATCCTAGAGGACAAAGAGTATTTTTTTGCTTCGTAGGTACTCTCGGGAAGTTCGTTATGTTTTGGAAACTTCGGCTTCATTATTTTCAGCATCTTTTCAAATGAGGAGTCAGTTAGACCACACTCTGCCTTCCATCGCAAAAATTCCAGTGTGGTACCGAGCTTTGTGCTGCCATCTTTACAATTTGGGTACAACAATTTCTTGTGATCTTCTAACATGCCCTCTAACTTCAACTTCTCATTTTCTGTTTCATAGTCTTGCTTTGCATCAGAAATGACCCTACCAAGTTCATCAGCCGGCTCATCTGATGCCCGTTCTTCACCTCCTTCCTCTCCATTGTCTTCCATTGCAGTATCACTGTATTCAGGAAACATATGATGATAGTCGTTATCATCATCTTCTTCTTCACCATCTTCCATCATAACCCCTCTTTCCCCGTGCTTGGTCCAGCAATAATAGTTGGGCATGAAACCTTTCATAATCAGGTGGCCGCGAATGATTTTCGAGGAAGAGTACTCCTTGTTGTTCCGACATTGAACACATGGACAACGTATAAAACCATTCTCTTTGTTTGACGTAGCCACATCGATAAATTTATCCACGCCTTTCATATACCCGGCTACGCGCCGGTCACCGTACATCCATTCCCGGCCGTTCATCTGCATCATATAAGTAAGTTTATCAAAAAACAGGACATCATAAATAGTGAAATGACCAATTCACATCGACACATGCATTATATCAATGACAGAGAAAAGATAAGATTGCTAACCTCGATCGAGGAAAATAAAGAGTAGAAAGCTCAAGTGCGTCTCGGACACCTTCTATATTTTTGTTCTATGAGAAATTGAACGGGATTATTCACTCAAACATTTCATCAAACACCTTGAATGCATGCATAGGGGAAAAAACTAGCACGCCCCTCACACCTTCCACCAAGAGAAAAAACAGAGTGGAGGCAGAGGGCTGGGGCGTTGCGTTTATAGAGTGCGGGAGCATACGTCCCGGTTTGTAACACAAACCGGGACTAAAGGTTGGGCGTCAGCGTCCCGGTTTGTGTTACAAACCGGGACGTATGCCTCCTTACCAACCGGGACGCATGTCTCCGGGCCCCGTGCCCGCTCGAACCGGGACGCGTGCCAGCATTAGTCCTGGTTGGTGGCGCAACCGGGACTAATGCTCAGAGGGAGCGCGAACGGTTGGCATGCTTTCTACTAGTGAATGTTTTCCATTGGAGATTATTTCTGCAACCACACGTGTACGTGCTCTCTTCCTCTCATATTACTCTATGATGTCTAGCTCATTTGAGCAAAGTAATTTGGTGTGAACGAGTATTTATTAGATGAATTGGTGATGACGAAGCTAATATTGTAAATATCTTTTCTTGGTACATTAATATTTCGGAATTGAGTATGGGCATATTTGGAGTACTCATCATGAATCATTTTTATGTTCTTTTTTATAGGTTATGTGTCCCTATCTTTCAATTTATTTTTGATGGCCGCGCATGTGGAGCTCTTGTGCGCACGCTTACTCATGAACATGAGTTGTCATAGTATGCATGTTAAATATTCTGCGCTGCAAGATGCCCCTTATTTCCTAATTTTTAAATCCTTACACTTTATGCATGGACATTTGTTGATTTGTCTCTGATATTGGTTAAATATTCAGCGGACTACAAGATGTTTATATTTCACTTAAGAATTTCTTTCTTCATGCATGGACTATTAGCTAAGTGTTTGCAAGAGTCGTCTGCCAAGAGAGCAGATTCTAGATCAAAGGTAGTTAATCTATTATTATCTTCCTTTGTGTTTACTTCAAAGTACTAATAGTTATTTGTTCAGTTATGTATCTGAATCTGGTATTCACATCTTTGACTATGGAACGCAATTGCATTTACTTATTTCCATATATCGCAAAATAGTGGGAGCTTAATTGCAGTGTTCAATGATGATACCACGTCTCTGAACTTCGGCTTCATGTATTTTAGTTATGTCATTTCTAATTTACACGGATGTCCTAGGAAACTTATCCACATCCGTGAAACTCTTAATGCTCTTCAACTCTGTTTTTATGTTTAGCACCTCGTATGTGCATCCATGTTGTGGATATCTTTGAGCACTGCGTGACAAAGATAACAAATCTACTTATGACACAGCTTAGAGTAGACGCATGTATTTAGATGCATTTTTTAGTGTGTAGATACATGTGAGTAATATCAGAGAAACTTCTGTAAATTGATCCAAAATCAAGATCACTGGCAAGAGATGGTCAAGGGTACAAAAAGAAAAGATGAAAAATATAATCATGAAACACGCTGGAGCGAGCCTACTTGACTTGAGGGGTAGTGTTTATACAATTTTTTCTTAGCACAATTTTTTGTTTAGAGATAAAATATAGCATATCTATATAGACATTTCACTATAGCAACTGCCCATTGAACGTGATATTAACTATCATTTGTCATAATTACAAATATATCAAATCATGTTCTACGGTATGAGTGTTTTGCATTTAAATAATCTTTGTGAGGATAAACAAGTACACCTTATGAGCATTCAGATTTATCTGTCTCATCAAATCATGTGAAATCCCTATGTTGGTTCCTTGGTTTTACGCCATTTGTAGATTTTGTCATAATAAGCTAATACAGGAACTCATTATTCACAATTTTTTTGTGCACACTATCATAGCTGCATTAGTTTTAATGCCTCTACAACTATGGTGAAAGTTAGTGTATTCTTAGAAGGTTCATGCACCAGGGCAACATATTGTTCTTCTTGCGAGTTGGAAGTGGAAAGAAAGCGTAAAATATTCTAATACTAGGTTATATATTCTACTACTAGGCAAGTAGTGTGTTTCTTTAGACCATCTTGTCAAAATTTCTGTACTGGTGTATTTATATGCGGCATTTAAATGGTTGTTGTCAGGGTGTCCATAGAATTAAAGTTGTTCTAGCGAAGGTTTGTTTTGCAAACTTTACTGAGCAGACCATTCTGACAACCCTATTTGTTTCAGCAATAGACCATGGATTTTTTTACCACCAATGCTTGGATGTCTATATGTACATGATTAGTGACCTGCAAAACATGTTTGTGTATGCGCATTGTCTACTCGTTCAATCAAAGGATATTACAATCCATTATATTGAAGAACTGGTATCCAATTTATGCTTGTAAATCATAGTTATTGTAATGGTAGTAAGTATAGATTACTTATTTTGGATGACTTCGTGTTCACCTCAAACATAAAGCTACACATGATCATATTTTTTTTTCAAAATTTTCAACTTTTTGAAAAATGTTTTTTTATACCGGGTGCATCTGCACCCGGCTATAAAAAGGGGGTGTAAGGAGGGGTTTCCGTATATTATCTTCTTAGCATCAAGAATAGATAATGTATTTTTAGTTTATACTTACTACTTCATGAAGTTACTTAATAATTAGTATTCCCGTAAGAACCCGCCCTTGTTAAAAATTATCCAATCTCTGACCTTAGCTGAAAGGAACTGTCTACAAGTAGCATTTGCTTCTATAATTTGTGTTCTGACTAGAAATGGGAAAATCATGACCAATTTTTCAGAGCCTATCGGAATGGAAAAGGGAGCAACATGTAAGGAAAACACATTTATAGTTTGAATCAGGTGATACTGGCCGAGCCAACAACACAAACGAGCCCATCTTGGATAACACAGTCAAATTCTTGACGGTTCAGGTAGGCCGTAGGCGCCAACACCGGAGTCGAGATGGACGAACTGGCCGAGGGCATAAACGTGAAGGGTCACCTTGCAGAGGAAGCTCCATGATAAGAGGAAGAACCTGCCCTTGTACAAGCTCAAAAACGATATTCTCAAGACCATCAAGGAGTACCAGGTGTTGATCATAGTATCTACACGAACAATTTTTCAGCAAATATGGCCTACACCACGGTATCTACACGAACCTTAAAATATGTCGACTGTTATATATGAAAGTTAAAAACAAGGGAACAATGTCTTTCAGCAAAGTTTATAAATTATATTGGGAAGTTAATAATTGATTAATTGTACCTTCTAGATGGAAACAATTTTTCAAGTATATGCTTGTTTAGCTTAATGTTAATTGTTGGCATTTGGATTAGGTGTTTAGTATAATTTTGAAACAAAATAAAATAATCTACATTAGTGCATTGTACCTGCAACATATGCTATTAGCTCCCTCTCCTAATCGATAAAGATATTGCTAAATGTTCTCTTTTCATGCCTTCATCCTCTTACTTCTACTCCGTATATTAAATAGCAGTGATTGAAAGCTCACTAGAGTTTAGCGATACAAATATACGAAGACACATAATGCAAAATATTTATGTTCCCGTTGCAACCGCATGGACACTTACCTAGTATAGGTAAAATAACTAGTGCACCTTGGTGCCCAGACACCAAGCGTGATACGCATAATTTTTTTTTAAACTACACATATCTAGATATCAGATACCTAAGTATCACATATCTAGATATTACATACTTAACATATACTCATGTACGTATATATATATTACATACCTAGATAATATATATATATATATATATATATATATATATATATAGGTAGGGTGTATAGCCTAGATATCACATATATATCATGTTAAATTTTATACCTAGATATCACATACCTAGATAGTACACACCTAATATATATACCTTAAGTATTACAAACCTAATGTATACGTATCCTGCATACGTGAATATATATCTAACTTGCATACGTACGCTTTAGGTATGTGATACCTTATGTATATGTAACTAGGATACATATAACTTAGATATATACATGTTAGGTATATAAAATTTACGTACGTACACCATCAGGTATGGAAGAATTTGAGTGAAATACACTTATGATGTCCCATATGGGCATATATATATATTATGAGACTTGGCCTCCACTTCTACTCATAGCAATACGAAGTTAAGAGACATAGGTGAGCGGGTGACGAGTGCGATGGGTTGACTAAGAGGCACCTAATGTCGGTGACGTGTGTATAAGCTTGTTGGAATGGGAGGCATCGAGAATTGAAGCGTGAGATTCTCATAGAAATGATGCCCATTTTTATGGTGTGCAACGGAGATGGACTGATTCCTTGTTTTTCCTTTTTCATGATCTTCTTCGTTGGATCACATCGTCCTTGCGTCCTTGATTTTTCTGACAAGAGTCTTCCGTGGCAATGGTAAGACCATGCCAGAACCGTCCATCGACATTGATCCTGCGGCAAAAAAAGACGACCGCACCTACACCTACATGCAAAATTTAACGTGAGGACGAACTGCATCGAGGCCCACTCGAGCGCCGCCTCCCGCTGCATTTTGATCTTACAAATCCTTAAATCTCTGGATCTCCGACGACTTATCGTGAAGCAGATACGGGACGATGGCGATAATAGTCGACGCCCCCTTCACTTCACTCTCCGGCGAGTCAAGGACTCGGAAGTGGCCATTAGGGTGAGCGCCGACGGTGTCTGAGATAGTAACTTGCTAAAAAGGCAAAAGATACACACTCGTTTTGGATGACTTCATTCTTTATTAGTATAAGAGCCATGTATTATCCTCCTCATTCATGGAAACGGTACATAGCCCGTGCAGAATTCTGATGCCAAAGCTTTACATTGCTCCATAAATATCTGTACACGCGAGATGAGATAATTAACCGAACAATTGGTTGGTGAAGAATATAAGTCATAGTCCATACACCCTATGCACGTGTATACAATATATAGCAGACTTGGCCTCGACTTCTACTCAGAGCAAGACAAAGCCATCCTACAAAAATTTTAGACTTGGCCTAGTTGAGCGGGTGAGGACTGTGATAACTAAGAGGCGTCTAATGTTGGTGATGTGTCTAAAAGTCTGTTGGAATGAGATGCATCGAGAATTAAAGCACCCGTGTAAAATGGAGATGATGCTCATGTTTAGCATGTTTGCCAAAGATGGATCGGTTCCTAGTTTATCCATCTTCATGATCCTCTTCGACGGATCACATTGTCCATGGCATCACGATTGTTCTTACAATACTGAAGTTGCATAAAACAATTTAGATGGGGAATGTAATATAAGTGTCTAGGTGCAAATGTCATCTTACATGTGAGGTCTTAACAGAACCACGGTCAGGAGACAAATGGTTTGGTTAAATGGCCGGCCATGCCACATAACATGTTCTACGTTATCCATTACTTCATGATTTGTTGGACTCTACGTACCAGCGCGTGACATAGTACAAGATCAAACTTGTCTCTTCAATTGCTTCTACGAGTCGTGTAAAGCAGGGCTAGCCATGAATGGCTCTGAAACGAAGTAGTACCATGTACCGAGATCAGCGACCTTAGAGGAGAGTTTTTTCAGAATCAGGGATAAACATGAACCGTGCAAAATGTCAATATGATATGACTGTGTCAATTTGGAGGATGGGCTCTATGGAGCCTTTTTAAATCGACTTTTGAAGTTTCTAAAAAGTGTGAAATAAAATCTTAGATGTAGATTCTAATGACTTACCTCTGTTTAAAAAAATCAAACAAAACTTTTCGTATTATGGGCTGTATAAAAATGACAAATTTCTGGATCTGAGATTGTCAATTGTGTAAAATTCGAAAACTTTGAGATTTGTTTGCGTTTTTCATTTTTGTGGAGGACGGGATACAAAACATTTTGTGTTGATATTCTGCAAGATCATGGAATATGTCGTTGTCAATATCTAGGATTTTTAGCAATGTTTTGAAGCTTCAAAGATATCAATTTCAACAAAAATACAAAAAGGCCTCCATGGAGCCTGTCCTCCAAAGCGATTTTTTGAATCTGATATACAAAACTGCTGGTGTATACCTTATATTCTAGATCTTTATTTTTCTCAGTATTGTTAGCTACTAAATGACTTGACAACAAAAGTTCTGGAGAGAAAATGCTCAAGCTACGATGATTTACCATTAATATCTATTTTTGTACAATATTGTCCAAGAAAAACAAGTTTAGGAGCTAATGTTTTGTCGCAGACTCCACTAAATATAGATTTTAGGTCAGCCTTAATTAATGGGCACTGGTAGAAAAGGGCCCATGCGTCCCGGTTGGTAAGGGCCATTAGTCCCAGTTGCCCAACCGGGACGGGGCAATCGGGACTAAAGCTTTAACCATTAGTCCCGGTTGCCCCACCAACCGGGACAAATGGGGCACACGTGGCGGCACAGAGCGCGAGGGGGGTGGAGCATTAGTCCCGGTTCGTAACACGAACCGGGACTAATAACCTGCTGCCGCGGCAGAGATTTGGCCCATTTCTCTACCGCGGCAGAGAATTCATTTTGGCACATTTTGTTGCCGCGGCAGCATTTTCGCCACTTTTTGTGCCGCGGCAGAGAATTCATTTAGGTTGTTTTATTGTTTATTTAGTGTTTTGCACTTATCAACGAAGGAACCTTATATTACACAAGATCATCATGACAACATTACATTCAATACACGGATCGAGTTCATGCACTACATACAAAAGTTGCTATTCGATGCTACCGGCCAATTTCTTGAAAGTTGTTATTTTTACAATTCCTATTGTCTATACACAGCCGAGTAGTATTCCCCTTGTGTGTTTAGGACTTCTGCATCCAAGAATCCCGCCAATTCCTCCTGAATTGCTCGTATGCGATCCTTTGGCAGAAGACCGTCCCGTAGACGTTCGATCTGATTTAAAAAAGGAGCCAGCCTATATGAATATGAAACTAAACACAATTTGATTGTAATAAAAAACTATAGAAATTGTTTACGTACGTGGAGTTGCTCTAAATTTCTGCCCTTCTCATCGCACGTCTGCCGGATGAACTCGCATACATAGTATCCACATAGATTGTTACCTGGTCCCTGCGTCAGACACTTTACGAGAACAGAGTTCAATCAAAATAATAATCAAGCATGATAATAACTGTATCAAAACTAGAATCAAAGAGATGCGCGGATATAGCTAGTGGTGCTTACATCTAGTGGTTGAAATGTAAGCTCCTCTTTCCAAACACCCTTAGCCTTCTTGGTGAACCGTTTTCAAGCGCTGCCCGGCGTAGAAAACGAATAAAATAAGTTATTAAGTACTTGATATCATAAAATTCACGAACGTTGCCGATATAGTGTCGTAATGATTAGAATTACCGCTGGAGAAGTATCTGCATGTCCTTCCACGTCTCAAGTGGTTTATGTTTCGAGTCCATGACTAGTACACGCCCTTTGTCAAGTTGAATGATTAACAGAATATAGTGGTACCTGCGAATGCAGAACTAATCAATTATATACTTAACATCGAGTAAGCGAAATAGAAAGTGTATACAAGACAATAACACTCACTGGAAGTTGTAAGGAAATAGTATTTCCCTTTTGGTTTCTTGAAACCTTAACGCGAGTACTATATTATCCTCCGTATCCTGGGGGCTTATTTTGAGATTAGCTTCATGAACCCAATATGGGTCAATGAAGCCAATGTCATAGATTTGTCCTCTGCTGCATTCGAAAATCTTCATTCTGCATATTACAGTATGATTATATACATGCAATAAACAAAATAATATAGCTGGAGACTAAATTAATTACAGAATTAGTACTTACAGACAATAGGCACTCATGATCGATTTGTCCAAGGCGTCTTGATTGAATAATTGAAATAGTTCATCAAATTCAACGGATATCATGTCATCCTTATCTTTCCCATGATGCTTTTTTGTAACCCTCAGCACTATCCAGTTAGCCCCGGCCCTTGTGGGATGCATGTACCAGTTATGCAATCTTCGCATTTTTGTTGGAAGATTGTTTACCTCCTCAGGTTTGACGAGAGGTTTTCCGTACTGGTATTGGTATGCTACTTCACTCACGGGGAAGAACTCTAACTGGGATAAGTACTGGGCAATACTCATACCTTGAGCAGCGACAGCTTCTCCGTATTGTGCAACTACCTCTGGATCATACTGCTCTTCGGCCCCATATTTGCTCGACCCCACATTGGTTTGAGAAATCACCTTGAGAGGGGCGCAAGTCTGTTTTGCTTGTTCTCCGAGCTGGGCAACAGATTTCCCGCTTGCATCAGTACTGCTCTTCGAGGCTTTTTGTGCCGCATGTGACTTGAGAATAGAACGCTCATAGTCTGATGACAGCTTTGGCTCGGGTTGATGAAGATTCTTTAGCATTTTCAACACTTTGTATTTTTCTTCTTTGGTGCTGGGGAACTCTGGCTCTTTCGGCCGCCTCAGCTTAGCGAAAAACGCTGTCGTTTCCGCATCAACGATCGCCGCAGTCTCCTCTTCAGTACAGTCATAAGCTCTCTTGGGAGGAACCGTTGGTACTTTTGGAAGAGGCTCTTGTTTACGTTTCGGCGATCGCTTATGACGCACAGTAGCGGTACGCTTACGCTTTTTATCCTGAGGCGCCGGCGATGGCTCCCGCGGCGATGGCTGCATCGGAGATTGGTGAGGCGACGGAGCCGGGTGAGGCGACGAAGACGACTGCCGCGGCGGCGACGACCTCGCTGGAGACGGGTGAGGCGGCGGCGAAGATGGCCTTGGCGTGTGATTTCGAAGCACGATACAATCCTTAGGCCATAGAATGGTGACGTTTTTTGCGTCACCCAGCATAGTCACATCCCCTTCACCAGTAGGGTAGTGAAGATCCAAAACCTCAAAGGTGGGCATGATTTCATCCACGCCGACAATAGCGTAGCCCTCTGGAACCGGACGACAGTGGTAAATTGGTGTGGGTCCAATTGGTAAGGCATAGCCGACCGCCACCTTCATTGATATGTTCACAACTTTGACATGTAGCTCGCAGTGTGTCATCTCTGTGATATCATCCACTGGGTAGCCAACAGGAGCCATCGTCGGTGCATCATCGGCATCGCCATTGTCATCACCCGGGACCTCGGTGGAAGCCACACTGCTTTTTCGATTATTCGATAGGCCGGTAGCATCGAATGCAGTGTGCTGCTGAGATGGGGCGCCGGTAGTACTTTGCTCTTTAAGTGTGTTAATTTCATCTTGTTGTTGCTTTAATCGTTCTTCAATTAAACGCATTCGCTCTTTCTGACTTTCTGCTTCAACTGCCGCCCTGTCCTTTCTCCTCTGACGGCTTCTATCAGGATATTTCTTCCTCTCTTCGGGAAACCCAGTCCTCCATGATTGGGAGCCTCTTGTGCCTCGTGTTCGTCCATCATGTTCCTTATTTCCAAGGGCGAGTGTGAACTCATCATTCTCTCTATCGGGAATGAAGTCCCCATCTTTAACAGCCTTTACTGCTTTTCTGATCCTCTCGATTGGCAAGGGGTCTTCTTTATGTCGTATGTTATATATACACCTCCCTTCCGAGTCCAACGTGCCCCCATGCCCGTAAAACCAATTCCTTGCACGTTCTACCCAATCGTCTGTCTCTGGGGTGATATTTTTATCACGCAGTTCCTGCTCAAGTTTCTCCCACTTAGGAATGCCAACCCTGTAGCCACCTTGCCCCATAGTATGGTGATACTTCTTCTTAGCAGCATTCAGCTTATTCGTTTCAGACATTTTCTTAGCTTTTTCTGATTTCTTGTATTCCACAAACTCATCCCAGAATGGTTTTATCTTCTCAAACTGAATATTCTTGAAATCGGGAGTCTTCTTTTTCACGACATAGTCAAGGTGCAATATTTTCTTCCAGTTGGTGAAACACTGGGCCATCTTCCCTGACCTTAGCCTCCATGGCTCTCCCATGTTGTAAGGCGTCCTCAACTGGATCCTCCGCATTTGGATCCAGCTCTATCTTCGGTAGTTTAAAATTAACCATGATCCTCTTCCACAGTAAATCTTTGGCGTGGTTAGGGACAAATAAACATGTTCCCTCTTCATCCGCATTAGCAGGCCTATTCCAATTTCTAATGGTGATCAGGATTAAGTCCCTAACGATTACTCCGCATTGTGCCACAAATTTGGTTGCGACAACTTCGGGAGTTGTCGGTCTGCCGTCTTCAGCGACATCTTCGATCCTGAACCTCTCATGGTCTTGCAACTTTTTGGTTGGGCCTCGTCTGCTCTTTTCAGTAGATTCCTTCGATCCAGAGGGCTAAAAGAAGAAAGATCGTCATTACTATTTCTATATAGATAGCAGATGATTAATTAATGAATTGATTTATATTACATGCACCTCGCCGGAGCGGTCGTCTTCTCGATTACACAAGGCATCGCCTTCTCCCTCGCGGAAGGCAACACCTTCAATCTCAAACAAGTTGTCTACTCCGGTAAAAAGAGGATCACCCTCACCGGAGTTGTTCAGAAACGTTGATACGTCTAAATTATCTTCCCAACGGATCACACCTTGGATCAACTCTTCCTTTTCTTCGTCTCTGACGTGTGGGTCCATATTTTCTGCATAGGTGGAAAAACGAATAAGTCAAAGCGGCTAAAGGAGAAAGTTAAGGAGAAACCCTAATATATACATACACAATAATAAAAATGAAGAGAAACCCTAAACCTAGCTACAAAAAGGAAACCGTGTAGTAGATTGGTAACTCTAGCTAAAATCAACTAAAATCAATATTCCAGAGTTCCGAGGGGTGTAACCTAGTTCGGAGAAACCTCGGATGCATATGAGAGGGGAACATGAGTATAAGGCTACAAAAGGGAAACTATCCAGCAGATAGGTAACACTAGATACTAACAAAATACCATATTGGAATCGATTTAAGAGGGTTCAGAATGCCCTGGCGAAGGCACATCGTCGAACCCACATGCACCTAAGGGGTATTAATGATTCCTTATCTAACCACAGTGACTGACAATGTTAATCGGGTCTGGGGCTACCCACATTGACTGACCAGTAGGGCCGAACACCAATAATACCAAACTAATTAATAAACCTAATAATACCTAACTAATAATAAACCTAATAATCAAAACACTGAAAAGAAAGGGAAACAATCAACACATGGCATCGATGCAATGCTCAAGCAAGTATGATGATATGACAAGTTAATTTGCATTGGAATGTAACCCTAAGACATGCTCGATGATTTAATCGGGGTTCCGACGGGTGAAAACCCTAACTCGGGGAAACTCCGGAACATATGAGAGGGGTGCATTTGTTCTTCTAATTATACTTGTCATTTAAATTGTTGAACAATGCATGATTATAGGTTAAATAGATAGGTTTCATTTTTCTGAACAATTTGATATATTATTTGTATTTTTATGACTTATAAATAAAAAGATATTGAATTTACAAGTTTATATCAATTTCTGGAATTATTAAATCATTTAAAATTGAATTACTGTGTCAATATGACATCAGCAAAGGGTTGGGTTTTTTTTACCAAGACAGAACCTAGCCACTGTCACTGAGTGCTGGGCCCTAGGCCACATCAGCAAGCCACCGTGGGCCACGTCAGCGGGCCCGTGGGCCACGTCAGCGTGACGCCGCGGCTCGCCAGCGCCGCCCGCACCTACTGATCGCCAGCGCCGCCCGCGCCGCCGCGCCTACTCGCCAGCGCCGCCCGCGCCTGCTCAAAATTGGCGGCGCCGCCCTCTGTTGGTTGCCGGAGAAGGTGGTACAACGACGGCCGACGGCGGCGAACGCGGAATCTAACGGCGCATGCATGAACTACAGTGAGAGGGGAAGGAAGGAGGCATCCAGAAGGTTCGCTTGCTCACCCTGAGTGCGTGAGGTTGGTCGGAGAGAGCGCGGGAGGTCGAGGTTGAGCGAATCGACGCCGGTGACCACGGTCGGGGTCGAGGAAGACGGAGTCGTGGGCTACGACTGGTGCGTGCACGGACGGAGGCGGCGGTGCTGGCGGATGGAACGCGTGGGCTCGGGCAGCCTGCCGGCGTCGGGGGCGGCGAGCTCCGGCAGCCTGCCGGCGTCGGGGGCGGTTGTGCGCGCGTCGGTGAAGCAGAGAAGTGATGGGGAAGGGAAGAAGAAGAGGAAGGGCTAAAGGGTTATAACCAAAGGACCTTTAGTCCCGGTTGGTGGCTCCAACCGGGACTAAAGGGTTATACGTCCCGGTTGGAGCCACCAACCGGGACCTATACTCCAATATTTTCAGCAGACCAAGGGTTGGCGCGCAGGGGGTCTTTAGTCCCGGTTGGTGGCTCCAACCGGGACATATTCCCCTGTTTTCAAAAAATTTCAGGTATTTTCTCTCTGTTCCCGCCTTATTTTTTATTTTGGGGTTTAAATTTGTATTGTTTTTTAAATGATAATTAATTTGGAATTTAGAAAAACATTAAACATAAAAAGTGTTTGGATTTGAATAAATAATTCAAAACCATTTTCTGTTTTAAAAAATAATTAATGTAACCATTTAAAATATGAACCATTTACAATTAAAAATGAATTAACTTATTTTTTTTAATATCAATTTGGAATTTAGAAAAACTTTAAACATAAGAAGTGTATGGATTTGAATAAATAATTCAAAAACATATTCTATTATTAAAAAATAATTAATGTAACCTTTTAAAATGAATTACCTTATATTTTTGAATATTAATTTGGAATTTAGAAAAATTTTAAACATAAAAAGTGTTTGGATTTAAATAAATAATTCAAAAACATTTTCTGTTTTAAAAAATAATTAATGTAACCATTTAAAAATATGAACCATTTACAATTAAAAATGAATTAACTTATATTTTTTTAATATCAATTTGGAATTTAGAAAAACTTTAAACATAAGAAGTGTATGGATTTGAATAAATAATTCAAAAACATATTCTATTTTTAAAAAATAATTAATGTAACCTTTTAAAATGAATTAACTTATATTTTTGAATATTAATTTTGAATTTAGAAAAAAATTAAACATAAAAAGTGTTTGGATTTAAATAAATAATTCAAAAACATTTTCTGTTTTAAAAAAATAATTAATGTAACCATTTAAAATATGAACCATTTACAATTAAAAATGAATTAACTTATATTTTTTTAATATCAATTTGGAATTTAGAAAAACTTTAAACATAAGAAGTGTTTGGATTTAAATAAATAATTCAAAAAACACCACGCGAAGGATTTTCATTGTTCGGATTTTTTTTGAATTTATTATGCCCGTTTTGAATTATCTGAATTTCTAACTATGGTCGAACCGGTGTGCATGAAGATAGGGGACGAGCATCGTTAGAACTTGCATTGGATCTCTGAAAAAACCACATATTGCGAGTCTAAAAATGATTTTTTCAAAAAATCACGGGCGATAGATCATGTACCTGTAGTACAAACCGGACCCACTTCCTACCGATTCGGCAGACATTTGTCCTTTTTACCCGGGATGGACGAAAAGGTTTGAGATGTATCGGTTGGGAGATAGTCCATGTAAGGTGGTCTAGTATTTTAGAAAAATAGGACGGTAGCATTCTGAAACGGCATTTTGGTGGTTACTTCACAAAACGACCCGTTTTTTGCGCTCGGAAAATGGAAAAGGGCTTTTCCGTGCGACAAAAAGGAAAACTTCCTCCTGCAACATTGTTCTCCATACCAATGTCCACACACATGCATAATATGGGCACAACATCACAAACTATGCCGTGATTCAGCACATAACATCGGTCATTTGGACCGAAAACCATGAAACCTCGAACAATATAGGTCATTTTGTGAAGGTTTTTTCGAAACATGATCAATATACCAAGTCTTGTATTTTTCCTTTCAACTATGTAACATAATATGACACCACGTGAAGGATTTTCATTGTTCGGATTTTTTTTGAATTTATTATGCCCGTTTTGAATTATCTGAATTTCTAACTATGGTCGAACCAGTGTGCATGAAGATAGGGGACGGGCATCGTTAGAACTTGCATTGGATCTCTGAAGAAACCACATATTGCGAGTCTAAAAATGATTTTTTCAAAAAATCACGGGCGATAGATCATGTACCTGTAGTACAAACCGGACCCACTTCCTTCCGATTCGGCAGACATTTGTCCTTTTTACCCGGGATGGACGAAAAGGTTTGAGATGTACCGGTTGGGAGATAGTCCATGTAAGGTGGTCTAGTATTTTAGGAAAATAGGACGGTAGCATTCTGAAACGGCATTTTGGTGGTTACTTCACAAAACGACCCGTTTTTTACGCTCGGAAAATGGAAAAGGGCTTTTCCGTGCGACAAAAAGGAAAACTTCCTCCTGCAACATTGTTCTCCATACCAATGTCCACACACATGCATAATATGGGCACAACATCACAAACTATGCCGTGATTCAGCACATAACATCGGTCATTTGGACCGAAAGCCATGAAACCTCGAACAATATAGGTCATTTTGTGAAGGTTTTTTCGAAACATGATCAATATACCAAGTCTGGTATTTTTCCTTTCAACTATGTAACATAATATGACACCACGCGAAGGATTTTCATTGTTCGGATTTTTTTTGAATTTATTATGCCCGTTTTGAATTATCTGAATTTCTAACTATGGTCGAACCGGTGTGCATGAAGATAGGGGACGGGCATCGTTAGAACTTGCATTGGCTCTCTGAAGAAACCACATATTGCGAGTCTAAAAATGATTTTTCAAAAAATCACGGGCGATAGATCATGTACCTGTAGTACAAACCGGACCCACTTCCTGCCGATTCGGCAGACATTTGTCCTTTTTACCCGGGATGGACGAAAAGGTTTGAGATGTACCGGTTGGGAGATAGTCCATGTAAGGTGGTCTAGTATTTTAGGAAAATAGGACGGTAGCATTCTGAAACGGCATTTTGGTGGTTACTTCACAAAACGACCCTTTTTTGCGCTCGAAAAATGGAAAAGGGCTTTTCCGTGCGAAGGTTACTTCACAAAATGACCCATCATTTGGACCGAAAGCCATGAAACCTCGAACATGATAGGTCATTTTGTGAAGGTTTTTTCGAAACATGATCATTGTTCGGCACACATTTAGTCCCGGATGTAGTCACAAACCGGGACTAAAAATATTTTCCGCCATTTCCCACCTCTTCCCGCCAAGTTTTCCCGCCCTTTCCTTTCTACTAGAGCTTTTAGTCCCGGATGTAGTCACTAACCGGGACTAAAGATATTTCCCGCCATTTCCCAAAGCTTCACGCGAAGTTTTCCCGCCCTTTCCCTCTATATTTAGGGTGATCGTGTCATGGCTATCCACACATCCACACCTTCCTCTCTTAGAACAATGGACAACGCCTACTGGGCCATTCTGACCCTCGAGGAGACCGAGGCGCTGTGCGCCTCCAACTACCCTTGTCCACCGGGGTACCGGCCGCCCGCCGGCTGGATGCTGAGCGCTGGAGGGGTTCCTGTCCCTCCTGTCCCTCAAGGTTCCGCACGCCAGGTGGTCATCACAAACCACTTCTACCACGAGCTCACGCCGGAGCAGCGGATGGATCCCAAGTGGGATCCCGACAACTATGACACCTGGAATGCCTTCATCGCTAATAGGCGGGAAAGGGAGCTCGCCAGGTACGAGGGTGATGGCCCGCCACCGGTTAACCACAACGAAGTCGGCCGTCGTCTGTGGTGGGCGAACTGTACTATCATCGAAGTGATGCGCTACATCGCCGGGGGAGACCATCCTCGCCTACGGTGCCCACGAGTCCACCCGCCACAGGCCCCACACTGTCCCGGCGGTAGCGGCATCGTCTTCCAGGAGACCCCTCTCCCACCCGCCGTGAATCCGAGGCTGGAATGGCCCCTGGTATATGCCATGGATGGGCTGAGGATCCCCGGAGTGGCAGGTGACGATGACGATGATGATGACGACGACGATGAAGACCCTGAAGCTGCGTACTATAAGACTAGGCATGATTATGACTAAAGGGGGCGGATTTAGGCCTGAGTGTTAGCTAGTCCCGGTTTGTCCCGGTTTTTAATATTAATAAATGTCTTAAGTGTTACCTAATAAATAGAGGGAAATGCCTATATAAAGAGAGGATTCATATTTAGTCCCGGTTGGAGAAACCAACCGCGACTGAAGGGATTGCGGCAGAGTGGGCCAGACAACACTAATAATAGGGGTGAGTGTCGACATTATGTCGTGCGGCTTGTACCTTGTCCCGGATGGTGTCACCAACCGGAACTAAAGATGAACCTTTAGTCCCGGTTGGAGACACCAACCGGGACTAAACATGAGTCAGCACTAATAATAGGGATGAGTGTCGACATTATGTCGTGAGTGTCGACATTATGCCGAGCTGCTTGTACTATAAATATGCATCCTTGTGAGTCCAGTCCTCCAGCCAGTTTGAGGCATCTCCAAGATGGTTTTAGAGAGCAGGGACACCACTACGGCCAGTTTCAGGGAGATGCCGACGGAGCCCAGTCCTCCGGCATCTCCGAGAAATTGGTCATAGAGGCACTCCCTAATATGTGAAATTAGTTAGCTCCGAGGCGTATTGATCTAGTTAGTGAAGTTACAAGCTGCAAGATGGTTTTCGAGAGAAGGGACACCACTGCGGCCAGTTTCAGGTAGATGCCGACGGAGCCCAGTCCTCCGGCATCTCCGAGAAACTGGTCATAGAGGCACTCCCTAATATGTGAAATTAGTTAGCTCCGAGGCGTATTGATCTAGTTAGTGAAGTTACAAGCTACAAGATGGTTTTCGAGAGCAGGGACACCACTACGACCAGTTTCAGGGAGATGCCGACGGAGCCCAGTCCTCCGGCATCTCCAAGAAACTGGTCATAGAGGCACTCCCGGTCCAGCCACAAAACGGGACTAACACTCAAGACATTTATTAATATTAAAAACTGAGACTACAAAACCGGGACTAAAGGCCACAAACCGCGAAAGATATCCTTCGGTCAAGCCACAAACCGCGAAAGACATGAACTAGAGTTACATAATATGAGCATGAACTTCTTGGCATATGTCATTCCTTATGACCGCTTCAGACGTAACCATGGAGCATCTTCTTTACTTAACGGAATGCTTGGGTCAGTTTTCACTGTGAAGGGCAGAATTTCATCAAACTTATTATAATCTTCTGACATGTCTGTCTTGTCCTCGATTCCCACGATGTTTCTTTTCCCTGAAAGAACTATGTGGCGCTTTGGCTCATCATATGATGTATTCGTTTGCATATTTTTTCTTTTTTTGGTCTGGAGGACATGTCCTTCACATAGAAAACCTGAGACACATCATTGGCTAGGACGAATGGTTCATCTCTATAACCAAGATTGTTGAGATCCACTGTTGTCATTCCGTACAACTGGTCTATCTTTACCCCTTCCCCATTCAGGTTGACCCATTTGCAGCGAACCAAAGGGACCTTAAAAGAGACTCCATAGTCTAGTTCCCATATCTCCTCTATGTAACCATAATATGTGTCCTTTTGTCCATTCTCGTCTATTGCATCAAAGCGGACACCACTATTTTGGTTGGTGCTCTTTTTATCTTGGGCGATCGTGTAGAATGTATTCCCATTTATTTCGTACCCTTGGAAATTTAATACAGTAGAAGATGGTGACGCGGCCAACAAGTATAGCTGATCTCCAACAGTGGTGTCATTCAAGAGATGTGTCCGCATCCAACCACCGAAAGACTTCATGTGTTCATCTGTAATCCATGATTCAGGCTTCCCCGGGTTTTTGGAGCGTACAATATTCTTGTGTTCCTCGATATACGGAGCTGCCAAGGTGGAATTATGTAGAACTGTGTAGTGTGCTTTAGTGAAAGAATCCCCGTCCCTACATATCATTGCTTTCTTTCCCAGCGTGCCTTTTCCACTTAGTCTTCCCTCATGCCGCGAGTCAGAAACACCAATCGACTTAAGGTCAGGAATAAAGTCAACACAAAACTCAATGACCTCCTCTGTTCCATATCCCTTGGAGATGCTTCCTTCTGGTCTAGCACGGTTATGAACATATTTCTTTAAGACTCCCATGAACCTCTCAAAGGGGAACATATTGTGCAGAAATACCGGACCGAGAATGGCAATCTCTTCCACTAGATGAACCAGGAGATGCGTCATAATATTGAAGAAGGATGGTGGGAACACCAATTCAAAACTAACAAGACATTGTACCACATCCTTCTGTAACCTTGGCAGAATATCTGGATTGATTACCTTCTGAGATATTGCATTGAGGAATGCACACAGCTTCACAATGGGTACTCGAACATTTTCCGGTAGAAGCCCCCTCAATGCAATCGGAAGCAACTGCGTCATAATCACGTGACAGTCATGAGACTTCAGGTTTTGGAACTTTTTCTCTGCCATATTTATTATCCCCTTTATATTAGATGAGAAGCCCGACGGCACCTTGATACTGTAAAGGACTTCAAAAAAGATTTCCTTCTCTGCTTTGGTAAGAGCATAGCTGGCACGACTTAAGTGACGCCCTTTATCCGTCTTGTTATCTGTATGCATGTTCTTTGGGTCTTTCATAATTTGTTGGTCCTCCCGTGCTTCAGGTGTATCTTTTGTCTTCCCATACACGCCTAGGAATCCTAGCAGGTTCACGCAGAGATTCTTCGTCACGTGCATCACGTCGATTGAAGAGCGGACACGCAGGACTTTCCAATATGGCAGCTCCCAAAATATAGATTTCTTCTTCCACATGGGTGCGTGTCCTGTAGCGACGTCGTTCGGAACTGATTGACCGCCGGGACCCTTTCCAAAGATTACTTCTATGTCCTTGACCATACCAAATACATCATCACCAGCAGGGAGTTCAGGCTTCTTCCGGTGATCTGCCTCACCTTTGAAATGCTTGCCTTTCTTTCTTACGGGATGATTGGTCGGAAGAAATCGTCGATTCGCCAGGTACACAACCTTCTTGCATTTATGCAAATATGTACCTTCGGTCTTATCTAAACAGTGGGTGCATGCCTTATATCCTTTGTTTGTCTGTCCTGAAAGGTTACTAAGAGCAGGCCAATCATTGATGGTTACGAATAACAACCCTCGTAGATTAAATGGCTCTTGTTTGTTCTCATCCCACGCACGTACACCTGGTTTGCCCCACAACTGTAAGAGTTCTTCAACTAATGGCCTAAGGTACACATCAATGTCATTGCCCGGTTGCTTCGGGCCTTGGATGAGCACTGGCATCATAATGAACTTACGCTTCATGCACAACCAAGGAGGCAGGTTGTAGATACATAGAGTCACGGGCCAGGTGCTGTGACTGCAGCTCTGCTCCCCAAAAGGATTCATGCCATCCGTACTTAGACCAAACCATAAGTTCCTTGCGTCACCTGCAAAGTCTGGGAAGTCTCTCTCGATTTTTCTCCACTGTGACCCATCAGCAGGGTGTCTCAACTTCCCGTCTTTCTTACGGTCTTCTTTGTGCCATCGCAACAACCTGGCATGCTCTTTGTTTCTGAACATGCGTTTCAACCTTGGTATTATAGGAGCACACCACATAACCTTAGCAGGAACCCTCTTCCAGAGGGGCTCTCCCTCAACATCACCAGGGTCATCTTGTCTGATCTTATACCGCAACGCGTTGCATACCAGGCATTTATCTAAATTCTCATACTCCTTACCGCGGTAGAGGATGCAGTCATTAATGCATGCATGTATCTTTTGCACATCTAATCCCAGAGGACAGAGAGTCTTCTTTGCATCGTAGGTACTCTCGGGAAGTTCGTTATGTTTTGGAAACTTCGGCTTCATTATTTTCAGCATCTTTTCAAATGAGGAGTCAGTTAGACCACACTCTGCCTTCCATCGCAACAATTCCAGTGTGGTACCGAGCTTTGTGCTGCCATCTTCACAATTTGGGTACAACAATTTCTTGTGATCTTCTAACATGCCCTCTAACTTCAACTTCTCATTTTCTGTTTCACAGTCTCTCTTTGCATCAGAAATGACCCTACCAAGTTCATCAGCCGGCTCATCTGATGCCCGTTCTTCACCTTTTTCCTCTCCATTGTCTTCCATTGCAGTATCACTGTATTCAGGAAACATATGATGATAGTTGTTATCATCATCTTCTTCTTCACCATCTTCCATCATAACCCCTCTTTCCCCGTGCTTGGTCCAGCAATTATAGTTGGGCATGAAACCTTTCATAATCAGGTGGCCGCGAATGATTTTCGAGGAAGAGTACTCCTTGTTGTTCCGACATTGAACACATGGACAACGTATAAATCCATTCTCTTTGTTTGCCGTAGCCACATCGATAAATTTATCCACGCCTTTGATATACCCGGCTACCCGCCGGTCACCGTACATCCATTCCCGACTGTTCATCTGCATCATATAAGTAAGTTTATTAAAAAAAAGGACATCATAAATAGTGAAATAACCAATTCACACCGACACATGAATTGTATCAATGACCTAGAAAAGATAAGATTGCTAACCTCGATCGAGGGAAATAAAGAGGAGAAAGCTCAAGTGCGTCTCGGACACCTTCTATATTTTTGTTCTATGAGAAATTCAACGGGATTTTTCACTCAAACATTTCAACAAACACCTTCAATGCATGCATGAGAAAAAACTAGCACACCCCCTCACACCTTACACCATTCAAAAAAACAGAGTGGAGGCAGAGGTGGCTGGGGCGTTGCATTTATAGAGGGCAGGGGTCTTTAGTCCCGGTTGGAGCCAGCAACCGGGACTAAAGGTGTGTGCCACGCCACGTGGCTGTGGCCAAACCTTTAGTCCCGGTTGGTGGCTCCAACCGGGACGTATTCCCCCTTACCAACCGGGACGCATGCCCCCTGGCCCCGTGCCCGCTCCAACCGGGACGCGTGCCAGCATTAGTCCCGGTTGGTGGCGCAACCGGGACTAATGCTCCGAGGGGTCGCGAACGGATGGCCTTTTTTCCTCTAGTGGGGCAACGAATGTTGTAGATTGCTTCATTTAGTTCATCGTTTGATGGATGTTCGGCCTCTGATCAACAAGATATTTTTGTTTGGAACGTAACAACTTCAGTTGTTTTCATGGTCAAATCATTGTACTTGGATTATATGAATGACCATACCTGGTTTCTCCCAAATACATTTGAAAAAAAATGAAAGTTCCACTTAAAATTAAGATTTTCATTTGGTTCTTACATCGTCGGGGTCATCATCACTAAAGATAACTTGGCCAAAAGAAATTGGTGTGGTAGTAAAAATGTTGCTTTTGTGATAAATATGAAAAACCCAATATTTGTTCATTGATTCCCCCTTGGCAAAAATTGTTTGGGGGAATTGTGCATATGGCCTTTAATATTTTACCCCCAAGCAACATAACTAATCTTTTCAGGAATTTGCTAAACAACCGAATTATATATTTAAGGCTACAAAATCATCTTCCTTTATGCAAGTTATCCCGCTAGTCACTGACTGGATCCGTATATGGTCCTACCTAGAATCAATGCAGAAGCGGGAGGCTTTGGATACTAGGTGCTACAACTTCAAATGGCAGCATGGGATTTATATAGTCAGTGTAACTGGTGTTTTGATCTTAGGATACATGCTTATTCAAAGACACTCCATGTTGTCCCTTATCTTAGGATAGTCAGTGTAACTGGCATATCGACCTTGTGTGACTCATGATGTATCTTTGTAAAAAATGAACTTTAATAAAGAAATAAAATTTTGCATATATTAATCAATGATGCATAGGCCAGGCGTACATCCTATTCCCAAAAGAAAAAGAAGAAACAAGGATTTACAAGACGGCGATTTACAAGAGTAAGTTCCTACCCAAGGTTGTTAGTTTCTCTTTCTGGTTTCATGCATGAGTGAAGTTTTCTTGCATGATACATAAGAAAGATTATATATAGGTTTTGTTTTGGGGTTGGAGAAGTTCAAAGCAAAGCTATAGGAGCTACTTTGTTCTGGTACTGCTTGTTGATAGCCAGGATTCCCAACATTGTTAATGCATGCCCAATTATGTATACTTCAATTACTCTCGTGTAGGGACACCTGTGCTAAAAGTCCAGCTCGAAATAAATTAAGCCTTTTAGCAAGTTTTACACGGTTGTATTGAACTAAAATAAGAGCCTGCTGATGGCCAGAGAGTGCCCAGATGCTTTTTGGTAGCATGCGGAGGAAAAGCCATAAATAAACGCAACACAGGAAAGAAATATATTTTTCCTTTGCACATTTTTTTGTACATACAACAGTCGAGTAGCAATTTAAGTGCAAAACTTAAGGACGAAAGATCCCCATCTGATCATTCTAGTTCTCTGTTGATCCATCTCTTCAAGCCTCTGAGTCTGACCACAGCTGAACCGGAAGCAGACGTGGTTGCCAGACGGCCAGCTGCTGGCCTACTCGCGCAATATTTTTGAGGGTTTTAGCCGGGATGGATGGCCACTATTATATGGACTATGGAGGGTACGGCACAACATGACCGCTAGACATGCACTTAATTTTCACATCAGATATTTATGAAATGCTGCCATGCATGGTTGGTGAAGCCCTGAAGTCTATTGGCATATATATCAAACTTAGCCTCATCTTCTACTCAAATTTTATGTCGCATCGTCTAAAAGCTAGCTTTAGCCAAGAGAATGAGTGCGCGCGATGAGGAAATTGCGTGACACCTAATGTCGGTCATGTGTCTTTGAGAATGGGATGCACCAAGAATTTGAGGAGCAGTTAAAGAAGGAGGCACAATGTTTCTTTAGCATAGGGATAAGCTACGTCACGGGAACCTACACTCCATGCAGACAAACACTAGTGAAAACGAGGCTTTTCGTTGATCCTGGAAAAGGGCTTTAACACCGGTTCTTCTATGAACCGGTGTTAAAGGGGGGACCGTACCAGCATGGCCCGTGCGGCAAAAAGGAGCCCCCCCTTTAACACCGGTTCGTTCCACGAACCGGTGTTAAAGGACCCTGCAATAGTGGCCCGCGCAGCCCCCCCCCTTTAACACCGGTTCATGGCTTGAACCGGTGTTAAAGGGGGGGGCTATATAAGACACCGCAGCGCACACCCCACTCTTCCATTTTTTCACTATATCATTTTGGAGCCTAGCAAGAGGGTGTGAAGAGTGCTAGTTTGTGTTTTTTTCATATGCACAAGAGGTGTTCGGTGAAATGCCCGAGAGCTCAAAATAAGTTTTCTCGTTGCTCTTTCCTTCTCGGTCGAGGTCGGCAACTATCCTTTCATGTGTCATTGATGTACTATATATATATAAATGGTCATCTCCCTATTAATTTTTGATATATACTACATATTAATGCAGATGAACCGGCAATGGATGTACGGTGACCGCCGCACTTCCGAGTAACATTACGGGCCTCCAAAATTTCATCGTTGTGGCTAATGCAAACCGTGGTCACAATGGTTTTATGTGTTGTCCGTGTGTTCACTGTCAGAACAAGAAAGACTACTCAAATATCAGAACCATTCACGCCCACCTGCTTCGATCCGGTTTCATGCCCAGCTATAATTGTTGGACCAAGCACGGAGAAAAGGGCGTTGTGATGGAAGACAACGAAGAAGAAGAGGATGATGACAACTATCATAATATGTATCCTGAATATGATGATACTGCAACGGGGGTAGATAATGAAGATCAAGAGGCAGCAGATGGGCCCGCTGATGACGATCTTGGTCGGGCCATTACTGATGCAAAGGAAGAATGTGAAACTGAAAAGGAGAAGGAGAAGCTGGAGAAGATGTTAAAGGATCACAAAAAATTGTTGTATCCAACTTGCGAAGATGGCCACAAAAATCTAGGTACCACACTGGATTTGCTGCAATGGAAGGCAGAGAACGGTGTGACTGACAGCGCATTTTCAAAGTTGTTGGTAAATATGAAGAATCTTCTTCCAAGAAATAATGAGTTGCCCGACAGTACATACCAAGCAAAGAAGGTTGTCTGCCCTCTAGGATTAGACGTGCAGAAGATACATGCCTGCATTAATGACTGCATCCTCTACTGCGGTGAGAAGTACGAGAATTTGGATGCATGCCCGGTATGCACTGCATTGTGGTATAAGATCAGACGAGACGATCCTGGCGATGTTGAGGGCGAGGCCCCTAGGAAGAAGGTTCCCGCCAAGGTTATGTGGTATGCTCCTATAATACCACGGTTAAAACGTCTCTTCAGAAATAAAGAGCATGCCAAGTTGTTGCGATGTCACGTGGAAGACTGTAAGAAAGACGAGATGTTGAGACACCCCGCTGATGGGTCACAGTGGAGAAAAGTCGAGCGAGAGTACCTGGACTTCGCACGTGACGCAAGGAACTTTAGGTTTGGTCTAAGTACAGACGACATGAATCCTTTTGGTGAGCAGAGTTGCAGTCACAGCACCTGGCCTGTGACTCTATGTATCTATAATCTTCCTCCTTGGTTGTGTATGAAGAGGAAGTTCATTATGATGCCAGTGCTCATCCAAGGGCCGAGGCAACCCGGCAACGACATTGATGTGTACCTAAGGCCATTAGTTGAAGAACTTTTACAGTTGTGGGCCAAACCAGGTGTACGTATGTGGGATGACCACAAAGGGGAGCCATTTGACCTACGAGCATTGCTTTTCGTAACCATCAATGATTGGTCTGCTCTTAATAACATTTCAGGGCAGACAAACAAAGGATACAATGCATGCACACACTGTTTAGATGAGACTGAAAGTGTATATTTGGATAAATGTAAGAAGGTTGTGTACCTAGGGTATCACCGATTTCTTCCAAACGTGCATCCAGTAAGAAAGAAAGGCAAGCATTTCAAACGTCTGGCAGAACCCCGGAGGAAGCCTGTCCTCCGTACCGGTGAGGAGGTATTTGGTATGGTCAAGGACCTAGAAGTAATCTTTGGAAAAGGTCGTGGTAGTCTATCTGTTCCGAATGACGATGCCGGACACGCTCCCATGTGGAAGAAGCAATCTATATTTTGGGACCTACCCTATTGGAAAGTCTGAGAGGTCCGCTCTTCAATCGACGTGATGCACGTGACGAAGAATGTTTGCGTGAACCTGCTAGGCTTTCTAGGAGTGTATGGGAAGACAAAAGATACACCGGAAGCACGGCAGGACCAGCAACGTCTGAAAGCCCCTGAAGAGCCTATGCATCCTGAGAACGAGAAGGCTAAACGATGCCACTTAACTCCTGCCAGCTACGCTCTTACCAAAGCAGAGAAGGAAATTTTTTTTTAATGTCTGAGCAGTATCAAGGTCCCGTCTGGCTTCTCGTCGAATATAAAGGGAATAATAAATATGGCAGAGAAAAAATTCCAAAACCTGAAGTCTCATGACTGCCACGTGATTATGACACAATTGCTTCCGATTGCATTGAGGGGGCTTCTACCTGAAAATGTTCGAGTACCCATTGTGAAGCTATGTGCATTCCCCAATACAATATCTCAGACGGTAATCGATCCAGAAAGCCTACCAGGGTTACAAAGAGATGTGGCCCAATGTCTTGTCAGTTTTGAGTAGGTGTTCCCACCATCCTTCTTCAATATTATTACGCATCTCCTGGTTCACCTAGTAGAAGAGATTGCCATTCTCGGTCCTGTATTTCTACACAATATGTTCCCCTTTGAGAGGTACATGGGAGTCTTAAAGAAATATGTTCATAATCGTGCTAGGCCAGAAGGAAGCATCTCCAAGGGCTATGTAACAGAGGAGGTCATTGAGTTCTGTGTTGATTTTATTCCTGACCTTAAGGCGATTGGTGTTCCAGAATCACGACATGAGGGGAGACTGCGTGGAAAAGACACCCTAGGATGTAAAGCAATGATATGTAGGGACGGACATTCTCTCAATCAAGCACACTACACGGTTTGACAAAGATCTATCTTGGTTGCCCAGTATATCAATGAACACAAGAATTTAATACGCCTCAAACACCCGGGCAGTCTGATGAATGGATTATAAGTGAACACATGGCGAGTTTTGGCGGCTGGCTGCAAAGACTTCTCACGAATAACACCACTGTTGGGGATCAACTGTACTTGTTGGCCAGGACACCATCTTGGACTGTATGTACTTTCCAAGGGTACGAGATAAATGGGAATACATTTTACACGATAGGCCAAGATAAAAAGAGCACAACCAAAATAGTGGTGTCCGCTTCGATGCAGCAGAAGACAATGGGCAGAAGACCATGTATTATGGGTTCATAGAGGAGATATGGGAACTTGACTATGGACCTAATTTTAAGGTCCCCTTGTTTCGATGCAAATGGGTCAAGCTAACAGGAGGAGGGGTTGAGGTAGACAAGAAGTACGGAATGACAACGGTGGATCTCAACAATCTTATGAAGGTAGACAAGAACTTAGACGAACCATTCGTCCTAGCCAATGATGTGGCTCAGGTTTTCTATGTGAAGGACATGTCCTCCAGACCAAAAAAAAAGAAAAAAATATGCAAACGAATACATCATATGATGAGCCAAAGAGTCACATAGTTCTTTCAGGGAAAAGAAACATCATGGGAATCAAGGACAAGACAGACATGTCAGAAGATTATAATAAGTTTGATGAAATTCCGCCCTTCACAGTGAAAACTGACCCAAGCATTCCGTTAAGTAAAGAAGATGCTCCATGGTTACGTCTGAAGCGATCATAAGGAAGGACATATGCCAAGAAGTTCATGCTCATATTATGTAACTCTAGTTCATGTTTTTAATATTAATAAATGTCTTGAGTGTTAGTCTTGTTTTGTGGATGGACCGGGACTATGAGAAGAAGTTGTCCCGATTCGTACTTATCATTAAGATCTGATCTCCAAACGCGCGCGGTCACATATTAGGGAGTGCCTTTATGACCAGTTTCTTGGAGATGCCGGAGGACTGGGCTCCGTCGGCATCTCCCTGAAACTGGCCGTAGTGGTGTCCCTGCTCTCGAAAACCATCTTGCAGCTTGTAACTTATCTAACTAGATCAATACACCTGGGATCTAACTAATTTCACATATTAGGAAGTGCCTCTATGACCAGTTTCTCGGAGATGCCGGAGGACTGGGCTCCATCGGCATCTCCCTGAAACTGGCCATAGTGGTGTCCCTGCTCTCGAAAACCATCTTGGAGATGCCTCAAACTGGATGGAGGACTGGACTCACAAGGATGCCTATTTATAGTACAAGCAGCTCGGCATAGTGTCGACACTTACGAAATAATGTCGACACTCACCCCTATTATTAGTGTTGACTCGTGTTTTGTCCCGGTTGGTGTCTCCAACCGGGACTAAAGGTTCATCTTTAGTCCCGGTTGGTGACACCATCCGGGACAAGGTACACGCCGCACGAAATAATGTCGACACTCACCCCTATCATTAGTGCTGCCTGGCCCAGCCAGAAATCCCTCCAACCGTCCCATTTTTAGAACAATGTCATATTTCTTCTGTTAACAGTATGTGTATTAAATGAGCCATTTTTCTTCCTTCTATTTCTTCCCTCCATATTTTTTCCCACCATTTTTTCCCGCCATTTTTCTTCCTGCCATTTTTTCCCGCCATTTTTCTTCCCGCCAGTTCTTCCCTCCAGTTCTTCCCTCCAGTTCTTCCCGCCAGTTCACTATATATATATGTAGGGTTGGCCTCCATTGTCATTGCACATCTCTAGACTCATATCTGCAACCTCATCACTCTTTCCCATGGCTTCCACCGTAGCACTAACCCCCAGGGAGGCGGAGGCGCTTTAGGTGTGGCGCGCCGGATGGCCATCACGAACCACTACTACTTCGAGCTCACGCCGGAGCAGCGGAGGAATCCCAGATGGCATCCCGACTATTTCCCTACTTGGGAAGCCTTCTTCGTGGATCGGCGTGAGAGGGCGCTTGCCAGGCACGAGGAGGACGGCCCACCTCCTCCTAACTTCAACGAGGCCGGCCGTCGGCTATGGTGGCGCGGTCAGACTCTCCAGAGCGTCATGGCCTATGACACTGCCGCCGACTCTAACCCTCGTCTGCGCTACCCTCAAGTCCAGCCCACGCGTACTCAGCCTTCAAGGTTCAATTACGGCGACCCCGACGACGACAGTGATGACGGCGGCGGCGAGTATGACAACTACAGTGGCGAGTATTACAGGTGTAGGCAAGAGCATGACTGAATCACTCCAACATTCCGAAACAAGTTCGGTCGATTGTTACTTAATCTGGCCATGTATCTTAATTTTCAGTTCTTTTATGTATCTTAATTTTCAGTCATGCTTTATGTAACTTACTATTAATTGCATTCTGTATTTTAATTCCAGTTCTATCTCCTTCACAAAATGACCTATCTCATTCGAGGTTTCTTGGCTTTCGGGTCAAATGACCAATGTTATGGCTAGAATCAAGGCATAGTTTGTGATAATATGGCCATATTGTGCATACATATGCATCATGGCATGGCAAACAATGTTGAAGAGGAAGTTTTCCTTTTTATCGCACCAAAAAGGTATTTTCCATTTTCCGAGCATAAAAAACGGACGGTTTTGTGAAGCAACCACCAAATGGCTAATTCAAAAAACCACCAACACATTTTACAAAAATACTAGACCACCTTATATGGACAATGTACCAACAGGGGGATCTGAAACCTTTCCGTCCACCTCTGGTGAAAAAGACAAATTCCTGCCGAATCGGTAGGAAGTGGGTGAGATATGAACTATAGGTACATGATACGATGCTCATGATTTTTTACAAAAATCATTTTTAGGTTCACAATATGCTATTTTATCAAAAATCAATGCAAGTTGAGTGAGGCTTGGCCCCGAGCTAAGAATCTTCATGCCTGTTGTTCGACAAAGTTTGACGATAGTTTAAAACAGGGATAAAAAAAAATAAAAAAAGATCGAAACAGTGCGAAACCTTCGCGTGGTGTTATATTATGTGACATAGTTAGAAGGAAAAATCTCAAACTTGGTATATTGATTATGTCTCAAAAAAACCTTCACAAAATGACCTATCTCATTCGAGGTTTCTTGGCTTTCGGGTTAAATGACCAATGTTATGGCTAGAATCAAGGCATAGTTTGTGATAATATGGCCATATTGTGCATACATGTGCATCATGACATGGCAAACAATGTTGCAAGAGGAAGTTTTCCTTTTTATCGCACCAAAAGGGCATTTTCCATTTTCCGAGCATAAAAAACGGATGGTTTTATGAAGCAAACACCAAATGGCAAATTCTAAAAACCACCAACACATTTTACAAAAATACTAGACCACCTTATATGGACAATGTACCAACAGGGGGATCTGAAACCTTTCCGTCCACCTATGGTGAAAAAGACAAATTCCTGCCGAATCGGCAGGAAGTGGGTCAGATATGAACTACAGGTACATGATACGATGCTCATGATTTTTTACAAAAATCATTTTAGGTTCACAATATGCTATTTTATCAAAAAACCAATGCAAGTTTAGCGAGGCTTGGTCAGATTCAAGTGTATACAAAAGATACGGCATTTAAATATCCAATCAATTCAAAAATGTTAATACAAAAGATGCGGCATTAAAATATGATTTGCTCTAATAAAATAGGGTTAGATTCCTTTTTAGATGCTTAATATTTCTTATGTTCAAAGTTTTAGGATTTGACAATTTATTTTTGTTTGAATTGAATAATCAAAATTTATATGTAAGTGTTTTAATCATTTTGAAAATTTTCATCTAAAGTAAATATAAAATGTTTTTACATGAATGGATAGATATTATTTTTTCTCAAAATTATGATATATTATTCATATTTTTCTGTGTTGAAATGAAAAAGATATGAATTTTCTAAATTCATATCCTATTTTTGAATTAAAAATGCCCCTTTAATTCATGAAATAAATGCCCCCCCTTTAACACCGGTTCCAGACACGAACCGGTGTTAAAGGTGGGGCGCATTTATTTTGTTTCGTGCGCGCACCCCCCCTTTAACACCGGTTCTTGGCTGGAACCGGTGTTAAAGGGGGGGGGTATTAAATGCGCGCGCGAAACGAATTCCCCCCCCTTTAACACCGGTTCCAGCCCCGAACCGGTGTTAAAGGGGGGGGAATTAAATGCGCGCCTTCTCCTTCCTCTCTTCCCCCAGCCAGATCGATCGAACAGGAACAAGCAGAGGAGCTCGCCGGCGCGTCCTCCATCGCCTCCGTCGCCGCCTTCCACGCCTGTCGCCACCATCGATCGCTCCCTGCCGGCGAGCTCCAGCCAGCTCCAGCCAGGTACGTCGCGCCTGTGCTTCTCGGCCTCCACCCGCTCGAGACCTAGCTGAAAGAACATGTGTTCCCCATGTGTGGTTTTGGTAATTAATGACAATGTTTTATGGACTTATGTTTGCATTGAGTTTTACTTGTAGGATTTGTCCATAGACAATGCTTGAACCATATGGTGGCTTCAAGGTTGGAATAAGAATAAAGTGAAGAAGATCAAGTGTTGATCAAGGTTTCTTAAGATGATCTCAAGTGTATCGTTCCATCCTTATGGTGATCATGGATATGTGAAGATATGCCTAAAAGAGAGGCTCTTCCATATTGGAGTATGGGGGAGCATCTTCACCAAGCTAGTGCAATCAAGAAAGGTGCTCCATCCTAAGGTGTGGATTATACAAGTCAAAGGTTTGATATTGATAGGGTTTCTTTATCACTGGTCTCGTGGTGTTAGTTGGAGAGACCGGTTTATAGGATAGATAACCGTACTATCAAGAGGGGCTCTCAAGTGAGTAACTTGATCATATTCCTCGGTGAGAGCTCAAACCTTTACATACTTGGCATCATATTTCTTGGTTCTTATCCATGAGAGGATTTAGATATTATGTCAATCTCTATGACAAGCTTAAGTTCATCGATAATGGATTTCATATGCATTCTCTATTGTGTTTTCGATATTGGAGGTTTTACCGGTTTGTCTTTTATAGATAGGTTAAACCTTTCATCATTTGATTCTATCCTCCCTTGCTGGACTATGATGGTTCCCTACATGATCTTGTAGAGCTCGTTACTATCTTCGAAATGAGCCCAAGGTCATCAAAATCGGAGTCCGAATGAAAAAGTTATGATGGTTTCAGTTTTGCTGTTCCTGCCAGTTTTCAGGGGGCGGATTATCCGGCCATGGGGGCGGATTATCCGGCCCAATTTTTGAAAAACGGCTAAGGACTTTGAGGCGTGGCTCCCAGTAATGGGGGCGCATTTTCTGGCCCTTCAGGGGCGGATTATCCGCCCCAAATATCCGCCCCTATACTGAGAGTCGCGTTGCGAAGTCCTTAGCCATTTTTTTGGCCCGGGAACCCGGAATATCCGGGGGAGGGGCGGATTATCCGGCCTGGAAGGTCCCAAACGGTCATATTTCGTTGGGGAGTGGTATAAATAGACCCCTTCTTCCTCCTTAGGCTTGTTGCTTGCATTCTCTCTCTCCTCCATTGTTTTGACCTTCAAGAGCTTGCAAATACTCTCAATCCCTCCCATATTTCTTGAATATTTGTGGGGGATTTGAAAGGGGATATCTAGATCTACAGCTCCACCAATCCATCTCTCCTCTATGTGAGGGGAACATATTGGGATCTAGATCTTGGGGTTTCTTTTGTGGATTTCCTCGTGTGTTCTTCCTCTCTTATTCTCCCACTAGCTTTTGTAGCTTTTGTGGAATTTGGGAGAGAAGGACTTGATCACTTCCTGTGTTCTTGCCATTGCATTTGGTGCATCGATTTGAGTTCTCCTCGGAGGATTTGGTGAGTGAAAGTTGAGAAGCTTCTTACTCTTGGGTTCTTGGAACCCTAGACAGTTTGTTGGTGTTGCAGGTTGTGGCCTTGGTGGCATTTGTTGGGAGCCTCCAATTAAGTTGTGGAGAAGTGCCCCAACCTTGTGAGAGGTTCCGGTTGCCACCGACAAGTGCACCGATAGTGGAAGTGTGGATCGATCCCGTTGGGGTGAGATTCACCGGAGAATAAGGGAGGCCTTTTGTGGCGTAGGTGGTTTGATACCACCCCCTCTCCAATGAGACGTACTCTCTTTATGGGAGGAACTCGGTAATAAATCATCGTCTCTGCGTGCCTCGGTTATCTCTATACCCGAGCTATTTACTTATGCACTTTACTTTGTGATAGCCTTCGTGCTTAATTTCTTATATCTAGCTATCACATAGTTGCCTGTTTTTCTTAGCATAAGTTGTTGGTGCACATAGGTGAACCGTAGTTTATATAGGTTTTGTGCTTGACAAAGTAAACGCTAGTTTTATTCCGCCTTTGTTAAGCCCATCTCGTAAAAGTTTTAAACCGCCTATTCACCCCCCCCTCTAGGCGGCATCGGTATCCTTTTCAATTGGTATCAGAGCCCGGTCTCTCATTTTAGGCTTCACCGCCTTGAGAGTAAAGATGTCGGCTAGGGGATTAGTGCACAATGGCATGTTCTTATTCTATGGCACAAATTATGATATATGGAAAACTCGTATGCTTATTCATTTCCGGGACATGGACCCAAATTTAGAGCGTATTGTAGAGATAGGTTTTTCTCCTCCTATGGATTTCAAAAATCTATCTTGTGAGGATGAGAAAAACTTATATCTCGATGCTCAAGCTTCTAATGTGCTTGTTAATGCTTTGAGATATGTAGTTACCTCTTCAATCATTCCTTTTTGGAGCGCTCATGAGTTATGGACAAAACTTCAAGATAAATATGTTGTGTCCAATATTGTTGAGGATGATTGTGTTGCTTCCACTTCCGGTCAAGATGAGTTCTCATATTCTACCACTTCACCAACATGTGAATTTTCACAAGGTAATGATATGGTGAGTGGTGATAGAAATTACAATTTGGATAGTGTTCTTACTATTTATAATCCATCATCTCTATCTATTTGCAATGATCTATCTTTGGACTTTAACACTTCTAGCACTACAAACTTCTTACATGCTTGTGTTAATAGTCCTTGCATATCATGTAGAAATGACTTGAATAAATCTCATGATGATATGCTTGTGTTTTCTTGTTGCCATGATAAAAATGCTTCTATTTCCTCTAGTGCTTGTGTTGCTAACCATGTAGAGGAAACCGAAGATTCTATGGGCCAAGACAAGGTTTTGAATGAAGCCACAAATGCAATCTCATCTTCACCTTCTTCCGGTACCCACCTATGCCTTATGGCTAGGGATTCAAAGGTAACTCCTACTTTGGAACCCATTACCTCTTGTGATGAGGAGGATGTGGATAATGTGGAAGAAGAGCTTGATATTGATGATTTATATGAAAAGGGTGAGATTATTTATCGTGCCCTTGTTAAGAATAATATTGCTTGCTTTAACTTTGTTGAAATCTTGGACTTTGATATTAAGAGCAAAGAACATATTGATAAGTTAGAAGCACAAATTGAGGAGCAAGAAAACATAATTGATGAAAAGTTTGCGCTTGAGCGTGAGTATGCTAATGAAATTTCTCAACTAAAGGACTCCCTTGAAGAAGAACAAACCACCAAAGAATCTCTTGAGGAGACTTTTACTCTAGAATTATCTAGAGTAAAGGAATACCATGATAGAGAACTTGCGGTGGCAAACTCCTTCAAGATGAAAAATGATGAACTTGACGTTGCTTATGCTAAACTTGTTGAGGATTTTAAGCACCTCGAAAATGGCTCTCGGGTCATTAAGAGGGAGCTCATCAAACTCAGCGAGTCGCATGAGCAACTTAAAGCTTCATACTCAAAAGAGCTTGCCAAGTTGCCCTCACCTCTTGCTAATAGTGATGATGCTTGTGCTACTAACTCTATTTCTTGTGAAGCATCTATTTTGAAGGAGAATGTTGAGCTAAAGGATCAACTTGCGTTTCTAACTAGCAACTATGGGAAATTAGAAGAAAGTCATGTTAAGCTCTCGAGCTCGCATGAGGATCTTCTAGTTTCCCATGGTAGGCTAAAGTTAGATCATGAGGCCATCATGTCAAAGGTAACATCTAGTGGACCTCATGTGGACATTAGCACTGTATCTACTCCAAATGTTATATTGCCATGTGCTAGTCCTTGTAATTCATCCTCTCACAACCATGCTATATCTCGTGATGAATTACATTCCATGCCTTGTTGCTCTAACAATGTAGCATCTACTTCCTCTAGTACTTTTGTTGAAACTAACCATGTAGAGGAAATCAAAGAGCTCAAGGATCAAGTCACTTCTTTGAAGAATGACTTGAAAAAGGGTCATCAAGGGAAGGCCGCACTAGACAAAATCTTGAGTGTGCAAAAATCCCCCAATGACAAGAGTGGGCTTGGATTCAACTCCAATGTCAAGAACAAGTCCACTATCAAGTTGAAGCATAAGGGAAACAAGAAAAATGGCCAAGTTCAAGTCAAGAATCCGGCCAACATTGTTTGCTTCAAGTGCAAGGAAGAAGGGCACCATGTTAGATCTTGCCCATTGAAGAAAAAGCCTCTTAGTGTGAAGCAACAAGGGAAGCGGCCTCAAACCCCACCTCAAGTCATTGACGGGCCTCTTCCTAAGAGGACTACTCGAGCTCTTCCTCGAGTTATGGCTTCACCTAAGAAGAAAGATGGCAAGATAAGAACCTGCTACATATGCCGTGAGAAGGGGCACATTTCTTCCTCATGCACTATTGGTATCTCCTCATCCAATCCTATCATTATTGTTGATGCTTATTCTCTTTGTAAGGATGAGGTTGGCAATGTGTTTGCCAAATTTGTTGGTTCCCAATGTGGTGTCAAGAAAAGAACCATTTGGGTGGCCAAGCCTATTGTTACTAACTTCTTAGGACCCAACTTGGTTGGGGACCATCTAGCTAAAACTTGATCAATAGGTGTTGGTTGGAGGGCATTGGAGACTTGGTTACATTATGAAGAATTGAGGGATCTTCATCTAGTGTAATTGTCAAGTCAAGTCATGTGGATTATATTTCCTCTACTATATATCCAATGTTCCTCCTTGCGGTAACATATGCTTAACTCATTACATTGAAAGTTACTCGCCCCCTTGTGCATGTGTTGGTTTTGTATCTTCCATGCTCTTGTACATGTTGTGATTTCCACTTAATTATCTTGAGGAATCAAGCATATTTTTGTGTATGATTAGGTGGCACACCATGTATGTGTGTTTCTTATGATTGAGCCTTTCTTGGTTATATTTGGTATCTTATTTGGCTCTTGTGAGATATTAATGGACTATCCCATTTTGGGGGAGTGTTACGCTCGGGCATTTCACAATCCTAAAAATGTGTGTACATGAGAAATTTAAGTTTTATAATTTCCATTAATTATATCTATTTGGATCCGTTGCCTCATGTTGGTTTTATGGTAGTATCACATTATGGGGGAGTCATATGCTTAGTGCATATTACAATCCTAAAAAATGTGAATATTCGAGGTTGTGTCACTTAGAATTGATAAGGATAATTATCTAGCGCCTATGTGACACATTTGCTCTTACAAGTTCCAATTTGCTTGAATGCATTTATTGATCATATTTTGGATCTTGTATATGAGAGTGTTTCTTGGTATGTGTTTCCTCATATTTAGATCTCTATATCATCATGGAAACCATTTGCTTCAAGTTAATCTAATCACTAGTGATTGTGTGGCTATTGGAAGCTACCAAGAATCTTGTTCGAAGTATCATGCTTAATTCTTATATTTTGTTATATGCTTCCTTGTTTGATCCATATCGGGTTTTATGTGCTTGGAAGTTTGATCTATTCGTTTTGGTATTTTGTGCCATCATGAAAAGTTTGGAGAGTTTGGTTTACTTGTTGGAACCTTACTCTTTTTGGGAGTTGGTTTTGTCCTTTTATGTGATTTATTGTATATCTTCCTTGTGTGTGCTTGTTTCGTTATGGGCATATGTCTTTGTGATGTTATCCATTTAGAAACATACACACATATGTGAAGATAATGTTAGTTGATTTTTAATCCTGGGAGACCACCTTTCTATTCCTTTTGATTCTTTGGTGGCTTCCAAATTTAATTGCCTATGGGTGCTTGTTCCTATTGTTTTCATCTTTGGGCATTCATATTTGTTATTTCATGCCTTGTATTGTTCAATGAACTTGGATGAGTGAGGATTCCATGATTATGCACCTTGTTCCCAAATGCAATTATCATAATTGGTGCATTATCTTTGGGGAGCTCATCTAATTCATTTAATAATGTTCATTTATCTTCTGTCTCATTTATTGTGCCTTAAATGTTTATGGGGGAGTGAGGATTCCATATTTGTGCATTTTTGTATTTAAACACACCGATTTTAAAGTATGCACAAATCTTGGGGAGCTTCTCTATTTTATTTAAGCATTTATTTGATCTGTCATGTGTTGTGTTTTAAATTCTTATGTGGGAACAAGGATTCCATATTTGTGCATTATGTATTCCAATGCATTTATTTTAAAATTGTGCACAAATATTGGGGAGCTTCTCTATTTTTTATTTAAAACACTCTTTTGCTCATATCATAATATCTTGTAGTTTCCATTTGGACTCATTTGTTGTTTTCAAATTGGTTTGTCAGATCTTGTGATTGCTTGCGTCTTTTATTTTATTCCTTTGTCAATCTTCGGGTCCTCGATATAGTTCTACTCCCTCCCAAGTATTCATCATTGTATATGTGCGAAGACACACCTTTGGAGGAATTATTACTATATTGGTCGTCTAGAACTATTCACCCATTTTGGCAATCGATGCCAATGGGGGAGATGTTTTGGAGGGTTTAAGGGAAGTTTGTTCTTAAGAATTTGCCTCTCATGCTCTTGCATCTTTGTTTTTTCTTTGCATGTTGAATATATAGAGGAAACTCCACCAACGGTAATGGTTCATCACACATGCATATATTGAGGGGGAGCTTGCTCTATATATTATGGGCGTACCAACATCACATACTTGTGTAGTATTTGATGTTGGCGCAACCATTTTTTTCGTTAAGTTGATTATATAAACCCTCTCAAAGGATTGTCATCAATTACCAAAATGGGGGAGATTGAAAGAACATGTGTTCCCCATGTGTGGTTTTGGTAATTAATGACAATGTTTTATGGACTTATGTTTGCATTGAGTTTTACTTGTAGGATTTGTCCATAGACAATGCTTGAACCATATGGTGGCTTCAAGGTTGGAATAAGAATAAAGTGAAGAAGATCAAGTGTTGATCAAGGTTTCTTAAGATGATCTCAAGTGTATCGTTCCATCCTTATGGTGATCATGGATATGTGAAGATATGCCTAAAAGAGAGGCTCTTCCATAGTGGAGTATGGGGGAGCATCTTCACCAAGCTAGTGCAATCAAGAAAGGTGCTCCATCCTAAGGTGTGGATTATACAAGGCAAAGGTTTGATATTGATAGGGTTTCTTTATCACTGGTCTCGTGGTGTTAGTTGGAGAGACCGGTTTATAGGATAGATAACCGTACTATCAAGAGGGGCTCTCAAGTGAGTAACTTGATCATATCCCTCGATGAGAGCTCAAACCTTTGCATACTTGGCATCATATTTCTTGGTTCTTATCCATGAGAGGATTTAGATATTCTGTCAATCTCTATGACAAGCTTAAGTTCATCGAAAACGGATTTCATATGCATTCTCTATTGTGTTTTCAATATTGGAGGTTTTACCGGTTTGTCTTTCATAGATAGGTTAAACCTTTCATCATTTGGTTCTATCCTCCCTTGCTGGACTATGATGGTTCCCTGCATTATCTTGTAGAGCTCGTTACTATCTTCTAAACGAGCCCAAGGTCATCAAAATCGGAGTTCGAATGAAAAAGTTATGATGGTTTCAGTTTTGCTGTTCCTACCAGTTTTCAGGGGGTGGATTATCTGGCCCAATTTTTGAAAAACGGCTAAGGACTTTGAGGCGTGGCTCCCAGTAATGGGGGCGGATTTTCTGGTCCTTCGGGGGCGGATTATCCACCCCAAATATCCGCCCCTATACTGAGAGTCGCGTCGCGAAGTCCTTAGCCATTTTTTTGGCCCGAGGAACCCGAAATATCCGGGGGAGGGGCGGATTATCCGGCCTGGAAGGTCCCAAACGGTCATATTTCGTTGGGGAGTGGTATAAATAGACCCCTTCTTCCTCCTTAGGCTTGTTGCTTGCATTCTCTCTCTGCTCCATTGTTTTGACCTTCAAGAGCTTGCAAATACTCTCAATCCCTCCCATATTTCTTGAATCTTTGTGGGGGATTTGAAAGGGGAGATCTAGATCTACAACTCCACCAATCCATCTCTCCTCTATGTGAGGGTAACATATTGGGATCTAGATCTTGGGGTTTCTTTTGTGGATTTCCTCGTGTGTTCTTCCTCTCTTATTCTCCCACTACCTTTTGTAGCTTTTGTGGAATTTGGGAGAGAAGGACTTGAGCACTTTCTGTGTTCTTGCCATTGCATTTGGTGCATCGGTTTGAGTTCTCCTCGGAGGATTTGGTGAGTGAAAGTTGAGAAGCTTTTTACTATTGGGTTCTTGGAACCCTAGACAGTTTGTTGGTGTTGCAGGTTGTGGCCTTGGTGGCGTTTGTTGGGAGCCTCCAATTAAGTTGTGGAGAAGTGCCCCAACCTTGTGAGAGGTTCCGGTTGCCACCGACAAGTGCATCGATAGTGGAAGTGTGGATCGATCCTGTTGGGGTGAGATTCACCGGAGAATAATGGAGGCCTTTTGTGGCATAGGTGGTTTGATACCACCCCCTCTCCAATGAGACGTACTCTCTTTATGGGAGGAACTCGGTAATAAATCATCGTCTCTGCGTGCCTCGGTTATCTCTATACCCGAGCTATTTACTTATGCACTTTACTTTTGTGATAGCCTTCGTGCTTGATTTCTTATATCTAGCTATCACATAGTTGCCTGTTTTGCTTAGCATAAGTTGTTGGTGCACATAGGTGAACCGTAGTTTATATAGGTTTTGTGCTTGACAAAGTAAATGCTAGTTTTATTCCGCCTTTGTTAAGCCCATCTCGTAAAAGTTTTAAACCGCCTATTCACCCCCCCTCTAGGCGGCATCTGTATCCTTTTCACTAGCTCGTCGGCCGCCGCCCCGTACGTCCTCCTCTCCTCTAGCCACAGGGGCGCGGGCGAGCTCCGACCAGCTTCGGCCAGGGTCAGCGCGAGTTCCGCCGCACCCATGCTTCTCGGTCTCCGCCCGCACGTGACCTCGCTGACCGCTCCGCCGTCGAGCCTCCGCCCCGTCCTCTCCAATCCTCTAGCCAACGGGGGCGCGGGCGAGCGCTGGCCAGGTGGAGTCTGGCGGCACACGCGCGCTAGTCCGGCGCTCGGCGCTCGCCAGTTGGCTAGAGCTCGCCGGCGGCTGCTCGTGGCTGCTCGATAAATAAAAAAGGAATTGAAAAATAGAAAAAAAGGACCTAAGATTAGAATTTATAATATGTGGTGGTGTTTTGGTAAATAAACGCGGCCAAGTCGGCCTAACCACCGGGTCCCACCGGTCAGATTCATCGTTAGAACCGCGTCAAAACTAGATCAGTGCTATGTGCAACCTATTGCCCCAAATCCAGTGCTTTTTGAAATTTTGAAATTTTTTGGTGGTCTTTTGAAATCCTAGCCTCAATTGCGATGCGATGTGTCGTTGGTCGTCGGAGTGGTGGCTAGAGTTCGCGAATGTCGGTGGCGGCCTTAGAAGAAGGTGGACTGCACGGGCAGCTCTTTGGCGAGCGTAGTGGCTTCTCCCCTCGGTCTGGGGCCTATCTTGGGGACAACGGGTGGGGCAGAAGACGGGGAAAACCCTTTACCATAGGTATCTAGGGCCGCCGATTCTGCCAAATTGTTTGCCGTCGCTGCCGTCGCTCCAGTGACCATACTGAGGCGGCGCCGACACTATAATGCTTGCCTCGGCCTCCTCTTTCGAACAACGCCCGTTTTAGGTAGGACGTATCACGCTACCTCGCGCGCCCTAGGTCGCTCTCCAACGCCGCCAGCCTCCGGTCAGCCACTATAGCTAGCCCCTCTCATATGCATCCGGGATTTCTCCGAATTAGGGTTTGGACCCCTCGGAACTCGTTTAAAATGATCAAGCATCCTTAGGGTTTTAATTTCATTTGTGTATTTATTTGTGTACTTTTGTATGAATCCAAGTGCACTTGAATGTTTACTCTCTTACTCTAGATAATATTATTGTTTTAGAAACTATGGATCCACTTAGTAGAAACCTTGAAGAAGAAGAAATAATGGAGAACATTATTGATGAGGACACCTCACAATATCTGAACTTGGAGGGACATGATGACAGCTCAAGTAGTCATGGAGAAGATGAAGACTCCGGTGAACGCAATTTAGTGATTACAAAGTCCGGCGAGGTATATGCATTGATTAAGCCTCTGCTGACTTCCACCAACAATCTTCTTCTACATGTATTAATTAACGCTTCTTTCTTCTTTTAACCCTCTGGATCGACCAGCTAGCAACCATCTTCTTCTACGAAAAAGAGCAAGCGAGGCGCGAGCCATCGGTTGAAAGATCGTGCAAAGTTCATGATCGAAGCAGTCCGTGTTGATAGCAGGACGATGGAGTCCAAGAAGGCCGCAGACAAATTTGCACGTCAGGCTGGAGTTCTTGTTAGGGACCAATCCCAATCATAATTGAATATTGTAATAAGCCAAAGAAGGGCGACGGTACGTTTGTCGATGAAAGATCCAAAGAAACGCTTTGAAATTCGTTGTTGGTAAATTTCACCCTTCCGCCAGAGGCGGATGAAAACAACCCGGTTATAAAGGAAAAGGTCAAAGAGTGGACTCTAAAGAAGATGGCTGATGCTTTCCGCAACTGGAAGACAAAATTTAACAAATTTGTCAAAGCTGGCGAGACTACAAATTTCGAAGACGCATATTATGCGAAGATAAGACCTCACTGGCCCGAATTTGTGACATATAAAAAAGGTGCTATAGCTAAAAAGAGGTCAAAAACCAATATGCTTAATGCCCAGAAGAAGGAATATCATCAGAGGACGGGGTCAGGTGGCTACATATCTCAGAGGCCTAAGTGGGAGGAAGTTGAGAAGGCCCTGCGCGCTAGAGGGATCACACCCCAGAGAGATGCGTGGGACCTACGTGCAAAGACTTGGTTCTACGGAATCGGGGCAAGGTTGGACCCAGAAACAGGATTATGTATCTTCCCAACCCTCCTTGCCAAACCTGTCACTGAACTCATCATGGCATACGAGGAAACAGCCGCCAGGACCTTCCATCCCGACAGAGAGAATGACCAGCTCACACGCGCCATCGGTAAAAAAGAACACCCTAGACATGCACGAGGCACAGGGGGTATGACGTGGAAGGATGGGTTTGCCGAGTGGAGCAACTCTTACAGATGGAACGGCAGAAAAGAAAAAGAGCGTACAGAGCGGATGACACAGATAGAACATGCACTTGCGGCGCTGCAGGCGCAAGTGAATGCACAACAGAGCCATCAAGCTACCGGCCCATCTCAGCGGCACGAAGAGCCTGCATTGGAAGCTGCCGGCGGCCCAGACTCTACGCGGAAAAGCAGCGTGGTTTCCACGGAGAACGTGCAGCCCACGCTTGAAATGGCGGGTCCTCGATACCCCGTGGATGAGATCACGGAGAGCGAACACGCTGAGCTGCATGTGAGATTAATGGGCTTATCCATTAAGGTGGTTGTCGGCTATGCCTTACCTCCTGTAGCTGGTGGAACTTACCACTGCCGACCGATTCCAGATGGCTATGCTATTGTCGGGGTGGATGAGGCTGTGAAGGAATATGAGGAAGCACAACTTGACCATGCTACAGGTGAAGGGGAAACTCAACTCAATTTTGCAGTGAAAACAACCATTCTTTGGAAGAAGGAACACATCGTGCTTCCAAATTGGAGGCCACTGGCACCCCCGCCGTCTCAGCGTCAGTAGTCTGAGCCGCTTCAGCTATCTCCTGCGCGGCAGCCATCTCCGGTGCTTCAGCCATCTACGGCGCGGCAGCCATCTCCGGCGCGCCAGCCATCTCCTGCCCGTCAGCCATCTCCGGTGCTTCAGCCATCTCCTCAGCGTAAGCGGAAGAGCGCTGCCACGAAGAGCATCACTAGCACTGCCACAAAGAAATCCGCAGGAAACCGTACGCCAAAGAGTTCAAAAAACTACGTCCCGCAGCCTTCCGCCAAGCCATTGCCGGTTTTACCGTGGAATCGCAGCGACGAGGAGACCAATAGGATCTCGAAAGAAGAGGTCAAGAAATTCTTTGCACCTAGACGGGCCGAGCCAAAGGAGAAAATAGATCCGACGGTGGTGGAGAAGTTTTACAATAATCTTTTGAAACCTGAAACCCTACTTGTGACGGACTACGAGCGCCAGATTTTGAAGGGGGATGCAAGGCGCCGTAGGGAGACTGAAAGTTGCAGTCGTGCGGCACCCCAGAAAATAGTTCCCATGCTCGGAGAGCAGGAAAACCAATCATGCGCCCCGTTCCAAGTGTTCGACACACGGGACGCTCCTCCCGTAAATGATTACGAGGCAGAGCTACAAAGAAAGGCCAATGAGATGGGGATGACTTACATTGCATACTTGAACATCATGGGAGACAACTTGCCCAAATGCGATGCCAACCCCATACAGCCATGGAAGTATGGAAAGAATCTCGTCAAGAAAGAGGAGCTCAAGAATCTACCAACAAAGATGCGAAGATTGCACAAGTGGTACCTTGATTTCTGTAAGACGAGAAAGGAAGAATGGATCACGGTGCATATAAGAGATCAGATTTTCTTGTGCGGAGACGACACGATCGACTTCAACATTCAAGACTTGCATTTTCTATTCAATCAAAAGGAACTCGACAAAGCTGCCATCAGCCTTTATTGTGTGTAAGTACTATTTCTGTAATTTATATCTCATCTCATTCACTTCATTAATTGCATGTATATATATGCTCACCATATATGTATATACTATTATGCAGGAAAAAGGTTATGGAATGCATGAAACGAGGCCCTTTTGACATTGGGTTCGTTGAGCCAAATAGAGTTCATGAAGAAGTGATAAGAACCAAACCCGGGCAAACAGAAGATTACTTGCTAAGGTCTTTACTGAGACAACAAACCAAAAGGGAAATACTATTGCCTTACAACTTCTCGTGAGTACCGTTACCCTCTCTCTTGTACACATTCTGTTTCGGCTTACTCGATGTTAAGTGTAACTGATGATGAGTTATGCGTGCGTAGGTTCCACTTTATTCTGCTAGTCATTCAACCCGACTCAGGAAAAGTCCTTGTCATGTACTCGTTACGAAAAGAAAAAGAGCTATGGGCAGACTTTAGAGAGATGCTCCAGAGGTAATTTCAATCATATTATCGCACTAGATCGGCAACTTTCGTGACAACAAGTAATTAATTACTCCTTTATCCATTTTCTTTGCCGGACAGGGTTTGGAAAAGGTCCACGGGCAGGGCCGTGGGTGAATGGTCAGAAGAACTAAAATTTGTAGACCAAAATGTAAGTAATACTAGCTAGCTAGGTCTGCGTATCTCTTTGATTCTGCTTCCAATTCCATTATATCATGCTTTATTGATTATTATTTTGATTAAACTCTCTATTCTCGTAAAGTGCGCGCATCAGGGACCCGGCAATAACTTATGTGGATACTATGTTTGCGAGTACATTCGCAACACGATATGTGCGACGGGCCAAGCTGCACTAGAACAAGTTAGAGTAAGTAAACAAAGTCCACAACATTATTTTATTACCATCAATTGTGTTGAGTTTTATTCTTATATATATATTGACCCCATTCTTCATATATATTCAGATCGAACGGATGCGGGACCAACTCCTACCATTTGACCGCATACGAGTCACTCAAGAGGAATTGGCGGGGTTCATACTTGATGAGGTCGTCATGCCTGGCGGAGAACTCTTTAGATATCCACCAAAATGAACGATGACGATGTATGTGCCGATGATGATGTTTGTGTATAATAATAGTTGCTTAATTATTCATGTACTCGTATGTACCGATGACGATGTATGTGTATACCGCTCCCGATCGATTCCCCCTCCCCCCTCCCGCAAAAATACGCCCAGAACGGGGCAGAGGCAGAACTCTGCCGCGGCAGAGATTTAGGCCGTTTTCCTGCCGCGGCAGAGAACCTTTAACACCGGTGTTAAAGGGGGGGCCTGAGCCCTGCGGAAGCCCCACGTGCGCCACCCTTTAACACCGGTTCGTATAAGAACCGGTGTTAAAGGGGGCCCCCCTCTAACACTGAACCCTCAACAGCGGTTCTACAACCGCTGTTAGAGGGCCCTCCCAACCGGTGTTAGAGGGGGGTCTTCACTAGTGAAAGGCATCAGTCATGTGGTCTGTTTTGGAGCAGTGAGTCTCGATTGCTCCATGCACCTTTGGTGTGAGTCCAGTTTCTACAGCCACCACCCCAGTGTTTTCTTCCCCAACTGCTACCACATCAGTTTTTGCCTACAAGTGAAATTGGAACATAAGGTGTAGCATCCATGCAAAAAGAGCAAGTCAATTGTTTAGCTCATAATGTCACATACAGAGTTATCACATGTGAGCAATTTAATCGGTAGAATCAATATTGATTTCACAAGGGCCACTTTGCCGTTCTTCACATAAACATGAGGATAAAATGTAAGCATATTGAATTCCACCATTCAGTAAGATAACAAAGGTATTACCTCTGTTCCATAACATAAGACGTTTAGGCAGGCTATATATTTTAGCCTACCAAAACATTTTATATTTTGGAACGGCAGTAGTATGTGGCACTAGAACTACCAGATTATCATATACATAGAAGACTCAACCTTAGCTTCTACTCCACACAAAGAAAAGCCATACTACAAAAATTATGTCAATGTATTAGCTAGCATTAATCAATAGAATGAGTGTGATGAGGATCTTGAGCGTCACCTAATGTCGCGCCGCCTATATCTCTAGGAATGGTATGCACCAGGAATTTTAGCAACGGCTGAAGGCAGAGCCATACTTTTTATTTGCATGAGGATAAGAAACGTTAAGGGAGGCTGCATAGATAGATTGATTAACTACAGTTGAAACTTGATAGATTTATTGATTTATATAGAAACATTTATGGAAATTTGTGTGAGTGAAAGCTTTTGGTTGACCTACCTTCGCAGACACAAAAATGTAACAAGAAAAACTATTGAATGTTGTGCAGGTTATTTACTTTGGTGCATGTTAGCTGAGATTTGTATTTCTATCATCTATTGATAATTATTATCGCATCATCACTCATGCTGGAAATTTGTCTATTGACAGTAATTGATGTTTACATTAAAACTAGCTTAAGTAAACTTAGAAGAATAATATGGCAATGGCAGATTTCAATACTTTCTTCGGAGATCACTGGATATCCATGTTTTGGAGTTTACCTTATTTTTAGTGTTGTCATGTGTTGCCATTGTGTAATGGAAGAATGGTTATTTTTATCTTTGTTTATTCTAGTTTTCATTGACATTGATAGAACTTTTCAAAAAAATCACAAGATACATAGTGGTACACACATGATGACCAAATTGAACCCATGGTTGATCATGTGACTATAACCTCGTCTCTATATCTATCATGAATCGAGAATTCGAATGGTTCTATAAAATGAAAGTATGAAAACATGAATATATCTTTGATTCAAGCACTCGGTCATTCATAACACCAAGATTCCGGGGTTGCATCGAGGCCCTGCACCTAAAATTCCTACTTGCAACCTCTTGAGAGGTCATATCATTTCTAAGCATTTGGTTGTTTCCTAATCAAACAACAACCACCGATGATATACAAGATCCTGATTATTCAAGAGATTTATCAGACCCATTATATAGTACGATTGCATCTGGGAGACTACTTGTGAATGATGTCACTTTCTTCAGGATCCAACCTGGACTAGCATTCAGAATCTCAATATTTTTTTGTGCTTCACTGCCATGCTTCAAATGAACTCATGCTATGATGCATCCCACTCCCAGTCTCCCAGAAAATTCTTCTTGGGAGTTGGTGATCGGTGCCACTTCTCACACAAGAAACTCTTGCAAGCAATGGTGATGAGATTTATGTGCTAAGAACTAGGGAGTCACACAAAGATATATAGAAGCTAACTACTCAAGGATTCAAGAAGTCAATAATGATGTACGACCTTTTAGGCTCTACATATTGATTGTCACTGTGTTAGACTGCAACTGTGTCACTATTAAGATCATCTATTGATGTACGGCATTGTAGGCACTAGACTATGCCAGTCATATAGAGTGGAGATATACTTTCTAGGTCCAATGTTTATCTTGAGCCTATTTTGGGAAACAAAAGAAGTTCTCTAAGAACTAAGGTTTAAACAAAACCAGCCCACAATAATTACAAGCATTGGGAAAACTCTGAATACTGTGTATTGTGTACAGAGCTAGAATCAGCACAACCCACCTCCTTTTTGAATGTTCTGTCTAAGAGCATAGACTGTTTTGTCTTCTTTTTTGGCACTACTATGGGTACAAAGTGGAAGTTTGTTGCTAATTCTGGATTTTGACCAAAAATCATACAACTTCGAATGCCATATGTATGTGTGCTATGTGATGCGTATCGAAATATAGATATAATATAGTTTATAACTCTACTTCTTGGCTGAATATATAACAGTTCTAGTGGTACATTGTCCTAAAAAATGTAAGAAGTGAACAATCTTTATAAATAAGTTTTGGAGGAGATAATCGATTCATATTGTCTCCTAATAAATGTTCTACGGAAAACTCCTCCTATAGAAATTAAATGAACGTCGCATCAAAAACCCGTTTTTTCTACTCATGTGTTTATTAATCATGGGAATCAAAGAGGCCTTAAATCAACGGACACAAACACACTCGAAGTGTGTTCTCTAGAGATGCCAGTCTCTGATAAATTATGACTAATTAGATGGAGCTATTATCATAATTCCCAAATTTTTCAACGGTGGCACAACAATTTGTCCACATTCTTGACTACCACAAATTACTTAAGATTTTGGAGACGGATGAAATCTCATCCAAACGAGATCTAATGAATGAACTGAATGCGGGAAGCAATATGTTTTCCTTCCCATATTTGTTAGCACAACAATCGAGCAACACTTCACATATTAAGAAGAAAATCCCATCTTATTGTTGATGTTGTCCGTTGATCCATCCTCTAGTCTCCAACCATGATTGAGCCGGGATCAGCCATTGTTGATTGACAACCAGCTCTCGGCCTACTGAATGGGGTCCGTTGCCACACCCCCATCATGGTAAGCCGAAGATCAAAGGCGAATACCAATTTCACACCATAATTTTCCTGGATTCTTCTAGGATCGATTCGTCTATTTTTTATGTGGATGTCAACTATTTTTTATGTGTGTAATGTCTTGATTTTTGGAGCTGCTCTTTGGACTTCAGCCACTAATGTTCTATATAGAGGGCACAACGCATGGTGTTGATGCTCAATAATCTCTTAATTCAAAGGCAAGACAGATTGATGAGATGATTGTTGAACACTAAAGTCGAAGTTATTATTCATATCTACATCTATATTCCATATAGCATACTTCGTATCCTCTTCTATTACATAGAAATTTAGTACCAACTTTCTCGTCTTTAGCTAACTTTTTGTTAAAAGACGGAGGGGGATTGTGATGAGGATGTGGAGAGACACGTAATGTCACACTTTGCGAATGGGATGCATTAAGAATTTCAGTGTCCGCTGATGAAATATATTCAGTTCTTATTAAGCGCTTTGGCCGAAAGTTTAGTCTTCGACAAGGGCCGATACTGGAGATGATGGTACTCGCGGGCATCCTTCTCCTGCATTGAGACATTGTTTGGGAAGGATCGGATCTGGACAAGCCGTAGAGTGTTGTTTTCGACAGGGTCAATGCCAGGTGGGGTAGTCATGTGCAGTTCTGAACAAATTCCTTGTCTTCGAGATGGTCAATGCTGGCGATGATGTCACCCACGAGTGTTGTTTTTTTCCTTCTTAGAGGCATTTCTGAAGATCTCATTCACAAATCACCCAGGATACTGGTCATGTTTGGCGTTGCAGGGAGATTTCCATATTGTACTACATATCTAAATGCCTAACATGTGTTGATTCCAACACTATTATTCTTATTAGTACAGATTTTTTTAAAAAAATTGCATGCTCTAATAAAAATGAAGCAACCTATAGATACCAACGATAGTTACGTATTTATGAATCCACATCAGCGTAATTATCCAGACCACGGTCTGCAATTTATAGAGAGAGTCAGTGAGGATACTCATGTTGTCGGGTTCTTGATGATTGTCAAAAAAAGGTTGTGGCAAGAAAATAAGATTGAATTTGCAAGTATAAGAATTTTCAGTATCATCTTGGATGCACGTGACTGGAATTACGGCGCAACTTATGTGTGTCACCGGTAAATTTCAATGGCAAGAAAAAAAAACACAATTAAAACAATTACAATCTAGGCGGGCAAAAAATATAAAATAAAAAAAAGGTTTGAACCTTAAGAAAAGTGAAAAAAAATGTCTCAAACTTCTCACAAAAAAGAAACGGTATAGGACAAAAAAGGGTTTGAAAGTTTAGAGATGAAACACACTATACTCCATGTCATTTTAATGGTCCGCCCTATGAACCACGAGAATCGACAAAATCGGTTAGCCCCGTTATGTCCAAGGGAGGGTCAAACTGAAGAAATTTAAACTCTGAGAAACTGGAGTGAGCTTTTAGGTCTGCAGTGTCTAAGGGAGAAGAAAATAGAGCTCGACAATGGTCTAGCTTGTACTTGACCTGAGGAGCACCTGCCCAATTCTACAACTCCCCAAATCTGCTACATTCTGACTTTCTTAGAACGTGTGATTGTTGACCCAAGTAGTACTACAATCGAGCTGCAAACTAGAGTAACAACTAAGAAAAATAGTTTTATATCTGATCATTCTTGTTCTCGTTGATTCATCTCTATAGTCTCCAACCACAGCTGAACTGGAATTCATACGAGGTAGCTAGATTTCGATCTCTTGGTATACTCGATGGTGTCTTCCTCCTAGCCTCCATCTCTACCGAACCTGAGAAAGATGACCTCACGCCATCTTTTTTGTGGGTTCTTGTCGGGATGGATGACCTCTGTTTCTTTGGCGTGTGTAATGGTTGGACAGTTGGTGACCCTCTTTTGCACTCTAGCTGCAATTTTTATATGGTCTATGAATGTCACAACACTAGTAGAAAACGGACCTTTGGTACAAACCGGGACTAATGCCCTGGTCCCATCGGCTAGAAACGGCCGCAGGGACCAGAAGACATTAGCCCCGGTTCGTATGTGCACTTTAGCCCCGGTTCGTTTAACAAACCGGAGCTAAAGGGTCTGGCGCTGGAAAAGAGCAGATGCGTGGACCTTTAGCCCCGGTTTGTTTCTCAAACCGGGACTAAAGTCCCCGACTATATCTTCTTCCCCTTCCCAGCCCGAGCCATTTCAAGCTCACATAATCATCCCTCTCAAATTTCTCCCCTCAATCTCGAGTTCTTCCCCATTTTTCTCAAGATTTGTCAAGATTTTTTGGCTCCACATCTATCAAGGGTCCTAAGAGGTTAGCAACTTCATCATTTCATCTCTCATTGCTTGTTTTAGCTCATTTCATGCTCTAGAAATGGATAGATTTTGTGTGGGTTCTATCTCTGTATATCTGGTTAATTTGGCACATATAATTCTCGAAATTCATTTTATTCATCGAAGCACATAGATACATGAGTTCATCCTATATACATATCTTGGTTTGACACGTTGTCTTAAAATCCGGTCGGTTCACACTGCATCATGTCACCGTCGAGCAACAAAATATTCTTCTTTCTTCTACCTGTCGTCACAAAATCCATTAAAACAAAAATAAGTACCAAAACTATGAAGACACACATATATATATAGTGGCTCCCTAGCATTTTAGTTAATCATCGGCCAGTTAAGCAAGAAATTAAGAACAAAAACATGAACACGCCAAGAAGCTACCAAATTAAATTAGGGAGTGCCTCTATGGCGAGCTCCTCGAAGATGTCTGAGGACGAGGCATCCTAAGACATCTTCGAGAAGCTCTGCCATAGTGGTGTCCCTGCTCTCGCACACCATCTTTCAGTTCATATCTTTTCTAGCTAAATTAGTATGCTGGTGGAGCTAACTAATTTCACATATTAGGGAGTGCCTCTACGACGAGTTCCTCGAAGATGTCTGAGGACGAGGTCCTAAGACATCTTCGAGAAGATCCGCCGTAGTGGTGTCCCTGGTCTCGCACACGATCTTTCTTGTAGTTGATAGTTCACAAGGAAGCCTATTTATAGATTAAGCAGCACAACATAGTGTCGACACTCATGACATAATGTCGACACTCACCCCTGTCATATTGTCGCCACCCACTGAAACAGTGTCGCCACTCACTAGCATAGTGTCCACTCACGACATATAGTGTCATCACTCACTTTTAGTCCCGATTGGAGACACCATTCGGGACTAAACGGGCTCATGTCGGCCCCAGCCTGCCGCAACCCCTTTAGTCCCGGTTGGTGTGTCCAACCGGGACTAAAGATATAGTAGAAAGTTTTTTAAATCAGTGCTTGTTTGATGTATACGATGTGTTCTTTTATTTTTAGACTAGTACTACTCTTAGCATCGTGATTTTGTTTGATGAACTTATAAAATGTAGATGAGACGACAATGGATGTACGCTGACCGAATCTCTGACGAGTTCATTAAATGCATGCGTTCTTTTCTCGTTGTGGCAGAGGCAAACAAGCGGAATGGTTTTATCTGTTGTCCATGTGGTGAGTGTCGGAATCAGAAGGAATACTCTTCCTCAAGAGTCCTTCATGGCCACTTGTTTCGGTTCGGTTTCATGTCTGGCTATAATTGTTGGACCAAGCACGGAGAAAGAGGGGTTATGATGGAAGACAACGAAGATGAAGAGAATGATGACAGCTATCCTATGTCCCCTGAATACGGTGGTACTACAATGGAAGACAATGATGAGGAAGAAGCAGAAGAACGTGCATCATATGAGCCAGATGATGATCTTGGTCGGGCCATTGCTGATGCAAAGGGAGAATGTGATAGCGAAAGGGAGAGGTTGAAATTTGAGCAGATGTTAGATGATCACAACAAATTGTTGTACCCCAATTGCGAAGATGGCCACAAAAAGCTAGGCAGCACACTGGAATTGCTGAAATGGAAGGCAGAGGTCGGTGTGCCTGACAAGGGATTTGAAAAGTTGTTGAAGATAATGAAGAAGCTGCTTCCAAAGGATAACGAACTGCCCGCCAGTACTTACGAAGCAAAGAAGGTTGTCTGTCCTCTAGGATTAGAGGTACAAAAGATACATGCATTAATGACTACATCCTCTATCGCGGTGAGCAGTACGAGAATTTGGATGCATGCCCGGTATGCACTGCATTGCGGTATAAGATCCGACGAGATGACCCTGGTGATGTTGAGGGGGAGCGCACGAGGAAGAGGGTTCCCGCCAAGGTGATGTGGTATGCTCCTATAATACCACGGCTGAAATGTTTGTTCAGAAACGAAGAGCATGCCAAATTGTTGCGATGGCACAAAGAAGACCGTAAGAAGGACGAGATGTTGAGACACCCCGCTGATGGGTCGTAGTGGAGAAAAAATGAGAGAAAGTACCCGGACTTTGCAGGTGACGCGAGAAACTTATGGTTTGGTCTAAGTACGGATGGCATGAATCCCTTTGGGGAGCAGAGCTGCAGACATATCACATGGCCTGTGACTTTGTGTATGTATAACCTTCCTCCTTGGTTGTGCATGAAGCGGAAGTTCATTATGATGCCAGTGCTCATCCAAGGCCCGAAGCAACCCAGCAACGACATTGATGTATATCTAAGACGATTAGTTGAAGAACTTTTACAGCTATGGCACGGACAAGGTGTACGTGTGTGGGATGAGCACAAATGTGAGGAATTTAACCTACGGACATTGTTGTTCATAACCATCAATGATTGCCCTGCTCTTAGTAACATTTCAGGACAGACAAACAAGGGATACAATGCATGCACACACTGTTTAGATGACATTGAAAGTATTTATTTGGATAAGTGCAAGAAGAATGTGTACCTAGGGAATCGTCGTTTTCTTCCACCCACGCATTCCCTAAGCAGGAAAGGCAAGCATTTCAATGGTGAAGCAGATCACCGGAGTAAGCCTGTCCGTCGTACCGGTGATGATGTATTTGATATGGTGAAGGATTTAAAAGTAATCTTTGGAAAGGGTCCTGGCGGACAGTCCGTTCCGAAGGAAGCTGGCGGACACGCACCCATGTGGAAGAAGAAATCTATATTTTGGGAGCTACCCTATTGGAAAGTCTTAGAGGTCCGCTCTGCAATCGACGTGATGCACCTGACGAAGAATGTTTGCGTGGTACTACTAGGCTTCTTGGGCGTGTATGGAAAGAATAAAGATACACCAGAAGCACGAAAGGACCAACAACGTATGAAAGACCGAGAAGGCAGGCATCCAGAGTTGTTTCAAGGTACTGCCAGCTACGCTCTTACCAAGGAAGAGAAGGAAATCTTTTTTGAATGCCTGAGTAGTATCAAGGTTCCTTCTGGATTCTCGTCCAGTATAAAGCGAATAATAAATATGGCAGAGAAAAAATTTCAGAACCTGAAGTCTCATGATTGCCACGTGCTTATGACGCAGTTGCTTCCAGTTGCTTTGAGGGGGCCACTACTGCAGAATAGGCTATTGGTGACAGGCTCAAAAAGCTTATTAGTGACAGGCAAAGCGCCTTTCACTGATGACTAGTCACTGATATGAGGTTACTAGTGCAGGCAAGCGCCCGTCACTAGTATGTGTACTAGTGACAGGCATTTATATGTGCCAGTCACTAGTATGTGTATACTTGACAGGCAAAAGAGATGCGTGTCACTAGTTACGATCAAAGGTCGCAACCCTATGGGGCTTTGTAGTGACTGACTCATTATCATGCCCGTCACTGATATGAATTTCGGTAATAAAATAAATAAATCCTTTTTCCACGAATATTCTAGATAGCACAATAAAATATTATAAAAATTAAATGCATTTTCCATAAATATTTCAGATAGATATTGCACCAACGATACGTTCATATAACCTGATATGACACAATATTTGTAAGAACTTGCAAATCTATCATAGACTAATGATGGATAGTTTTTTTTCATTTATCTAGCACAAGCAGTTTGAGATCCAAAGAACAGCAGCACCATGGTACATTTATTATGGATATGAATAGCTACAAGTTCCTTTCAGTCTTCTAATTCTTTTATTATCTCTTTCTTATATGGACTTGAATCATGCCAGGCGATAACAGATGTTTCATGCTTCGTGCCAGGATGAGCCACGCTCTAGCCATGAAGATGATGATTGCCGCTAATGTTTGCAACTTCGGCCATAGTAATGAACTGCAACAGTATACCACCATCATGACAGCACAAAATTATCATAGAACTCATAAAAACAGTTGTGAATACATAATAACATGATCTACATTATTGCTACAAGACAAACTGTTAAGTGGTTCACCTCTACAAGACAAACTGTTAAGGCTACCTTCCTAAATGTGAACCTCTTGCTAACCAATGAAAAAAACAGCAGAGAGCTCTTACATGTTATATTGTTAGAATGGATAATTCATAAACAGCAACCGAGTGTCTTTAGGAATGTTTTCCCACCGATCTTATTGATCTCAAGATCAAATATTTCTCAATTTAATTAGCACTGTCATTGAAATAGATTGCAGCCAAAACTGTAAATCCTGACAAAACACTACCAGATTCAATTGAATAATATACCAGCAGGTATATATATTAGTTTGTTAACAAATAAGTTGATTTCAAATAGAGGGAGACAAACTTAAGATCATATACTGTATAGGATTTCTTACCGACCTTTATTTTTCCATTGATTCGCTCTTCATCCCTCAAAGTATCTTTTCAGCCATATGTTTTTGTGCAATTTCTAAGTTCTCACTAAGATTTTTTGTAAAAAGCATGTCATATCAAACTTTACGCGGCATTCTCATTTTTTTTCTTGATCTAAATCTTTCCTACATAGGTTAAATATTTTTCTCTAAAAGAAGGAACCCCCATATCTCGATTTCAAGTGTAAACCTGTAATATTCACATCTTTTGAAAAAAACTCTCATTCAGAACCTAGCTTAATTCTCTTAATTGTGCCCGTGTTGAATCAACATTCTTTTTTGTATTTCAGCTTAAGAATCCAACTACAATTAGCATATGTTATTAGGAGAACTGATGCATCTACAAGGTCATAAATATCATCGAACACTCACGATAAATAATGCAAATATTTCATGGTCTGAAGCTCAATAAAATATTTCATAGTCTATGGAGGTAAAAAGTACCTTCGTTTTTTTTGTATAACCTCCGACGGCACCATGACTGGTGTGCATTTGTTTGTTTCTCGACGTCGTGCACAAACTTGGGATTTTCTATCATCAGATGGGCTAACGTCTGATACGTATTAATCTTTCTCTTCCATATACACCGTCGAGATCTCGATTCATTTTCATGCACAGCTTGCAATAATAAGTGATGGTTCATCCGACAAAGCTGTCTTATTTATGGCTTATATGAGCAAAGATATAGAATTTTTTTTAGAAGAGGTAAGAGTTGTTGTCGAGATAAAGGTGGAGTTCAAATTGCACGCGCACAATCAACATGGCGCTCTCAGTTTAAAGTACGATCAAGCTTGATTCTGGAAGAACCGTCTAGTGTGGTATCCTTGCCGCACTCGACATCTTTCTAAAACAGCTCCTAGGTATATTGATAAGTTGTAACCGTCGATATATCGTAACTCATAGACTAAGGAATCTCCACGGTTCATTGTCTTATGTCTTAATAATATAATAGATTGCAATTACCTAAGTGCTAAATACAATTTTTGTAATTTTCCAACAGAAATGCATCTTACATATCATACAAAATTGAAATCTGTAGTTCCAAAGTTACGAAGTTGTCCATCTCATCTGATCCGAACTGAACAACGCATTGCAGTAGCATTATATACATATGCACACGATTAAATTATGACTGAAGCATCAAACATAACTAAGAAAGAGAGTGACGTACCTGCAAGATGTCCATACAATTGTGCCCAGTGGAGAAGTACGGTGTAATTGCAAAAGGCGTCGACATGTGCTTCAGCGGCAGCATCAAACTACATAGAATTGGCAGTAAGAGCAACAACATCACAGTTTTAATCACATAATTGACAGTAAATTCTCTTGCAACACAAGGTGCATAAAGCAAACATAGAGTAGTGCATCCAAATCTATGGAATTTCTATTTGCAAGTTCTTCGAAACAACAAACACAAGATAAAAAATTTAAGGAATTTATATGCAAATTTAATTGTAGCGAAAAAGCAAAGCACAGGTTCAGAGCAGCAATTTGCATGGAGAATATCTATGCAACAATAGCACATTTATCTAGGGAATACGTACCTAGGATGCGTCGGCGGCGGGAGGCCTGGGACGTGTTGGCGATGAGAGTCATGGAGGTGAAGGGTAGGAAGTAGCGCATCATCGACGAGAGGAGGAGTAGACGACGATGGACAGAAGGTGCGGGGCGGTGGCCTCCTCGCTTCGGGCAGCAGCGTCGGCGGCTTCCTTGTGTCCGGGGAACGGGCGGCGCGGCGTTGGGATGCAGGGCGGCGTCCTCGGGCGGCGGCGGGAGGTAGTGCGGGGCGTCCTTGGGCGGCGGTAGGAGGGGCTGGCGGTGGCGGTTGGGACTTTGGAATCTAGGACGGGGACGAGGACGGGCGGCCCTGTGGCGTTTGTGGCGGCCAAGTCGTGGTTGACTCGTAACTGGTTGGGGTTGCGGTCTTGGGGAGAGAGATGAGGGTCTCGTGGTATCGTGGACGCATCTGGGAAACCAACAAAGGAAACTAAGAGCATCTCTAGTGGCTGGTGTACGTGGTAGTCTAAAGCAAATATAGACAAGCGAGGGTCAAAAAACGGCTCCAGTGGCTAGTGTATCCCGTGGTCTAAATTTTAGACGTCGTCCAAAACCGCTACCCGTCCTCCACATTTGGACCACCGAGCGACGACGTCCAAAGGAAGCTGATGTCTCCCGAGCTCGCTCCCGCGCCAATTCGGAGCCGCTGGAGGCGAGGAGGACGCTCGCGCCTCTGCCCCGAGCTCGCTGTCGCAGTGAGGTATGCCATTTTTTCCCCAATTTGTGGATCGAGCGACAGGAAAAATAAGTCAAGATGTAGATCTCGTTGCCGATTTTTGAGTCGATCTTGGCCGCCCTTGTGCTGGTTTCCGTAGGGGAGATGAGGGACGGTGGCTGCCGAGCTTGTTTTGCCGGTGGGGCGCCACCGTGTGTGGATGCGGACACTCCAGCCGCCGCGCTCGCGTGTGGCCACGGGGTGGAAGGTCCTGGTGGGGTGGGCGGGGTGTGGATTGGGAATAGGTACCGTGGATGGTTCGTGGGCGGCGGTGAGTTGGATTGGGTATAGGGCCACGAGGTGTAGAGCGACCTGGAGCGGCAGTCTGGAGATGGATTGGGTACAGGACGATGAGGTGTAGAGCGACCTGGAGCATGTGGTTGTTTTTCTTTAGAATTCCCGTTCTCTCTCGATTTGATTAATTTGCTGACTGAGTTTTGCTGCTATATGTACATACTCCTATATAGATATGTTGAATTTTGCTACTTGTTCCGACCCATATTAATTGACTCATATTTGTCTAAATTTAAATGAATCTAGACACTATTTTGTATATAGGGAATTTTTGACAAATTGAAGTCAATTAATATGGGTTGGAGGAAGTATTGAATTGCTGCTTGTACTGAATTGACAACATCTATGATTTATTTGTGTACACTGATATATTTTTGTATACTGAATGGATATGTATATACTGATCTGTCTGTGTACAGTGTGCAGATGGACAACATATGTGAGAACAACTCACAAATGGATAACTCTTCATTTCTTGACATGATGAATGTGGGATCGAATGGTGTAAATTGGGTTGGAACACCAGATTCCAGCCCACTCGGGGGACAATCGACGATGCCATCTCTAAATGTTTCAGCAACCTCCAAGAAGACAAAAGGAGCCTCCACAAAAGGAAAAAATTGGTCAAGTGCTAAGGACAAGGTGTTGATCCAAGCATGGGCAAACACCAGTTTGGATGCGGTGACCGGGACGGATCAGAATTCAAGTTCTTATTAGGGAAGGATTTTAGATTACTACAACACACATAGAGAACCATCATGGCCGGAGCGTAATTCTAATGGACTCTCTTGCCGTTATACTGTCATTTCAGCTCTCACGAGCAAGTTTTGTGCATGCGTTCAAGAAATAATAAATAGAAATGAGAGTGGTATGACTCTCGCTGACAAGGTATGCATTTATCTTCTAGTTCGCTTCTAATATTCCATATGTGTTGTATGCAAGTGTTTTAACTTTCCATTATTTCAGGAAAGAGATGCACACCTCCTGTACATTGAATTGGATCCTAAAAGGAAGCCATTTACACTAATGCATTGCTATATAGAGTTTGAGAAGTATCCGAAATGGCAGACACGTCCGCTTCCACAGAAGAAACAAAAGAAGACCTCAGATGCAAGTCCAGGTACAACCTCCAACGATGAGGACGGGGCTGTTTGCACTGATGCTGTTTGCACGGATGCTCTAGAAGAAGAGAAAAGACCTCATGGTGCAAAGAACAAGAAGAAAGAGCGCTTGCGGAAAGGTAAAGCTTCTGTATCCGATGCTAATGGTTGCAAGTTATCATTAGAAAGTGTGTGGGCACAAAAGATCAAGAAGGATGATATCAAAGAGGCCACAAAAATTGCTCGGTACGCTCGAGCTTTTGAATTGCAAGAAAAGCAAATTGCATTGCAAGAGAGGGAGGATGCACGGAAGGAGAGGGAGGATGCACGTAAAAAGTTTGAATTAGATGAGAAGATCATGCTCATGGATACATCTGGTATGAATGCTGCACAAAAGCAATTCTACATGGATAGACAAGATGAGATCATCACTCGCGGCCACAACACATCTGGTTGAACTTTATCTACTGTCAACTACTTTTGGCTTTGAATTATTTTTTACTTGAACTGTTTGGTGTTGTGAACTATTTGCTACTGTCAACTACTTTTGGCTTTGAATTATTTTTTACTTGAACTATTTGGCACAGTGAACTATTGATAATATTGCAATATCCCATATTACATGATAGGATCCTACTACATTATTATTACAACATGGTACTGAATTAGATCATCTTGAAGCTAAACTAGATCACTCGTGTCCAAACTTTTGCCAGAGGTCATCTTGAAGCATGCCAAATCCAAAGATCTTGTGAAGCAACTCCTTCCAAGATCATTGTGGGCTCTTTCACATGACCTTTAAACATGCCATGCCATTTTTTTGGGCAATTTTTCCAAGCCCAGTGCATACAATCTATACTCCCTAACATACCAGGGAATCCTCTTTCCTCCCCTATTGCAAGTAATCTAGCGGTATCTTCTTCATTTGGAGATCTCAGGTACCGATCCCCAAAGACTTCACAAACTTTGATCACAAACTTCTTGCAAGCCTCTAGATTAGTAGCTTCTGCGGACCGGATGTACTCATCGGCACCATCAGCCGCTATTCCATAAGTTAGCATCCGCATTGCCGCGGTCATCTTTTGCAACGGATGCAACCCAAGTAGTCCACAAGCACTTCTTTTTTGTGTAAAATAACCATCGTAATCATGTTGAAGTATAGTTTCAACTATGCGATTGAACAAATTACGGGACATCCTAAACCTGTGCCCAAAATCTTAAATGAGATATAGAGGTGAAAAACATCCAAACATCAAGTAATGTATTGGTTACGAACCTTCGCCGAAACAAGTTTTCGGGATAGCGAGGATTTTCTCTGAAGTAGTCATTCCAGAGTAAAACAAACCCTGCATCTCTTGCTCGATTGATTGTCTGGCGTCCATGCTTGGAACCACCATGGCATCGACTGTTTCCCTGTTCTTCCTCCTCACGCTCCGCGAAGGCTGCAAGAATGAGTTCATCGTCGTCGGATGAAGACGACGACGAATCCATGAGCATATCCAAAGAGGAAATGTTCCCACTCATCATTCTATTGTGAGAGAGGATAGAGGAAATCAGGGGAGAAACGAGAGAAGAAGCAACCAGGAATGTTGGATGAAAGGTGGAATAGGTGGTATATATAGAATTGAAATATAGCAGTTGGAAATATAGCCGTTGGAAATATAGACTACCAAATTTAGACTAGCCACTGAAAAAGTGGGGTTGTCTAAAAGAGAATCTTTTTACACCATTGTCTATATAGAGATATAGACTATTAAATTTAGACCTTCCACTAGAGATGCTCTAAGGTTACGCGTGGTTGTTCCCTAAAAAAAAGGTTAGTACTGTAGTTGTCAAAAAATAAACTAAGGCTGAGCCTTGGTTACGTCTATGGGAATTGAGCTGTTGGGCTGCCTCTGCGGGCGAATCATCTAGAAATTTACATATACCAAATTTTCTATATTTTAAGCTATTTGGATTGTTTGTGTACCATGAGTTAAAAGCCGAATTTTCAGACTTTAATTCAGATTTTTAGATTTCACACCCAAAAAATTGTTCAGGTTTGGATTATACGGGGCCGGGTTCTGGTTTTTTGGGTCGACTTGAGGTTGAGATATCAGTTTTTATACCCAGCGTGACTTTCCTTCCTCCATGAAAAATATTACTCACATGCACATTTCGGGCTGTCACTAATCATAGCATGACCAGTGACAGACATTTACAGATGCCCGTCACTAAGTAATTTTTCTATTTTTGAGACTTTTAAAAAAATACTAGTGACATGCGCTTTTATACATCCGTCACTACTGTTTTATACTAGTGACAGGCTTATCCTTGCCTGTCGCTGGTACTACTTATTAGTGACAGGCCTAGTTTTGCTTGTCACTAACCACCTGGCGGCTATAAGCCTTTCTGCAGTAGTGGGCTTCTGCCGGAAAATGTTAGAGTACCCATTGTGAAGCTATGTTCGTTCCTCAATGCAATTTCTCAGAAGGTAATCGATCCAGAAAGTCTACAATATGTTCCCCTTTGAGAGATTCATGGGAGTCTTAAAGAAATATGTCCATAACTGTGCGAGGCCAGAAGGAAGCATCTCCAAGGGATATGGAACAGAGGAGGTCACTGAGTTTTGTGTTGACTTTATTCCTGACCTTAAGCCGATCGGTGTACCTGAATCACGGCATGAAGGGAGACTTAGTGGAAAAGGCACGCTAGGAAAGAAAGCAAAGATATGTATGGATGGACATTCTTTCACTAAAGCACACTATACAATTCTGCAAAGTTCCACCTTGGTGGCTCCATATATCGAGGTACACAAGAATATTGTACGCTCGAACTACCCATGGCAGTCTGACAGGTTGATTAGAGATGAACACGTGAAGACTTTCGGCGGTTGGTTGCAGACACATCTCATGAATGACGCCACTGTTGGAGATCAGTTGTACTTGTTGGCCAGGTCTCCATCTTCAACTATATTGACTTTTCAAGGTTACGAGATCAATGTGAATATATTTTACACGCACGCCCAAGATAAAAAGAGCACCAACCAAAACAGTGGTGTCCGATTTGATGCAACGGACGAGAATGGAAAATAGGACACATATTATGGTTACATAGAGGACATATGGGAACTTGACTATGGTCCTAATTTCAAGGTCCCATTGTTTCGATGCAAATGGGTCAAGATGACAGGAGGTGGGGTAACGGTAGACCAGCTGTACGGAATGACAACAGTGGATCTCAATAATCTTGCGTACGGAGACGAACCATTCGTCCTTGCCAATGATGTGGCTCAAGTTTTCTATGTGAAGGACATGTCTACTAGACCAAGAAAAAGGAAAGATAAGCAAAAGAATATAATATAATACAATGAGCCAATGCGCCACATAGTTCTTTCAGGAAAAATAAACATGGTGGGAGTTGAGGACAGGACAGACATGTCAGAAGATTATGACAAATTTCATGAAATTCCGCCATTCAAAGTGAAAACTGACCCAAGCATATCGCTAAATAAGGAAGATGCTCCATGGTTACGGACAAGAAGAGAACCAAAACACTAGATGTGGATGTTGGTGATGTAATGTATTAAATATTTTGTGAATTAATCCTATTTTTCATTCATTAAAAGAAGATGCTCCATGGTTAATAAAGGAATTTCTGAGATTGCTGTAGGCAGGTACCAAAACTGTAGACTAGGTAACACTTAGACATTTATTAATATTAAAAACTGGGACAAACTGGGACTAGCTAACACTGAGGACTAAAGCCATCCCCTTTAGTCATAATCATGCCTAATCCTATAGTACACAGCTTCAGGGTCTTCTTCGTCATCGTCATCGTCACCTGCCACTCCAGAGATCCTCAGCCCAGCCATGGCATATACCGGGGGCACCTGCCACTCCAGAGATCCTCAGCCCAGCCATGGCATATACCGGGGGCACCTGCCACTCCGGCCTCGGATTCACGGCGGGAGGGGGAGGAGTCTCCTGGAAGACGATGCCGCTACCGCCGGGCGGGGGAGGGGCCTTCTTGTGGCTCTGTGGCGGGTAGACTTGTGGGCACCGCAGGCGAGGATGGTCTCCCCCGGCGATGTAGTGCATCATGCCGATGATAGTACGGTTCGCCCACCACAGACGCCGACCGGCTTCATTGTGGTTCATCGGGGGCGGGCCATCACCCTCGTACCTGGCGAGCTCCCTTTCCCGTCAGTTAGCAAAGAAGGCATTCCATGAGTGATAGTTGTCGGGATCCCACTGGGGATCCATCCGCTGCTCCAGCGTGAGATCGTGGTAGAAGTGGTTCGTGATGGCCGCCTGTCTGGCGGAGCCTTGAGGCACAGGAGAGACAGGAACTCCTCCAGTGCTCAGCATCCAGCCGGCGGCCGGCCGGTAGCCCGGCGGGTAAGGATAGTTGGAGGCCCACAACGCCTGGGTCTCCTCGAGGGTCAGAATGGCCCAGTAGGCACTGTCCATAGTTGTGAGAGAGTAAGGTGCGGATGTATGGATAGCCATGGCGTGGTTGGCCTATATATAGATGGAAAGTGCTGGAAAACATGGCGGAAAATGATGGGATATGGCGGGAAATATCTTTAGTCCCGGTTAGTGGCTACAACCGGGAATAAAAGCACCGTTCAGAGGGAAAGGGCGGGAAAACATGGCGGGAAGCGGTGGGATATGGCGGGAAATATCTTTAGTCCCGGTTAGTGGCTACAACCGGGACTAAAAGCACTGTTCAGAGGGAACCGGCGGGAAAACATGGTGGGAAGCGGTGGGATATGGCGGGAAATATCTTTAGTACCGGTTTCATGGCTTTCGGTCCAAGAGACGGATGTTATGTGTTGAATCGCGGCATAGTTTGTGATACGGTGCCCATATTGTGCATGCATGTGTATATTGGGATGTAGAACAATGTTGCAGGAGGAAGTTTTTCTTTTCCTCGCTCGGAAAAGCCATTTTCCATTTTCCGAGCGTAAAAAGACGGGTCGTTTTGTGAAGCAGCCACCAAAATACAGTTACAGAATGCTACCATCCCATTTTTCTAAAATAGTAGACCACGTTACATGAACTATATCCCAACCGGGGGATCTCAAACCTTTATGTCCTTCCTGGGTGAAAAAGACAAATGTCTGCCGAATCGGTAGGGAGTGGGTCCGGTTTGAACTATAGGTACATGATCTAATGTCCGTGATTTTTTGAAAAAATCATTTTTAGACTCGCAATATGTCGTTTTTTCAGAGATCCAATGCAAGTTCTAACATTCTCATCCCCTATCTTCACGCACGTCGTTTTGACCTAAGTTCGAAATGACAAAAAATTCAAATGGGGCATAAAAAATTCAAAAAAGGTCCGAACAATGTAAATCCTTCGCGTGGTGTGATATTATGTGACATAGTTGCAAGGAAAATATCAAACTTGGTATACTGATTATGTCTCCAAAAAACCTTCACAAAATGACCTATCATGTTCGAGGTTTCATGGCTTTCGGTCCAAGAGACGGATGTTATGTGTTGAATCGCGGCATAGTTTGTGATACGGTGCCCATATTGTGCATGCATGTGTATATTGGGATGTAGAACAATGTTGCAGGAGAAAGTTTTCCTTTTCGTCGCTCAGTAAAGCCATTTTCCATTTTCCGAGCGTAAAAAGACGGGTCGTTTTGTGAAGCAGCCACCAAAATGCAGTTACAGAATGCTACCATCCCATTTTTCTAAAATAGTAGACCACGTTACGTGAACTATATCCCAACCGGGGATCTCAAACCTTTCTGTACTTCCCGGGTAAAAAAGACAAATGTCTGCCGAATCGGTAGGAAGTGGGTCCGGTTTGAACTACAGGTACATGATCTAACGTCCGTGATTTTTTGAAAAAATCATTTTTAGACTCACAATATATCGTTTTTTCAGAGATCCAATGCAAGTTCTAACATTCTCATCCCCTATCTTCACGCACGCCGTTTTGACCTAAGTTCGAAACGGCAAAAAATTCAAAATGGGCATAAAAAATTCAAAAAGGTTTTAAAAAGATTTTGAAAAAGTTTTAAAAAAGGTTTTGAAAAAGGTTTTAAAAAAGGTTTTAAAAAATATTTTTATAGAAGGTTTTTAAAAAAAGGTTTTTAAAAAGGTTTTTAAAAAGGTTTTTAAAAAAGGTTTTGAAAAAGGTTTTTTGTTTCTAAAAAGGTTTTAAACAGGCATATAATAATTAATTTTAAAAAGGTTTTGAAAAAGCTTTTAAAAAAGGACCTTTAGCCCCGGTTTGACCTACAAACCGGGGCTAAAGGGGTGCGGGGCTGCGCGCGAAACGCGGCGCCCCGAAAATCCTTTAGCCCCGGTTTGTGCTACCAACATCGTGTTTCCAGGCTGGGCGCCAAGGAAATCTTCTCCTCCGAGAAGCAATCCATCACCTCCAAGGCCACCATCACCTCCGAGTCCACCGTCTCCACCAAGAAACAATAGTCCACCCCTTCCTGAGAGGGATCGCAACGCGACTGCATCTCCATCTCCGGCGCCTCCGCCTCCGCCCACTGAATCAAAGGGAAGAAAGCGGAAGAATAACACCGCTACGTCGAGGGAGACCCGACGCCAAAAACGACAAGATCCCCTACCAAGAGTACCGTCGTCTCCTCCCAAGTTACCTTATCACCGGACTAATGAGGAAAGCGTGGTGCCTCCCGGGCCGAAGTGAAGGCCCATTTTGCACCAAAACAACCCGAGCCATAGGTGCTAGTTGATCCAAAAGTCAAGAAGCACTTCAAGGCATTCCTTGAGCAACCACCCCAACATGTGTTAAATAGGAAAGATGACTATACACGCTGTCTTACGAAGACACTAAAAGAGAAGTCATCAAGCAGTACTGCAAGTGGGAGAAAATCAAAAGAAGTTGCCTAGCTTGGCAAACAGGCAAAACAATCCATTGCCCCGCTCAAGGTGTTACCCCAGCCCACACAAGGTGGAATAGATATGGAAATAGCTATTAAATTAGCCAAGGAGTGTAACGTGCCGGTCGAAGCACTTCTAGCCGGCGGAGATAATGTTGCCAAGGGACCAATAGCACGAAAATTTGTCTACGGGAAGCCTCTGGTCAGCGATGAGGTATTCGATGATCTGCCAACACATATGCGACTGTTGCATATCTGGTACTTGAAAGTCACAAAGGAAGGGCGACAATTTCTCCTATGTAAAGTTGGAGAGGGGTACTTCCGTCCAGACGAGATCTCCATTGAACTTTGTGAACTATTTCAGTTATTCAACCTAGACGCCCTCGACAAGTCCCTCCTCAGCATATATTGTCTGTAAGTAATTAAGTCACTAAATCAGCTCGTTCAATTCATTTCCTGTTGTTATCCTCACTATATCTCCTTCTGTATGCTATTATATATGCAGAATGAAGATTCAAAAATATATAAGAAAGTCAATCTACAGCATTGGGTTCGTTGACCCAAACAGAGTAAATGGACATACGCTAATAAATAACCTCGAGGAAACAGAGGATAACTTTCAAATGTTTTTAATGGATCAACATTACAAGACACAAATACTATTTTCTTACAACTATGGGTAAGAGTCTTACTGTCCTGTACACATTCAATTTTTATTTACTCGATGTTAAGTGTATATAAACGATCGCAGCTTCCACTGGATTCTTCTAAACATTGACGTTGACCGTGCAAAAGTTGAAATCTCGGACTCGTTAAAGAAGCCGATGGAACACTACCACAGCATAATTGATTGCCTCCAAAAGTAATTTCAATCACTATATCTGTCTCTTTGGTTCATTCTCTGAGATGTAAACTAATTAATAACTCATTTATTTCTTTTTTGCCGGACATGGTTTGGAAAAGGTTCATGAAGGAGGTTCAGGGTGAATGGCGTGAGGAGCTCACTTTTCGTACGGTCCCGGTAAGTATTATGAGAGCTAGGAGAATAATTTATGTGGATATTACAATTATCATTCTTACAATTATCATGCTTGATTATTATCTGATTGAATTATATTCTCGATCGAAAAGTGTGCGATGCAGCCACAGGAGACTAATTTATGTGGATATTACGTATGTGAGTTCATTCGTGGGTGTATGGAACAGGACACAGACTTTCTTCAAGTATGTAAACAATATATTCGCAATTTATTCTATACAATAGTTTTTGTTGAGTTCCATTCATAATGATCTACTTCTTTATATATAGTTGGATACGATGCGGGATAAGCTCCTACCACATGAACGCCTACTAGCAATTCAAGAGGAGTTGTCGGGATTTTTGCTCAGAGACGTCATAAACATAAAAGGAGAGTACAACGTAGATAGACCTTCGTATAATCGTGGATAGACATAAAAGGACAGTATCTGTTGTAATGATGATCTTGGTGTAAATCAATTAGACGAGCTCTAGTCTCGGTCGTGTATATATTTATATGTATTTATGTTATCGTGAGTGAAATTATATTATATATGCATCAATGTATACAACATGTAGTAGCGTAGAATAATATGTATATGAAAACACAAAATGAAAAATAATCAAACACAAAAAAAGAAAACCCTAAAACCCTAAAACCCCAACTCCTGCCGCGGCAGCAGTTTGGTGCAAAATGCTGCGGTGGCAGAAGAACTTTGGGACTAAATATCCTCTAACCCAGCGCGCACAGAGCGGCCACGTGGAGATAATTTAGTCCCAGTTTGTAACAGAACCGGGACTAAAGGCCTAACCTTTAGTCCCGATACGTTAGTCCCGGATTGCAATCCGAGACTAAAGCCTCTTACAAACCGGGACTAATGTCCTGTTTTCTACTAGTGCAATTATATGACCGCTGGACATGCTCTTATAGATAGATACAAGTGCTGCAATGGTTGATGAAGCACTTAAATCTTAGCTACTATTCACATGTATATCCGTAGTCCATATATAGCCTCGGCTTCAATTGCATAAACAGATAAAGCCATATTACAGATTTTATGTCACATCTATTATTTAGCTTTTGTCAGCAATGTGTTTTTGGGAATGGGGTGCACCAGGAATTTGAGCAACGGTTTAAGCTGGAGACGAAGTTTTTTATTTATGGCCTGTTTGGATTGCGCCCATGCAAGCCCTGCAAGTGCCAATTTTTTGGTGCAGGTTTTACCGCCGCTGGCTAGCCAAGGTGTTGGTGCAAATACTGAACGCGGTGACCAAATAATTAGCGCAGGTTTAAAGTTTTGGTTTTGTCCAAACCACCGCCAACGCTCTCAGTCAACGCCAAAAAATTGGTGGGGCAGCACCTGGCTGCCATCCAAAAGTACCCTTAGCGTGACGATAAGCAAAAATAAGGGAACCTATGTTCCTCGCGGATAAATTTACGTCGTGGTCTTATCCCAGAGAAGCGGAGTCTCGATTCCTCCAATGGACTCTGGTGTGACTTGAGGAATATCTGCACACAGAGAAAAGGAACATTGGAGTGGAGGCTTCGTCGTTCGGGGTGTTTACGTGAAAGCTATCACGACTAACCAAACTCGATGCCACTCTGGCTTCCAGGGTATAGACTACACATACTCGGACAATGTGGCGTGGGCGAGGATGCAGAATTACCAAAGTGCACGACAAGGCCAAATTACAAGACGGCTCCACAGGCATACGTGGCAGTACGACCTTTGAGAGATGATCACAACATAAACTTGAAAAAGAAATTGAATAATGTCCTTATCGGTGTCGTAGAAGACCAGCCCTATCTAGCACGGAATCAGATGAGATATATAGCTAGCACGCACTAATATTAGTGTATGTTTTGGTCAGGATTGATGGCCTCTATATTTTGGCGTTCTAGACGCTACGCTACTTTTCATATTCACTATGGAGGACCCAATTATGTGACTTGTGACCCCTAAAGATGTTCTTAGTACTCCCTCCGATTCTTATGTGACCCCTAAAGATTCACTATGGAGTATCTTCTTTGAAAAAAAAGATGCACTTAGTTTTCAAAAGAAATAAGTACTAACATGTACATCTTGTGACGCACCGACGTCTTGGCTATTATTTACATGTCCATCCGGTGTCCATATATAGCAGACGTGGCCACGGCTGCTGCTCCATAGAAAGATAAAGGCATACTACAAAGCGAATGTCGTATCTACTCCCTCCGTTTCAAACATTTCAAATATGCGATGTTTTAGCTTTGTGAAGCGAATGTATCTAGACTTCTTTTAGTATGTAGGTTCACTCAAGTTTGGTGTGAATCTACATACTAAAACAAGTCTAGATATATATTCTTCACGAACCTAAAACATCTTATATTTTGAAATGGAGAGAGTACTAGATAGCTTTAGCCAATAGAATGAGTGTGAACGTGTGATGAGGACGTTGAGTGACACCAAATATCGGTGTGACGTCTTTGGGAATGGGATGCACCAAAAATTTGGGAGACAGTTTCAGAAAGTCACACAGTATTTCTTTAGCGTGAGAAGAAGAAACGTCAAGCGGGTATACATGCCAGGCTGACAAAGCCAGAGCACACCCATCTCACGTTTTTTTCGAAATGGGGATATCACCCCGGCCTCTGCATCGACTGATGCATATGGGCTTTATTGCTATATTAATTTTTTAAAAGAACTAGCCAGGTGGAACTCGCAAATGCGAGGGAAACGGCTTAATCGCATTGAGTTTGTTCAACTAATACATTTATAATTCTATAAATATTGAAGGAACATTTTATGAACAGTTCTATTCTAGGGACATCACAAAAATTTAAATTAAGAAAATATCATCGTTAATTTTATGGCCATAGTCGCTATATTGTTGGAGATAGGACTACTATTACTACTCAATTGTGATTTATTTTTATGCTCTTACTACTTTTCCAGGCACCCCCTATCATTTATTATGTGTGTCTTGTAACCTTAATGTGCCAACTTGGATCACAAAAGTTTTACAATTTTAAGTTGTCGCATCTACGAGAAAATTTGTCCAACCAGCTATCGACATCAGGAGTGTCATTGTCCATACATCATGGAAAAGATACAAAAGTCTCCCAAAGAACAAAAGGTACCTTTGTAGTGACATCTCCACTTAAATATTACAAAATTATAAACCATATAAGATACAGAATTTTATTTTCATACATCATGGAAAATACATACCATAACTTAAATATATTTTCCAAGGTTTTAGACTGACAAAAGGTTTTAGTCTATATTCAGCGCGACCAATTATTAGAGATGGATATATTCCTAAATGTCTCGATTTGACACTTTTGTATATAATTATATTACCAATAAAATAAAATATAATTATGGGACATTTTTTAGTGGCATGCCCATGTTGATCATTTACTATCATTATGTGAAACATATGTAAACCATTTACTCTCCGGGGAATCCTACCTAGGAGATATTTTTATTTTTTCATAAGTAAAATGTGAAGGTATGGATACTATTCTATAAGAATTAATGGTGTAGTTACTATGTGACCATATCGACCAGGCAGTTGATATGAGAAAATATACTCTCATCAGTTTGTAATTCATTTGTATTATTGTCGGTGTTTGTAAGGATTTGTTCTATTATGTCTATTAAAATCTAAGTTAAAGTGTCTTACCCCGTTAGGAGCACACCTTGCATGTTATATAAAGGTTTAACCAACAACCTTAAAGGGATTACAATTGAGTTTGTTACAATCAGGAAGAGATAAACATCTCATCGGCTCATGTTCTTATCTACGAATCATGACCGGTACAAGTCATGCTAACACACCCCCTCAATCATAACTTATCTAAGTTAAGATTGTGTCTAAATGCTTCTAGCTGTCTCAATGTGAGTGGTTTAGTGAATCCATCTGCAACTTGATCTCCTGTTGAGATAAACTTGATTTCTAACAATTTGTTAGCTACCCTTTCTCTAACAAAGTGATAATCAACTTCAATATGTTTTGTCCTAGCATGAAAAACTGGATTAGCAGATAGATAAGTTGCACCCATGTTATCACACCACAGTTGTGTCACTGGAGAATGAGGAACTCTTAGTTCATCAAGAAGGGTTTGTACCGACATTACTTCAGATGTGGCATTTGCTAGAGATTTATACTATGCTTCAGTACTTGACCTTGACACTATAGCTTGTTTACTGGCACTCCATGAAATCAGTTTTGGACCAAGAAACACTGCAAAGCCACCTGTTGATCTTCTATCATCTGGACATCCTGCCCAATATACATCTGAAAATGCACTTACAAGCATAGGAGGAGATTTGTTGAATCGCAACCCCAAACTAGGCATATACTTAAGATATATCAGTATTCTATTTACTACAGTGCAATGCATGGTTGTTGGTGAATGTAGGAATTGACAGACCTTGTTAACAGAAAAAGAGATATCTGGTCTTGTAAGAGTAAGATATTGTAAAGCACCAACAATGCTTCTATACCTTGTGGCATCTTCTACTTCTAAACTAATTCCTTCATGAGCAGACAATTTCTCACTGGTAGACATGGGTGTATTGGTAGGTTTGCAAGACATCATATCTACCCTTTTAAGCAAGCCTGTTGCATACTTCTCTTGTGTCAATATTAGTCCATCTTGTGCCTTCTTTACTTCTATGCCCAGAAAATAGTGAAGATCACCAAGATCCTTCAGAGCAAATTCTCCTTGAAGGTCACGCAGAAGGGTTGTTGTTGCACTAGAAGAAGAACTAGCAACAATTATGTCATCAACATAAATAAGCACAAAGATGGAAATATTTCTTTTAGAATAGAAGGATAATGAAGTATCAGCCTTGGATGGACAAAAGCCAAGTGCTCACAGCTTGCTACTTAGTTTTGAGAACCATGCTCTTGGAGGCTGCTTCAGACCATATAATGCTTTATCAAGTTTGCAGATGTATTGCGTTTTTCCTTTAGCCTCATATCCTGGTGGTTGCCTCATGTAGACACTTTCCTCCAGAACACCATGAAGAAACGCGATCTTTACGTCTAGCTGACGTAGGCTCCACCCCCTGGATACTGCAATAGATAGTACAAGACGAATGGTTGCAGCTTTGACTACAGGACTAAAAGTGTCCTCATAATCAATCCCATATCTTTTCTTAAAACCTTTAGCAACTAGGCGAGCTTTGTATCTATCTATACTACCATCAGCATTGCGCTTAATTTTATAAACCCACTTACAGTCTATAATATTCTTTCTTGCTTGTTGTGGAGAGACTAGATGCCAAGTTTGGTTTTGTACTAAAGCTTGATATTCTTCATCCATAGCATGTTTCCAATTTTTGTTATTAAAAGCTTCCTCTAAATTTTCCGGTTCACCTGTGACAGTAAAGTTTGCATACCTGACCATGTTGCGATAGGATTTGGGCTGAATTTTACCAGCCTGCAGTCGTGTACATGGGGAAGAAGTTGGTGCAGACGTTGTAGCAGAGTCATCTGGAGCAGAAGATCCCGCTCCTGGCACACCCCTTGATCCGGTCGGAGTATCGATCTCGGGATCGGAGCGAGGATCGTCATCGGGATCCGATTGGGGCGCAGCAGATCCAGTCGCACTAGTGTGGCTGGCTCGAGCAGCGGGGGGAGCACAGAAGATCCTCGCGGGACTGCTCGCTGGTGCGTGGCGGGGTCCACCTCAGGGGCCGCTCGCCTCTGATGCGGTGGCGTGGCAGCTTCTGGTTCGTCTCGCGCTTAGCGAGAGGACATGCCGGACGTGTTTTCTGGCGACGCGATTTCTGGCGACTGGCGCGCAGTGGGGTCCACACGACCCTGGGCTTCCGTGCCATCACGATACACACGTTCCAGGTGCAACCTGGGCGTGATTTCATGTGTTTGTTCCTGCATATTTTATGCAGTCTCACAAATAGTGTCAGCAGGGATTAGAGGATTATTAAGCACAATTGGATCATTGCTATTTTCTCGCCTATGATCAAACTGATTTGAATTCAGAAGATGTGGTGGAAGTAGCAAAATTTCAGATCGTAAGCATTGGCCTGCATTGGCGTGAAGTTTGGAAAACGGGAAAATTGTCTCATCAAATATGACATCACGAGAGATGTAGATGCGACCAGAATTAATGTTAAGACATTTAAATCCTTTGTGGACATTGCTATAGCCAAGGAAGGTGCATTGAGTGGACCTGAATTCTAATTTCCTAGCATTAAAGGGACGTAAATTTGGGTAACATGCACACCCAAAGACACGCATGGAGGCATAATCAGGAGAGATTTTTTCTAGAGTTTTTAGAGGTGTGGAAAAATTGAGTAATTGAGTAGGAAGACGGTTTATGAGATATACCTCCGTGATAAAGGCTTCATCCCAATATTTAAGGGGCATGGAGGCTTGAGCAAGGAGCGAGAGTCCAACCTCGACAATGTGACGGTGTTTTCTTTCGGCTGATCCATTCTGCTGATGAGCATGTGGACAGGAAACATGGTGAGTAATACCAATTTTGTTAAAGAAAGAATTTAATCTCTCATACTCTCCTCCCCAATCAGACTGTATGGTAATGATTTTTCGACCAAATTTTCGTTCAACAAGGGCTTGGAATTGATGAAATATATTGAAGACTTCAGATCGATGTCTGATCATATAAATCCATGTAAATTTGTTGTAATCATCAATAAAGCTAATATAATAGTTCTTGTGACCAAAAGATTCGGGGGCAGGGCCCCATACATCGGAAAAAATCAACTCTAATGGATGATGAGAGACACTAGATGATCTAGAATAAGGCAATTGATGACTTTTTGCCTTTTGACATGACTCACACACCGACACTTTATTTTCACTAGAACAAGGAAGATTATTTTTGCTAATAACACGTTGAACAATTTGAGATGTCGGATGACCTAAACGGCTATGCCATCTATGATGGAATGGCGTAGTGACTCCAAAAACTTGCTTGGACGAAACCGAAGATGTGTCCGGTAGAGGGTATAGCCCATCTCGGAATGGACCATCAAGCAGAGTTCTCCTCGTGGCCTGGTCCTTGATGCAAAAGAAGTTTGGGTGAATCTCAATGAAAGCATTTTTTATCACGAGCGAAACGGTGAAAAGAAATAAGATTTTTGCTTGCATCAGGAACATGAAGAACATTTTTAAGATGAAGATTTTGATCATGTGTTTGAATAATAGAATGTCCAACGTGATTAATATCCATACCTGCACCACTGGCGGTGTGGACTTGGTCATTTCCGTTGTACTTCTCATAGGCATGGAGCTTCTCTAGCTCGCTGGTGACATGGTCGGTGGCGCCGGTGACCATGGTCCATCCTCCATGGCCGCCATTGTTGTTGTAGTTGGTGACGTTGGCAGACCTTTCCTTGGGGATGAAGTCCTCATCAAAGCGGTACCGGCGGTCATTGACTACATGGCCCGCTACGTTGCACAATTGGCAACATGGGCGGCGGTCGCCATTGTTGTTGAAGTTGCCGCGACCACGGCCATTGTTGTTGTAGTTGCCGCGGCCACGGTTGACGTTGCCGGTGTAGTTGTTGTTGAAGTGGTTGTCGTTTCCTCCTCCATTGCCGCGACCTTGTTGGCCACGACCGCCTCCTCCGCGACCAAAGCCTCCACTCCGACCACCACGCATGGCAGCATTGACGGAGGATTGAGAGGGAGTGCGGAGCATCTGCTGACGACCTTCAAAAGAGCTAACTGAGAATACAGCTCGCTCACTGTGATTGGTTCGACTCTGGCGAGGATGGCAGCGACGAGGGTTTCGTAGATGACGTCCTTGAGGCCGGCGAGGATGTAGGAGACCATGTCCTCATCATCAAGGGGCTTTCCTGCAGAGATCATCTCGTTCTTGAGTGTCTTCATCATGGCGACGTATTCTGCCATGGTCTTGGTTCCCTTCTCCGCGTTGGCGAGGGCGATGCGGGTGTTGGTGGTGTGCGCGCGGGACTTGGCCGCGTACATCTCTTGCAGGATCTCCCAGAGCTCAGCCGCTATGGCACAGTTGACGGCGTGCGGCTGAACCTCCCTCGAGAGAGAGGAGATGAGAAGTCCTAGGACCTGCTGGTCTTGCACCACCCAGAGATCGTACTCTGAGTTGTCTTCCTCGATGACTTCATCACCTTTCTTGACAGAGATCTTCTCTGACGGCATCTTGCGAGAGCCATCAAGATAGCCTAGCATGCGAGCTCCTCTGACGACAGGAAGGATCTGCGCCTGGCAGATGATGAAGTTGCCCTTGCCCAGCTTCTCGGTGATGCCGTGGACAAAGGGGTTCTCGCGGAAGGGGTTGGAGGAGTTTGAGGTCGACATGGCGACGCTGATCTCAGATCGATCTGGCGTGGGAAGATTTTCGGAAGGCTAGACGTGAGTGGAGGTACCGGGCTCTGATACCATATTAGAATCTAGGTAGTGTCTTACCCCGTTAGGAGCACACCTTGCGTGTTATATAAAGGTTTAACCAACAACCTTAAAGGGATTACAATTGAGTTTGTTACAATTAGGAAGAGATAAACATCTCATCGGCTCATGTTCTTATCTACGAATCATGGCCGGTACAAGTCACGCTAACAATGTCAACATAAAAAATTCAAACTTAAATATTCCCCTCGCCTTGGCTGGACCGGGACTAAAGGGAGCCTTTAGTCCTGATTCGTAGAACGACTTTCCCAAACTATGAAGTGGTCCCAATTCGTACTTACCATTAAGATCTGATCTCCAAACGTGCGTGATCACATATTAGGGAGTGCCTCTATGACCAGTTTCTTGGAGATGCCGGAGGACTGGGCTCCGGCGGCATCTCCCTGAAACTGGTCGTAGTGGTGTCCCTGCTCTCGCACACCATCTTGCAGCTTATAACTTCTCTAACTAGATCAATACGCATGGGAGCTAACTAGCTAGTTTCACATATTAGGGAGTGCCTCTATGGCCAGCTTGTTGGAGATGCCGGAGGACTGGGCTCCGGCGGCATCTCCCTCAAGCTGGTCATAGTGGTGTCCCTGCTCTCGAAAACCATCTTGGAGATGCCTCAATCTGGCTGGAGGACTGGACTCACAAGGATGCCTATTTATAGTACAAGTAGCTCGGCATAGTGTCGACACTCACGACATAATATCGACACTCACCCCTATTATTAGTGTTGACTCATGTTTTGTCTCGGTTGGTGTCTCCATCGGGACTAAAGGTTCATCTTTAGTCCCGGTTGGTGACACCATCCGGGACAAGGTACAAGCCGCATGACATAATGTCGACACTCACCCCTATCATTAGTGCTGCATGGCCAAGTCTGCCGAAATCCCTCCAACCGGGAGTAAAGATGAACCCTTTCCCTCTATTTATAGGTTGCCCACCTCAGCGTGACCTATCATGTTCGAGGTTTCATGGCTTTCGGTCCAAATGACCGATGTTATGTGCTGAATCGCGGCATAGTTTGTGATACTGTGCCCATGTTATGCATGCATGTGGACATTGGGATGGAGAACAATGTTGCAGGAGGAAGTTTTTCCTTTCGTCGCGCGGAAAATCCATTTTCTATTTTCTGAGCGCAAAAAACAGGTCGTTTTGTGAAGCAACCACCAAAATGCTATTTCAGAATGCTACCGTCCCATTTTTCTAAAATAGTAGACCACCTTACATGGACTATCTTCCAACCGAGATATCTCAAACATTTCCGTCCATTCCGGGTAAAAAGGACAAATGTCTGCCGAATCGGGAGGAAGTCCATCCGGTTTGTACTACAGGTACATGATCTAACGCCCGTGATTTTTTGAAAAAATCATTTTTAGACTCGCAATATATTGTTTCTTCATAGTCCTCATGTCGTCCTCTTTCCAACGCAATTGGAATCGGGTCGATCGGAGTCCCCAATCAAAAGTTTTAGTCGTTTGAATATTTGCCGATTTAATTGAAAAAGAAAAGGGTTATGTCTCCTAGGTTGTGCAGTAGTATCGCCCGGACGGGCCGGTACTACCAACCGCTACTGATGAGCGCCTCCCTCTTATCTTCTGCCTCACCAAGTATCTAATTCCGGTTCTATCGTCCGGCCCAGTACTACCGCCCGGGTGGGACGGTAGTACCGGCCCATCTCCACACAACACTACGCCAACCCCATCCCAGCTACTCCATGCGCGCGCAGCCCACTTGCTTGGCCACGTCGCCGCCCACGTTGACCAGCGCGCGCAGCCGCCGCCTGACCGCATGCCTCGCTGGGCCCACTTCCGCTTGCTTGGCCCCACGCCCCGCCGCAGCTCCCGTGCATTGAGCGCGCGCATTGACCCGCGCGCCAGGCTCGCCCGCTCCTGCCGCTCGCTGCCAGGCTAGCTCCGGCACGCACTTCCTCGCGCACGCGCACACTGCTGGGCCCGCGCTGACACTAGCGCCTGCTGCCTCGGTGGCCCTCTCGCTGCGCGCGCCCACTTCGTTTGTTCCTGGCTTGTTTGCTTCTCTCAGCTCGCGTGCGGTAGTACCGGTTCTAAGAAGTACTACCGGCCCGTTCTGAAATACGCCCTAACGAGCAGTTTTAGTCCAGCCCTATATATAGCTTTGCCCGTTTTGTGTTTTGGTTGCTTCTTCCTCCTCTATTTGTCTAAGCTTTGTCCATACTTTCTCTCATTCTCTAGCTTGATTAATCTCTTCCCCTCCGATGATTCTTGCGCATATTTTAGTGGAAGAGAGAGGAGATCTCGATCCACATTTTAATCTAACAGATTCATCTCTTTGTGAGTGTATCTTTGGGGATCTAGACTTTGGGGGATTTTGCGTCCCTCTTTGATTCCTCCTCTCTTGTTCGCTAAATAGCTTTAGTAGCTTTGTTGGAACTTGAGAGTGAGGGATTGAAGCATCTTTGTGGTGTTCTTGCCATTTGCATTCGGTCCATCGGTTTGAGTTATCCTCGGAGGATTTGGTTTGAGTTACTCATTGGAGTTTGTCCATCTTGGGTACTTGGAACCCTAGACGGTTTTGTGGCCTTGGTGGCGTTTGTTGTAAGCCTCCAATTAAGTTGTGGAGAAGTGCCCCAACCTCGTGAGTTGTTCTAGGTTGTGCTTAACAAAGTAAATGCTAGTATAATTCCGCCTTTGTCGAGCCACTCTCGGAAAAGTTTTAATTGTCTATTCACACCCCATCTAGGCGACTTCCTTATCCTTTCAACTATCCACTAGGACATTCTTCACATTGAATCGCAGTCTTAATGACACATGAGGGGCTAAATCACCACAGATTCTTGCTAGCCCTGATAATGCCCCTCCATTGATAGAATATTCCAGGTTAATGAGACACATGACGTAAAGCCTTGGATTTGATCACAGATGGACTGCGGCTTCAACCTCTCTTCTAACCATCCAATCACGAGTTGGTTTTGAAGATAAGTACACATTTATAATTTAAGGACAATATATAAAAAGGAGATATGTTTTGAAAGCCATTTTATTGAATATTTTGCACATGTGTGCATGCCTTACTGCTATGATATTAAGACCTTGAATCATAATCCAATTTATATGTATGCAAGCAAAAGTGTACAATCCTAGATTTTGACGGATAGGACGAGATATGCTTGATTGTTCTCGATATCCTTACATATTACTGTTTTTGTTCGCAAAATTTATGGATATATTTGATCTTTAGTAGCCACACACCATAGCAATCCTATTTTACGTCAAGGTATCTAAAAAGCGTGCAGTCTTAATATCAACTAGCTTCACATACTGATCTAACATCGTGTAATTTAATATAATTATATTTATTTATGTAATGTAACTTACAAACAAAACACAAGATGTTTTTGTAGATGACATAATAATTATTCGATGGCCAAAAATGATACTTGCATACATGATACTTTAGTTACCATATAATATTTTCCATAATTTTTTTGTTTGAAAACGAGTATGTATTAATATCGCGGAGATACCAATTACATCCAACCTCTGCAACAACGCATGCTCCAACGGTCTTATGGATACGCACAGCCTAGAAAAAAGAAACAAGAATTGCAAAAAGGTCTCGCCACACTGAAACTATTCCTTGCAGCAGGGATACTAACACCACCAGAACAACACCAGCAGCGACACTAACACCACCAGAACAACATCAGAAGTCCAACCACTCCAATAGTGACGCTTATAGAAGAAAATTAGTGCACAAGCGCAATCATCACCCGATCAAAGATCATAGCTTTTCACCCTAGAGAAAGTCCCTTTTCACAAAACAATGGCTTCAACAAGGCCATTGCCAGGCACAACCAATTAAGGTCAGACCTTGGATCTTCACCCTGCAAGGTAGGACTGTGAACTCCTCTTGTGTTGTCGGACCCCATAAATAGTTGCTGTCACGAGTCACATATCACTCAGTCGGCTTTCCATCGCTACAAAGACTCCAATCACCATAGCTGATAATGTGATATCCGTGAAACGACGTTATATATTATTTGTAGACCACTTCTAACCCACTAAAGACGATGCCCTCGCAATGCGAGGGACACCATGCTAGTTATATACTAGAAGCAATATAAAGGTGTTTTTTGAGACACCAGGTTGATCCACATCTACCAAAAAAATTGGTCCGTTCGTCTTAATTACAACGGTTCAGATTTAAAGCTAAAAAAGTTACCGTAAACTGTAATTATGTACAACCTGTGACGTACATGAAAAAGTGACCATCAATCAAAGATATAAAAGGTAAATCACGTTGTATTCCGCGTACAATCAATCAGCACGCTGAGCCACCAGTTAAGAAGGAATAGTTTTCTTTAACAGCCGGACTCCTTCGTTTGCACGTCCAGGTTAGAGAAAAAGAAACCATCCTTCTCTACAACTCCCTGTCCAAACACAAACACTAGTAATTCACCTCCGCTATCCTCTAAATTATACAGCAAACAATTAGTTTTCTCTTTTTAACGCGAGGCTCACAATGAGTCACTAGGTCTATCGGACAGGCGACGCTGGTGCATGCGAGACGCCGCGAACATCTCTCATCTCTCCATCTCACATATGTTCTGATCCTGCAACTGCAACACGCGGTAAGATAACCACGCAGGAGAAGACCAAATTTAGAGATGTGATTATGTGCACCGAGGACAACCAGCTTGACCTGCCTGGCAATAAGCGACATTGTACTGCCTTGTAACTTTAACTATATAAGTGAGTTATAATTAATACTGTATATGAGTAATACCGTATGAGACGTTTTATTTAACGCAATAACTCTCGCGCCTAAGACCCTTTATATGAATATCTATGAAATCTGAATTTTATTCCGCAGACAATCTCAAGTGATTTAATCGAAAACACAAGACCTTAGTCAACTAATTCCATGGGCACATTACGCATATAAGGCAATAATATCTAGCACACAGTTTTAATTACGAGGGACAAAATTTAATCACAGCTCTTATATTTGACGTACTCGGTCTGTCTAAAATTATAAGATGTTGTATAAGTTCGGATCAAAATGAATGAACCTACATATTAAAGACGTCTAGATATATGTGTTTTAGAAATGACTAAAACATCTTATATTTTAGAACTGAGAGCTACATATCATGGAGAAAAGTAAATCCTCGTGTACCTACGACATCTTGGTCCAAACACAGAATCCTATAGAACCTATGGTCACAATGTACGTATATTAAACTATTTTGATGGATATAGATCAATTGCCACGTACACTAGGTTCTCATTTCTAAATTTTTGTTTAGCCACATACCTTACTTGCTAGACCGGTGATACTACCGTGTTATAAACTACAAATTTTCTATCTTCCAAGTATAAAATGGTGTGAACTTCAGATGTTATTTATCTGACATAAGATATTCCTCTTATTTGTGAAATAGCAATCGATCCTGCAGATTCGTTAAAAGTATATGATAGATCAAAAAGCTGAAACGAAGTTCAAAGAGAAAGATTCCCAACTGAAAGAAAGCTCCATCAAGGTTCCTCAAAATCAACCACTCTATTTTCATGCACCTTGTGTTCTTCCCTGGAATCATTGATAAATAGAGGGGCGAATACAATGAGTGATGCTTGAAGAAATTGAAGGAAGACGGCTCAACAAGTGATTGCTTAGTTACATTTCTGTATGAGTTTTCATAATACAGGTGCAAACCCACCTTGCAAGTATGAAAACTTGGGGGATGAAAGCTTGATCTATATAACCTAAGGATTTAGTGTCACATGGTGAACTTGATTAGATTTTTGTAATTAGATTCAGCCGAATGGCAAGGCCAACGGCGACGGCGACGGCGACGGCGAGATCATCTAGGTGTAGGTCGGAGAGGTGAATGGAGGCAAGTACGGGGACGGCATTGGAAGATTAGAAGATGAGGGAGGTTAGGATTCCTGCATCCCAAGCGTCTTGCTCGAACTGCAAGCCCATCGCGTTGCCAACGCCGAGGCATCCCCTAATGGCGGCCTGCGAGGGGGCGTCTTGGTTGATGGAGTAGCAGGCGGTGGCTGGGGTTCGGTGGTTTCTGGCCGCCGGAGATTGGTGGGGGGAGCGGTGGCCGGAGGGTGGGAGGGAGGGGTGGGAGGTCTGGTGGAGGAGCCATCCAACAACGGAGTCGTCGCTCTCATGGTGTCAAAGTCTGTTTTCTCGTCAGTAAAACATGCATAATTTTCTCATACAAAGTCTGTTTTCAATATAAGACCACTCAAATTATTTACAAAGAACAACGGATATAAGCATGCATGAATGCATAAACGAAAACCACACCCACTTCATATATAGTGGAGTTACATTGGTAAGAAGTAAACAACACACACACACAGATATATAGGGCGACAGACTCAACCTAGCATACTCGCTGCCGGCCGGCCGCTATCACGTACGGTAGTAATATCATAATATGTTGGAAGTTCACGGAATTTGAGCTTTGCGAACGGACGCGCAAATGTCAAGGCGAAGGGTCGTCACCTTGTCGTGGCTGTGTCACTATCACTACCCTGCCTGGCTCGGCCGTCTTTGACACACCGAAATCCAGTTTCACTTTCCTCTGCTCCCGGAAATCAAATTCTGTGTCCAGCTCCCTTAATTTACTTCGTAAACCTACTATTGCCACCTTCCTAGCCGCGCCCACCGCCATGGATGGCAGCACCATCATGATGCAGATGGCTATGGCGGCGACCTTGAGCGCAGAGGCACCAGCGGGGGCCATTGGTCGTAGATCTTGCTAGCAAGCTATATGTAGCTGCTGCGAGGGAGGAGAAGATGCCGGAGAGACAGAGAGAGAAAGCCGGACTAGATGTGGCTCCGGGGAGCAGGCAATCGATGATATTTATAGCAAAGCAAGCGCAATTAATTAAGCAGCTGGAGTTGTGCTCGCTTCAAGCCACAGCTAGCTAGTATTACCAGCTGTAGTATTATGGTTGTCGCCAAATAATAACCAACTTGATTCTGTACAGCACAATATCGTTGACTTCATCGCTTGCAAGGACGATGTACAGCTACCCCGCGGGATCCTCCGATGATCTCTCTCGTGCGCATATACAATATATGATTTGGATTTCAGCATATCAAGATCCTGCCACATATGGGTGCTTCTTTGATCTCTATCAACAAAGCAATTTATTTTGAACTCAAATAAAATGTACTCCATCCGTCTTGAAATAGATGTTGGAGATTTGTTGAAATTGGCAACGTGTTTTAGCATATATAGGTACATTTGGATGTAGAAAAATCACAACTCTTTTTTTCGAGATGGAGGTAGTATAATATAATATGATTAGGCGGCCATATGAGATTATTCCTTCCAACATTTATTTTCTGTGTCGTATCACTGTCTCGCTTCTATAGCATGATAGCTCAGTCTCACACGTAGCAAGTTGGTGTCCATCATGTGTATTTGATGCTTCTTACCTGACATCGTGGCTTGCCAGGTACATGATTTTCATACATGCATATTCCAGTCAGTCTGCCACACTTCTATAGGTCCGTTTTTCACTATGTGAACTCAAAGAGTGTAACCAATTTAAGAATATTTCTGCTTGTAACTATTCTACTTTTGTCAAACTCTCTTCTATCGGCACCAAAGGTGCTTATGTTGGTACATTTAGTATAGTTTCAGGGTCTAAAGAAATTCATTTTTTATTATCACACACGGCATGTCACGCCATACTTTCCGGACATTCCCTATCGTATTTCTTAAAAGGGATTCTCAAAAGGAAGTTTCATGTTGGTGAGAAAGTTCTTTTGTACAGGTCTCGTCTCAGATTTTTTGCAGGGATACTACTCTCCAAATGGGAAGGACCTTTTGTTATCAAGGAAGTGTACCGTTCAGGTGTCATCAAAATATCTTCTCTGAAGGATGACACAACACAGGTGATTAATGGTCAAAGACTAAAACATTATATTTACGGAGATTCTTACAATGAAGAAGTGGATGTCATTCAAATGGTGACTCCAGAAGAATTTATCAAGAACCAAACACCAAAAACTGCAGAGTTCGTCTTTGAATAGGTAAAAGTGGTGAAAATAGAAGGTTCGTGAAACTCCAATCTTTTTATATTTTTGATGTTTTTAATATATAAGGAAAGTTAAGGGACGAAATTGAAGAGGAAACGGAGCCCGGGGTGGACAAGCCCACCCCAGGCGCGGGCCCAGCCTGGCTGCGTCTGAGGGGGGTGTTCCACCCTCGAACTCCGTCTCCGCTTTGTTTTCGTGTCAAAACCTTCCTTATGCATTGAAACTTCGTAATATATAATCCCCCGGGTTCCCCGAGGTTCTTGCACCGTGTTCTCGTCGTGTTTTCGTTTCGATCTGTTTCTGCCAGGATATCTTCTCAAGTTTAGAGCAGCATGGCCTCTTCCGATGACAAAGGAAAGAAGGCCGAGAAAAAAGAACCTCAAGTCCCCAAGGAGGAGGAGATTCTAGGAGGATATGAAGGTGACATGGAGGAGGACAAGCAATCGGACACTCGCGATGCCGTCGCAAGCATTGATTTGGTGGCACGACCTACCAAGCTTAAGAGGACAACACGGATTTCTACAGGAGGGAAACGTCCACGTCTGTTCTACAATCGACAGCCATCTCCTCCACGTAACAGGAGACCCTTCCATACACTTATACATGAATATCAATATCAACATGTGCACAAAGGGAATTTGCCTGCAATTTGGGATATGCGTCGTTCTAACAATGCAGCAAAGGATCATGCTAGGGATGAAGAGTGGGGAAAGAACAACAAGAGCTGGGATTCTCAGACTTACATGATCATGAACCGTATAGAGCAAAACTCGGAGCTGATCCAAACTCTTACTTTTGAGTTCGAGGAGTTGAGGGGACTTATTGAAGAGCTTATCAAGAGAACACCACCACCACCAAAGGAGTAATTTGTCATCAAGTTTGGCATCCCCTTGGCTTGTTTCAAGCTTGGGGGAGTGCCGCGGTATCACCACCACTATCTTTCATATTTTACCTTCTAGTGGATTTATATCTGTGGTAGAGAAGTTATCTTGTAGTTTGGTTTGTATATGGAAGTATCTCTCATTTAGTTGATTATCTATGTATCCCTTGGTGTGAGTGCCTTTATTGAATATTAATGAGAAGTCTCATCTTTTACTTTTTGCACTTATTATTTTAGTTCGCAATCTCTATTATCTGATGGATCTTGTTGATCAAGTATTGGCACCACTTTGGGAGCATCAAGTGGATCTAAATTGGTTTTGGAAAACCGAGTTCTGGTCAGTAGCAACACATTTTGAGGTTTGAAAGAAAAAAGAAAGAAAAGGCTTACAGGTGTTCGGTATCATTTGTTTTCTTTTCTGTTGGCTCATAAGCTTAGTATTATTTATTTAAGATCTTTTGTGTCTTCAAGGAAGATTGCATGTTTGGCTTTATTATTTGTATGTTTGCTTGTTTCTTTCAACTCTCTTGCTTGCTACCCAGCCTTATTAGCCAAAAAAACCTGTTTTGAGAAGGCATACTTCTCATGTTTCCAAACTCCTTTGAACCAAATGTTTGCCACTTGTGTCCACCATATCTACCTAGTAGATATTGCTATTCCAAGCAAATTCTCAAGCTTCATCTACCTTCCAAATTAAAAAGTATTTTGTTATGAGAAAACTAGTTAGTAAAGCCCTCACGAACTTGATGGCACACTTTAATTCTTTCCCCTAATAAACCTGAACCATTGTGGACATCGAAGTTGTATATTCTTGCATCTATACGTTAGGATTAGCAGAACCGTGCTGTCACGGGTAAAGTTTTCAACATAGCACTTGTACTCTGTACATCGTTGATATCATGCTCTTTTGTCTATGGATGTTATCGGTGTGAAATGAAGTGGGAACTTGTAAGTCCATGGAGTTTGTATTCTGTGTTAGAGAAACGCCTGGGCCGCTAGCCTAAGCCATGCCTAATCATGGTGGAAACTTGCAGCACCACCATAGTGAGTAATCTATGAAGCATCCTCAATAAAAAGCTATACACATAGTAAATAAAAAGATTGCTGAGATGCTCATTGTCTGCTTGCCTTGTCATTTTGGTTATAGGAAAGCTCCTATACCATGTGCAAGGGGTACCCCGTTGGCGGTTCTCAATGATATGCAAATACTTACAGTGACAAGAACTTGCCTGGGCCCTAAGTTGAGTATCCATGAGGAGTGGCTCTCATATTCAAGGGACATGAGATTGCCAACTTATATTTCGTTAACCATATACTCCATATTTGTTCACTTTAACCTTAACCATCTCAAGATGCTTATGATAGGGGCAATTAGGGCTCAAGGCTAGTAAGTACCATAATCTTTTGGAAGCTCTTTATGACTTGTAATCCCTGTTACCCTCTAAGAAGGGACCTTTCTCTTAGTTACCAAGTTGAGTGAGTAAACCTATTTCCTCTCTATCTCCAGCAAACATTTGAGTTGTTGTGTTTCAAACATTCATGTGGTGATTTATTCAATCATGTTCTTTATCTTCCTTGCTTGCACAAAACTCTTATCTATTGAGTATTACTTTGAAAGCCTTCACTTGTGGAAAACCTTTTTAAGCAAAGAGTGCTCCTGTTTTGAAATTTCTACAAAAAGCTTGTTGTGAAACTATTTGCCGGGTGTTCTCTAACCAAGAACAAGTTTGCCAATTCCAATTATGATTTATATTTTATGCATCTCTATTGTTATTGTTGTGCTTGGTTGCAAGCTAAGTTGTATAATGGTGAGTTGCTTTCTTCCATGAGTTGTGCAAAGGTAAGTGTGATGCTTCTTGTTCGTATTCTTTTATCGACACTTCACTCCGTAAACCTGTGGAGATGTTTAATGAGCTTAGTATTCGCTTGGGGACAAGCGAAGTCTAAGCTTGGGAGAGTTGATACGCCCAATTTGCATCACCATTCTATATTATAATTTACCTCTATTCATTGATATTTGTCTTATTATGAGGTATTACTTATGTCTTTTCATCTGTTTATGCATGTTGGATGATTCTTGCAGAATGAGCTGCCAGAGTCTAGATTATGATAGAAAAGAAGGCGTTTCGGTGCAATTTCGCGAAGATCAGAAAAATACCAGAAAAATATGGAAACATATTATTTTACCGGAGGAAGACTAGCGCCAGAAGGAGGAGCGAAGGGGGGCTGCAGGGGGCCCAAACCCCCTAGGCGCGGGCCCACCTAGGGTGGGTCTGGCCCACCTGCTCGGCCTCCGAATCTCCCCCTTCGCCTACAACTTCCCTTCGGAACCCTAATACACGGGAGGCGACCACAGATAGATTTCATTCGCCTCTGCGGGACGGAAAACACCGAGAGAGAAAGATATCTCCGGCAGACAGATTTCAACCGGGGGAATTCCTTCCCGGAGAGGGGAGACCGTTGCCATCAACACCATCATCAAGCTAGGCTTCATCGGGGTCATCATCATCCACACCATCATATCCACTAGCACCATCATCACCACTCCGTCCCGCTGTAACAATTGTGTTGGATATTGCTTTAGTTCGTTAGAGGAAACTTTCCCGGTGTTAATTACTATTGTAGTTGATGCTTGTGAGTGGAACCATTGGATTATTGTTTATGTTCAGATTGTTATCCATTATCATATCATCTTTGATCTTGATCCACATGATGTCTTGTGAGTAGTTCATTTAGTTCTTGAGGACATGGGAGAAGTCATCTTGTTAGTAGTGAATCTGTGTTGAGTTATTATTCAATGGTTTAGTATTTAAGTTGTGGTGCTATTTTTCTAGTGGTGTCATGTGAACGTGTTGGAGATATGCCCTAGAGGCAATAATAATTGTGGTTATTATTATATCTTCGTGTTTATGATAAATGTTTACATTCATGCTATAATAGTATTAACAAGGAAACATTGATACTTGTGTGATTTGTAAACTTAATTAGAAGTCCCTAGTATAGCCTCTATACTTCACTAGCTTGTTGGTTGATAGATGATTGTGGTTTCCCTATCATGAACATTGAGATGTTGTCAACAACAAGATCATATCGTTAGGAGAATGATATGGTGGACATACTCCTATAGATAAGCGTAGCATAAAGATCAAGTCATTTCAATAGTTCAATTGCTATATGCTTTCTGATACATAGTAACCTAATTCCTTCGACCATGAGATCATGCATATCACCTTTACCGGATGGATGCTTTGATGACATCAAACACCACACCGTAACTGGGTGGTTATAAAGGTGGCATTGAGTGTTCGGAAAGTTTTGGTTGAGACACATGGATCAAGAGTGGGATTTGTCCATCCACATGACGGATAGATATACTCTGGGCCCTCTCGGTGGAATGTCATCCAATTAGCTTGCAAGCATGTGACTTGGTCACAAGGGATCACATATCACGGGAACGAGAAAAGAGTACTTGTCAGTAACGAGGTTGAACTAGGTATGCAGAGATACCGACGATCATAACCTCGGATAAGTAACATATCGTGAGACAAAGGGAAATTGGTATCGTATGTAAGTGGTTCATTCGATCGCAAAGTAATCGTAGAAATATGTGGGAGCCATATGAATTTCCAGATTCCTCTATTGGTTATTGTTCGGAGAAGTGTCTCGATCATGTCCGCATAATTCACGAACCGTAGGGAGACACACTTAAGGATTCGACGTTGTTTGAGTAGTTATGGTGTTATGAGAAAGAGACCGAATGTTGTTCGGAGTCTCGGATGGGATCCGGGATATCACGAGGTGATCCGGAATGGTCCGGAGAATAAGATTCATATAAGGAAAGTCCCGTTTTGGAGTTCGGGAATGATTCCGGTGTTTTCATCGGGAATGTTCTAGAAGGTTCCGGAATGTCCGGCACTCCGGAGGGGAAGGGGTACATGAATGTGTTATTACATGTTGGAATGATTGCATCATGTACTTAGTGTTATCGCTGTTCCAAATAAGGGATTAAATCAAATCCTAGTTTGAAAAGTCAAACGGCAAGTTTGAAAAGTCAAACGGCCAAAATTGGAAGGTGGGAAAGAGGAGGAGCTCCAAACCGAGTTGGGGAGGGAGACCTCCTCCAACCGGCGGCCACCAAGCCGAGTTGGGGAGGGTCTCCTCCCCATGGCGCGCCAGCCCCTCCCACCTATATAAGGAGGGGCAGGGCTCCCCTCCTAGACACACAACTTTCACCTCTAGATCTCCGTTTTAGAGCCGTTTTGGATTAGAGCTTCTAATTGCTTTAGCCAACGGTTTAGAGCCTTCTAATTGGTTTAGAGCCTTCTAATTGGTGTGTCTAATTACTAGACCACTAATAGCCTTTCTCATAAGCTCCACCATACTCGCACCGGCTTAAGGCGAAGCCCTGCGGGATTTCCCCTCTACTTCCGGTACCACGCCGTTGTGCTGCCGGAATCGCGAGGAGAGTGCTACAACCTCCGCTGCCTGCTGGAACAAGGGAGAGGAAGGTCTTCGTCGAGTACCGAACGTGTGACCGACTGCGGGAGCGCTGCCGGAACGTGGCGCCGGAAGGATCGTCTACACGATCTTGAGATCGGAAAGAGTACGACTACATCACCCACGAGAATCCGCTCTCGTTAAACGCTTTGGAATCTTCAAGGGTAAGTTATACCATCGACTCGTTGCTACAATCTAGTAGATAGATCTTGGCTTGTTTGTTTGTATGCGATAGAAAATTTTTGTTTTCCATGCTACGAACCCCTACAGTGGTATCAGAGCCGTGTCTATATGTAGATCTGTTGCACGAGTAGAACACAATGGTCATTGTGGGCGTTGATGCTTTTATTGTCGATTGCTTCTTGTGTACTTTGCATCTTGCGGTATGTTGGGATGAAGCGGCCCGGGCTAACCTTACATGACATCGTTCATGAGACTTGCTCCACGCTTGACATGCAACTTGTATTGCATAAGTGGCTTTGCGGGTGCCTGTTTCTCCTAGCATAGTAAAGATCCAATACACAACGGGTGATTAACAATACTTGTGTCAACGTTGTGGTTCTTGTTCGTAAGTTAGAACGACACTTATTGAAAGCCCCAAACCACGTAAAATATGCAAAGAAAGTAGAGGCGTCTAACTTTGTTTTGCAGGGGTGTGCAGTGATGTGATATGGCCATGATTGTGATTATATTTGATGTATGCAATGTTCCTTATTGTAAGTTGGCAACCGGCAGGAGCCATATGGTTGTCTTTAATTTATGTTAAGACCCGCGTGTCTATTCAAAGTAGTTGTAATAGTTGAAGCCGGTGGACGACAACCATGGAGAGGCGTCATTGACCTTGATGCAATGCCGGTGATGATGGAGATCATGTTCGTGCTTGAAGATGGAGATCAAAGCACAAAGAAGAAAGGCCATATCATATCACATATATATTGAATTGCATGTGATGTTAATCCTTTATGCATCTTGTATTGCTTAGTAGACGACGGTAGCATTATAAGATGATCCCTCATGCACATGAATTTCAAATCATAAAGTGTTCACCCTTAGTCAGCACCGTTGCTAAAGCTTGTTGTTTCGAAGCACCACGTGATGATCGGGTGTGTTAGATTCTGCAAGTGTATACAACGTGAGCAAGCCAGATTTGCTCATGCGGAAACTAAGGTTTGATCTTGACGAGCCTAGCATGTACAGACATGGTCTCGGAACACGGATCACCGAAAGGTAAAGCATGAATCATATAGTAGATATGATGAACATGACGATTGTTCGCCATTGAAACTATATCAACTCTCGTGATGATCGGTGTTGATGTAGTGGATTTGGTTCGTGTGATCACTAAAACAATGTGAGGGATGTTGTTTTGAGTGGGAGTTCACCTAGTTTAATTACATTAATTAATTTGAACTCAATTTATCATAAACTTAGTCTAAACTATTGCAAATATGTTGTAGATCAATGGCAGCCCCTACCATCAATTTTAATGCGTTCCTAGAGAAAGAAAAGTTGAAAAACAATGGAAGCAACTTCGCGGATTGGTTCCGCAATTTGAGGATTGTCCTCACAGCTGGTAATTTGACCTATGTGCTGGATGCACCGCTGGGTGACCCACCTGCAGCTGATGCTCCCGATGAAGTAAAGAATGTTTACCTCGCTCGGAAGAATCAGTACTCCATAGTTCAGTGTGCTATCTTGTATGGTTTAGAATCGGAGCTTCAGAAAAGGTTTGAGGATTCAGACCCATATGATATTGTCGAGGATCTCAAATTGATTTTTGAGACTCATGCGGCAATTGAAAGCTATGAAGCTTCTGAAAAGTTCTTTAACTGCAAGATGGAAGAAGGCAGCTCCGTCAGTGAGCATGTGCTTAAGATGTCAGGGCACGCAAACAAACTTCAAAGCTTGGGTATAGTGATTCCTAATGCTTTGGGGATTTACCGTGTCCTCCAATCACTACCACCAAGTTACAAGAACTTTGTGATGAACTACAACATGCAGAACATGAACAAGACGTTGCCAGAACTCTTTGCCATGTTGAAATCTGCAGAAGTGGAGATCAAGAAAGAGCACCAAGTGTTGTTGGTCAATAAGACCACCAAATTCAAGAAAGGCAAGTCTAAGCAAAAGGGATACTTCAAGAAGGGTGGTAAGAAAGCTACCACGCCGACGAAGAAGACCAGGGCTGGACCTAAGCCTGATACTGAGTGTTTTTACTGCAAGGGAGAAGGTCACTGGAAGCGGAATTGCCCAAAGTACTTGGCGGATTTGAAGAACGGCAACATCAAGAAGAAAGGTATATCTGATATACATGTTATTGATGTGTATCTCACTAGTACTCGTAGTAGTGCCTGGGTATTTGATACTGGTTCGATTGCTCATATTTGTAACTCGAAACAGGTGCTGCAGAATAAACGGAAGCTAGCGAAGAACGAGGTGACGATGCGCGTGGGAAACGGATCAAAGGTTGATGTGATCGCGGTCGGCACGCTACCCCTTCATCTACCATCGGGATTAGTTTTATACTTAAATAATTGTTATTTGGTGCCTGCGTTGAGCATGAACATTATATCGGGATCTTGTTTATTGCGAGACGGTTACTTGTTTAAATCCGAGAATAATGGTTGTTCTATTTATATGAGTAATATGTTTTATGCACATGCACCTTTGATAGATGGTCTATTCTTATTGAATCTCGATAGTAGAAATACACATATCAACAACATTGAGGCTAAACGATTGAAATCAAGCGATAATTCAACCTATATGTGGCACTGTCGTCTTGGTCACATCGGAGTGAAACGTATGAAGAAACTCCATTCCGATGGACTTCTTGAATCACTTGATTTTGAATCACTTGAAAGATGCGAAGCATGTCTGATGGGAAAAATGAATAAGACTCCATTTTCTGGTATGATGGAGCGAGCTACAGACTTATTGGAAATCATACATACCGATGTGTGTGGTCCAATGAGTGTAACATCGCGAAGTGGTTATCGTTATGTTCTTACCTTCACGGATGACTTGAGTAGATATGGGTATATCTATTTCATGAAACATAAGTCCGAAACTTTCGAGAAGTTTAAGGAGTTTCAAAGTGAGGTAGAGAATCAACGTAACAAGAAGATTAAATTTCTACGTTCTGATCGTGGAGGTGAATATCTAAGTTACGAGTTTGGCGAGCATTTGAAGAAATGCGGAATACTTTCACAATTGACACCGCCGGGAACACCACAGCATAATGGTGTGTCTGAACGTCGTAATCGAACTCTCTTAGATATGGTTCGTTCTATGATGTCACTTACAGATTTACCGCTATCATTTTGGGGTTATGCATTAGAAACAGCCGCATTCACTTTAAATAGGGCACCATCTAAATCCGTTGAAACGACACCGTATGAATTATGGTTTGGGAAGAAACCTAAATTGTCGTTCCTTAAAGTTTGGGGATGCGAAGCCTATGTAAAGAAGTTACAGCCGGACAAGCTTGAACCCAAAGCGGAAAAATGCGTCTTCATAGGATACCCGAAGGAAACTATTGGGTATACCTTCTATCATAGATCCGAAGGCAAAATCTTCGTTGCCAAGAATGGATCCTTTCTAGAGAAGGAATTTCTCTCGAAAGAATTGACTGGAAGGAAAGTAGAACTTGACGAGGTTGTCGAACCTTCTCTCGAAATTGCGAGTAGCGCAGCACCGGAAGAAGTTCCTGTGGCGCCTGCACCAATAAGAGAGGAAGCTAATGATGGTGATCATGAAACTTCGGTTGAAGTTGCTACAGAGCCTCGGAGGTCGACGAGAACTCGTACCACTCCCGAATGGTATGATTCCGTTATGAATGTCATGGTGGTGGACAACACCGATGACCCCGAGACATATGAGGAAGCAATGATGAGCCCAGATTCCAATAAATGGCAAGAAGCCATGAAATCCGAGATTGGATCCATGTACGAAAACCAAGTATGGACTTTGGTGGACTTACCAGATGGCCGAAAGGCTGTCGAGAACAAATGGATTTTCAAGAAGAAAACAGATGCTGATGGTAATGTTACTGTCTATAAAGCTCGACTTGTCGCAAAAGGGTTTCGACAAATTCAAGGAGTTGACTACGATGAGACTTTCTCACCGGTAGCGAAGCTAAAGTCTGTGAGGATTATGTTAGCAATCGCTGCATATTATGATTATGAGATATGGCAGATGGATGTCAAAACAGCATTCCTCAATGGAGACATTGATGAAGAGTTGTATATGATGCAACCCAAAGGTTTTGTCGATCCTAAAGATGCTAACAAGGTATGCAAACTTCAACGGTCCATCTATGGATTGAAGCAAGCATCCCGAAGTTGGAATCAACGTTTTGATAAGGTAATCAAAAGTTTTGGTTTTATACAAACTTATGGAGAAGCTTGTATTTACAAGAAAGTGAGTGGGAGCTCTGTAGCATTCTTAATACTATATGTGGATGACATATTGTTGATTGGGAATGATGTAGACCTTCTTAATAGTGTCAAGGAATATTTGAATAATAGTTTTTCAATGAAGGATCTTGGCGAAGCAGCTTACATATTAGGCATAAAGATTTATAGAGATAGATCGAAACGCCAAATATCATTGTCACAGAGTACATATTTGGACAAAGTTCTAAAGAGGTTTGGAATGGAAGAAAGCAAGAAAGGGTTCTTGCCCATGTTGCCCAATACGACCTTGAGTAAAACTCAAAGTCCGACATCGGCAGAAGATAGAGAAAGGATGAGTAAGACTCCCTATGCCTCAGCCATAGGATCTCTAATGTATGCCATGCTATGTACTAGACCCGACATTGCATATGCTGTTAGTTTAACTAGCAGATATCAAAGTGATCCAGGAGTGGATCATTGGACAGCGGTCAAAAACATCCTTAAGTACTTGAGAAGAACTAAGGATATGGTTCTTTCTTATGGAGGTGATGAACAGCTCGTTGTTAATGGTTACACCGATGCTAGTTGGAACACAGATCCGGATGATTCTAAATCACAATCCGGATACGTATTTATTTTGAATGGTGCAGCAGTTAGCTGGAGGAGTGCAAAGCAAAGCGTTGTGGCGAGATCTTCAACTGAATCGGAATACATGGCTGCTTCGGAGGCTTCACAAGAAGCGATATGGATGAAAGAGTTCATTACAGAGCTGGGTGTGGTTCCTAGTGCGCTGGACCCAATGTCTATCTACTGTGATAACATGGGCGCCATAGCCAATGCGCAAGAACCAAGGTCACACAAGAAGCTGAAGCATATCAAGCTGCGTTTTCACGCTATTCGAGAACATATCCAGGATGGGGATATAAAGATTTGCAAAGTACACACAGATCTGAATGTGGCGGATCCGTTGACTAAACCTCTCCCGAGGGCAAAACATGACCAACACCAAACTGCCATGGGTGTTCGGTATATTACCATGTAATCTAGATTAGATGACTCTAGTGCAAGTGGGAGACTGTTGGAGATATGCCCTAGAGGCAATAATAATTGTGGTTATTATTATATCTTCGTGTTTATGATAAATGTTTACATTCATGCTATAATAGTATTAACAAGGAAACATTGATACTTGTGTGATTTGTAAACTTAATTAGAAGTCCCTAGTATAGCCTCTATACTTCACTAGCTTGTTGGTTGATAGATGATTGTGGTTTCCCTATCATGAACATTGAGATGTTGTCAACAACAAGATCATATCGTTAGGAGAATGATATGGTGGACATACTCCTATAGATAAGCGTAGCATAAAGATCAAGTCATTTCAATAGTTCAATTGCTATATGCTTTCTGATACATAGTAACCTAATTCCTTCGACCATGAGATCATGCATATCACCTTTACCGGATGGATGCTTTGATGACATCAAACACCACACCGTAACTGGGTGGTTATAAAGGTGGCATTGAGTGTTCGGAAAGTTTTGGTTGAGACACATGGATCAAGAGTGGGATTTGTCCATCCACATGACGGATAGATATACTCTGGGCCCTCTCGGTGGAATGTCATCCAATTAGCTTGCAAGCATGTGACTTGGTCACAAGGGATCACATATCACGGGAACGAGAAAAGAGTACTTGTCAGTAACGAGGTTGAACTAGGTATGCAGAGATACCGACGATCATAACCTCGGATAAGTAACATATCGTGAGACAAAGGGAAATTGGTATCGTATGTAAGTGGTTCATTCGATCGCAAAGTAATCGTAGAAATATGTGGGAGCCATATGAATTTCCAGATTCCTCTATTGGTTATTGTTCGGAGAAGTGTCTCGATCATGTCCGCATAATTCACGAACCGTAGGGAGACACACTTAAGGATTCGACGTTGTTTGAGTAGTTATGGTGTTATGAGAAAGAGACCGAATGTTGTTCGGAGTCTCGGATGGGATCCGGGATATCACGAGGTGATCCGGAATGGTCCGGAGAATAAGATTCATATAAGGAAAGTCCCGTTTTGGAGTTCGGGAATGATTCCGGTGTTTTCATCGGGAATGTTCTAGAAGGTTCCGGAATGTCCGGCACTCCGGAGGGGAAGGGGTACATGAATGTGTTATTACATGTTGGAATGATTGCATCATGTACTTAGTGTTATCGCTGTTCCAAATAAGGGATTAAATCAAATCCTAGTTTGAAAAGTCAAACGGCAAGTTTGAAAAGTCAAACGGCCAAAATTGGAAGGTGGGAAAGAGGAGGAGCTCCAAACCGAGTTGGGGAGGGAGACCTCCTCCAACCGGCGGCCACCAAGCCGAGTTGGGGAGGGTCTCCTCCCCATGGCGCGCCAGCCCCTCCCACCTATATAAGGAGGGGCAGGGCTCCCCTCCTAGACACACAACTTTCACCTCTAGATCTCCGTTTTAGAGCCGTTTTGGATTAGAGCTTCTAATTGCTTTAGCCAACGGTTTAGAGCCTTCTAATTGGTTTAGAGCCTTCTAATTGGTGTGTCTAATTACTAGACCACTAATAGCCTTTCTCATAAGCTCCACCATACTCGCACCGGCTTAAGGCGAAGCCCTGCGGGATTTCCCCTCTACTTCCGGTACCACGCCGTTGTGCTGCCGGAATCGCGAGGAGAGTGCTACAACCTCCGCTGCCTGCTGGAACAAGGGAGAGGAAGGTCTTCGTCGAGTACCGAACGTGTGACCGACTGCGGGAGCGCTGCCGGAACGTGGCGCCGGAAGGATCGTCTACACGATCTTGAGATCGGAAAGAGTACGACTACATCACCCACGAGAATCCGCTCTCGTTAAACGCTTTGGAATCTTCAAGGGTAAGTTATACCATCGACTCGTTGCTACAATCTAGTAGATAGATCTTGGCTTGTTTGTTTGTATGCGATAGAAAATTTTTGTTTTCCATGCTACGAACCCCTACAGAACGTTGACTACATGATACTTCACCATTTATGGGCCTAGGTGAATGCATTGTGACCTTTGCACAAGGGAGTGTAGGATCTCAGAGTTTAAGGCTGTGGTTAGATTTATATCTTAATTACTTTCCTATAGTTACGGATGTTTGCAGGGGGTTTAATCACAAGTGTGTATTAGTCCTAGGAAGGGCAGTATGTTAGCGCAGGTTCACCCACACAACACTTACAAACACCAAAAAAGAGTACTCAGCTATTTGCAGCGAAAGCAATTGACGGAATCCCCATGTGTCCTCGAGAACGTTTAGTCCTTATAGGTATTTCCACCGGCTTGTCCTTTGCTAAGAAAGGATTGGGCCACTTTCTCCGTTTGTTCGTTACTTCTGTTACTTGATCTTTGTTTTGTTGCCTTGTCAGAAAACCACTAAAAATCCGTTTGCTAAGTATTCGTAGGGATTTCATGCTCCATACCACTATTCAGCACCTTATGCTCCTCGTTGGGATCGACACTCCTATTTATAGAAAGTACTACGATACACCCCCTATACTTGTGGGTCATCAATGACTTCTGTGGTATGCACACATGGTGCTCTCCAAGTCAGCTAATATGGATGTACACTCTTGTCTCGCCTAGAGGGCGCTTTGGGGTATGCGATTGTTCCCAGTTACAAGCTGGTAGAGTGTCTTTGTTGTCTTTCCGAGCACAGAGCGACCTCATTGACACGATTTTCCTCCATTGTCAAGTTTGTAGGTTTTGTGTGGTGACTTTGGGTTTGGTGATGTTTGTTCTTTGGTGTTTCTTTGTTGATCGTTCGATAATAAAGCAATAAAGGCCGTGTGCATCTTTTCGATGTAGAGGCCGGGGGTCGCACCCTCCATTTCGGAAAAAACCCAGTAAAAGCATTACCAACTCAACAAGACGGTACATGATACTTGATGTATCATTCAAATATTAAGATAATATCAGAAGTATTTGATTCTTCGCATATGAATAAAAAATATTGCAAGGTTATCTTATATAGGCGCATGCTCACAATAAGATAAATTCCCATGATAAATCTCTATAAGCCAAGAAACCTTGTTCATATTGAACTTATAAAATGTGTCCCTTCTTTGACAAAACACATATATTAATGTCGTGAACATACAAATTACACCCATCCTCTGCAACAACACATTGTCCTAACGGCCTTATGAATGCAAACAACCCAAAAATGATAAAGATTACAATAAAAAAAGTCCCACTACAGTGATCTATTCCTTGTAGTTGTAGTACTAACACCACCAAGACAGCACCAGAAGTCCAGCTTCTCTGAAAGCGACATCTCCAAGAAGAGAACAGTGCACAATCCTCGTCGTCGCCCAATCAAACATATTTTATTTTCTCCTTTGAGGAAGTCCTCGCTGATAAAACAATGTCTTTGACAAAGTGATTATCATGCACAACCAGTTAAGACCAGATCTTGGATTGTCACACTGAAAGGTAAGGATTTGAACTTCTCCCGTGTTATCGGACCACTTATGATACCACTGCTCCAAGTCATGAATCATCAAGCCAGTTCTTTTGTCACAAAAAAATTCAAGTCAGTTCCTCATCCCCACAAAGAATCGAATCACCATTGCTAGTCCTCAGATATGGTTTCGATGATATTCTCACCAGCTGACTTCACCATAGAACAAGAAAGTGTTCCCCATGATGGTAATAGCCAGCAAATCGAGCTTCACATCACTCTCTCTGGAACCAAACGGTCAGAGAAAAAACTGGGTGCGCATAACTGAATCCCATACGATCCAGCAATCTCTAAGGATGAATCACCCAGTTGAGTTCGCAGGCGAAGCCTTCTAGAACACGAGACACCAACCTACATAGCAAGGAGGAGCCCCCAACTTCGGTCAACGCACCGCCGTGAAAGACCTCAGTACCACCCGCGTTCCGCATGTGTCGTCCCGGTGATGGCCCACCTTACGCATAGGAGACCGTCGGAGCCCGCGCACCCTCACCCCCAACTTTGACAGGCTAGCTGTGGCCGCCACCAACGATGAAGACGGCGCCACACTTGAATCAAGAGAAGAAGTTCTGAAGTAACCCTAATGACAACTCATCACAACGATGGTAAAAATCAGTTATAATAGATTATGTAGAAAGGTAGAAGGTGTCCATGTTCCCAAATAATCAATAGTGACCTATTGTCTTCTCATTTTTAATGACTTTTCACTCATTAGTTACCACTTTTCCATATTTGGGTTGTGATATCAATTTTTGTGTGAATTCATACTTTTTAGGAGCACTGGAAACTATCATTTCTCTAATTGAGCAAGAATTTCAATTACAATTTTATATCAATAGTATATATAAGGTAAAGTAGAAACATAAAACATAAACCGTCACAAAACTAGAGTTGATTTTGGCCACACGCCATAAGGTGGCCAAAATACTCTCAGGTCCAGGTCCTCCTTAGATACGCATCTAGGACATTGTTTATAGTCGAGTTTTATTAGGTTGAGAATTATCTATCGCAAACAAAAAGAGTTGGTTTAATAGTAGACTACACCTAGCTTTTATTTCACTTCGGAATTAGTTTTGAGAAGTGTTCTGTAAAACATGTATAATTTTCCCATACGAAGTTTGTTTTCAATATATGACCACTCGAATTATTTAGAAAAAACAACGGATATAAGCATACATGAATAATGCATAAACGAAAACCACACCCACTTCATATATAGTGGAGTTACATTGGTAAGAAGTAAACAACACACACACACCCAGATATATAGGGCGACAGACTCAACCTAGCATACTCGCTGCCGGCCGGCCGGCCGCTATCACGTACAGTAGTAATATGTTGGTAGTTCACGGAATTTGAGCTTTGCGAACGGACGCGCAAATGTCAAGGTGAAGGGTCGTCACCTTGTCGTGGCTGTGTCACTATCACTACCCTGCCTGGCTCGGCCGTGTTTGACACACCGAAATCGACTTTCACTTTCCTCTGCCCCCGGAAATCCAAATCAAATTCTATGTCCAGCTCCCTTTTACTCTGTAAACCTACTATTGCCACCTTCGTCCTAGCCACGCCACCGCCATGGATGGCAGCACCATCATGATGCAGATGGCTAAGGCGGCGACCTTGAGCGCAGAGGCACCAGCGGGGGCCATTGGTCGTAGATCTGGCTAGCAAGCTATATGTAGCTGCTGCGAGGGAGGAGAAGATGCCGGAGAGACAGAGAGAGAAAGCCGGACTAGATCTAACCCCCAAGAGGATAGGCGATAGGCGATAGGCGATGCCTGCCGATCCTGAGGACGGCGATGCCATCGCTGACGGTGACGCCGATCTCATATTCAAGGCTGGTTCCTCATCTTTTGATGGAGGACGATTCTGGGTTCTGGCTAGCGATGGAGAAGAGGATTTTTCTGAAGATGATGACGCAGGAAATGAGATCTGGGAGGATGCATCTCTCAAATACGGCCTGGAGAAGGATGAGATGGACATTAATATGTCTGAATCTTCTTCTCGCGTGGCTAAACGGATGGAGCGCCGTCGGCTGCAACGACTCGCGGCGATGGAGCTTTGGATTTCTCCGACGCAGGTACGTCCTGGTCCCGATCGTTCAGCGACGTCCTCGAATGATCGTGTGTTGCGCAAGAAATCACATCGGCAACCAGTGTTGGAGGCTTCGGTGTTTTCTGATAATGAGGAGGATAATGGCTCCGTGTGGACCATGGTGACACGACGGCGCTCGTCGCCGGCGAGGTGTTCTCCGGGTCCGATGGACAATGGATCTAGTGATCCGGAATTACCGCGAGATTTGAATTCTCGAGCCTTTGGGCCTGGTCGGGTACGTCCTCGAGTTTGGTGTGTACCAAACAAGTTGACTGAACCTGTATCTATCAACCCGTGTGTTAACGTGTTGTCGCCCTGCTCTGACCGTCGTGGACCCGCCTTAGTGCCGATAGACGCCTCGTTTGGGGTCGGGAGCTCGCTGCGACACCTGTTTGGTCTGACCTGGTCCCAGTCCAAAACCCTAGGGCGGCGGACGGATCTGGGTGAGATGCAAGGAGGCGGTGGCGGCTCTCAAGGCCGGGGAGGACATGGCGGTGGAAGATTCTTCCACAACAATGGTGGGCAGAAGCCGAGGTGGAAGGTTTGGTGGCTACACAAACCAATCCAATGGTGGATCGGGAGCCAACTACGTGGGTGAGTCAAGCGGCTCTAATGGAGTTCGGGACAATGATCATAGGATTGATTCTGGGAATAAGGCTGCAAATTTTGATAATCACCATAACTTCCGTGGGGGAGCTTTTGGAAATTTTCATGGTGGATCGGGTTTTAACAATGGAGGTGGCTCTAATGGTGCTGACATGGGATATCAGAACCGGCGCCGCTATGAATTTAGAGCTGCTAGAGGTGACAATTGGAACAGAGGAGGGTACTCTGGAAGAAGCAACGTCAATGGTAACAGGAATTTCAGAAACAGTAGTTTCGAGGGATCAAATTCCAGGAACAATGTGAATCAGAGCTTGATTTATCAAGTGGTGGAGGCTGTTGCTGCGGCGATTCTGCCTCAGCAGGCTGCTGTGGCGAGGGGGTTGGATGCTGCAGGAGGAACGACCGTGGGCTCCTTGGGGCAGATGCCTGCTGTCGTGACAGGAGCTACAGCGGCACAGGCTGCAGCGAGGCCTAGTCAGGCTACCGATGCACCGCGGCAACCTGCTGCTCTTTTCCCTACCGCGACAACCGAGGTAACTTCAACTGTTGCTGACATGGAAATTGTTGATGAGGATGGACCAAATAAAAAGGCAAAGAAGAATGACAAACTGAGATGTTTCCGTTGCGAACAACCTGGGCATTTTCATGATGATTGCACGGTTGTTATTTGTGATAACTGTGAATCACCGCAGCGCATCACCGCATCATGTCCATTATTGCATGCTCCTAAACCAACCATGATTGTACATGGGTTTGGTAGTGAGCAACTTACGTTCTTGGAGCTACCAGTGACCGAAACATTCAAGCCGAGAGTGGAGAATTCTAGGGTTGGAAGGGTGTTTGTGGAGGGTGGATCACTCTCTGTGGCTCAAGTTATTGAGCAGCTAAGGAAGTTGGTCCGGTCTGAAAATTATGTTTGGGAGGTGGTTGAGTTCCAACAAAATGTATTCAAGGCCAAATTTCCAACAAAGTTTGAGGTGGAGCGTATGAAAGAATTGAGACAATATCAGATACCAGGTACTCAGATTGTTCTGAAGTTTGATGAGTGGGGAGCAGTGGAGGAACCGATTTTCTCTCTTCCTTTGGTTTGGGTCCAAATTAATGGGGTCCCCAAAGATGTCCGAAGGGATTTTTTATCCCTCTGGGGGCTGGGGCCTATTTTTGGGAAAACCTGTGCGGTTGATATGCCTTTTACTAGACAACATGGAATTGTCCGTGTGCAAGTGCATTGTACTGACCCAAAGCTTATTCCCTCACATCTCAATGTTTGGATTAAAAGGGGCTTTTTTCGGCTCTCTTTTATGGTGGAGCAAATGAATGTGCAAGCTAATCAGAGTGGTGGTAATATGAATGATGATCAGCATAAGAGAGATAGGGAAGATGATCAGAATAAGAAGATTGATGATAACAATAGAATGGAAGAAGATAGATCTGCTGGCAGCTTGAACAAGAATTCGGAAAAGAAGTCGTGTGAAGGGGGTACTACCACATATAGTGGGATTAAGCAGACAATGTTGTCTCCTAGTCCGTTATTTCATGTGGGTGCATTTGGACTATATGGCGAAAAGGTACCGAAAAATTTGAATTTTAATTTTGATGCTTTTTTTCAAAACTATACTAAAATCACACCCAATTCACAAGAACTTGTTTTGCCTCTTTTGATTCATCCACGCACTGATGCGATGGGTGCAAATGGGGAGACAAGGCGCGTACGTACAGGTTTGGAAGATGCTGACTTATGTCTGGATGATACACGCTGTATTCAGGGAGGTTTGGCTAGCTATGAGTGCATGGACAACGATGCAATCCCTCGTCAGGCTGGACTGTGCGAGAAGGAGCTGCAGAAATCAACCTGTGTTGATGACCATCATATTGTTAGTCCAACGATTTCTGTTTCTAACGTCAACGAGTCCGGGACGGGTCTGATCGATGAAGGGCCTTGTTCGATCGATGCTAGCAGGACACATAATTCTGATATTTGCCAAGAGATAGATAAGGGTGTTTCTTTCTCTACATCTCCGATTCTTAAAATTGGGGGATCAGTGCTGATGCCTAGACAAGACTCGGAGAAGAAAAGTTTTGTGAAAAAATCACCACCAACACTGGTTGGTATTCCTTTGTCTTCTGTTAATTCTGTTCGAGCTAGTGAGCGACTTGAGTCTCATACCAATGCCGACGCTACACAGCTGGAGCTTGCAATGGAGTTGACAAGGCGCCATAATGACGGACCAGGTAATCCCCACAACTCGAAAATTTCAATTATGTCGGTGTCGAATGATGAAATTTTAGAGAAGGCTAAAGCGATTGGGGTATCTTTGGGGGAGACAGATGAAACAAGGAATGCATCGGTAAATTTGATTAAGAATAACGAATTTCATAGAACTTTGACTATTTTAGAACATAATACACAAGGATCTGTGGATGATAGTACACCCGCATCTCCGTTTGTTTCTGAAGTTTCGAATCTTTGCGAAGATCTAGCGACTGAAGATGACGACACCTTTGGTTGTTCTCAGGAGTCGGTTTCCCTTGAGGGCAAGTGTACTCGTAAACCCACGAAGAGAACATATGATAATACATGCGTTAGGCGGGGGACTAGGGTCAGGGTAAAAAAACTTATAACAAAAATGCAAGGCCTCAGAGGTTTAATTTGGAATAGTGATGGTTTTAGAGATCCTGCAAAGCATTCTTTCACAAGGGAAGTGATTAATGAATATAAGTTAGATTTTATTACCTTGTTGGAAACAGGGAGATCTAACTTCTCTATCCCGTTTTTGCAACACTTGTCACCTGGAGCGGATTTTTCATGGTTCTGCTTACCTCCCCATGGTCGTTCTGGTGGTATCCTTGTGGGAATTAACACTAAAACCTTGCTGGTTAATAAAGTGGTTACTGGGGATTATTGTGTGAAGTTGTTTCTAAAGTGTCGTAGTGATGGTTTTGTGTGGATCTTTGTTCCAGTATATGGAGCAGCTCAGGATAGCCATAAGCATGAGTTCTTGGCAGAACTAGTTCGGATATGTGAAATCGAAACACTCCCTTTGTTAGTGGGTGGAGATTTTAATATTCTTCGGAAAAGTGAAGACAAGAATAATGATAGGTTTAATCCCCACTGGACGTTTGTTTTTAATGCAATTATTGAGAACCTAAATTTAAGAGAGATTGCTCTCTCAGAAAGACAGTTTACTTGGGCCAACCGTAGAGACACACCGACTTATGAGAAACTAGATCGTATCCTATCCAGTGTTGAATGGGAACAAAAATTTCCGCTAGTTACTGTGCGGGCTCTTACTCGGTCTGGTTCAGATCACACTCCTCTACTGATTGATTCAGGAATTAGAGCCCATCTTGGTAATAATCCGCGGTTTTCCTTCGAACTATCGTGGTTAAGGAAATATGGTTTTTTTTTAAATGGTTAAGGATGAATGGGCAGCGGTTTCTCATGGGAATACACCCATAGCGAGATGGCAGAACAAAATAAGGCATTTAAGGCATTTCTTGCGGGGATGGGCTAAGAACCAAAGCGGTATATACAGAAAGGAAAGAGATAGGCTATTGGCAATCATAGAAAGGTTATATATTAAGGCTGAGACGAGTGCTTTGTCGGAAGCCGAGCGGAAGATGCTAAATATAGCTATTGAGCAAGTCACAAAACTGAGAAGGGATGAGAAGACCAAATGGGCCCAGAGGGCAAAAGTAAAACATGTGCAGGAAGGGCGTAATAATACCAAATACTTTCACTTAATTGCAAATGGAAAACACCGTAAAAAGAAGATTTTCCAACTTGAACAAGAGGAGGGCACTATTGTGGGGGATGAAAACCTAAAAACGTATATTTCCGAATATTACAAAAAACTTTTTGGTGAGCCTGAGCCTAATACTTTCTCGCTTATTGAGGGGAGTAATTTGGATATTACTCAGGTTTCCTCATTGGAGAATACTATTCTCACGTCTGTGTTCTCGGAAAAGGAAGTGCTTGAAGCAATTTCTTCGATGGAACACAATAAGGCTCCGGGGCCGGATGGGTTCCCTGCGGAATTTTATCAGACATTTTGGAAAGTAATTAAGAATGACCTCATGGCTTTGTTTGCACAGTTGCAAACTGATGAATTACCCCTATATAAACTTAACTTCGGAGTAATAACTCTTCTTCCTAAGAAAGAGAATGCAATCCAGATTCAACAATATAGGACGATTTGTCTATTAAATGTTAGTTTTAAAATCTTTACTAAGGTAGCGACGAATCGCATCTCGGTGATAGCTCACAAAGTGGTTCAACCAACTCAAACTGCTTTTATGCCGGGTAGGCATATTTTAGAAGGGGTGGTTATTTTACATGAAACAATCCATGAACTTCATTCTAAAAATTGGACAGTGTACTTTTCAAAATTGATTTTGAAAAGGCATATGATAAGGTAAAATGGTCGTTCTTACAGCAAGCGCTGCGTTTGAAGGGTTTCAATCCTTTATGGTGTAAGTGGATTGCAAATTTTATTCAAGGCGGGGGTGTAGGGATTCGAGTGAATGATGATATTGGACATTTCTTCCAAACAAAAAAAGGGGTACGACAGGGGGATCCGTTGCCACCTATGTTATTTAACATTGTTGCTGATATGTTGGCTATTCTTCTAGCAAGAGCTAAGGAAGAAGGTCAGATTGGTGGTCTTATACCTCATCTTGTTGATGGGGGATATCCATACTTCAATATGCTGATGACACAATCCTGTTTATGGAACATGACCTTATGAAGGCGGTAAACATGAAATTAATTTTATGCATCTTCGAGCAACTGTCGGGACTCAAAATTAACTTCCACAAAAGTGAATTTTTTTGCTTTGGTAAGGCAAAGGATCATGAGCATGAATATAGGGATATATTCGGATGCGAGTCAAGATCCTTGCCCTTTCGATACCTAGGGGTGCCTATCCATCACAGAGAACTCAGAAACTCTGAGTGGAACCCAGTCAAGGATCGTTTTCAAGGAAAGTTAGGATGTTGGCAAGGAAAATTGTTATCTTATGGAGATAGATTAGTGCTAATCAACTCTGTGCTAACAAGCATGCCTATGTTCATGCTATCTTTCTTGGAAATCCCAAAGGGGTTATGAAAAGATTAGACTTTTATCGTTCAAGATTCTTTTGGCAAAGTGATGAACATAAGAAGAAATATAGAATAATGAAATGGAATATTATTTGCAGACCCAAGGATCAGGGGGGTTGGGAATTGAAGTGTTGGAAATAAAAAATAAATGTCTACTGAGCAAATGGTTGTATAAATTAATGTCCGAGCAAGGTGTATGGCAGGAACTTCTTCATAATAAGTATTTGAGAAACAAAACGTTGGCAGAGGTGCAAGCTAAGCCCATGGATTCCCCTTTTTGGAAAGGCCTAATGCAGGTAAAAGATAGTTTTTTCTCCAGAGGGGTTTTTAAAGTGGGGAATGGGGCTATAACTCATTTTTGGAAAGATGTTTGGTTAGGGGATGTGCCTTTTCCCCAACAATATCCTTCTCTATATAATATTGTGCATAGAAGGAATATTTATGTGCATGATGTACTTTCTCATAACCCTCTTAATATTGGTTTTAGGAGGAATTTGCACGGGTCAAAATGGGATGCATGGCTGCATTTATGTCAGAGATTGATGCAAGTTACCTTAACTAATGAACCAGATGTGTTTTGGTGGAATTTGACCACAAATGGGGTGTTCACAGTTAAATCTATGTATGAGGATTTGATGAATGATCATCAAAATCCTCCTAAGAAATACCTTTGGAAACTTAAAATACCTCTAAAAATTAAGATATTTATGTGGTTTCTGCGGGAAAAGGTTTTATTAACAAAAGATAATTTATCAAGAAGAAATTGGAATGGCTGCAAGAAATGTTGCTTTTGTGATGGAGATGAGACAATTGAACACCTGTTTATTTCGTGCCCCTTTGCTAAAATTATCTGGCGTATTGTTTTCTTTACTTATAATGTTCCACCTCCGACCAATATTACTAATATGTTTGGGAATTGGTTAAATGGAATGGATAAGACTAATAAAGCTAGTATACGTATAGGGGTATCGGCTTTATGTTGGGCTATATGGAAAGTTCGTAATAATGTTATTTCTAACAAGGTTCGAGTTTCATCTTTTTTGCAGGTTATTATCTCGGCATCACAATGGATCCAGCTCTAGGCTTTTTTGCTCCCAGAGCAGTTACGCCCCACGATGGTTTCTGGATGCAGCCGTCTGGTGATGGTCGCTCAGGATATTTACTACCAGGCTATGCGGCATCATGCTAGTAGATTGACAGATGTTTAGCCTTTGCTATGTTGTCCTTTTTTTAGCTTTCCTTGTTTGTTCTGAAGGTTGGTTGTTCCAACCTTCATGATTATCCACTTGTAACTTCAGTATTTTAGACTCTAAAGTAATAAAAAGGGCTGTGTGATGCAGAGGCCGGGGCACACCCCATTTCGAAATAAAGATATGGCTCCGGGGAGCAGGCAATCGATGATAGTTATAGCAAAGCAAGCGCAATTAATTAAGCAGCTGGAGTTGTGCTCGCTTCAAGCCACAGCTAGCTAGTATTACCAGCTGTAGTATTATGGTTGTCGCCAAATAATAACCAACTTGATTCTGTACAGCACAATATCGTTGACTTCATCGCTTGCAAGGACGATGTACAGCTACCCCGCGGGATCCTCTGATGATCTCTCGTGCATATACAATATATGATTTGGATTTCAGCATATCAAGATCCTGCCACATATGGGTGCTTCTTTGATCTCTATCAACAAAGCAATTTATTTTGAACTCAAATAAAATGTACTCCATCCGTCTCGAAATAGATGTTGGAGATTTGTTAAAACTGGCAACGTGTTTTAGCATATATAGGTACATTTGTTAAAATAGATGTCGGTGTAGCTCCATTCCTGTGCCGACGGCTTGGCCGTCGGCGTAGCTTCAGGCTGAACCGTTAGCCAAGACGGCCGTTGACTGACACGCGGGACCCGCTGGAAGACGTTGTGCCTAGGGGGAGGGGCTGTGCCGACGAGGACGTACGCCGACGGCCACCGTCAGCACAGCCTGTGCCGACGGCAGCCGACCGTCGGCGTAGCAATTATTTCCTGTAGTGAGTATAATATAATATGATTAGGCGGCCATATGATTATTCCTTCCAACATTTATTTTCTGTGTCGTATCACTGTCTCGCTTCTATAGCATGATAGCTCAGTCTCTCACACGTAGCAAGTTGGTGTCCATCAAATTGGTTATTAACTAATTAAGAGGCACCTAATGTCGGTTATGTGTCTCTATAAGCTTGTTGGAATGCGAGGCATCGAGAATTGAAGCGCCGGAGTCTCATAGAATTGATGCCCATTTTGATGGTGTGCAACGGAGATGGACTGATTCCTTGTTTTTCCTTTTTCATGATCTTCTTCGTTGGATCACATCGTCCTTGCGATCTTGATTTTTCTGACAAGAGTCTTCCGTGGCAATGGTAAGACCATGCCAGAACCGGCCATCGACATTGATCTTGCGGCAAAGACGACCGCACCTACACCTACATGCAAAGTTTAACATGAGGATGAACTGCATCGAGGCCCACTCGAGCGCCGCCGCCCGCTGCATTTTGATCTTAGAAATCGTTAAATCGCTAGATCTCCGGCGACTTATCGTGAAGCAGATACGGGATGATGGCGATAATAGTCGACGCCCCCTTCACTTCACTCTCCGGCGAGTCAAGGACTCAGAAGTGACCATTAATTAGGGTGAGCGCCGATGGTGTCTGAAATAGTAACTTGCTAAAAAAGCAAAAGATACACACTCGTTTTGGATGACTTCATTCTTTATTAGTATAAGAGTCATGTATTATCCTCCTCATTCATGGAAACGGTACATAGCCCGTGCAGAATTCTGATGCCAAAGCTTTGACATTGCTCCATAAATATATTCACACGCGAGATAAATAACCGAAACAATTGGTTGGTGAGGAAGCTAAGTCATAGTCCATATACACACTATGCTTGTGTATACAATATATAGCAGACCTTGGCCTCGACTTCTACTCATATCAAGACAAAGCCATCTAAGATTTTAGACACGATACCTAGTTGAGTGGGTGAGGACTGTGATGGGGTAATTAAGAGGCATCTAAGTTGGTGATGTGTCTATAAGTCTTTTGGAATGAGAGGCATCGAGAATTAAAGCATCAGTGTACCAAGGAACTATTGCTCATGTTTAGCATGTTTACCAAAGATGGATCGGTTCCTATTTTATCCTTTTTCATGATACTCTTCGATGGATCACATCATCCGTGGCATCACGATTGTTCTTACAATACTGAAGTTGCACAAGACAATTTAGATGGGGAATGTAATATAGGTGTCATCTTACATGTCAGCTCTTAACAGCACCACGGTCACCAGACAAATGGTATGGTTAGATGGACAGGTCACACATGCCATGTTCTACGTTATCCATTACTTCATGATTAGTTGGACTATGCGTACCTGCGAGTGACATAGGAGTACAATATCAAACTTGTCTCTTCAATTGCTTCTACGATCGAGTGATCTTAGAGGTGAGTTTTTTTCAGGATCACAGATAAACATAAACTGTGCAAAATATCAATATGATATGAGTGTGTCGATTTGGAGGACGGGTTCTATGGAGCCCCTTTTTCGAATATTTTTAAATCGACTTTTGAAATTTCTGAAATCAAATCTCAGATGTAGATATTGATGACTTCTGCCTGTGTGCAAAAAATCAAACAAAACTGTTCTATATTATGGGCTGTATAAAAATGACAAATTTCTAGATCTGAGGTTGTGAATTGTGCAAAATTCAAAATCTTTCAAATTTGTTTGGGTTTGTCATTTTTTTTGTAGTCCAGGATATTGTATATTTCATGTTGAGATTTTGCAGGACCATAGAATATGTCATTGTCAACATCTAGGATTTTTTAGATTTTTTTGAAACTTCAAAATATCAATTTCAACAAAGATTCAACAAGGGCTCCATGGAGCCCGTCCTCCAAAGAGAATTTTTGAATCTAACATACCTTATATTTGAGACTACACAAAAATGACAAAATCCAGGAATTTATGGTGTATACCTTATATTCTATATCTTTATTTGTTCTCGGTATTGTTAACTACTAAATGACTTGACACCAAAAGTTCTGCAGAAAAATGCTCAAGCTATGATGATTTGCCATCAATTTCCATCTTTGTACAATATTGTTCAACAAAAACAAGTTTCGGGAGCTAATGTTTTGTCGCAGACTCAACTAAATATAGCTTTTAAGGAAGCCTTAATTAATTGGCAACAAATGGCCTAGATGGCTTCATTTAGCTCGGCGTTTGATGGATGTTCTGCTCTCTGATCAACAAGATGTTTTTGTTTGGAAACTAACATCTTTAGGTCCTTTCACGTTCAAATCATTGTACTTAGATTATACGGATGACCATACCTGGTTTCTCGCAAATACATTTGAAAAAAATGGATGTTCCACTTAAAATTAAGATTTTATTTGGTTCTAACATCGTCGGGTCATTGTCACTAAAGATAACTTGGCAAAAAGAAATTGGTATATTAGTAAACAATGTTGCTTTTGTGATAAATATGAAACAAATCCAATATTTGTTCATTGATTCCCCTTTGGAAAAAATTGTTTGGCGAATTATGTATTGGGCCTTTAATATTTTACACCCAAGCAACATAACTGATCTTTTTTTTTTGAACAGATAACTAATCTTTTCGGGAATTGGCTAAATAGCCGAAATGATTATATATATAACACTGCAAAATCATCTTCATTTATGCAGGTTATCCCGCTAGCCACTCACTGGATCCGTATGTGAACCTACCTACAATAAATGAAGAAGCGAGAGGCTTTGGATATTGGGTGCAACAACTAGACATGTCTGCATGAGATTTATACAGTCAATGTAGTTGGCGTTTGATCTTAGGATAGCATGTTTATTCAGAGTGACTCCGTGTTGTCTTTTATCTTTCGATGGTTAAGTTGATACATGTATCGACCTCTCCTGACTCATGATGTATTCTTTGTAAAAAAATGAACTTTAATAAAGAAATAAAAGTCCTCATGTGTTAATCAATGATGCTTAGGCCAGGGGTACATCCTATTTTCGAAAGAAAAAGAAAAAACAAGGATTTACAAGACGAGGATTTACAAGAGTATGTTCCTACCTGTGGCCTGAATCATACTTCCAAAAGATTGCTTGTTTCTCTTTCTAGTTTCATGCATGAGTGGAGTTTTCTTGCATGATACATAAGAAATATTATATATTACGTGATTGTAGGTTTTGTTTTGGGGTTGGAGAAGTTCAAAGGAAAGCTATATATAGGAGCTACTTTGTTCTGGTACTTCTTGTTGATAGCCAAGATTGCCAACATTGTCAATGTCTAATTATGTATACTTCAATTACTCTCGTCTGGGGATGTTTAGGAGCTGGAAGTATTGACTATTGGACTCTGATGTAATATAGAGCTGGCACAAAACATGACCTAAGTTTATTTATTTTGTTTACAAGGATTACTATATTTTTTTAAAAGATACTCGGGAAACTTGATGCGAGTGTTGTTTAGAAAACACTCGTCAAACTGTATCCCACATGGCACTGATGTCCATATTCCATCTGTTTACTTTTTTTACCGAACACCTGAATATGACACTCGAGAAAGCCTGTACATGTGCCCTACAAAAACCACTTGGGGAAACCACATTCAGTGATTGTTTTATGTTGACCAACTTTAATGAACGTCCAACAAAAGTTTATGTACTTCACATAGGAGATTAAATTCACAGAAAAATGACTCAAACCTCACACAAATTGACTAATACGATAATGTGGCGTGTCTCTTTGGGGTAAGGCCACTAATATGGATGGGTTATAAGCATTTCTGTACTAGTGAGTATGAAACAAATAATAAAAAGACTAAAACTTAACAAAAGTCTCCGTACTTCATAGAAGTGATTAAATTCACAAAAGCTGACTCAAAGTTCACACAGAGTGACTAATACTATAATGGATGAGATTATGAGAAGGTGATTATTGTAACCTGCAAAACAAGAGCACAACTCCGTATGTTTTTTAGTAGTATGTGTCCTGGTAAACATGGCCACCTCTGGTCAAACCGAAGAAATGTGAACACTAGAGAACCAGTGTGCTGTGAGGCTTCGCCTGCAGTGTCCAAGGGATAAATAAAGCTTGGAAACTGAAACCTCGAGCAACCTAAGCAATTCCACAACTCCCCAAAATCGACCATATTCAGTCTTTTAGCATGTTTTACACGGTTGTATAAAATAGGAGCCTGATGGCCAAAGAGTGCCCAATTGCTTTTTGGTAGCATGAGATAAAAGCCATAAATATACGCAGAAAAAATACGAAATAAATATATCCCTTGCAACATTGTTTTTGGGTTTTGGCCAGGATGGATGGCCTCTATTATATGGATTATGGAGGCTACGGAAACATGACCGCTAGACATGCTCATAGTTTTCACATTAGATGAGTATAAATGCTGCCATGGATGGTGAAGTCCTTCTATTATCATTTGCATGTACATTCGATGTCCATATATATAGCATACTCAGCCTCAAATTTTACTCAAAATTTATGTCGCATCTAAAAGCTAGCTTTAGTCAAGTGACTGAGTGCGATGGGGACACTGAGTGACATCTAATGTCCATGATGTGTCTTTGGGAATGGGATGCACCAAGAATTTGAGGAACAGTAAAAGAAGGAGGCATGGTGTTTCTTGAGCGTAGGGATAAGCTACGATCACGGGAACCTACACTCCATGCAGACAAAGGCATCGCTTATGTCGTCAAATTTGGAGTAGCGGAGTCTCAATTGCTCTATGCACCTTGGGTGTGACTCCAGTTTTTACAGCCACCAGCCCATTGTTTTTTTCCTCAACTTCTACCATATCGGTTTTCTCCTACAAGAGAAATTGGAACATAAGGTAGAGCATTCATGCAAAAAGAACAAATCAATTGTTTAGCTCATAATGTCATATACAGAGTTATCACATGTGAGCAATTTAATCGATAGAATCAATATTGATTTCACCAGGGACAATTTGCCTTTCTTCGCATAAACATGAGGATAAAATATAAGCATGTTGAATTTCACCATTCATTAAGATAACAAAGGTATTATCTATGTTCCATACCATAAGATATTTGGTAGGCTATATATATTAGCCTACCAAAACATTTTATATTTTGGAACCGAGGTAGTATTTGGCACTAGAACTACCAGATTATCATATACATAGCAGACTCAACCTTAGCTTCTACTCCACACAAAGAAAAGCCATACTTCAAATATTATCTCAATGTATTAGCTATCTTTAATAAATAGAATGAGTGTGATGAGGATCTTGAGTGTCACCTAATGTCAGGCAAGATGTGTCTCTAGGAATGGGATGCACCAAGAATTTTAGCAACGGCTCAAGATAGAGCCACAATTTTTCTTTGCGTGAGGATAAGAAACATTAAGGGGGCTGCATTCCATGCGGACAAAGCCATCCTTTATGGTGTCTAAGGCTGGAGCAGCGCGGTCTCGATTCCTCCAACGACTCTGGTGTGACTCAAGGGGTTTTCTTCCTCTGGAAGAGAGGAACCTTGAAGAGGGGGTCTCATCCTCTAGAGTACTTACGAGAAAACTATCAACACTAATCAAATTCAATGACACCCGGGCATCAATGGTGGACCGCACAGCCGTGTAGGAGTAAGAATTTTTCTAACAAGCTTGAAGATTCAAATTTTTGCAGGTTATTCATACAGTGTCACACTGTATTTAGCTATGGTTATTCCTACTCCCGTTAGACCAGCAGGACCTTATGGTTACTGGATGTAACAAATGATATCTACTCCAAGGGTGGTTGGCGGCTGATTTTTGTACTTTATACTTTTTATATTTTGATGGTTGATTTTTGTATCTACCTTTGAGCGATCCATAAAGTGTAATAATTGATACTGAAACTTCATAATAAAACGGCTATGTGCATCGATTGATGTAAAGGCCGAGGCTATTCCCCATTTTGAAAAAAAAGGCTAGGGATGGCATGACGACTTGCTTACTGGATAAGAAGGCTAGCTAAGATGTAACATATATTTTGTAACACTAACAAGTACAATAGAATTTGTATTGAGATGGACAAAAAACCGAGGAATGATTCCATGATTTTGAGATCTCGGTGACATTTATAGCATGCTTCCTTGCTTCAAGATTTATGGAAACTAGATAGATTGATTAACTATAGTTGAAACTTAATAGATTTATTGATTTATAAAGCAACATTTATGGAAATTTGTGTGAGTGCAAGCTTTTGGTTGACCTACCTTCGCAGACACAAAAATGTAAGAAGAACTATGGAATATTTTGCAGGTTATTTACTTTTGTGCAAGTTAGCTGAGATTTGGATTTCTGTCATCTATTGATAATTATTATCGCATAACCACTCATGCTGAAAATTTGTCTATTGACAGTAATTGAAGTTTACATTAAAACTAGCTTCAGTAAACTTAGAAGAACCAGATGGCAATGACAGATTTCCATACTTTCTTCGGAGATCACTGGATATCCATGTTTCGGAGTTTACCTTATTTTTAGTGTTGGCATGTGTTGCCATTGTGTATTGGAAGCATGATTACTTTTATTTTTGTTTATCCTAGTTTTCATTGACATTGATAGAGCTTTTCAAAAAAAAATCACAAGATACATAGTGGTACACACATGATGACCAAATTCGACCCATGTTTGACCATGTGACTATAACCTCGTCTCTGTATCTATCATGAATAGAAAAGTTGCTGGCCATGAATGGTTCTATGAAATGGAAGTATGAAAACATGAATATATCTTTGATTCAAGCACTCGGTCATTCATAACACCAAGATTATGGGGTTGCATCAAGGCCCTGCACCTAAAATTCCTACTTGCAACCTCTTGTTAGGATGGATGACCTCTGTTTCTTTGGCGTGTGTAATGGTTGGACCGTTGGGTGATCCTCTTTTGCACTCTGCAATTTTTATATGGTCTATGAATGTCACAACTACATGACGCTGGACATGCTCTTATAGATACAAGTGCTGCAATGGTTGGTGAAGCGCTTATTAATCTTAGTTATTATTCACATGTACATCCCTAGTCCATATATAGCCTGAGCTTCAACTGCATAAACAGATAAAGCCATACTACAGATTTTATTTCACATCTATTATTTAGCTTTTGTCGAGAATCCTGTGATGAGGACGTTGGGTGACGCCTAATGTCAGCGATGTGTTTTTGGGAATGGGGTGCACCAGGAATTTGAGCAACGGTTTAAGCTGGAGACACGGTTTTTATTTAGCATGAGGATAAGCAACATTAAGGGAGCCTATGTTCCTCGCAGACAAATTTACGTGGCCTTATCCCGGAGCAGCGGAGTCTCAATTCCTCCAATGGACTCTGGTGTGGCTTGAGGAATATCTGCACACGGAGAGAGGAAAATTGAAGAGGAGGCTTCGTCGTTAGGAAAATTGAAGAGGAGGCTCCCCATCCCTGGCTCTCTTCTCTTATCCCCAATTCTTGCTGTCCCCGATTCCTGTAATTGGGTCTTGTAAACCTTGTTCAGATCTGAGTAGCTACTATCAAACGATATCAGATTCCCTATCAGGACTAACCAAACTCGGGAAATGTGGGCAAGGATGTATAATTAGCAAAGTGCACGACAACCAAGACTAATATTAGTGTAGTGTGTGTTTTGCCAAGCACTGATGACCTCTATACATATAGGATACATATATTGGTGTTTGTAAGAGCGTGCTTGTTGGAGGCCCTTTTGTGCACTCTAGCCGCTATTTTTCATATGCACTATGGAGGACCCAATTAAGTGACCACTAAAGATGTTCTTAGTATCTTCTTTCAAAAAGAAAAAGGTGCTCTTAGTTTTCAAAAGAAAATAGTAAGTAACATGTACATCCGGTGACGCACTGAAGTCCTAGCTATTATTTACATGTACATCTGGTGTCCATATATAGCACACATGGCCTCAGCTCCTGCTCCATAGCAAGAGAAAGGCATACTACAAAGTTTGTCACATCTATTAGATAGCTTTAGCCAATAGAATGAGTGTGAATGTGTGATGAGGACGTTGAGTGACACCAAATATCGGTATGATATGTCTTTGGGAATGGGATACACCAAGAATCTGAGCAACAGTTTCAGGAAGTCACACAGTATTTCTTTAGCGTGAGAAGAAGAAGACATACATGCCAAGCTGACAAAGGCAGAGCACACCCATCTCTGGCGTTCTCTGATGCTTGTTGGCGCCTGGCCAAGAGAGTGTCAAATCCTCCTTGCGACTCCCTTGTGACTCAACGGATATTTGCACAAATAGAGAGGAAACCTTGAAGAGGTGGCTTCATCAAATCCCCAAATCTACAACTCCCCAAACCTTTTAGGGTGAAAATCGAAAGTTTGATCCTAATTCTACAACTCCCCAAATCTTCTAGATTCTGACTTTCTTAGAACATGTCATTGTTGACCCAAGTAGTACTACAATCGAGCAGCAAATTAAGAGTAACAATTAGGAAAAACTGTTTTCTATTTGATCATTCATGTTCTCATTGATCCATCTCTCGAAGCTCCAACCGCACAGGAATTGAAATCATACGAGGAAGCTCTATTGCCATATCTTGGTTTACAGGATGGTGTATTCCTCCTAGCTGCCATCATTGATGAACCAGAGAAGGAAGGCTAGCACCAACCTCGCGTCATTTTGTAGGGTCCTACTCGGGATGGATGACCTCTGTTTCTTTGGCATGTATAATGGTTGGATTGTTGATGACCCTCTTTTGCACTCTAGCTGCAATTTTTTATATGGACAATGAATGTCACAACTACATGGCCGTTGGATACTCTTATAGATAAGTGTTGCAATGGTTGGTGAAGCACCGAAATCCTAGTTATTATTCACATGTACATATGTAGTCCATATATAGCAGACTCAGCTTCGTATTCAACTCCATAACTAGATAAAGCCATACTACATATTTTATATAACGTCTATTATCTAGCTTTTGTCAATAATTTTGTGATAAGGACGTTGGGTGACGCCTAATGTGGGCGATGTGGTTTTGGGAATGGGATGCACCAGGAATTTGAGCAAGGGTGGAAGACGAAGCCAAAGTTTTTATGTAGCGCGAGGATAGGCAATGTTAACGTATCCTACGTTCCTCGCGGACAAATTGATCGCTGGTGTGGTATTATTCCGGAGCAATGGAGTATCGATTCCTCCAATGAATTCTGGTGTGAATTGAAAAATATTTGCACAGCGAGAGAAACATTAAACAGGGAGCTTCATCTTCCTGTTTTTATGAAAGCTGTGTAGTTCAATAGAACTCAATACTTTTTTTCGGAAAGGGGAATCAGACTTGTGCCTCTGCATCAAGTGATGCACACGAACTTTGCAAAGTTCAAATTGTGAAATGTTTCTAGCTTAAGAATCACATGGGGTCGATACAAATATCAACCATCTGAAATTACAAAGCCAGCGAAAACATAATGTATCCTATTAGTAGGACGCCATCGGCCCGGTAATGGATATCATGAGCAACCATCAACAGTCGGTTGCATCTAGAAACCATGTGTTCCTATTGGTACTCTAGCAATAGAAAGTGCCATAGCTGAATCCAATATGTGGCAAAGTGGATAACATGCACACAAAAATTAGTAGTTCCAGTCCTATTACAAACAACATTGTTTCTATAATTCCATATTTCCCAACATAAAGCTAAAACACCAATTTGTATTCTCGATTTGGTCTTACTATTAATACTATTAAGCCAATTTCTAACATATTAGTAATATTGGATGGTGGTGGGATGTTGTAAGTTAAGTGAACAATCCTCCATACAAGTTTCGCAAAAGGACATAATAGGAATAAATGCTCTACCGTCTCAACTGAATCACAAAAGCAACACTTTGTATTCCCATTCTAATTTCTTTTTGCCAAGTTATCACTTGTTAATAACACTATTTTAATTATGAACCATGTGAAAATTTTATCATTAGTGGGATTTTTTGTTTCCAAAGATATTTTCGTAGGGATCTTGTGTGGACATTCCTTTGATCCCCATACTTAGACTTGACCGTGAAGTCACCCGTAGACGTGAGATTCCATACAAATATGTACCGATCATTGGATAAATTCATCATCATCAGTTTCTGGCATAATTGTACCTATGCATTCCACTTATTGCTAACAGAATTCAATAATGCCACTCGGTCTTCCAGGGTAGGCAACACACACTCGAGCGGTGTGGGCGAGGATGTAGAATCACCGAAGTGCACGACTACCAGATCGCTAGCCGGCCCCATAAGAAGATGTGGCAGTGGGACCTTTTAGAGATGATAACAACACAAACTTTAATTTTTATGAACAATGTCCCTGTGAATCGGACGAGGTAGCTAGATGCCATCTCTTGACATACTCGCCAACCTCCACGGTCTGCCTCCTAGCCGTCATCATTGCCAAGCAGGAGAGCGATAGAGAGCGCCAACCTATAGCGCACACCTAATATTAGCGTGTGTTTTGTTCAGGATGGATGGCCTATATTTTTTGGCCCTCGTAAGAGTGTGCTTGCTGCAGGCCCTCTTTTGCACTCTAGCAGCTATGTTTCATATGAACTATGTCACGTGACCACTAAAGATGCTCTTAGTATCTTCTTTCAAAAAATATGCTCTTAGTTCTCACAAAAGATAAGTAACTGCTGCGATGGTTGGTGATGCACTGAAGTTCTAGCAATTTATTTACAAGTACACCGGTGTCCATATATAGAAGATTTGGCCTCAGCTCATCCTCCATATAAAGATAATTTTTTATATACTACGGAGTTTATGCCGCCCCTATGAGATATCTTTAGCCAATAGAATGAGTGTTATGAGGATATTGAGTGACACCAAATGTTGATGTGATGCGTCTTTCGGAATGGGATGAACCAGGAACTGGAGCAACCGTTTCAGGCAGCTACCCAGTATTTCTTTAGTGCAAGGAGAAGCAACGTTAAGCGAACATACATGACATGCAAAAAAAGGCATAGCACACCCATCTCTGACATGATCCGATGCTTGCTGTCGCCTAGGCAGCGGAGTCTCAAATCCTCCTGCCGAGACGCTTGTGACTCGACGAATGCTTACATGAAGAGAGAGGAACCTTGAAGAGGGGACTTCATCTTCTAGAGTGTTTACGAAAACAATAGCTAGCCTAAACCAACTCAATGACACGCGTGCTTCCCTATGGACCGCACATACATGGGCGTGTGGGCGAGTGTGTGGAATTACTGAAGTGCACGGCTACCATATCACAAGCCGACCCCCAGAAGCGGATGTGGCAGTGGAACCTTTCACATATGATCACAGCACAATCTTGCAAATACTATGAACAAATGTTTTCCTCCAATTAAGACCATATCTGTTGTGAATATAGATAAAAGGGAAATAAATGTCTACAGAAAGCAAAGGAATGTCTTAATACTTTGTAGTCTCTCACTGAACCAAAGGAAACGAGTATGCATTAGTACACCAATCAAGCAGCAATGTTAATGTAACAACTGAACCAAGAATCAATGAAAGTCATCTTAGCAAAATGCCAGAATCCTCATGGTCAACATTAGAACAACAAATTAACCAAATTCAGACATGGTATGCTCAAATTGGGGCATCAAGTAAGATTATTACTGCCAGTATGTCACAACCGAGAAAATGGATAAACATTTCACCGGTAGTAGCATGGCATAGGCACAAGTATATCAGGTAGGAGCAGTCAAGCATGGAGTATTGAGTTTCACTTGCGCTTACATTGCATATACTTACTCTCTCTGGATCATCGGCTTCTGATCCACATCATTTTTTTATAAAGGGTGCTTATTATTTAAAAGGTTTAAGCATTAGACCCGCCCTCCATATAACTATATGCACACAGTCGAACCATCGTGTGAAACAAGAAAATGTAACAAAAATACGAAATCCACAGTCCAAGGACTATAGGTTGCCTAATGTGGAGGAGAACCGATTCTGAGGTCATGCTACCATCCATGTAGTGTAAAACTAGCTCTCGATGTGTCCTTCAGTTGCACACACACACCTCTATAAACATGTCTCGATTCTTAACATAATGTAGAGACGACCATAAATGGATTGTACGTGTACACCGGTAAATAATCTACATCAGAGAAGATTTTTTACCAGTAAAACCCTTATTATTTCTACATAGCCACATCGACCAAATAATGGAAAACCCATGGTTCTCCATGGACTCTCCATGGCCAAACCCATGGATCCCCGGTCTTACCTTTTCCAGCAGTCCTTCCTGTCAGTCTCATCATCTCACTGATGGTTCACTGTCACCACTCCACTAGATGAGCTTTCCTTTAGACAACGCTTCTTCTCTTTTGCTGCTTCCATTCGTGCTCGCATAACTGTTGGCAACTTCAGACCAACAACTTGCATCCATCTCGAATCACTACAGGAATGGGAAGCTATGCCGACGGCTGGTCGCTACACCGACGGCCAAACGTCGGGGCCATCGACGTAGCCATCGTCTAGAACAGCCCCGCCAAGCAGCCGTCGGCGTAGAATTGCCCTCGGCATATCCTATGCTACGCCGACGGCTGCCCTCGGCGTAGCATACGCCGACGGCTGCCCTCGGCGTAGCTATTTTTTTATTTTATCTCATTAAACTTGGAAAAATCATAACTAAATCATTCTAATTTGGAAAAATACAAATAATATATCAAAAATTGAATAAAAATAAGACCTATCTATCTACACTCAAATATTACATATTTGTAAATAAAAATTAAGTAAAACATAAAACATTATATATAGTTTAAAACGGGCATAAAAAATTCAAAAATGATCGAAACAATGCGAAACCTTCGTGTGGTGTTATATTATGTGACATAGTTAGAAGGAAAAATATCAAACTTGGTTTATTAATTATGTCTCAAAGAAACCTTCACAAAATGACCTATCTCATTTGAGGTTTCTTGGCTTTCGGGTCAAATGACCAATGTTATGGCTAGAATCAAGGCATAGTTTGTGATAATGTGCCCATATTGTACATACATGTGCATCATAGGATGGCGAACAATGTTGCAGGAGGAAGCTTTCCTTTTTGTCGCACCAAAAAGCCATTTTCCATTTTCCAAGCATAAAAAACGAACGGTTTTATGAAGCAACCACCAAATGGCTAATTCAAAATAATACCACCACATTTTACAAAAATAATAGACGGCCTTATATGGACAATGTCCCAACAGGGGATCCGAAACCTTTTCATCCACCTTTGGTGAAAAATACAAATTTCTGCCGAATCGGTAGGAAGTGGGTCAGATATGAACTACATATACATGATCCGATGCTCATGTTTTTCTACAAAAATCATTTTTAGGTTCACAATATGCTATTTTATCAAAGATCCAATGCAAGTTTAGCGAGGCTCGGCCCCGAGCTAAGAATCCTCATGCACGCCGTTTGATAAAGTTTGACGATAGTTTAAAACGGGCATAAAAAATTCAAAAACGATCGAAACAATGCGAAACCTTCGCGTGGTGTCATATTATGTGATATAGTTATAAGTAAAAATATCAAACTTGATATATTGATTATGTCTCAAAAAACCTTCACAAAATGACCTATCTCATTTGAGGTTTTTTGGCTTTCGGGTCAAATGACCAGTGTTATGACTAGAATCAAGGCATAGTTTGTGATAATGTGCCCATATTATGCATACACATGCATCATGGGATGGCGAACAATGTTGCAGGAGGAAGTTTTCCTTTTCGTCGCACCAAAAAGGCATTTCCCATTTTCCGAGCATAAAAAATGGACGGTTTTGTGAAGCAACCACCAAATGGCTAATTCAAAATGCTACCACCACATTTAAAAAAAATACTATACCACCTTATATGGACAATGTCCCAACAGGGGGATCCAAAACCTTTCCGTCCACCTCTGATGAAAAAGACAAATTCCTGCCGAATTGGTAGGAAGTGGGTCAGATATGAACTACATGTACATGATCCGATGCTCATGTATTTTTACAAAAAACATTTTTAGGTTCACAATATGCTATTTTATCAAAGATCCAATGCAATTTTAGCGAGGCTCGGCTCCGAGCTAAGAATCTTCATGTCCGCCGTTCGACAAAGTTTGACGATAGTTTAAAACGGGCATAAAAACTTCAAAAACGATCGAAACAATGCGAAACCTTCGCGTGGTGTCATATTATGTGATATAGTTATAAGTAAAATATCAAACTTGATATATTGATTATGTCTCAAAAAACCCTTCATAAAATGACCTATCTCATTCGAGGTTACTTGGCTTTCGGGTCAAATGACCAATGTTATGGCTAGAATCAAGGCATAGTTTGTGATATTGTGCCCATATTGTGCATACACATGCATAATTGGATGGCGAACAATGTTGCGGGAGGAAGTTTTCATTTTCGTCGCACCAAAAAGCCATTTCCTATTTTCCGAGCACTAAAAACGGACGGTTTTGTGAAGCAACCACCAAATGGCTAATTCAAAATGCTACCACCATATTTTACAAAAATACTATACCACCTTATATGTACAATGTCCCAACAGGGGGATCCGAAACCTCTCCATTCACCTCTGGTGAAAAAGACAAATTCCTGCCGAATCGGTAGGAAATAGGTCAGATATGAACTACAAGTACATGATCCGATGCTCATGTGTTTTTACAAAAATAATTTTTAGCTTCATAATATGCTATTTTAGCAAAGATCCAATGCAAGTTTTCCTTTTCATCGCACCAAAAAGCCATTTTTCATTATCCGAGCGCAAAAAGAGAATTTTCTAAAGCAACCACCAAATAGATAATTCAAAAACGGAGGGTTTGTGATTAGTTGATATGGATATCATATTTGGATTCCTCTCATTTTTCTGATCAATTTAGACATATTATTTGTTAAATTCCGATTTACATATTTAAAGATATTAATTATTCCATATTAAATAGAAAAATACAAAAAAGTAAAATTATTATATTTTTATTTGAATTCAATAATATTTTTACTTATTCATTAATGTTTACAATAATTGGTTGTAATTTCAAAAAATATAAACATGTGACATGTTGATATAAGGGTTAATAGGATTGATATCATAGTATTGACAACAATGTATGAATTACTTTGCGGAAACAGATGAAGGAACGAGGAAGTTAAGCGTGCTGGAGCTGGAGTAGTATTAGGATGGGTGACCGGCCGGGAAGTTCGATCAAGACTGCAATTTAATTAAATATTAAGTGTAATTAGTGTTAAAAATGTTCAAAGTGAGAGATTAACGAGTCAAACAATTCAAAGATTCAAAAATTGAGGAAATGCTATGGACAATCAACTATGGATGGCACAACTACATGACCACTGACATGCTCTTGGATAAGTGTTGCAATGGTTGGTAAAGCACTGAAGTTCAAGTTATTATGTACATGTACATATGATGTCCATATATAGCTAGCAGACCCAACCTCAGGTCCTACTCCATAGCAAGGAAATCCACATTGTGAATTTTATGCCACATCTATTAGATAGCTTTAGCCAATAGAATGAGTGTGACAAGGGCATTGAGTGACACCAAATGTTGTGAAGTGTCATTGGGAATGGGATGCACCAAGAATTTGAGCAACAGATCCGGGAAGGGGAAAAGTATCTCTGTAACATGAGGAGAAGCAACGTCAAGAGAAGACACATGCCATGCAGATAAAGGCATAGCACACCGACCTCTGACGTGGCTTCTTGTTTGCTGGTGCCTGGGTACTGGATTCCCGATTCAGTCCCGATTCCCCATTCCGAGCCTGTTGTGACTCGACGAATAGTCGTACAAAGAGAGAGGAACCTTCAAGAGGGGCCTTTGTTGGAGTATTTAGGCTGCTCCTAGTGGCATATGATACTAGTAGTATGATACTATTTTCATAGTGCATGGTATCATATGGTATTATCATATTAGTACTATATTTAATGATTTGTAGAATCTGAATACAAAATAGTGTACAAGATTTATTTGTATGAGGATTTTCTAATTTTACGTGCTATGATACGGTATCTACCTATGATACTCTAACCATCTCTTTTTTCATTAATTGTTGTGCCACGCCAGATTTTTGCCAACATGGCATGCATGATACCTATGATACTCCCACTAGAACTAGCCTTACGGAATGCTTGGAAGACTAACCAAACTCAATGACACGTGGGCTCCCAAGTGGACCGCACACACAAGGGCCGTGTGGGCGACAGTGTGGAATTACCAAAGTTAATACACCAATCGAGGAGCAATGTTAATGTAACATTGAACCAAGAGTTAAGGAGATTACCCCTAAAAATATCAAGTAGAGCTACCCGCAAAATAAAGAATCGAGGAGAGTTATGTTAGGAAAATGCCAGAATCCTATATTCAGACGGATCCACAAAGTACCATATCCAGTACGTCATTGTCAACATTACAACAAGTTAAGCGGATTCAGACATGGTATGTCAAATTGAAGCATCATGTAGATTATTACTGCCATCTAGTCGGTACCAAGGAAATGGATAAACGTTTTTTTCAGTAGCTAGTGGTTCATCAGTTCGAGCAGCTTGGCAAAAGCGGCAGCATGTCAGGTAGGAGCAGAGACCGTGGAGTATTGAGTTTCGCTTGGGCTTACAGTACATACTAGATGGACCCGGCGCGCTCTGCCGCGCCATCCTTTGCTGTGAGTGTCTAAATTTTGTGGCGGATGTTCTCTATGTGTTTGATTTTGGGTATGGGTTTTGGTTCTAGGTAAGCCATTGGGCACAACATGGTGGCGCGTGGCATTGTGTGCGGGTCGGCACATCTCCATGAAGCGAAAGTGGCGACAGCAAAAATACAGAATCCATACACTCTCCAAGCATCTACAAAATACTCTTAGATCAGAATCCATCGAGAAAACAACCTCAGGCACCACAACATGAAAGCGAACATCCACTCCCCCCAACCACATCTCCAATCTCCCCCAAGCCATTGGCACATCACAACCATGGAAGCAAACATCTGATCTCTTCATGACCTTGTTGTTAATGAATGTAGTCTTCTATGGGATGTAAAGTGTAATGCTTCTCAACATTATTACCGAAATATACCAAAGGATAGTTTCACTTGAGAACACGACAATAGAAATAGGTTGACGTGAAAATATATCACACACCTCTATACAATTTAGGATAATTGAAACCCACAATTTACCTTTACTAATTCTGGTATATTGAAAACAAAAATCTTGCAAAAGAGATAGAACTGAGTGTACACACAAGGATCTTATCATAAACCTAGTAGGCTAAAATCTATGACGTCTTATCATCAAATCGAATCAAATATAAACATAACTTAAATCTATGAAGAACTGGAATAGTAAAGATGTATTTCTCTAAAAAAAAGATAAATTTGAAGACGTTTTAGAAGAATTAGTACACCAGGTTCTCCCCGGAAGTAGGTGAGTTTACTCTTATTTCCTATCATAAATGACAATGACATACATAACCTTGCATATGTTTTGTTACACTCCTAATATGTTCATGGATGCGCTTCTAGTAACCTGAGAAAATGATATTATCCACTGCACAATGGTAAAACATAATATTAGTAGTGGAAACATATCGAAGAACTACAGAGAATGATGAATTTCTTTTAATAGCTATAGGTAAATGCATGTATGAAGTGAAACATTGAAAGACCATGCCAAAATAATTCCCATTTTGCTAACCATTCTTAGATTAGAAACTTTAGAGTGGAGGGTATAAGAATAGCGATGGTTATAGCTGGTCGTACTTGTAGATGTGCCCTCTCTCCTCTTATTAAGATTCAAACATGTTTTTTATGGAAATAAGATGCAAGCACGTTTATAGATATGGAGTTACAAAATTCTCTTTGCCAAGAAAATATCACAAAACTTAGCTGGATGCATAATACGTAGTGTATGAAAAAATAAATAGATATCTCTAGCAATAGCAGCTAACTCGACATGCTATCCACAACACACTAACCAACAAATTTTTGTTTTAAGAACATGTGTGTATGAGTATGAGAATGAAGAATGAAAAATCAGTGGTAATAGTAAGCATTGCCCATAAGAAATCACCTATATTTGATGAAATTACTGTTGTTTGAAACACATTTGCAGCGGAAAATTTCCGCTCTATAGTAGAGTTACAACAATGAATCAACATTCCAGCCAATAAATCTGCACTATAAGTATTAGATTATGCATCATACATTGTAGGTACCAAATTGTGAGAAATGGTAAAGATTTATAGGCATTTTTGCTCTGTGAGCTGTACATTAATATTTTAAATGACTTAAACAAAAAAGTTCTTTGAAACTTTCTACTATTGCGACGCACTTGGATAAATATATCATCAAATACCGTGAGATGTAAGGTAGTCACTAAATGGTGAGCCACCGATAGAATCATAGACACTGTCCTAGATAAGACTTACCTGTGAAAGCATCGCCATTGAGTAACATGCCATATGGCCTTTCAACTGCATGTAAATATTTTTTCTCTCGAAATGAATGTCTTTTACTGGTAAATAGTTACTAACATAATTTTGAGTTAACACAGATAGCTCCTAAAGATACGTCATTTCCAAATTTCAATTTGCTGCAACACCACATAAACATTAGAGGCGTGTAAATGAGACCTGTAGCACAGCCAAAAGGCACAAACCTTATCTAAGGCTCCATAATCGCATGCCTTTTGTAGGCATGCATTCTATTTACCCACCAATTCTTTGACAACAAACATGTGATAAGCAAGAATACTCGAAATAGATAACACCTATTTAACGAAAAATTACCATGACATTAACATAAAACCTTGGTAGTGGTTGTGCTTCTAGATCACGAACAATTCTATAAATAAATTAAGATCGGTGATGAATAAATTAGTGGTTATGTCATATGCAAGTTCATCTCCAGTACAATTTTATCACAGAAAAGAAGGGTCAGAATTCAAAAAACCTTCAAGAAGTTGAGGCTACAGATATGAGATGTACATGTAACATGAGAGTAGAGAGGAAGGCGATTCTTGATCAAGAGAATGTAAGATTTTTTTTTGCTACAGAATTATACAGTAGAAATAGATAAAAACACTCAATCGGAGGTTTAAATTGTTGTCTTATTAATACATTCTTTGGTACACACAAAAAAAATGCACATGTCAACTGTCATGCCATTGGCAGTGTATATAAGTGGTCAATACTTACAGATTTGCAGTTTAGTCCAATCTTGAAAACTTGATACTATGAATCTGCAAATAAAAACACAAATAAACATCATGTAACAAAAAATAAAAAGTCATGAGAATTAACTTGTTAATCATGCTATGTTTTGTGTATCAATGTCAATTGCATGTTACCAGCTGCTCCCATCAGCAATCATTGAACTACCGGAGGGGACTATCTATGCTTCATCCTCTTTTCATAGTAGACAATCTAAAAAGGAATACTTGTCGAATAAACACATGCATCACATAGATATGCTCACACTCTTACAAAATTCTTGTAACATAGGACCTGTTCTCTTTTCATCATGCAAGTGTGTTCTCTATCTATATATGATATGATCTTACCGGGAAGTTAGGTTGGTAGTGGTGCTAGTAACCTACAGTTCAACGGGGCAAGATCATAGGCCCTAGCACCCTTCTCCTCATAATAGCTTCCATGTAGCACCAACGCTTGATTAGCATCACACAACACGGTGAGATCGTAGGACCTAGCAGCATTCTTCTCCTTAGCATAGCCACTTGTTCCATGTAGCACCAACGCTTGATTAGCCTCACACAAATATTTTATTTAAAAAAATTGAATAGCTAGCTAGAAGGCTCTCGTTTCTTACCAAGTAAACTGAAGACACCAAAAGTACCAGCCAGTAATGAGAAACAACATCAAGTTGACATGTTAAGAACATGGAGAAGCATGAGTTAGTGATCCATAGGTTAGGATAAGTGTATATGCATGGTAAGAACTGTGCGGTTACATTGGCGGCCCTTGTAGCTCTGGCTTCACGCTGGCAGCTGTTTTCCCATATATGAGCCTCATATATACCTGTCTAACGGTGACTCAGCAGTCACCCAAAATGGCCAGTAAATTCAGATGCAGCACAAACTTGATCGAACATCCATGCTATAGGAAGATAATATCTATAAAGAGGTAGTTAATTTTTTTATGTGGTTAATTCGTGCATGAATCGATCCACCTAAAACTAAATCAACCAGCAGCAAAGCAACCAATATATTTCATGTGCTCCATACTGCATCTAGAGAAATACCGGCTGGAGTTTGCATGCAAGTAGTACATAGCTCAACTGCTCAAGAACCCAAACACGGCATGTGCTTGTTGTCCAATAGATCGATCAATCATTCAATTTCTCACTGCAATGTTGCTTACCACGTAACGCAGTAGATAATAGAGGATTAGAGGCCCTTTGTCCGAAGGAGTCTGCCGCCTTATTCTGCTCCAGTGGCGGCATTGCCAGAGTTGCCATCATCTTTACATCGGCCTGCTGTCGCCAGCATCATTGCTCCAGCGCCACCAGCGCTCAGGAATCCGGCGGCATCATTTCTCCAGCGCCACCAGCCCACAACTTTGCTTTGAGAGCGAATCCTCGCAGCTTTTTTTACACAAATGAAACTGCAAAATTCGAATCCCATGATCCATCCTTTTGCTCTGCATACAGCGTTCGCAAAGTTCCGATGGCTAAGTCTTTTAATTTTAGGTGAAACATAAAAATATTGGAAAATCAGTATCAAAGGACAAACTACCTGCATCTTCAAACATTAAGATCTTGATGAGTTTGTGCACACAGCTGAGAACCAATTGATGCACACACGTACATGACTTTGTGCAAAAGCCAAAATATAGGTAGATTCTACGTTGGGCGACGACAATAGCATCAAGCTTGGAACGGATAAGCACATACCATTCAAATCAGATACCCGATTGAACGGGCATTGCTTACCTTGCATACCGGATACCAGATGTCATCGCAGGCCTGGAAGCACAAATGCGTCAGTAGATGCCTCCAACCTTGTGCACGCACATGTGCTCAGTCCGGATGGGATCAAACTCGACAGTAACCTGACGCGACCCCGACAGCAGGCTCCGGCAGCACCAAAAGCGGCTAAAGAAATTGACCCAGCCGCTCAACCAGAAGATGTCGATGGCGATGGCGAATAACTCGATTCGGACCCTGCCAGATGGGTCTGCGGCACAGGAGAGGAGAGCGACGCCGACAAACTTTCCGCAATTAGAGCGGATGATGGGCGGCGGCAGACGTCCCATCCAACGCCGCTACAACGCGTCTTCGTCGACGGTGCGACACATAGTGAGGGCCCTCGAAGCCTCTTGCAGATCCCGTGAGTCGCCGTCGTCGGCCATTCCCTCGCCGTGAGAGAGGGAGATAGAGGTGGAGAGTTAGGTGGAACAGGGGTTGCGGCGCGGGAGGAGAAGTGCGGCGGCCGTGAGAAGGGAAGGGGCAAGGGCAATTAGCGAAAAAAAAAGAAAGGAAGGGGTAAGGGCTGACTTACGGGGTGGTCTGATAGTCGGTTCGCCCGAGTCTTTTTTTCCATAGGGTTCAACTCAGTCGGTCGACGGCACATAAACACGTGGTTCAAAATAGCACGATTCCGCCACGATTTCCAGTGAGGACCCATGTAGCAATAAGCGGTCGAAGCTAGGAGAGCACTTCAAAACCACGGAGCTTAGAGATCCTTAGGGATACTTACTCTCTCCCTCCGGATCAGTAGCTTCTGATCCACCTCATGGACTATCCAACTCGAGTCTTTACCTTTGCCACCAGAAGCGCTAACCTAGTTTGGAAATGGGCGTTTTTATTGAACTGTTCAAAGCTTACACCCGGTCTCTGCATAATCAAAATACACACAGTCACACGAACAACAGTACTAGTTTAAAAAGTAGACAAGCATTACACAATGGCAATATCTAAATAAATGTCTAGAATCTAAGGTAGATCAATCCTCAGATCACGTGGCCATCCATGTCGGGAGAAAATATCCCTCGCCGTGTCCTCCAATCGCGTATATCCCTTCATAAATAAGTCGCGAAACTCAAAACGTTGCAGGATATTCCAAGACCGGAGGATAGCCGTGGCTCGATAGACAACCTGCAAAGGAGAAGACACAATATTATTAAAAATCTTGTCATTTCTACAAAACCATAGCGACCATATAATGGCAAACGCTTCCACCCTAAACAAAGTTTTGTATTTATCAACAATTCCATGCAACCAATTACTAAAAACATTGGTTACAGAACGTGACGGAGATAAACCAGAAGCTATTTGGATGAATGACCAGATAGAGTGAGCAAATTTGCAATAGAAGAATAAATGGCGAATTGTCTCATCTTGATGACAAAAAACACATTGTTTACTTCCATGCCAATTCCTCTTTACAAGATTATCTTTTGTTAGAATTACCCCTTTTCGTAGATACCAAGCAAATATCTTCGTCTTAAGGGGTATTTTTATTTTCCAAATTTTACTATTATCATCATCGACCGGGATATCCGGTTGGATCAAGGCTTTATATAATTTACTTATTAGCGTCACTGTCGGGCTGATTGCATTCGTCGTCTCCATCGATGTCACCCACAAATGTCATTTTCCTTCTTAGAGGCATTTCCAACGATCTCATTCACAAATCGCCCAGGATACTGGTCATGTTTGGCGCTGGAGGGAGATTTCCATGTTGTATTGCATACCTAAATGCCTAACATGTGTTGATTCCAACACTATATCTTATTAGGAGAGATTTTTTTTAAAAAAAAATGCATACTCTAATAGAAATGAAGCGACCTATATATAGATACAAGCAATAGTTACATATGTACAAATCCTAATTAGCATAATTATCCAGACTATACGATCTGTAATTTATTGCGAGAGTAGGTCAGGATACTCATGTTGCCGGGTCCTTGATGATTGTCAAAAACAAATAAGGTTGTGGCAAGAAAATAAGATTGAGTTTGCAAAGATAAGAAATTTCAGTATCATCTTGGATATGCACGTGACTGGAATTACATGGTCACTTATGTGCGTCACCAGTAAATTTTAATGGCAACGAAAAAGTACAATTACAACAATTATAATCTAGACATGCAAAAAATATAAAATAAAACAAAAAAGGTTTGAACCTTAAGAAAAGTGAATAATGTCTCAAACTTTTGACAAAGCAGAAATGGTATAGGACCAAAAAAGAGTTTGAAAGTTCAGAGGTGAAACACACAACTCCATGTCATTTTAGTTGTCCACCCTAAACCCACTCCTGGCCCCGCTCCCCGTGGCCACACAGGGTTCCACCGCCAGCTGCCTCTAGGCCCCGTGTGTAGTCTCTCCTCTCCCGCCGCCGGGGGCGTCGCCAGGCAAAGCCCTGGTGGCACAGTGGCGGCGGCGGCTCTCCTCGACCAACCTCCAGATCGAGGCGGCGGCGGTTCTGCTCCGGCTAATCGGTGGCGATGTCACGGGGTAGCGGTGGCCAGGGGCATTGTACTGTGGGGCGGCCGGAGATCAGCTGGTGGCGGTGTGGTGGGCGGGTCCGATCTGGCCCAGATGGGTTCGGATGGGGCACGATCCAATATGTTGCTTGTTGCATCTCACCTCCGACGATGGCATGAAGGCGCTTCTGGGCTATAACCGCAACACGAGGACACCTAGGGCAGCATCACTGGACATGGTGGTGGCGGCCCCCGTCTTTGCCGGAGGTGATCGTCTAGGAGTGGTTGTGGTGTTCATTCCACATCTAGTCTCGGCAATGAGTTGGGGAGGTGTGGCTGACGGTGAAAACCGATCTCGACTCTGGTCATGGCTGGCGATGGCGGCATTTACGCGTCGCGCTCTGCTCCGGGGGAAACCCTAAGATCTAGACTTCACCAGATCATACGGTGGTGGTGTTGCGCTGTCACTCTCCCTATTGAGGGCATCGTTTTTGGAGAAGTTGTTGGATAGTAGTGGCAAAAGATGGAGCGGTTTCATCTTGTACGGGGACTCCGGTGGAGATGTCAAGTCATGTCTAACCACCAGGTGCTACGCTCAACCATGTTGAGTTTTGTAGGTTCTATGCACAATGGATCTCCTGGTGCTTTCAAGCTACGTCAGATGGCGGGACTCAGCGGCATGGTGCCGAGCGAGCTCGATATCGACCGCGCATGTGGTGGATTCGCGTAGATTGGTGGAGCTTTTTGGCATCATGGTGGCATTGACGGCATGCCTCGCAATGTCATTGTAGTGATTTCTCCTGAATATGGATATGCGTAAGACGGCGGCGAGGACTTCTGTAGCGTGTATTGGTATGCGTTGAGGGTTTGCCGGACCGATTGTGCCACTTGCTCGCTGGATGACTTGTCGAGGTCTTTGGTTTTTAGATGATGCGCGCTTGTATGATGTCAAGGTGTTGGCCCTGTTCATGGACACCCCCTTGATCATGGTTGTGGGAGTAGCGAGTTATCGCTTCGGTCTTATAAGATTTTGTGAATAATCTAATAAAAAGTTTGTGGATGCAGAGGCCGAGGCAATCATCCCCCATTTTCAAAAAAAATTATCCATCCTATGAACCACGAGAATCAATAAAATCTGTTAGGCCTGTTATGTCCAAGGGAGAAGAAACCCTCGGGTAAAACCGAAGAAACTTAAACTCTGAGAAACTGGAGTGAGTTGTTAGGCCTGCAGTGCCTAAGGGATAAGAAAATAGAGCTCGACAATGGTCTAGCTATGTACTTGACCCGAGGAGCACCTGCCCAATTCTATAACTCCCAACTTTCGGCTAGATTCTGTTTTTCTAAGAACGTGTCATTGTTGACCGCGTGAGTACTACAATCGACCAGCAAACTAAGAGTAACAACTAAGAAATATTAGTTTTATATCTGATCATTCATGTTCTCGTTGATCCATCTCTCGAAGCTCCAACCACACAGGAACTGAAATCATACGAGGAAGCTCTATTGCCATATCTTGGTTTACACTATGGTGTATTCCTCCTAGCTGCCATCATTGCGGAACCGGAGAAGGAAGGCTAGCACCAACCTCGCGTCATTTTGTTGAGGGTCCTATTCGGGATGGATGACCTGTGTTTCCTTGGCTTGTATAATGGTTGGATTGTTGATGACCCTTTTTGCACTCTAGCTGCAATTTTTTATATGGACTATGAATGTCACAACCACGTGGCCGTTGGACATACTCTTATAGATAAGTGCTACAATGGTTGGTGAAGCACCAAAATCCTAGTTATTATTCACATGTACATTTGTAGTCCATATATAGCAGACTCGGCTTTGTATTGAACTCCATAACGAATAAAGCCATACTACAGATTTTATATAACGTCTATTATCTAGCTTTTGTCAATAATTCTGTGATGAGGACGTTGGGTGTCGCCAAATGTGGGCGATGTGGTTTTGGGAATGGGATGCACCAGAAATTTGAGCAACGGTGGAAGACGGAGCCGAAGTTTTTCTGTATCGTGAGGATAAGCAATGTTAAGGAAGCCTCCGTTTCTTGCGGACAAATTGATCGCTGCTATGGTATTATTCCGGAGCAGTGGAGTGTCGATTCCTTCAATGAATCCGGGTGTGACTTGAAAAATATCTGCACATAGCTAGAGGAGAATTGAAGATTGGGCTTCTTCTTCCGGAGTATTTACCTGAAAGATATGTAGTCTAACAAAACTCAATATTTTTTTGCGGAAAGGGAATCAAACTCCTGCCTCTCCATCAATTGACGTGCATAACCTTTTATTGCAAAGTTTAAATTGTGAAACGTTTATAGCTTAAGGAACAATTAGTCTATCACGGACCGGGATTAGAGGTTTCTTTATATATAATTCTGTTTCGTTCATGCCTGAACTATGGACATTTTTTCTCCAAAACAAGCCGAGTTTATGCCCTTTTTTCCAAGATTGTCAAGATTTGGTGGCAACCCCTAAATCCAAGGTTTTAAAAGGTTAGGAACTTCATTATTTCATCTCTTATTGTTAGTTTAGCTCAATGCGATAGAAGTAGAGATGGATTGGATGCTCTAGAAGTAGAGGGGTTTTTAGATGTGTAATTTTAGGCAAATTTTGATAGGGTAAAAGTTATTAAAAATTAATGTGTAATTTTAGAATTTCAGAGCTCAGAATGGAACGAGGTTTTCACTGCTAGAACAATAATTAAAAACTCCACATTTTTCATGTTAATTGTTTTCTCTAATTCAAAATTTGGTGCATGTAAAATTTTCAAAATTCAAATTTAATGCTCTAGAACCTCACATTATAACTTGTATTAAATTGGTCACTAATCTCTATTCATGATGTTGTGTAATGGTTTTTGATATACTTTTACAATAATGCAGATGGTCTGAAAATGGATGTACGGTACCAACCGATGCTCTCGCGAGTTCATTAATGGCGTGCATGAATTCATCTGTGTGGCTGATGCAAACAAGCGGAATGGTTTTGTATTCTGTCTATGTAGTAGATGTAGGAAATATAATGATTACTCTGACTCAAAAACCCTTCACAACCACATGTTGAAGTCCGGTTTTATGCCCAGTTATAATTGTTTGACCAAGCACGGAGAGAGAGGAGTTATAATGGAAGACAATGAAAAAGAAGAGAATGATGACAATTATCATGGGTTTCCTGAATATGGTTATTGATACGTCCAATTTGCATCACCATTCTATATCATAATTTATCTCTATTCATTCATATTTGTCTTATTATGAGGTATTAATTATGGCTTTTTTATCTGTTTATGCAATTTGGATGGTTCTTGGAGGATGGACTGCCGGAGTCTGGATTCTAATGGAAAAGAAGGCATTTCGGTGCAATTTTGCGAAGATCAGAAAAATACCAGAAAAATATGGAAACATATTATTTTACCAGAAGACGAAGGAAGCCAGAAGGAGGAGCAAAGAGGGGCCGCAGGGGGGCCCACACCCCCCTAGGCGCGGGCCCACCTGACCCCGCGCCTAGGGAAGGTGTGGCCCACCTTCCCGGCCTCCGACTCTGCCCCTTCGCCTATATCTTCCCTACGGAACCCTAAGCCTAAGGGGGCGACCACAGATAGATTTCCGCCGCCTCTGGGGGCGGAAAACACTGAGAGAGAAAGATCTCTCCGACAGACAGATTTTTGCCGAAGGAATTCCTTCCCGGAGAGGGGAGACCGTCGTCATCAACACCATCATCAAGCTAGGCTTCATCGGGATCATCATCATCCACACCATCATCTCCACCAGCACCATCATCACCACTCCATCCCGCTGTAACAATTGTGTTGGATATTGCTTTAGTTCTTAGGGGAAACTTTCCCGGTGTTGATTACTATTGTAGTTGATGCTTGTGAGTGGAACCATTGGATTAATATTTATGTTCAGATTGTTATCCATTATCATATCATCTTTGATCTTGATCCATATGATGTCTCGTGAGTAGTTCATTTAGTTCTTGAGGACATGGGAGAAGTCATGTTGTTAGTAGTGAATCTGTGATGAGTTATTATTCAATGGTTTGGTATTTAAGTTGTGGTGATATTCTTCTAGTGGTGTCATGTGAACGTCGACTACATGACACTTCACCATTTATGGGCCTAGGGGGATGCATTGTGTATTTGGCTACTAATTGTGGGGTTGCCAGAGCGACAGAAATCTGAACCCCCGTTAGGACACCTTTGAACAAGGGAGCGTAGAATCTTAGATTTTAAGGTTGTGGTTAGATTTATATCTTAATTACTTTCCTATAGTTACGGATGTTTGCAGGGGGTTTAATCACAAGTATGTATTAGTCCAAGTAAGGTCGGTATGTTAGCACAGGTTCACCCACACAACTGTTGGAGATATGCCCTAGAGGCAATAATAAATGTAGTTATTATTATATCTTTGTGTTTATGATAAATGTTTGCATTCATGCTATAATAGTATTAACAAGGAAACATTGATACTTGTGTGATTTGTAAACTTGATTTGAAGTCCCTAGTATAGCCTCTATACATCACTAGCTTGTTGGTTGATAAATGATTGTGGTTTCCCTGTCATGAACATTGAGATGTTATCAACAACAAGATCATATCGTTAGGAGAATGATATGATGGACATACTCCTATAGATAAGCGTAGCATAAAGATCAAGTCATTTCAATAGTTCAATTGCTATATGCTTTCTGATACATAGTAACCTACTTCCTTCGACCATGAGATCATGCATATCACCTTTGCCGGATGGATGCTTTGATGACATCAAACACCACACCGTAACTGGGTGGCTATAAAGGTGGCATTGAGTGTTCGGAAAGTATTGGTTGAGACACATGGATCAAGAGTGGGATTTGTCCATCCATATGACGGATAGATATACTCTGGGCCCTCTCGGTGGAATGTCATCCAATTAGCTTGCAAGCATGTGACTGGCTCACAAGGGATCACATATCACGGGAACGAGAAAAGAGTACTTATCGGTAACGAGGTTGAACTAGGTATGCAGAGATACCGACGATCATAACCTTGGATAAGTAAACTATCGTGAGACAAAGGGAAATTGGTATCGTATGTAAGTGGTTCATTCGATCGCAAAGTAATCGTAGAAATATGTGGGAGCCATATGAATTTCCAGATTCCTCTATTGGTTATTGTTCGGAGAAGTGTCTCAATCATGTCCGCATAATTCACGAACCGTAGGGAGACACACTTAAGGATTCGACGTTGTTTGAGTAGTTATGGAATGAATGAGAAAGATACCGAATGTTGTTCGGAGTCTCGGATGGGATCCGGGATATCACGAGGTGATCCGGAATGGTCCGGAGAATAAGATTCATATAAGGAAAGTCCCGTTTCGGAGTTGGGGAATGATTCCGGTGTTTTCATCGGAATGTTCTAGAATGTTCCGGAATGTCCGGCACTCCGGAGGGGAAGGGTACATGAATGTGTTGTATCAAGTTGGTACGATTGCATCATGTACTAAGTGTCCTCACTGTTCCAAATAAAGGATTAAATTGAATCCTAGTTTGAAAAAGTCAAATAGCTAAATTGAAAAGTCAAATAGCTAAAATTGGAAAGTGGAAAAGAGGAGGAGGGGGGGAATCCGAGTTGGGGAGGAGTTCCCTCCTCCAACCGGCGGCAACCCTCCAAGCCGAGTTGGGGAGGGACTCCTCTCCCTCCCCTTGGCCGCCGGCCCCCCTCCACCTATATAAGGAGGGGCAGGGACCCCTCCTAGAGCACACAAGTACCTCTCCTCAAACCCTAGCTTGGCGCCTACCACCATATCCGCCGCCGCCCCCTAGGGTTTTTGCCCTAGCCACCGACTTGGAGTCCCCGAACCCTAGCCGCCGGCTCTAGCACTTCCTCCTTGGTCTGTCTAAACCCTAGATCGCCGAGGAGCTCTCTCATATTCCACCATACTCGCTCCGGCTTAAGGCGAAGCCCTGCGAGATCTCCCCTCTACTTCTGGTACCATGCCGTTGTGCTGCCGGAATCACGAGGAGAGTGCTACAACCTTCGCTGCCTGCTGGAACAAGGGAGAGGAAGGTCTTCGTCGAGTACCGAACGTGTGACCGACTGCGGGAGCGCTGCCGGAACGCAGCGCCGGAAGGATCGTCTACGCGATCTTGAGATCAGGAAGAGTACGACTACATCACCCACGAGAATCCGCTCTCGTTAAACACTTTGGAATCTTCGAGGGTAAGTTATTCCATCGACTCGTTGCTACAATCTAGTAGATAGATCTTGGCTTGTTTGTTTGTATGCGATAGAAAATTTTGTTTTCCATGCTACGAAACCCTACAGTGGTATCAGAGCCGTGTCTATATGTAGATCTGTTGCACGAGTAGAACACAATGGTCATTATGGGCGTTGATGCTTTTATTGTCGATTGCTTCTTGTGTACTTTGCATCTTGCGGTATGTTGGGATGAAGCGGCCCGGGCTAACCTTACATGACATCGTTCATGAGACTTGCTCCACGCTCGACATGCAACTTGTATTGCATAAGTGGCTTTGCGGGTGCCTGTTTCTCCTAGCATAGTTAAGATCCAATTTACAACGGGTGATTAAAAATACTAGTATCAATGTTGTGGTTCATGTTCGTAAGTTAGAGCGACACTTATAGAAAGCCCCAAGCCACGTAAAACATGCAAAGAAAGTAGAGGCGTCTAACTTTGTTTTGCAGGGGTGTGCAGTGATGTGATATGGCCATGATTGTGATTATATTTGATGTATGCAATGTTCCTTATTGTAAGTTGGAATCGGCAGGAGCCATATGGTTGTCTTTAATTTATGTTAAGACCCGCGTGTCTATTCAAAGTAGTTGTAATAGTTGAAGCCGGTGGACGACAACCATGGAAAGGCGTCATTGACCTTGATGCAATGCCGGTGATGATGGAGATCATGTTCGTGCTATTAGATGGAGATCGGAAGCACAAAGAAGAAAGGCCATATCATATCACATATTATGAATTGCATGTGATGTTAATCCTTTATGCATCTTGTATTGCTTAGTAGACGATGGTAGCATTATAAGATGATCCCTCATGCACATGAAGTTCAAGTCATAAAGTGTTCACCCTTAGTTAGCACTGTTGCTAAAGCTTGTTGTTTCGAAGCACCACGTGATGATCGGGTGTGTTAGATTCCGCAAGTGTATACAACGTGAGCAAGCCAGATTTGCTCATGCGGAAACTAAGGTTTGATCTTGACGAGCCTAGCATGTACAGACATGGTCTCGGAACACGGATCACCGAAAGGTAAAGCATGAATCATATAGTAGATATGATGAACATGACGATTGTTCGCCATTGAAACTATATCAACTCTCGTGATGATCGGTGTTGATATAGTGGATTTGGTTCGTGTGATCACTAAAACAATGTGAGGGATATTGTTTTGAGTGGGAGTTCACCTAGATTAACTTTATTATTAATTTGAACTCAATTTGTCATAAACTTAGTCTAAACTATTGCAAATATGTTGTAGATCAATGGAAGCCCCTACCATCAATTTTAATGCGTTCCTAGAGAAATAAAAGTTGAAAAACAATGGAAGCAACTTCGCGGATTGGTTCCGCAATTTGAGGATTGTCCTCACAGCTGGTAATTTGACCTATGTGCTGGATGCACCGCTGGGTGACCCACCTGCAGCTGATGCTTCCGATGAAGTAAAGAATGTTTACCTCGCTCGGAAGAATCAGTACTCCATAGTTCAGTGTGCTATCTTGTATGGTTTGGAATCGGAGATTCAGAAAAGGTTTGAGAATTCAGACCCATATGATATTGTCGAGGATCTCAAATTGATCTTTGAGACTCATGCGGCAATTGAAAGTTATGAGGCTTCTGAAAAGTTCTTTAACTGCAAGATGGAAGAGGGCATCTCCGTCAGTGAGCATGTGCTTAAGATGTCTGGGCACGCAAACAAACTTCAAAGCTTGGGTATAGTGATTCCTAATGCTTTGGGGATTTACCGTGTCCTCCAATCACTACCACCAAGTTACAAGAACTTTGTGATGAACTACAACATGCAGAACATGAACAAGCAGTTGCCAGAACTGTTTGCTATGTTAAAGTCTGCAGAAGTGGAGATCAAGAAAGAGCACCAAGTGTTGTTGGTTAGTAAGACCACCAAATTCAAGAAAGGCAAGTGAAATGGATCGTATGGGCACCTAGAGGGGGGGTGAATAGGTGTGGCGCCCCGCAAAACCACTACTAGAAAATCGCGTTGTTTTTGTGCATTGCATCATCATGACTGCATGCTCATGTCATCATGCCACCTTGCATTTGAGCATCGTCATCATCTTGCATTTGTTCGCATAAAACTATTTTCGGAAAAACCTATTTTTGTTTTCTAAAATACCCCGTCTTTAATTCAACTCAAACCTGGGTCTCCGGTTTATTTCGTTTTGTCTACCCCCGGTTTTCAAAAGTCCCGATTTAAATAAATAAAATGTTTAAATATTTTTAGGGGGCAGCCGAACCGGGCCAATCCGACCCAGTCGACCACCCCCAGTACAAATCAGCCTACCCAAAAATCTTTTCCTACCTAATCCTAATCTACCCAGCCCCTCCACCTCACCCCCTCCAATCACATGTCGCCACCTCACCTCTCCCCAAATCCCCACCAATAGCCACCCGCCACCTCACCTCCCCTCCCTCCCCCACACACACTCATACACAGCAGCCGCACCCAACCCTCTCTCTCCCCCGTCTGGCCCCACCTTCCACCTAGCACCTGGCCCACCCGACAGATCCCTCGCCTACCCCGCTCCCCTCTCTCGATCTTCCTCACCCCGACAGCCTCCTCTCCTCTGTTCCTCTTCCCCACCCCGACCCTGCTCCTCTCACCGCCCACCACCACGCGACCCTCGCCCCGCATCTCCCTTCTCCCGCCGTCGCCTCCTCTCTGCTCTCTACCGCCGCCGCGGGACCCTACCGCCCTCGCCCTCCCCACCGCCTCGCCTCTCCCTCCCCGAGCTCCCTCCCCCGCCTGCCGCATCGCGCCAACCGCCTCTCTCCGGCCGCCCGCCGCCGCATGACCCTCCTCTCCTCCAGCGCCGCCCCTGCGTTCCCGCTCACCGCCCTCCCTGCGAGCCCCGCCGCCTCGCTCTCTCTCGGCCGGGCTCGCCTCGTCTGCGGCCGCGTCCGCCGCCGGCCGGACCTCGCGCAGGCCCGCCTCCCCGTGCCAATGTCCGCCGCCCATCGACAGCGCCGCCGCGCAGCCCCGCTTACCCGGTGCCGCTCCCCATCCCCGAGCTCCCTCGCCGGCCCGCGCCTCCTCCATCGCCCGGCAACCGCCGCCTCTACCGGCCCTCTGTCCGCCGTCGCCATCCCCGACCTCCGCCCGCGGTCGCGCGCCCTCGGCCGCTCGGGCCGAGCTCTGCCGTGGATGTCGCCAGGGACCCCGCCGCGAGCCGTCTCCGGTTTTCTTCTCCAGCGTCCTCGGCGCCCGAGCCTGCACGCCTTGGCAGCGTGGGTACCTCAGGTGCTAGCAGTGGTGTTGGGTGGTTGTGGTATGGGATATGTGAAGAGACGGTGGTGATGGATGCACTGAGGTGAAGACGTGGAACTATAACAAGATCTTCGTCACGACACCCCGAGTTCTTCCACCCGGAATCCGATGGTCGTACTTCGAGAACTCCGTCACGGAGCACCAAGTACTTCTACATGGACATCAAGATCCGGATTCGAAGACTGAACCCCGGTGTGACAAGTACCCTTTCCGGACGCCAAGTTCGCCGAGAACCCGGACGCCAAGATCACCGACACAGAACGACAAGACCCCCTTCCCGCACCGATGCCGACGACGTCGCACGCAAGTTCTTCACCCCGGACGCCAAGACCGACCTGATACGCGGGCCCGACAAGTTCGACACCGACCAGGGCGAGTCCGATGCGCCCCCGACGCCACACCAAGTCCTTCTTCCCGGAACGCCAAGCTCTTCATCTTGTATCCGACCTTCGAAGACCGATCCCGTCAAACCCTGAACCCTGAGACCGAACCCCAAACCACATCGAACCCCAAGATCGCCGAACCCTAATGTGTGAACCTTTTCCCGAGCCCCTATTTTATAAATGCTATATATAAACTTGTTGCATTCAATCATACATGTTTGCATACATATTTATGTGGTTTGGGGGCCTTATGCCGATTCACCTAAATTAAATATGGGATCCACATGCGGGCAAATCTAGTCGTATATTGGTCCCATTTAAATTTGTGTAGCGAACCGACGCTATCTTTTGCCATGTTAAGACAACATTTAAATTGTGGGGTATCTAAACAACTTGAACCATATATTTAATTTTCGGGACCCCCGGTTCCGCTTAATGTGGCCTAGTTGCCTCGCACATTTGCCATGTCATACATCATACATGCATCATGCCCGATCTTCTGTCGTAGAATTAAATAGTGCATCCGGTGTTTATTCTAGTGTTTTGGTTCTTCGCGGATAAGGCCGTTGAGTTGATGCGAGTGACGAACCTATCTTCGGATGAACCTTCGGCAATGTTTTCAGGCGAGCACCTCCCCCCTTTCTACCTATCTTACTTTTATAGTATTTATTTCCTCCTGTTTATCTATTGCTATCTGTGTTGCGATGCTCTAGTTTTCGTACCCGTGATATCCCTTGCAGCCTTATATTGCCTTGGACACACCCTATTACCTGTTGTTTGATAGATAGTTGGACGTGCGCGTCGTAGTCGCTTGCTCAAGTATTGTTGCGGGTCGTCCAGTACCACAGTTGTTGGAGTATTGTCGCATGTTTAATGTTGGAGATGATCATGGCTTTAATTATCGTTTACATTAATTACTGCTTAATAACTAAAATTGAAGTAGGTAAATGCAGAGGCACCGGTGGGTGATAGATAATATTTGGTTTCCGACCGCTCACTGGTGTCCCGTAGGACCCCGAGTTCTTGACACCTGTTCCGAGATTGAGCGCGCTAACCACATGTGGGATGTATGGGCACCCCCATCGATTTAGTACCTGATTCCAAGTACTGTACTGGGGGCCACAAGTAGTTTGGGGCTTTATTACTATTCTGTACTTATGCCATGCTTTACTGCTTTATTTACGTTTGTGCGAGGAGCACCTGTACTGTTTAGGATCGTGACCCGTTTTCGCTGTATCGACAAGCCTGAGAGTTTCGGGTTCCCAGTCGTTTACAGCCGGCTCCACAAACCCTGAGTCCATCTCGGAGCCCGGCCGACTTCGTTGCGGGTGTACTTAGTGGGGTGGCCCCCCGTGCTTGCTTTGGGTCTGGGAAACGTTGTGTCCGAAACCCCGTCGACATACCGTTGGGTGTATGTTTTGTGATCTTGTACCTACCTGATCCGACAACAAGGGTGTAGGTGCGTGTGGAAACTTTGGTGCACCCCTGCAGGGTTAAATCTTTTCGAGAAGCCGTGTCCGCGGCTATGGATGACTTGGAGCACATGTCTCGATCATAGACAACTATAACTAAAGTTTACTGTTATAATTTGATTTGTATCCGATATGACTAGTAATCAGCTTCACTGCAACGGAATGGCTAAATAAAGTACCAACAACTGCTGGGTTTGGGATATCTCATGTTAATTGTATCTGACTAGTAAGTGATGCAACTACAACGGAATGTTTAACTAAAACTGCCCACTGATTATTATATCAGGATGACTCATGCTATCTATATTTGACTAGTAATTGCCGCCACTATAACTGAATAAATAAAACTGCCAACTGTGTGAGTTCCTCGGTTGACTTCCTCGTTTGGTCTCGAGGGGGAAATACCAGGATGGGTTGGTTTGGTGTTAGAATCAGGTTGGATCCGGATAGGTCTTTCTCATCCCTATCTGATAGCCGCCAGTTGTGTTGAGTCTCTATAGGTTGTTTAGTGCATGCTGCGCTGCCGCTTCAGTCCACCATTACCTATGTAGGCGAGGACCGCCGAATTCTAGCCTCTCCGTGTACTGGCCTCAGTACTGACGCTCCTCTTTTTCCTTTGCCCTTGTCGGCACCCCTTTTGTTTTAGCAGGTTTCGACGTCGTTAGCAGGGCTACCCTTCCGGCTTGGCCTGGGCAGGGTTATGGACGCCATTGGTTATTCTTCAGGGCTCTTAGCCCCATTTGCATCTTGTCCGTAGTCGGACGCTCTATCATTTTCAAGGTGATTTGGATCTTTGTATATTATATCTGTATTCTTGACTCATTGAGTCGCTGTCGTATATATATCTGTTCTGTGGGTCCCATCGAGGACTGTTGTGTAATGTTATTACTTCGTTTTCCACCCGCACGAAAGTGCCTGGTGGGCACCTTTGAATCGTTTCTATGCCGGTTTGGCGGGAAGCGCTGAAACTTGCATAGGGCCGATTCTGAGGGTGTTACAGAGTGGTATCAGAGCTCAGCAGTTGCGATACCCCACAAGTCCAGCCTGTAGGATAACCTAGCTAACGGCCGAAGTAGAGTGTCAAAACTATTTTTGCAAAATCGGTTGGATAGTTCTGATTAGGTCTGATTTTACTCCTTACCCCTCTGCTGCTCTCCTCTCACCTCTGCGTGTTTTGGAATCCGCTCTCTCCTCTCTCTTCGAGTCCAGGATTTCTCGTGGTTGGGTTTTCCGTCGTACCTTCAGGGTTTCGCTTCCTCCTTTGGTAACGATGCTTCTACATCCGGTCTTCATGCTATCAGAGGAATCCTTCATCTGTTGGATTTCTCCCTGTTCCTTGTTGTGCCTTCCGATGTTTTCCGACGCGACGACATCCTCTACGCCAGATCCGATGCAGAGCCGCATCACCCCTCTGTTCCGAACCTCGATTGTCAAAATCTTCAGTCTGATTCCGAGAATGGTTGCACTCTTCTCTACTGATTGTGCAGGGTAATAGTTTGGGTGCGTGATGGATTGGCCCCCATGCCGACTACTCACTCTATTCGCTTGTGTACATTGAAGTGGATGAGAATGCATCGGTTCTCTCTTTCTATCGAAGCTAGAGGTGGCTTTATTCGTTGATACCTCTACCTTCGACCTTTTGTTCCCGGAGTGTTCTCTCGACGATCACGGACAACGACCTCTTGTTAGTGGTGTAGCGAGGATCTACACGAAGCGAGAAGACACAGATCGCCGACCTTCTTTCCGGTACCATGAGGCGGATCTCGAGGGCGAGATCCATTGTTAGTGGTGTCGAATTGTGGCGCCCCGCAAAACCACTACTAGAAAATCGCGTTGTTTTTGTGCATTGCATCATCATGACTGCATGCTCATGTCATCATGCCACCTTGCATTTGAGCATCGTCATCATCTTGCATTTGTTCGCATAAAACTATTTTCGGAAAAACCTATTTTTGTTTTCTAAAATACCCCGTCTTTAATTCAACTCAAACCTGGGTCTCCGGTTTATTTCGTTTTGTCTACCCCCGGTTTTCAAAAGTCCCGGTTTAAATAAATAAAATGTTTAAATATTGTTAGGGGGCAGCCGAACCGGGCCGATCCGACCCAGTCGACCACCCCCAGTACAAATCAGCCTACCCAAAAATCTTTTCCTACCTAATAGTAATCTACCCAGCCCCTCCACCTCACCCCCTCCAATCAGATGTCGCTACCTCACCTCTCCCCAAATCCCCACCAATAGCCACCCGCCACCTCACCTCCCCTCCCTCCCCCACACACACACTCATACACAACAGCCGCACCCAACCCTCTCTCTCTCCCCCGTCTGGCCCCACCTTCCACCTAGCACCTGGCCCACCCGACAGATCCCTGGCCTACCCCGCTCCCCTCTCTCGATCTTCCTCACCCCGACAGCTTCCTCTCCTCTGTTCCTCTTCCCCACCCCCGACCCTGCTCCTCTCACCGCCCACCACCACGCGACCCCCGCCCCGCATCTCCCTCCTCCCGCCGTCGCCTCCTCTCTGCTCTCTACCGCCGCCGCGGGACCCTACCGCCCTCGCCCTCCCCGCCGCCTCGCCTCTCCTCCCCGAGCTCCCTCCCCTGCCTGCCGCATCACGCCAACCGCCTCTCTCCGGCCGCCCGCCGCCGCATGACCCTCCTCTCCTCCAGCGCTGCCCCTGCGTTCCCGCTCACCGTCCTCCCCGCGAGCCCCGCCGCCTCGCTCTCTCTCGGCCGGGCTCGCCTCGTATGCGGCCGCGTCCGCCGCCGGCCGGACCTCGCGCAGGCTCGCCTCCCCGTGCCGACGTCCGCCGCCCGTCGACAGCGCCGCCGCGCAGCCCCGCTTCCCTGGTGCCGCTCCCCATCCCCGAGCTCCCTCGCCGGCCCGCGCCTCCTCCATCGCCCGGCAACCGCCGCCTCTACCGGCCCTCTGTCCGCCGTCGCCATCCCCGACCTCCGCCCGCGGTCGCGCTCCCTCGGCCGCTCGGGCCGAGCTCTGCCGTGGATGTCGCCAGGGACCCCGCCGCGAGCCGTCTCCGGTTTTCTTCTCCAGCGTCCTCGGCGCCCGAGCCTGCACGCCTTGGCAGCGTGGGTACCTCAGGTGCTAGCAGTGTTGTTGGGTGGTTGTGGTATGGGATATGTGAAGAGACGGTGGTGATGGATGCACTGAGGTGAAGACGTGGAACTATAACAAGATCTTCGTCACGACACCCCGAGTTCTTCCACCCGGAATCCGATGGTCGTACTTCGAGAACTCCGTCACGGATCACCTAGTACTTCTACATGGACATCAAGATCCGGATCCGAAGACCGAATCCCGGTGTGACAAGTACCCTTTCCGGACGCCAAGTTCGCCGAGAACCCGGACGCCAAGATCACCGACACGGAATGACAAGACCCCCTTCCCGCACCGATGCCGACGACGTCGCACGCAAGTTCTTCACCCCGGACGCCAAGACCGACCTGATACGCGGGCCCGACAAGTTCGACACCGACCAGGGCGAGTCCGATGCGCCCCCGACGCCACACCAAGTCCTTCTTCTCGGAACGGCAAGCTCTTCATCTTGTATCCGACCTTCGAAGACCGATCCCGTCGAAACCTGAACCCTGAGACCGAACCCCAAACCACATCGAACCCCAAGATCGCCGAACCCTAATGTGTGAACCTTTTCCCGAGCCCCTATTTTATAAATGCTATATATAAACTTGTTGCATTCAATCATACATGTTTGCATACATATTTATGTGGTTTGGGGGCCTTATGCCGATTCACCTAAATTAAATATGGGATCCACATGCGGGCAAATCTAGTCGTATATTGGTCCCATTTAAATTTGTGTAGCGAACCGGCGCTATCTTTTGCCATGTTAAGACAACATTTAAATTGTGGGATATCTAAACAACTTGAACCATATATTTAATTGTCGGGACCCCCGGTTCCGCTTAATGTGGCCTAGTTGCCTCGCACATTTGCCATGTCATACATCATACATGCATCATGCCCGATCTTCTGCCGTAGAATTAAATAGTGCATCCGGTGTTTATTCTAGTGTTTTGGTTCTTCGCGTATAAGGCCGTTGAGTTGATGCGAGTGACGACCCGATCTTCGGATGAACCTTCGGCAATGTTTTCAGGCGAGCACCTCCCCCCTTTCTACCTATCTTACTTTTATAGTATTTATTTCCTCCTGTTGATCTATTGCTATCTGTGTTGCGATGCTCTAGTTTTCGTACCCGTGATATCCCTTGCAGCCTTATATTGCCTTGGACACACCCTATTACCTGTTGTTTGGTAGATAGTTGGACGTGCGCGTCGTAGTCGCTTGCTCAAGTGTTGTTGCGGGTCGTCCAGTACCACAGTTGTTGGAGTATTGCCGCATGTTTAATGTTGGAGATGATCATGGCTTTAATTATCGTTTACATTAATTACTGCTTAATAACTAAAATTGAAGTAGGTAAATGCAGAGGCACCGATGGGTGATAGATAATATTTGGTTTCCGACCGCTCACTGGTGTCCCATAGGACCCCGAGTTCTTGACACCTGTTCCGAGATTGAGCGCGCTAACCACATGTGGGATGTATGGGCACCCCCATCGATTTAGTACCTAATTCCAATTACTGTACTGGGGGCCACAAGTAGTTTGGGGCTTTATTACTATTCTGTACTTATGCCATGCTTTACTGCTTTATTTACGTTTGTGCGAGGAGCACCTGTACTGTTTAGGATCGTGACCCGTTTTCGCTGTATCGACAAGCCTGAGAGTTTCGGGTTCCCAGTCGTTTACAGCCGACTCCACAAACCCTGAGTCCGTCTCGGAGCCCGGCCGACTTTGTTGCGGGTGTACTTAGTGGGGTGGCCCCCCGTGCTTGCTTTGGGTCTGGGAAACGTCGTGTCCGAAACCCCGTCGACATACCGTTGGGTGTATGTTTTGTGATCTTGTACCTACCTGATCCGACAACAAGGGTGTAGGTGTGTGTGGAAACTTTGGTGCACCCCTGCAGGGTTAAATATTTTCGAGAAGCCGTGTCCGCGGTTATGGACGACTTGGAGCACAGGTCTCGATCATAGACAACTATAACTAAAGTTTACTGTTATAATTTGACTTGTATCCGATATGACTAGTAATCAGCTTCACTGCAACGGAATGGCTAAATAAAGTACCAACAACTGCTGGGTTTGGGATATCTCATGCTAATTGTATCTGACTAGTAAGTGATGCAACTACAACGGAATGTTTAACTAAAACTGTCCACTGATTATTATATCAGGATGACTCATGCTATGTATATTTGACTAGTAATTGCCGCCACTATAACTGAATAAATAAAACTGCCAACTGTGTGAGTTCCTCGGTTGACTTCCTCGTTTGGTCTCGAGGGGGAAATACTAGGATGGGTTGGTTTGGTGTTAGAATCAGGTTGGATCCGGATAGGTCTTTCTCATCCCTATCTGATAGCCGCCAGTTGTGTTGAGTCTCTATAGGTTGTTTAGTGCATGCTGCGCTGCCACTTCAGTCCACCATACCTATGTAGGCGAGGACCGCCGAATTCTAGCCTCGCCGTGTACTGGCCTCAGTACTGACGCTCCTCTTTTTCCTTTGCCCTTGTCGGCACCCCTTTTGTTTTAGCAGGTTTCGACGTCGTTAGCAGGGTTACCCTTCCGGCTTGGCCTGGGCAGGGTTATGGACGCCATTGGTTATTCTTCAGGGATCTTAGCCCCATTTGCATCTTGTCCGTAGTCGGACGCTCTATCATTTTCAAGGTGATTTGGATCTTTGTATATTATATCTGTATTCTTGACTCATTGAGTCGCTGTCGTATATATATATCTGTTCTGTGGGTCCCATCGAGGACTGTTGTGTAATTTTATTACTTCGTTTTCCACCCGCACGAAAGTGCCTGGTGGGCACCTTTGAATCGTTTCTATGCGGGTTTGGCGGGAAGCGCTGAAACTTGCATATGGCCGATTCTGAGGGTGTTACAATAGGTGCTAACCAATTTTTAATACTTTTTCAATTTTAGGATTGACACAAAGTAAATTCTCTAGATATGCAACTACGAGAATTTCCCTATATGTAACCCTAACTACTAAGCACGTAAAAAAGGAGCGAGGGAACCGTAGTGGAGCACGCAGAGACATAGGGATTTGTTTTTACCGCAGTTCCTTCCTTGTTAAGGGAAGTACATCTGCGTTGGAGGGGTGGGCGGTTCTAAGACCACCACGCCACAATAGGCCTCACCCTATTCTCCGATGGATCTCGCCACGAGAGGCCTGATCCACCTTCTCCACTATTGGATCCCTTCGAGGCGGGAACCGGTGCCTTTTACAACACTATCGGGGCACACACCCACAACCGAATTGGGGGCTCCCGGGATGACAACAAGCTATCACAAAAACAAGGTTTATCAATATAAACAAAAACAAGGATCTAGATATTTGCAAGAAATACTAGATCGGAGGTTCTCCAAATGAATGGAGAGGAGATGAAGCGCTTGATTGCCGATGATGAAGATCGAGTTCTCCTCCTTCGATTCCCCAAGGGATGGGGCCTTTGGGTGGATCTAGGTGAAGCACTCTTGTATGAAGTTTTCAGATCTGATCTGTTCTTTTTCGAGATGAATCAAGAGTTCTGGCAGGAGGGGGATGGCTGGCTTAAATACCCCCTCCCCAGATCTGGCTGTTGCACAACTTTGGGGGCGGATTATCCACCCCCCACTTGGGGCGGATTATCCGCCCCCTGGGAAAACTCTGCCCCAAGGGCGGATTCTCCGGGGGAAACTCCGCCCCCTCTCTGGGGCTTGCGCCTTGGAGAAACTTGGAGAAGATCTTGGGGGGCGGATAATCCGGCCCCTCCTGAGGGGCGGATTATCCGGCGAGGCCGGAAAGTCCTGCCAAAACTCCGCCCCCTCTCTGGGGCTTGCGCCTTGGCGATGAGCAGGAGGGGCGGATTATCTGCCCCCCTGAGGGGCGGATTATCCGGCCAGGACGGAAAGTCCGGCCAATATTCCGCCCCCCCCCCTTCTGGGGCTTGTACCTGCTTGGGCAGAGGGAGGGGCGGATTATCCGCCCCTGGTGGGGCCGGATTATCCGCCCCCAAAGGCAGAGTTCTGAGCTGCAACACTTCAACACACATTAAATGATCCTTGGTATTGTTATCTAACACACAAAACACTAGGGATTAACAAATGTTCTTTCAATCTCCCCCTTTTTGGTGTTAGATGACAATACTAGGATTTGCAATGAAACCGGCAAGAGCCACCTTAGAAAATGAAAGACGCTCCCCCTAGATGTGTGCATATTTAAGATTTGCATTTGAATACAAATACACACACTAGGTAGAACACTACTTTAAGGTTTGGAAAAAATGTCATACCACCGGAATATATAGCCAAGGCATACATAGATAATCCCATGAATCCATATGTCATCAAATATGCTCCATAATTCCAGAATTCCATGCGGTCCATGATAGATAAATCCAGAAATCCATGAATACCAAACATAGTACCAAACTGTGGAGTACGACATAGTCTTACACAAACAACCACAAATACCAAACAAGTTCACGCTAGAAAAGGCACAAGCAAGCAAATAAAAACGACTAAAATCGAAGAGCTTGTGCCCGACCCTTGCAAATCCACGAGACCTAATAGAACTACTTCTCCCCCTTTGGCATCGAAACGCCAAAAAGGAAGAAGAGCGATGCTAAAGTCCCTGGAGATCACTCCTCCTCATCCTCGTCGTAGTCATTCCCGTCCCCTTCCTCTTCATCATACTCATCAACCAAAAGCCAAATTTGAGTGTGTTTTCCATAAGAACAAGAGGTATGCAAGAAAATCCAACGAGACCCATGAAAAACCAACTCTTCTCGAGGAAGAGGGTGGTGGCTGAAGCCACCATGTTGGAGCGCATGGCATGACACCGCGAAGATGTATCTTGAGTTCAAAACCAATGCTCATCGATGACCTACATATCACAAAATGATATTAAGGGAAATGATTTTACTTGCTTTCGGCATTATGGGGGGAGGGTTGGCCCAATCAATTAGGACCACACTCCCCCTATGTCTATGCCTGCATCTAAACCAAATACATGAATAAGAGCAAGTGAGTGTGCAAGAATAGTCAAGCCAAGCTCCTTGAATCTATGATATTTAGCTCATTCCGCAAATAACAAAATCTTGCTTCATCGAGGGGCTTCGTGAAAATATCAGCAAGTTGGTTCTTCGTGCTCACAAAGGAAAGAGCAATATCTCCACGAGCAACATGATCCCGAATAAAGTGGTTGCGAATCTCTATATGTTTTGTTCTCGTATGCTGCATGGGATTGTAAGCAATTTTGATAGCACTTTCATTGTCGCATAAAAGAGGCACTTTGTCACAATTGACACCATATTCCTTTAAAGTTTGCCTCATCCATAACAATTGAGTACAAGCACTTGCAGCAGCAACATATTCAGCTTCGGCGGTTGAGAGTGAAATACAATTCTGTTTCTTTGATGACCAACACACTAGAGACCTGCCCAAGAATTGGCATGCACCAGAGGTTGATTTCCTATCATCTTTGTCACCAGCCCAATCTGAATCGGTGTAACCACATAGAGAGAAACTTGAACCCTTGGGATACCATAACCCAAAATTTGGGGAATGAACCAAATATCGGAAGATTCGCTTGACCGCCACTAAGTGGCTTTCTTTAGGAGCGGCTTGGTACCTTGCACACACTCCTACACTTAACACGATATCGGGCCTAGATGCGTAGAGGTAAAGGAGAGAGCCGATCATGGATCGGTATACCTTTTGATCCACATCTTTACCCTTGGGATTGAGCTCAAGGTGACACTTTGTTTGCATTGGGGTAGCAACGCCATTGAGATCCGTCATCTTGAACCTTTTGAGCATGTCTTGGATGTACTTAGCTTGATTAATAAAGGTTCCCTCTCTAAGTTGTTTTATTTCAAATCCAAGAAAAAACCTGAGCTCACCCATCATGGACATCTCAAACCTGTCAGTCATAAGCTTTGAAAATTCATCGTTAAAAGCTTGGTTAGTAGAGCCAAAAATAATGTCATCTACATAAAGTTGGCATACAAAAAGCTCCCCATTGACCTTCTTAGTAAAAATAGTGGGATCGATTTGCCCAACTTCGAATCCACGGTCTAGCAAAAGCTCTTTAAGGTGCTCATACCACGCACGTGGGGCTTGTTTAAGGCCATAGAGCGCCTTATCGAGTTTGTAGACATGGTCCGGAAATTTGGGGTCCTCAAACCCCGGGGGCTGCTTGACGTATACTAACTTATGTAGAGGACCATTAAGGAAAGCGCTCTTAACATCCATTTGTTGTAATTTAAAATTATGATGGGCTGCATATGCAAGAAGGATACGGATGGACTCAAGGCGAGCTACAGGAGCGTAGGTCTCGCCAAAATCAATTCCTTCTACTTGAGAGAATCCTTGAGCCACGAGTCGTGCTTTATTCCTCACAACAATGCCATTTTCATCCTGTTTGTTCTTGAAGATCCACTTGGTGCCGATAACATTGCGTCAATCCTTTGGCTTTTCTACGAGCTTCCAAACTTTGTTGCGTTCGAAGTTGTTTAATTCTTCATGCATTGCAACAACCCAATCGGGGTCTTCAAGAGCATCAAAAACCTTCTTTGGTTCAACCATGGAAATGTGAGCTTGATGATCACAGAAGCTAGCAAGCTCTCTTCGAGTGGATACCCTTCGTCGTAGATCACCAACTACCTTGTCAAGAGTGTGACCTCTTAGTTTAAGGTTGCGATCAGCACGAGCCTTGCGACGAGCCTCAATATCCTTATTGTTTCTTGGAGGAGTGGATTCAATTGTTGTATCCTTGTCTTGATTACTGCCTTGCCCTTGATCTTGGTCACCGGTACTGCCAGAAGATTGATGCTGAACATTTTCTTCAGGCCCGGATAATCCACCCCTTGGAGGGGCCGGACTATCCGGCCTGGGAGGTGAAGTACCAGAACCATCTTCCTGAGAAAGCCTGACTGGAGTTGGAGATCCAGGGCCGGATAATCCGCCCCTGGGGGCCGGAGAATCCGGCCTGGGAGCTTCAGAGATGTTGATTTCTCCTTTGGATCCCCTGGTACGAGTTAGAGTGCCAGGGGCGGATTGTCCGCCCCTTGGAGGGGGCGGATAGTCCGTCCTGGGACTACCAGCTTGTCCAGAGGACAGAAGATCTTCAGTAGATTGTGGTGTTGGTGCAGGATTGTCTCCAACAGTAGGAGCTTGTTGATCTTGTGTAGATGAGGGCTCCACATGTGTGGAGCATTGTCCTTCCCGATCCGCCACAAGGGGTTCCTCAATGGGGCGGAAAAATCCCACGCCCATTCTTCTTATGGCATCTTGGGGTATTTCAACATCTGCATCACAAACATCAACTTGCCCTACAAAGGAGCCGTTATTTTCATCGAACTCCACACTACAAGATTCTACAGCAATCCCAGTGAGCTTGTTGTAGACTCTATAAGTGTGGGATTCGGCACCGTAACCAACAAAAATACCTTCTAAAGCCTTGGATTCAAATTTTGACAAACGGACACCTTTAATAAGAAAGAAACACTTACACCCGAATACCCTGAAGTATGAGATGTTGGGTTTGTTGCCGGTAAGTATTTCATATGGGGTCTTGTCCAAGATCTTCCGAAGGTAAAGCCGGTTTGATGAGTGACAAGCAGTGGATATGGCTTCAGCCCAAAAATTATAAGGAGACTTAAATTCAGCTAGCATAGATCTTGCCATATCCATCAAAGTCCGGTTCTTCCTCTCGGCTACACCATTTTGTTGAGGGGTGTACGCAGCGGAATATTGGTGTCTAATCCCCTCTTCGCTAAGAAACTCGTTTAAAGTGTAGTTCTTGAATTCTGTGTTGTTGTCACTTCTAATTGCCAAGATGGGAACATTGTGTTGACGTTGAACTTCATTGGCAAAGTCGATGACAGTTTGTTGAGTCTCACTTTTCAGCTTGAAGAAATATACCCATGTATATCTTGAGTAATCATCGATGATTACCAAGCAATATTTCTTCCCACCAAGACTTGCATGAGAAGGAGGACCAAATAAATCCACATGGAGTAATTCCAGGATCCTCTTCGATGACACAATAGTCTTCCTCTTGTGGGGAGAATCATGCATTTTTCCTTCAACACAGGCCCTGCAAACACGATCTTTGGCAAAAGAGACATTGTCTTTTAGTCCAAGAATGTGGCCACCCTTTTGGAGACTTTGCAAAGTTCTCATGTTGACATGGGCTAAACTGCGATGCCATAGCCAGCCCACGTCGGCCTTTCCGAATAGACACATCGGACCCGAAGTGGTTTTCCCCGAGAATTCCATCACATACAGATCATTTTCGACGTATCCAACGAAAGCGACCTTTAGAGACTTGCTCCATAAGAGTACCACCAAATCATCATCGATAAAAATAGCAAAACCCATATTGCCAAGGGCACGAACAGAAAGAAGATTGTAGCCAAGGGTCTCGACAAGCATGACGTCCACGAGAGAGATATCGTGGGCAACTACAACCTTGCCAAGACCCAATACCTGAGATTTAGACTTATCACCATAGGAGACTGTGATATTATCAAGATTTGGACGCATCTCCGTGATGATCTCCTTGCTTCCGGTCATATGACTAGTGCAGCCACTAACCAGCACCCATTTCGACCCACCGGAAGCATAGCCCTGCAAGAAAATTACTTCTTGGTTTTAGGTACCCATTTTTCAATGGGTCCTTTCATGTTAGTAACAAGGGTCTTTGGGACCCAAATAGACCAAGCAATATATTCATCAAAAGGACCAACATAACAAGCATAAACATCGCCATAATCATCACAAAAGAGTTCATAATTCGGATTGTGAGACCCTGCAAAACCAATATTATTAGTCTTGTCTTTTGTGACAACCTTCTCAGCAGTGCTTGTCTTTAATTGCACATTCTTGGTCTTGTTCTTCTTGGTTTTCTTCTTCTTGGACTTGGTGACATACCCAGGTCCCTCTTTACCATGATTTGGCCTTTGCTTGTCAAGGACTTCATCAAGCACACCTTTGTCCTTTGTAGTGATGTCCTTGATCACTCCTTTTTCCACACTAGCATTTTTCTTGTTACTATATGTTGAGTTGGACGAGCTAGGAGTATCATATTCGGCCAATCGACTTTGAAGCTGATCATGTGACTCATTGAGGATACATAACTCGTTTTTCAACGCCTTGTGAGCATTGTCAAGTTTATCCAATTCCTCGGAGAGTCTATCATGAGCAGCCCCAAAGTCAATCCTTTCCTTCTTTAACTTCTTTGCCTTGGTGACCGCATTGTCACGTTCCTTAACGAGTTTAGTCACAATTTCTTCATGTGACTCTTCCATAGACTCAAGCCTCTCTTCAAGAGAGACCCGAGCTTCTTCTTCTTCTTCTTCAAGAGCATTTTTTAGGGATGCAATTTCCATTGCATCCTCCCTTTCAATTCTGCCCTTTTCTTCGAGGAGTGCTTCGTTTTGGGCCAGCTGATCCATAAGAGCCTCAAAACGAACTTTGTGCTCACCTTGCAAGTTAGTATAGAAATAATCCAAGGCAATAATCTCTTCTTTAACCTTAAGACTAGCAGGATCATCCATGTCTATCATAGCCTTGGGAAAGGAAGAGTTAGAAGAAGTTACCTCGGAGCTTCTTGCCATGAGACAAGTAGGATTCTTGTTGATGATGTTTTCGTTTGGAGAGTCGAAGAGTGATGTTGATGTAGATGTGGTGGCTATAGCACCCACCTCTTGAGAGCTATCGTCCTCGTCCTCATCTTCACTCCCCGATGAATATTCTTCTTGAGCTACTAGAACAATCTTTGGTTGCTTCTTGAAAGGAGCATTTTTCTTTACAAACTGTTTCTTACGTGGAGCTTTTGATTTGTCCTTGAAAATGAGTCTTCCTCCATTATCCTCTCTACTTTGATATGGACACTCAGCTACGAAGTGCAGCCGGTCACCACAATTAAAGCATGTTCTCAGCTTGGGACCATTTTCTTTTCTTCCGTAGGCTCCACTTTTGCGATCTAGTTCAGCTTTAGCCTTGGCTGGATCTTTCCAAAAGTTTCTTGCATAAAGAGCCAAGTATTGTCTGTGGATCCTTTTTATATCTTCGGGACAGTCCAGGCCTTCTACCGCATATTCATCATGATCAATCACACTAGTCTTCAAAGCCATGTTGACCCCCTTTTGCATCCCCATAGCTCGAGCACGAGCATCTTCGGCATTCTTGGCAGTCACTTTGAATGCGGCCATTTCTTGCATTACCTCATTGGATGACATGAGGTGATAATTATGCCTACCTTGGAGACTTTTCAAATCTGTGGGCTCAAATGGCATAAGAGCACTGACATACTTGCGCTTGATCCAAGCATCATCAACATGAGCTGCACCGTGGTTTCTGAAGGTTGTAGCTATTGCCTTGAGCCTCCTATACATGTCCTCGTGGTCTTCTCCATCCAGCATATAAAATCCTTCAGCTTCATTGCTCAAGGCATCATATCTATTCCTTCTCATACTTTCATTTCCGATGAAGAGCTCGGTGAGAGCATCCCAAGCTTCTTTAGCTGTGCTAAGATGCTGAATGTGTGGCATGTCTTTATCACCCACACCAAGCTGTATCATGTGTAGAGCTGTAGCATTGAGTTGGCTATCGACCACTTCTCTCCTTGAGAGATTGTTAGGATTTCCAATGTGAAGACCATTTTCGATGATCTTCCACAACTCTATGGAGGAACTACACACATGAGATTTCATCAAAAATTGCCATTGAGAGAAAGTAGAAGCTGACAGTTTGGGTGGATCACCCCTATTATGTATGTGTGGGTGAGGAATAGGCGGATCAGGGGAATACACACGAGAAACCTCATTGTCTCCATCCTTACCGCTATCCTTTTTCGAGGAGGAGCTCTTACTAGTATCATCACCTACCACTTCGTTATCTTTGGAAACAGTTTTACCCGTTTCCTTGGATTGCGGAGTGGTATCCTTAGAGTTAGATGGAGGTGATGCTGCGGATGTGGAGAGACGCATTATCAATTGACGCATCTCTTCCATTTTAGCCTCCATTGAACTCACCAAGGTTTTTTCCAACGTCTTGAGATCGTTCATGGTGACTACCTCCGGAGCATCACTCCCATCTCCCTTGGAACCCATACTTCTCTTAGGCGGTTAAGCCCGAAATAAGAGCCGAGGCTCTGATACCAATTGAAATGGATCGTATGGGCACCTAGAGGGAGGGGGGTGAATAGGTGCTAACCAATTTTTAATACTTTTTCAATTTTAGGCTTGACACAAAGTAAATTCTCTAGATATGCAACTACGAGAATTTCCCTATATGTAACCCTAACTACTAAGCACGTAAAAGAGGAGCGAGGGAACCATAGTGGAGCACGCAGAGACACAGGGATTTGTTTTACCGCAGTTCCTTCCTTGTTAAGGGAAGTACATCTGCGTTGGAGGGGTGGGCGGTTCTAAGACCACCACGCCACAATAGGCCTCACCCTATTCTCCGATGGATATCGCCACGAGAGGCCTGATCCACCTTCTCCACTATTGGATCCCTTCGAGGCGGGAACCGGTGCCTTTTACAACACTATCGGGGCACACACCCACAACCGAATTGGGGGCTCCTGGGATGACAACAAGCTGTCACAAAAACAAGGTTTATCAATATAAACAAAAACGAGGATCTAGATATTTGCAAGAAATACTAGATCGGAGGTTCTCCAAATGAATGGAGAGGAGATGAAGCGCTTGATTGCTGATGATGAAGATCGAGTTCTCCTCCTTCGATTCCCCAAGGGATGGGGCCTTTGGGTGGATCTAGGTGGAGCACTCTTGTATGAAGTTTTCAGATCTGATCTGTTCTTTTTCGAGATGAATCAAGAGTTCTGGCAGGAGGGGGATGGCTGGCTTAAATACCCCCTCCCCAGATCTGGCCGTTGCACAACTTTGGGGGCGGATTATCCGCCCCCTGGGAAAACTCCGCCCCAAGGGAGGATTCTCCGGGGGAAACTCCGCCCCCTCTCTGGGGCTTGCGCCTTGGAGAAACTTGGAGAAGATCTTGGGGGGCGGATAATCCGGCCCCCCCTGAGGGGCGGATTATCCGGCGAGGCCGGAAAGTCCGGCCAAAACTCCGCCCCCTCTCTGGGGCTTGTGCCTTGGCGATGAGCAGGAGGGGCGGATTATCCGCCCCCCTGAGGGGCAGATTATCCGGCCAGGCCGGAAAGTCCGGCCAATATTCCGCCCCCTTCTGGGGCTTACACCTGCTTGGGCAGAGGGAGGGGCGGATTATCCGCCCCTAGTGGGGCCGGATTATCCGCCCCCAAAGGCAGAGTTCTGAGCTGCAACACTTCAACACACATTAAATGATCCTTGGTATTGTTATCTAACACACAAAACACTAGGGATTAAGAAATGTTCTTTCAGCAAGTCTAAGCAGAAGGGACACTTCAAGAAGGGTGGTAAGAAAGTTACCACGCCGGCGAAGAAGACCAAGGCTGGACCTAAGCCTGAAACTGAGTGCTTTTACTGCAAGGGAGAAGGTCACTGGAAGCGGAATTGCCCAAAGTACTTGGCGGATTTGAAGAACGGCAACATCAAGAAGAAAGGTATATATGATATACATGTTATTGATGTGTATCTCACTAGTACTCGTAGTAGTGCCTGGGTATTTGATACTGGTTCGGTTGCTCATATTTGTAACTCTAAACAGGTGTTGCAGAATAAACGGAAGCTAGCGAAGAACGAGGTGACGATGCGCGTGGGAAACGGATCAAAGGTTGATGTGATCGCGGTCGGCACGCTACCCCTTCATCTACCATCGGGATTAGTTTTATACTTAAATAATTGTTATTTGGTGCCTGCGTTGAGCATGAACATTATATCGGGATCTTGTTTATTGCGAGACGGTTACTTGTTTAAGTCCGAGAATAATGGTTGTTCGATTTATATGAGTAATATGTTTTATGCACATGCACCTTTGATAGATGGTCTATTCTTATTGAATCTCGATAGTGGAAATACACATATCAACAACATTGAGGCTAAACGGTTGAAATCGAGCGATAACTCGACCTATATGTGGCACTGTCGTCTTGGTCACATTGGAGTGAAGCGTATGAAGAAACTCCATTCCGATGGACTTCTTGAATCACTTGATTTCGAATCACTTGATAGATGCGAAGCATGTCTGACGGGTAAAATGACTAAGACTCCATTTTCTGGTATGATGGAGCGAGCTACAGACTTATTGGAAATCATACATACCGATGTGTGTGGTCCAATGAGTGTAGCATCGCGCGGTGGTTATCGTTATGTTCTTACCTTCACGGATGACTTGAGTAAATATGGGTATATCTATTTCATGAAACATAAGTCCGAGACTTTCGAGAAGTTTAAGGAGTTTCAAAGTGATGTAGAGAATCAACGTAACAAGAAGATTAAATTTCTATGTTCTGATCGTGGAGGTGAATATCTAAGTTACGAGTTTGGCGAGCATTTGAAGAAATGCGGAATACTTTCACAATTGACACCGCCGGGAACACCACAGCGTAATGGTGTGTTCGAACGTCGTAATCGAACTCTCTTAGATATGGTTCGTTCTATGATGTCACTTACGGATTTACCGCTATCATTTTGGGGTTATGCATTAGAAATAGCCGCATTCACTTTAAATAGGGCACCGTCTAAATCCGTTGAAATGACACCGTATGAATTATGGTTTGGGAAGAAACCTAGATTGTCGTTCCTTAAAGTTTGGGGATGCGAAGCCTATGTAAAGAAGTTACAGCCGGATAAGCCTGAACCCAAAGCGGAAAAATGCGTATTCATAGGATACCCGAAGGAAACTATTGGGTATACCTTCTATCATAGATCCGAAGGCAAAATATTTGTTGCCAAGAATGGATCCTTTCTAGAGAAGGAATTTCTCTCGAAAAAAGTGACTGGAAGGAAAGTAGAACTCGACGAGGTTGTCGAACCTTCTCTTGAAATTGCGAGTAGCGCAGCACCGTAAGAAGTTCCTGTGGTGCCTGCACCAATTAGAGAGGAAGCTAATGATGGTGATCATGAAACTTCGGTTGAAGTTGCTACAGAGCCTCGGAGGTCAACGAGAACTCGTACCACTCCAGATTGGTATGATCCCGTTATGAGTGTCATGTTGGTGGACAACACCGATGACCCTGAGACATATGAGGAAGCGATGATGAGCCCAGATTCCAATAAATGGCAAGAAGCCATGAAATCCGAGATTGGATCCATGTACGAAAACCAAGTATGGACTTTGGTGGACTTACCGGATGGCCGGAAGGCTGTCGAGAACAAATGGATCTTCAAGAAGAAAACAGATGCTGATGGTAATGTTATTGTCTATAAAGCTCGACTTGTCTCAAAAGGGTTTCGACAAATTCAAGGAGTTGACTACGATGAGACTTTCTCACCAGTAGCGAAGCTAAAGTCTGTGAGGATTATGTTAGCAATCGCTGCATATTATGATTATGAGATATGGCAGATGGATGTCAAAACAGCATTCCTCAATGGAGACATTGATGAAGAGTTGTATATGATGCAACCCAAAGGTTTTGTCGATCCTAAAGATGCTAACAAGGTATGCAAACTTCAACGGTCCATCTATGGATTGAAGCAAGCATCCCGAAGTTGGAATCAACGTTTTGATAAGGTGATCAAAAGTTTTGGTTTTATACAAACTTATGGAGAAGCTTGTATTTACAAGAAAGTGAGTGGGAGCTCTGTAGCATTCTTAATACTATATGTGGATGACATATTGTTGATTGGGAATGATGTAGACCTTCTTAATAGTGTCAAGGAATATTTGAATAATAGTTTTTAAATGAAGGATCTTGGCGAAGCAGCTTACATATTAGGCATAAAGATTTACAGAGATAGATCGAAACGCCAAATATCATTGTCACAGAGTACATATTTGGACAAAGTTCAAGAGGTTTGGAATGGAAGATAGCAAGAAAGGGTTCTTGCCCATGTTGCCCAATACGACCTTGAGTAAAACTCAAAGTCCGACATCGGCAGAAGATAGAGAAAGGATGAGTAAGACTCCCTATGCCTCAGCCATAGGATCTCTAATGTATGCCATGCTATGTACTAGACCCGACATTGCATATGCTGTTAGTTTGACTAGCAGATATCAAAGTGATCCAGGAGTGGATCATTGGACAGCGGTCAAAAACATCCTTAAGTACTTGAGAAGAACTAAGGATATGGTTCTTTCTTATGGAGGTGATGAACAGCTCGTTGTTAATGGTTACACCGATGCTAGTTGGAACACCGATCCAGATGATTCTAAATCACAGTCTGGATACGTATTTATTTTGAATGGTGCAGCAGTTAGCTGGAGGAGTGCAAAGCAAAGCGTTGTGGCGAGATCTTCAACTGAATCGGAATACATGGCTGCTTCGGAGGCTTCACAAGAAGCGATATGGATGAAAGAGTTCATTACAGAGCTCGGTGTGGTTCCTAGTGCACTGGACCCAATGTCTATCTACTGTGATAACATGGGCGCCATAGCCAATGCGCAAGAACCAAGGTCACACAAGAAGCTGAAGCACATCAAGCTACGTTTTCACGCTATTCGAGAACATATCCAGGATGGGGATATAAAGATTTGCAAAGTACACATAGATCTGAATGTGGCGGATCCGTTGACTAAACCTCTCCCGAGGGAAAACATGACCAGCACCAAACTGCCATGGGTGTTCGGTATATTACCATGTAATCTAGATTAGATGACTCTAGTGCAAGTGGGAGACTGTTGGAGATATGCCCTAGAGGCAATAATAAATGTAGTTATTATTATATCTTTGTGTTTATGATAAATGTTTGCATTCATGCTATAATAGTATTAACAAGGAAACATTGATACTTGTGTGATTTGTAAACTTGATTTGAAGTCCCTAGTATAGCCTCTATACATCACTAGCTTGTTGGTTGATAAATGATTGTGGTTTCCCTGTCATGAACATTGAGATGTTATCAACAACAAGATCATATCGTTATGAGAATGATATGATGGACATACTCCTATAGATAAGCGTAGCATAAAGATCAAGTCATTTCAATAGTTCAATTGCTATATGCTTTCTGATACATAGTAACCTAATTCCTTCGGCCATGAGATCATGCATATCACCTTTGCCGGATGGATGCTTTGATGACATCAAACACCACACCGTAACTGGGTGGCTATAAAGGTGGCATTGAGTGTTCGGAAAGTATTGGTTGAGACACATGGATCAAGAGTGGGATTTGTCCATCCATATGACGGATAGATATACTCTGGGCCCTCTCGGTGGAATGTCATCCAATTAGCTTGCAAGCATGTGACTGGCTCACAAGGGATCACATATCACGGGAACGAGAAAAGAGTACTTATCGGTAACGAGGTTGAACTAGGTATGCAGAGATACCGACGATCATAACCTCGGATAAGTAAACTATCGTGAGACAAAGGGAAATTGGTATCATATGTAAGTGGTTCATTCGATCGCAAAGTAATCGTAGAAATATGTGGGAGCCATATGAATTTCCAGATTCCTCTATTGGTTATTGTTCGGAGAAGTGTCTCGATCATGTCCGCATAATTCACGAACCGTAGGGAGACACACTTAAGGATTCGACGTTGTTTGAGTAGTTATGGAATGAATGAGAAAGAGACCGAATGTTGTTCGGAGTCTCGGATGGGATCCGGGATATCATGAGGTGATCCGAAATGGTCCGTAGAATAAGATTCATATAAGGAAAGTCCCGTTTCGGAGTTGGGGAATGATTCTGGTGTTTTCATCGGGAATGTTCTAGAATGTTCCGGAATGTCCGGCACTCCGGAGGGGAAGGGTACATGAATGTGTTGTATCAAGTTGGTATGATTGCATCATGTACTAAGTGTCCTCGCTGTTCCAAATAAAGGATTAAATTGAATCCTAGTTTGAAAAAGTCAAATAGCTAAATTGAAAAGTCAAATAGCTAAAATTGGAAAGTGGAAAAGAGGAGGAGGGGGGAATCCGTGTTGGGGAGGAGTTCCCTCCTCCAACCGGCGGCAACCCTCCAAGCCGAGTTGGGGCGGGACTCCTCTCCCTCCCCTTGGCCGCCGGCCCCCCTCCACCTATATAAGGAGGGGCAGCGACCCCTCCTAGAGCACACAAGTACCTCTCCTCAAACCCTAGCTTGGCGCCTACCACCATAGCCGCCGCCGCCCCCTAGGGTTTTTGCCCTAGCCGCCGACTTGGAGTCCCCGGAACCCTAGCCGCCGGCTCTAGCACTTCCTCCTTGGTGTGTCTAAACCCTAGATCGCCGAGGAGCTCTCTCATACTCCACCATACTCGCTCCGGCTTAAGGCGAAGCCCTGCGAGATCTCCCCTCTACTTCCGGTACCACGTCGTTGTGCTGCCGGAATCACGAGGAGAGTGCTACAACCTCCGCTGCCTGCTGGAACAAGTGAGAGGAAGGTCTTCGTCGAGTACCGAACGTGTGACCGACTGCGGGAGCGCTGCCGGAACGCAGCGCCGGAAGGATCGTCTACGCGATCTTGAGATCGGGAAGAGTACGACTACATCACCCACGAGAATCCGCTCTCGTTAAACACTTTGGAATCTTCGAGGGTAAGTTATTCCATCGACTCGTTGCTACAATCTAGTAGATAGATCTTGGCTTGTTTGTTTGTATGCGATAGAAAATTTTGTTTTCCATGCTACGAAACCCTACAACAACACTTACAACACCAGAGAAGAGTACTCAGCTATTTGAAGCAAAAGCACTTGACAGAATTCCCATGTGTCCTCGAGAACATTTGGTCCTTATAAATATTTCCACCGGCTTGTCCTTTTCTAAGAAAGGATTGGGTGACTTTCTCTGTTTGTTTGTTACCTTTGTTACTTGCTCTTTATTTTGTTGTCTTATCAGAAAACCACTAAAAATCCGTTTTCTAAGTATTCACAGGTATTTCCTGCTCCATACCACTGTTCAGCACCTTCTCCTCCTCGTTGGGATCGACACTCCTATTTATCGAAAGTACTACGATACACCCCCTATACTTGTGGGTCATCAAGACTATTTTCTGGCGCCGTTGCCGGGGAGTGAAGCGCTATTGAAGAGTGGAACTGGTAAGGGAAACTTTTACTGTAAGTATTGCTTTTGTTACTTCTTGTTACTTTGTTTCCAATATGGATAACCCACTTGGTTTTCTGTTTGGGAAACTACTACCACTACTAGGGTAATAAATGAACCACCACCTGTTGAGATAGATCCTTTTAAGATACCTACAAGTATTGTTAATCGTGTTATGGATAATTATTATTTTGGGGATGGAACTGTCCATCCTGGTGATCACTTGCTTTTTATTTATGAATTATACGGGTTGTTTAAGTGTGTAGGTATCACAACTGAACAAGTAAAGAATAATTTACTCTCCATATCCTGAAGAATGGTATAAGCTGCTGAAGAATGGACAATCCATGGAATGGGAGGAGATGGCATCTCTCTTTTACTCTAAATTTTATCCTCCCAGTGAAATTCACAAGGATAGAAATCTTGTATATAACTTTTGGCCTCTTGATGGAGAGAGTACAGCTCAAGCTTGGGGGAGAATGAAATTACTAATGCTTAAATGTCCTATTCATGAACTCCCTGACAATATTATTCTCAATAACTTTTATGCTAGGCTTTCTCTTTATGATAAAGATTTACTAGATGCTTCTTGTGCTGGATCATTTACACATATGAAGGAATAAGCTAAATGGGATCTCTTAGACCGTATTCAAGATAACACTAAAGCTTGGGAGAATGACAAAGGAAGAAAGTCAGATATAAACTATGATTATGAATTCATTAAATCTTTTATGGGAACTGATAACCTCCGTCATATTAGCAATGAGTTTGGTCTTGATTTCCAAAGTATTGCCAACTGTTTTAAGGCCTTTTCCTCTTACATAGAAATTCCCAAGAAGAAGTGGAATAAGTACCATGCTCCTTATAAAGATGTTGTTAGTCATATTCCAGATAGAAGTACTCAAGTTTGTACTACTAATCATATTTTTCCTGAACCTCATGTTGAGAAAATGCCTTTCCCAGCTAAGGTAAAGGAGTATTCTATGATTATTAGTGCAAATAACAAAGGTACAATGAAAACTCTGGAGCCTGGTAAGCAATTGAATATTGAACCTATGGTAGCTATTGTGAAAGACACTGTCACTAGAAATATAGAGGATGAGCACATTGTCTTCTGTGAAGATGCTTCTAATATTATCTCTCATCCTAGTAAGGCTAGAAAAGCTAGTGTCCCTATGCTTTCTGTTCGAATTGGTAATCACAACTACTATGGTTTATGTGATATTGGTGCTAGTTTTAGTGTTATTCCTTATGAGCTTTACAGGGAAATTATGCATGAGATTGGTCCATGTGAGCTAGAGAACATTGATGTGGTTATCCACCTTGCTAATAAGGAAACCATTTTCCCCATTGGCATTGTAAGAGATGTGGAGGTTCTCTGTGGTAAGATCAAATATCATGCTGATTTTCTAGTGCTTAATTTAGCAGCTAGCAAAATTTGTCCTATAATTTTTGGTAGACCTTTCTTGAACACTTGTGGAGTCATTATTTGATTGTAAGAAAGAAAAGTTTTAACTAAGTTTGATGGAGATTCTTATGCATTCAACTTTTCCAAATTTGCTAAAGCTCTTTGTGAAAATAGCTTGCCTAATAAAGATTTCAGGATGGAACAACTTGCTTCTATTTATCCAGTCTATGACCTTGGGCCTCTTTTTGATGACTGTAAGTATGCTCTAGTGATAGTTATATTGTCGAATTTATTCAAAGTGCTACTAAAAGTTATTATGAGAGAGGGAAACATGGTTTTATGCATCTCAATGATGTTAAGTTCCCCGTTTTATGTTGAAAGCTTTGAAGTTGCATCTGTTTTGTCTTCCTATGCTAGTGGTTTTTTGTTTCAACAATTCGTTTTCCCATGATACCCCTATGCACAGGAAGTGGGTTAGACTCAAGTGAGTTGGTTATTTACTTCTTGATGCTCTCTTTCACTTCAAATATATATATCCTATGTGAGCATCTTTGAAAGTTTCAAGCCTAACTTAAAGGCATTAAAGAAAAGTACTTGTTGGGAGATAACCCAAGAGTTTTGTCGAGTCTTGGAGGTTTCTACTTCATTAATAACTGCTCCTTATCTTTTTTTTGGTTTTTGTGTCAAGTTCAACTACTTTTGTGAAGTAGAGGAGTTGTGAAAAGTGGCTGTCCTGGAACAGATTTTTGTGTTGTATTGTAAAAATTCGTGAGGAAGCTCAGTACTTCGGAGGGAGCTGCATTTTTCTGATATTGTTCTCTAAGTTGTTACCTAACTTTCATTAGTTCTTCACTTTTTGATTTGAGCAACAGAAGGTTCTCAAAAAAATCAATTTTTACCTACTGGTCTGTTTTGACAGATTTCTGCCATCATTTGCATTTGCCTCTTACAGAAGCTTTTGTTTTGATGGGTTTTCAGTTGAAGTGCGTACCCAAAGGTTATTGTTTTTGTTTACAATAATGTTGTCATTGAGTTTGTGCAAGGGTTTTGTATGAAGGAAATTCCCAGGAGAAGGAGAAAAGGAATCTGCAGAGTTTGTCTTTGAATAGGTAAAAGTGATGAAAACAGAAGGTTCGTGAAACCCCAATATTTTTATATTTTTGATGTTTTTAATACATAAGGAAGACTACGAGATGGAACTGAAGAGGAAACAAAGTCCGAGGTGGACAGACCCACCCCAGGTGCAGGCCCAGCCTGGTAGCGCCTAGAGGGGGTGTGCCACCCTCAAACTCCGTCTCCGCCTCGTTTCCGTGTCAGTACCTTACTTATGCCTTGAAACTTCGTAATATATAACCCCCAGATCCTCAAGGTTTGTGCATCGTGTTCTCGTCGTGTTTTCGTTTCAATATGTTTCTGTCAGGAAATCTTCTCAAGTTTAGAGCACCATGGCCTCCGCCAACGACAAAGGCAAGAAGCCCGAGGAAGAAGAACCTCAAGTCCCCAAGGAGGAGGAGATCTTGGTAGGGTATGAAGGTGACATGGAGGAGGACAAGCAACCGAACACTCTCACTACCGTCGCAAGCATTGGATTGGTGGCAAAACCTACCAAGCTTAAGAGTACAACACGGATGTCTACAGGAGGGAGAACTCCGCGTCATATCCTCTCTCCACGCACACTTCCTCCTAGTACTCCTTGTCCTAATAGTGCAGGGAAGAAACACTCTAATAGGGAAGAATGGAGAAAGAATAACAAGGACTGGGATCCTCGGTCCGAGTTGATCATGCGCTGCATTGAACATAATTCGGAGTTAATTCGTACTCTTACCCTCAATATGGAGGATTTGAAGAACTTCTCAAGAGAACACCACCACCACCGAGGGAGTAATTCGTCATCAGGTTTGGCATTCCCTTGGCTTATTCCAAGCTTGGGGGAGTGCCGCGGTATCACCACCATTATCTTTTATCTTTTACCTTTTTAGTGGATTCATATCTGTGGTAGAGAGGTTATCTTATAGTTTGGTTTGCATGTGGAAGTATCTCTCATTTAGTTGATTATCTATGTATCCCTTGGTTGAGTGCCTTTATTGGAATATTAATGAGAAGTCTCATCTTTTAATTTTTGCACTTCTTATTTTAGTTTGCAATCTCTATTATATGATGGATCTTGTTGATCAGTATTGGCACCACTTTGGGAGCATCAAGTGGATCTAAATTGGTTTTGGCAAACCGAGTTATGGTCAGTAGCAACAATTTTTTAAGTTTGAAAGAAAAAGAGAAAAAGCTTACAGGTATTTTGTATCATTTGTTTTCTTTCTTATTGGCTCATAAGCTTAGGATTATTTATTTAAGATCTTTTGTGTCTTCAAGGAATATTGCATGTTTCGCTTTATTACTTGTATGTTTGCTTGTTTCTTTCAACTCTCTTGCTTGCTACCCAGCCTTGCTAGCCAAAAACCTGTTTTAAGAAGGCATACTTCTCATGTTTCCAAAATCCTTTGAACCAAACTTTTGCCATTTGTGTCCACCATATCTACCTAGTAGCATTGTTGCTATTCCAAGAAAATTTTCAAGCTTCATCAACCTTTTGAATTAAAAAAGTATTTTTTTATGTGAAAACTAGTTAGTAAAGCTCTCACGAACTTGATGGCACACTTTATTTTCTTTGCCCCTAATAGACTTGAACCATTGTGCCATCGAAGTTGTATATGATTGCATCTATACGTTGGAATTAGCATAACCGTGCTGTCACGGGGAACGTTTTCAACATTGCACTTGTACTTTGTACATAGTTGATATCGTGCTCTTTTGTCTATGGATGTCAATGGTGTGAAATAACGAGGGAACTTGTAAGTCCATGGAGTTTGTATCCTGTGTTAGAGAAACGTCTGGGCCGCTAGCCTATGCCATGCCTAATCATGGTGGAAACTTGCAACATCACCATAGTGTGCCATCTATGAAGCATCCTCAATAAAAATCTATGCACATAGTAAATAAAAAGATCGCTGAGATGCTCATTGTCTGCTTGCCTTGTCATTTTGGTTATGGGAAAGCTCCTGTACCATGTGCAAGGGGTACCCCATTGGCGGTTCTCAATGATATGCAAATACTTACAATGATAAGAACTTACCTGTGACCAAAGTTGAGTAGCATGAGGAGTGGCCCTCATATTCAAGGGACATGAGATTGCCAACTTATATTTTGTCAAGCATATACTCCATATTTGCGCACTTTAAACTTAATCATCTCAAGATGCCTATGATAGGGGCAATGAGGGCTCAAAGCTAGTAAGTACCATAATCTTTTGGAAGCTCTTTATGACTTGTAATCCCTACTTCCCTCTATAAAGGGACCTTTCTCCCACTTCCAAAGTTGAGTCAGTAAACCTACTTCCTCTCCATCTCCAGCAAGCATTTGAGTTGTTGTGTTTCAAGCATTCATATGGTGATTTATTCAATCATGTTCTTTATCTTCCTTGTTTGCGCAAAACTCTTATCTATTGAGTATTACTTCGAAAGCCTTCACTTGTGAAAAACCTTTTGAGCAAAGAGTGCTCCTGTTTTGAAACTTATACAAAAAAAGCTTTTGTGAAACTGTTTGCCAGGTGTTCTCTGACCAAGAACAAGTTTGCCAATTCCAATTATGATTTATCTTTATGCATCTCTATTGTGACTGTTGTACTTGGTTGCAAGCTAAGTTATATAATGGTGAGTTGCTTTCTTCTATGAGTTATGCAACGGTAAGTGTGATGCAACGGTAAGTGTGATGCTTCTTGTTCGTATTCTTTTATCGACACTTCACTCCATAAACCCGTGGACATGTTTACTGAGCTCAGTTTTCGCTTGGGGACAATCGAAGTCTAAGCCTGGGGGAGTTGATACGCCCAATTTGCATCACCATTCTATATCATAATTTACCTCTATTCATTGATATTTGTCTTATTATGAGGTATTACTTATGGCTTTTTCATCTGTTTATGCAAGATGGATGATTCTTGGAGGATGGACTGCCGGAGTCTGGATTCTGATGGAAAAGAAGGCTTTTCGGTGCAATTTCGCGAAGATCAGAAAAATACCAGAAAAATATGGAAACATATTATTTTACCAGAAGACGAAGGAAGCCAGAAGGAGGAGCAAAGAGGGGCCGCAGGGGCCCACACCCTCCTAGGCACGGGCCCACCTAATCCCGCGCCTAGTGAAGGTGTGGCCCATCTGCCCAGCCTCCGACTCCGCCCCTTATCCTATATCTTCCCTACGGAACCCTAAGCCTAAGGAGATGACCACAGATAGATTTCCGTCGCCTCTGGGAGAGGAAAATACCGAGAGAGAAAGATCCCTCCGGCAGACAGATTTCTGCCGGGGGAATTCCTTCCTGGAGAGGGGAGACCGTCGCCATCAACACCATCATCAAGCTAGGCTTCATCGGGATTATCATCATCCACACCATCATCTCCACCAGCACCATCATCACCACTCCGTCCCACTGTAACAATTGTGTTGGATATTGCTTTAGTTCTTAGGGGAAACTTTCCCGGTGTTGATTACTATTGTAGTTGATGCTTGTGAGTGGAACCATTGGATTCTTGTTTATGTTCAGATTGTTATCCATTATCATATCATCTTTGATCTTGATACATATGATGTCTCGTGAGTAGTTTGTTTAGTTCTTGAGGACATGGGAGAAGTCATGTTGTTAGTAGTGAATCTGTGATGAGTTATTATTCAATGGTTTGGTATTTAAGTTGTGGTGCTATTCTGTAGCATCCCATTTGTCTAACAACTGTAATGCTACTTGATCTAGTAATATAATGGCCCCTTCCTACATATAATTGTTGCATCATCATCATATCATGTTCATGTCATCATGCCACCTTGCATTTGAGCATCATACAAAAACCCTTGTGTTTTGGTTCTTATCTCATATGCATTATTATTTATATTTGCCTCTTGATATTGTATTTGGTTCTTGATATATTGTCAAATGCCCAAGTTGAGTTGGGGGCATATCTTTTATTGACTCCACCACCCTTTCTTTCACCACTTTATAATTCCACCATCCAATTAATATGAGCTTGCATTTTATTTGAGTTACTTCTAGCTCATGTGGGTTGGGTGGATCCCACTCAAATTCTTTTGCTTGGCCTTACCCCACTTTTGGGGATGCACATAAATAAATGCCATGGGATTATATTTGGTTTTCACAAGGTTAAGACATGGCATTTAATATTTATGCATGGCCCATGCAAGTACCACCTTTTGCTTGTCATTTGAATTTTATTTGATTTCTTTTGCATGGATCATCTCTTTCCCTTTGCTTGATCTTGTTGTTTTGTCCAAACCATACCCCATACCTCTAATCCAACCCTAACCCCCTCTCACATATCTTCCTCTCTCTCTAAACCCTACTCTCTCCTCCAACAACCTAAACCTAATCACCTACCCTACACAAAACCCTAACCCAACCACTCCTTCTAGCCCTAGATCGACCCCAAGTTTTCCCCTCTCTCTCTCTCGGCCCTCTCTCCCTCTCACCATGCTTATCCACATCCACCCTCTCCCTGGCCCCACCTCCATCTACCCTCTTCTCTCTCTCCACCCAAACCCATCTAACCCTAGCCGAGCCTACCCCCTCTCTTTTCTTGTTCTCTCTCTGCCTGACCTACCCACCCCGAGCTCCCTCCTTACTTGGCCCACCTGGCAGCCCCCTCCTCCCTGCCTAGCTACCCCTCCCCTGGCCCATGCCGTGCACGTGAAGGAGAGAAGGATAAAGGTGGCCGAAGCCACCTTCCCCTCCCCCACGCCATCCCCACCTCACCCCGTCCTTATCTACCTCCCTCCCAACCTCTGGCCTCACCCAGATCCCCCCAGAGGCCCTGCCTCGCCTCCCCTCTTCTCCCTCTTTCTCCACTGCCACCACCCACCGACGCCGGCCACCGTCGGCCTTCCCCTTTCACCCCTCTCCCTAGCCGGTGGCGTGACGTCTGCGGTTGACAAGGAAGACCACGAGAACCCCTGCACCACCCCTGTACCCGCAGACGCGAAGAAGAAGGACCAGGCGCCCAGGAACGCCGACGCCCCGACGCAAACCCTAGCTCGCCCGACCCCTGCCTCGTCGCCGATCGTGACCGCCTCGAGCCGTTCCACCTACGCCAACGCCCCCGCGGTGAGTCCCCGAGCCTCCTAGACATGCTCCTGCCCTTCCTCGTTTCCTGTCGGCGGCGAGCGTTCCGTCGAGCACACTCGGTGCACCGGCGGCCGCGCGCGTCCGCTCGCTCCCGCGTCGTCTAGGGCTTCATCTAGGACGCGCCCTCCCTCCTGTCACCAAGCCACACCCACCGCACTAGTTGCCGCCTCAGCGCGCGCACCAGCGACCTGGGTTCGAGCCTCGCCCGCGCCGCGCGTCCGCTGTCGCGCGCGGCGACAGTTTCGTCAGGAAGAACAACAATGCGCGTCGTCGTTTTGTAGAAACCCCCCTATCTTTTATTTTCCTCAACCCGCGCTACTCTAGGCCCACCTGTCTGTCCCCGTGGCGCTTTTGCAAAAAGGCTCCCACCGTTGCGAACCCTTAACCCGCAGTCCCCCCCGCACTCAGCCGCTGGCGTGTGGGTCTGCGTGTGCCCTGGTCCCACCCGTCATTCGCTGGGGCTAGGCTAGCTGCGGTGTAAAAGGCTTTTCGGAGCGCTGCGTTGCCCAGTCAGCCTGGCCCCACTTGTCACTGGCTGTGGCTAGAGTATGGCTAGGTAACAAAAGTTTTTCTGTTTCTGTTTTTAATTCAAATCTTTTTAAATTTAATTCAAATTCAAATCCAAATCAGATTTTAATAACTTTAAAAATATAAATCCAAATAATGCAAATGATATATGTTTAAGAATCAGAAAAATGTGAGGATTTCCGATATGCTATTCAAATTACCTTTTGCACATTTAAAATTCCAAGTTGAGTAAAATTACATAAAATGCCCCTTGTTTTAAATAATTAATAACTTTGGTTCTACAACCTCGAATTTAACAAATGATATGTCTAAAATGATCAGCTCGACGAGACCTTTCTGTTTATGCTATCCATGACTTAAATTGCAGCATGCATCATACAAATATAATGTAAACAGCAACTAATATGACAATAAAATGTGACCAAAACTCAATAAAAATGTTATTCCTTGTATTCTACACCTCACCCATGCCATGCTACATTATTGCCATGCAACTTGTGCATCATTCATCATGGCATGATTGTTTGCTTGACGCATTTTATTCCTATGCTTGTGCACTTTATTTATGTTGGCCCTTGTTTGTTTGGTTCTTCTTCGAATAGACACTGAGCAGGGGATATATCAAGAGAACCAGGAGCACTACCCAGATCCGTCTCTCGCTTCAACTGAGCTGACAGGCAAGCACTACCACATGCTTGCATACATACAGTACCTATTGCCTCTATCTTATTCTTGCATCATTGAGTCGCGATTGCATTAAACTGAATCCCAAGTATTGCATAGCCTTTACTTTTAAACCCCACCAAGCTTGTTCCTCCATCCCATGAGCCATTACAACAGGAGTTGTTTGAGCCACGCGAGTCGTAGAACAGCATGTGTAGGGTATGTGAGAGTCTGTTGGATAACGAGGTACCTAAACAACTTAACCTGAGTAGTAATGGGATAACTAATGAAAGTGGCACCGGTGGGAAATATCTGCTATTTGGTTTTTCCTGCTCACTTGTGTCCCGTAGGACCCCGAGTACTTGATTCCTGTTCCTTGATTATTCGCGCTATCCACATCCGGGAGGCTTATGGGACCCCCCTGATCCAGAGCTTGATTCCGTCTTATTTCTTGGGGCCACAAACTAGTTTGAGGTTTTATTTATTATCCCGTACTTATGCCATGTTTACTGTTTTATTTAAGATTGTGCGAGGAGCACACTGTACTGTTTAGGTAAGCGGAGTGTTTTCGCGGTATCGACAAGCCTAGTCACATTTTCGGGTTCCCAGTCGTTTACAACCACTGACGCAAACCTTGAGTCCGTCTCGAAGTCAGCTAACTTCGTTGCGGGTAGCTTAATGGGGTGGCCCCCTAAAATATTTCGGAATCTTGTGATTGCTTTGTCGTGAAGGCCTCGTTGGGTTTTGATTTGGTTTTTCCGAGGTTGATCGAGTGTGTGTTGCTATTTGTGCACCCCTGCAGGGTAAAACTTTCTGAAAGCCGTGTCCGCGGTTATGGACGACTTGGAGCACAGTTTCTCGACCATAGACAAGCATAACTAAAGTACCGCTTTTAACTTGACTAAATAACTGACTAGTAAATAGTGCAACACTCATGGAATGGTTAATAAAACTGCCAACAGATGGGGGAATTGTTCGTCCGCTTCCTCGTCGGTAAGCGGGGAGGAGGATGGATCTGATGGTATTACCGTTATAACTGTTGTCATTAATTCACGGACATCCGTCTATCTTTGGTTAGGCGGATGGTTAGCGAGTATCTATAGAACTATTAGGGTTTATCTTATGCTGCAATTGCGTCACCCCAGGTTGTGTCCCCTTTAGAGGCATAAAGACTTGCTGAGTACCCCTAGGGTCTCACACGATAAATTATTGGTTCAGATGAACAGGTACCCCCGCAAGATGGATACTGGGTGGAGGAGGCCGATGATATGGGCAACGATCGTTCGGTGTAGAGATTCCGGAAACGGGGATCCATGAGATCTGTGGGCGGGATGTGCTTATTTCTGGGCATCTTATGCCGATTTGCTTCTTATCCGTACTCGGATCTTGTTGCCGCTTCCGCCTGATACTCTGATGTGTGCTGTATGAGGAAATATCCTAAACTATTAAATCTATCTAGGACATTTGAATCTTGCCGTATGGCGTTGCTATATTTCCTTTCTTTTTAGATGGAATGGCTCTGATGTACTATTGTATGGTGGCTTGCATACATACTCATTTGTGTATGTAGTTGATCCCTTCGCTTGCCGATTACGCCGCCCGTACTTGTCCCGATGACTGGAAATGGTTGGGACGGCCGAAAGGTCTACCCGTGAGTGGCTTTTGGGCCCCACCGTACTATTTCAACCATTTCCGCTCATCCAGGCTTGTATCTAGGAGCGTAATTTACCGAGGTAGTTACAATTGCTATCAGAGCCATCCCGACCTTCAGGGTCTCAGCCAAACGGTCGTTGTCAGTCTAGCAAATATTTTTTGGTAGTTATGTATACTAGGGAAAAACAAAACGTGAGAGTAGGACTGCTTCCATTTTTCTTCTTAACCACCCACCCACCCTTTTTCTGGTAAGGGAGTGTAACGTTTTCAATCCTTTTCTTAAAATCTCAAACTAGGATTCACGTGTTCTGGGTTTCCGTAGTACCATAGGTTGTGTGTGTGTGTGTGTGAGTAATTCCTTGTCTATCTGTTGCATCCAAGTTGTTATCACAATCGGCCTTTTGGTTATCAATTGTTGGTACATTCCATACCGACAGGCTTTGCAAACCGACGCGATCTATCTGATTCGTTGCATACCGACGCGATCTGTCTTACTCTTTGTTACCCGACGTTATCTTGTTTGGGGTGTTCGTTTCCGTAGTTACTAATCTTTAGGTTCAACGTGAGAAGAAGGGGTTAGGATATGTGTTTTACTTATTCATGTGCGGAGTAATGATTTGAGTGCGGGATGGAGTCGCGACCATACCACTACTCTTATCATTCGCTTTTGTATATTGAATTGGTAGAGTCACTAATCTTGATTCGTTAAGTAATTTCGCGCATCTATTGGTATTTTAATGCCGAAATTTGTGGATAATTTTTCTTTGATATATCTGTGTACCACACTCCTTTTCAGTCGTGTGCGATATGCTTAACATCTTCTAGGTGCTTTGAACTTTGTTGATATTTTAATATCATCTTAGTAAATTGTATCCTTTAATCTTGGTTAATTCCATCTTGGTACTATTTTGGATTATTATTATTCTCCATTATAGTACTGACTTGTGTTTTATATCAATCACAGGATGGCGCCACCACGCCGTTCAGATGAGGACATACCACCGGAACTTGGGGCCACGTTGTCAAACATCGCCAATGCCTTGGCAGCAATGCAGCAGAACCAGCAGCGTTTGGAAGAAAGTGTCAGGAGGAATGAGTTCGCTCCACTCCCTCCACCTCCCAAGCGGGGTGACATCAAAAGCTTCCTGAAGTTCAACCCATGCCAATTTGATGTTTCTGATCAACCACTTGATGCTGATGATTGGTTGCGTGAGATGTCAAGGTTACTGGAGACTGCTGATGTGCCTGAGCAAGAATGGGTAAAATGTGCTACTCACCTTCTGAATGGAGATGCAGCTCTCTGGTGGGAGAATTATCTGAAGGCAAGCTGCACTGGTTTTCAGCCCACTTGGGAACAGTTCTCTGGAGCTTTCAAAGAGCAATTCCTGTCAGAGATTGTCATGGAAAGGATGAAGGAAGTCTTTCTCAACCTCAAGCAGGGAAATGATAATGTCAATACCTACATCAGGAACTTCATGAAACTCTCTCGTTATGGTGGTGATGAGATCTCAGATGACAAGAAGAAACAAAAGAGGTTCCGGCAAGGGCTCAATGCATCGATCAAATATGCAATCACACATGCAAGGCCGGCGTCTTTCCTGGAACTTTAGCATACAGCTCTACAGGAGGAAGCCAGTAGGCAAGTGTTTGAGGAGTCAAAGAAACACAACCGTGACGCACCAAGCTCTTCAGCTATGTCAGCTCCTTCTAAGCGGCGTGTCTGGGTTCCTAACACCCCACCGTCGCTCCCGGCTTCACCAAGACCTTCAAGCTACGCGGCAAGGCCACCAAACTTCATCACTGCTGCTCCCAGGGGCTACAACCACCACTACCCTGGAGCGCCTGGCGGAGTCCCTGGCCACATTGCTCCACGTCCACCAGGTGCTTGTTTCACGTGTGGAGACCCTGTGCATCTAAACTGGAACTGTCCGTTGAAAAACAAAGCTCTTCCTCCACCCCCTCCAGGATCTGCGGCAAGCTCTCCTATGGTTCGTGCACCACCACCTCGGGCTCTCAACATCAATACCAAGCCCGGGTCTACTGTTGCTCGTGCCAACTGTGTCAACGCCGCTCAAGCTGAGCATGCACCTGGAGTTGTGATGGGTATGCTTTCTGTTAACTCAGTCCCTGCACGAGTTTTGTTTGATTCTGGTGCATCGCATTCATTTGTTTCTCACAAGTTTGCAAACGAGAATGAGTTAGTCTTGTTTCCTCTCCTCAAGAGGTTAATGATCCTCTCTCCTGGAGCAAAGATGGCAGCTTCTAAAATCAGCCATGGCAATCAAATTGAGATTGGTGGCTCTTCATTCTCGGCTTCCTTAATTGTTCTGGGCAATTCTGACATTGATGTCATCTTGGGCATGGATTGGTTGACAGCAAATGCAGCTGTGATTGATTGTGCTGAACGCTCGGTTTCTCTTAAGATTCCTGAAGGCCATATAGTCTTTTCTCCAAGTTTGACTCCTGCTGTCCAGCTTTTCTCTTTGGCGGCTCTGAATGATGATGCTATGGAAGCTATTCAGAGTGTTCCGGTGGTCTGTGAGTTCCCAGATGTCTTTCCTGAAGAGTTACCGGGTATGCCTCCGGATCGTGAGGTTGAGTTTGTAATTGAGCTTGAACCTGGAATGGCTCCTATCTCCAAGCGGCCTTATAAAATGGGTCCTTCTGAGTTGGCTGAACTCAAACGTCAGCTTGATGAACAAGAGAAGTTGGGTTTCATTCAACACAGTACTTCTTCTTGGGGTAGCCCAACAATCTTTGTGAAGAAGCGTGACAGGACTGATAGACTTTGTGTTGACTATCGGGCACTCAATGCTAAAACCATCAAGAACAAATATCCCCTTCCGCGGATTAATGATCTCTTCGATCAGCTAGCTGGAGCCGTGGTGTTCTCTAAGCTTGACTTGAGAAGTGGTTATCACCAAATCAAGATTCGCAAGGAAGATGTGCCTAAAACAGCTTTCACCACCCGCTATGGCCTGTATGAGTACACGGTCATGTCTTTCGGCCTCACCAACGCACCTGCTACCTTCTCGAGGCTTATGAACTCAGTTTTCATGGAGTACCTTGATAAGTTCGTTGTGGTCTATCTGGATGACATCCTAGTCTATTCAAAGTCAAAGGAAGAGCATGAAGAACACCTTCGGTGTGTCCTAAACAAGCTTCGTGAGAACCGCTTGTATGCAAAGTTCTCAAAGTGTGAGTTTTGGCTGCCTCAAGTAACCTATCTTGGTCATGTCATCTCTGCCAAGGGCATTGCAGTCAACCCGGAAACTGTGAAGACAATTGTTGAATGGCTTCCTCCTGTTAATGTCAAAGAAGTGCGGAGTTTCCTCGGTTTGGCTAGTTATTGCCGTCGCTTCGTTCAGAACTTTTCGAAGATAGCGAAGCCTCTTACCGATCTCCTCAAGAAAGGCAAGAAATACCTTTGGACTCCTGCATGTCAAGCAAGCTTTGAGACACTCAAAGAGAAGCTCACTTCCACACCAGTCTTGGTTCCTCCGGATACATCTAAGCCTTTCCAGATATTCTGTGACGCATCTTTGCAAGGATTGGGTGCGGTCCTTATGCAAGAAAAACAAGTTGTTGCTTATGCCTCTCGACAGTTGAAGACGCATGAGATCAACTATCCCACACATGACCTCGAGCTCGCAACAGTTGTCTTTGCTTTGAAGCTATGGAGGCACTACTTGCTTGGCAACCGTTGTGAGATCTTTTCTGACCACAAGAGTTTGAAGTATATCTTCACTCAGCCTGATCTCAACCTTCGGCAGAGATGGATTGAAGCAATCAATGATTTTGATTTGACCATCAACTACACTCCGGGCAAAGCTAACGTCATGGCCGATGCTCTCAGCCGCAAAGCTTATGTCAATAACCTCATGATGGAAGAACAACAGCCTCTCTTGTGCGAGGAATTCCGTCAGCTCAACCTTGAAATTGTGGAACAAGGGCATCTCCTGAACCTTCTGGCTACTCCTCTCTTGGAAGAAAAGATTCGCTCTCGTCAGCTGGGTGATCCGCACACCAAAAAGATCATCTCCAAACTTCAGCTTCTGAAGTATGAGTCCTTCCACGTCGATGATCAAGGCACGCTTTTCTTTGAACACCGGATGTTTGTTCCAAACTACCCGGGTTTGAGAGAGCAAGTTCTCAAGGAGGCGCACGATTCTGTTCTATCTATCCACCCTGGCAGCACAAAGATGTACATGGACTTGAAAACACAATATTGGTGGCCGGGTCTGAAACGATATTGTGCCAAGTATGTCTCGGAGTGTGATGTCTGCCGCAGAGTGAAAGCTGTCCATCAGAAACCTTTCGGTCTTGTACAGCCATTGAAACCCCCGGAATGGAAATGGGAGAAAGTAGAGATGGATTTCATCACTGGTTTTCCAAGGTCGCAGAAGGGCAACAATGCAATCTTTGTTGTCATTGATAGGCTTTCTAAAGTGGCTCATTTCTTCCCCGTCAAGGAAACAATTTCTGGAATTCAGTTGGCTGAGCTCTATATCAACAGAATTGTCTCTCTGTATGGGGTTCCGCTTGAGATCAGTTCAGACCGTGGGAGCATCTTCACTTCCAAGTTCTGGGAAAGTTTCCAAAATGCTTTGGGAACAAAGTTAAACTTCAGCACTGCTTACCACCCTCAGTCGCAAGGACAAGTTGAAAGGATCAATCAGATTCTGGAGGATATGCTTCGTGCTTGCGTCATCTCTTTTGGCATGAAGTGGGAAGAATGTCTTCCTTATGCTGAATTCTCTTACAACAACAGCTTCTAGAAAAGTCTGAAGATGGCACCATTTGAGGCTCTCTATGGTCGCAAGTGCAGAACTCCGATTGGTTGGTCAGGTGCAGGAGAAAGAATATGGTTTGGCCCTGACATTGTAACTCAAGCAGAGGAGAAGGTGCATATCATTCTTGAGAACCTGAAGATTGCTCAAAGTCGTCAGAAGAGCAATTATGACAGGAAGCACACGGACATGGTGTATGCCCCTGGTGATCTCGTTTACCTTCGTGTCACTCCCATGAAAGGCACACACCGCTTTGGTATCAAAGGAAAGCTGGCTCCTAGATACATCGGTCCATTCAAAATTCGTGGAAGAAGAGGAGAAGTTGCTTATGCTCTTGAGCTCCCGGAAAAACTCAAGGTTCATGATGTTTTCCACATCTCACAACTCAAGAAGTGCTTCAAAGATCCCGGCAGGACCGTGGATCATGAGCTAATCGATCTCCAAGAAGACCTGTCTTATCAAGAACACCCCATAAAAATCCTTGAGACCGCAGAAAGAAGGACTCGCAACAAGTCCATCAAGTTCTGCAAGGTGCAGTGGTCGCACCATTCTGTTGATGAAGACACTTGGGAACGTGAAGATGAACTCCGTGCCAACTATCCTACTCTCTTTGTGTCTTCTTCTTCTTCCTAGAATCTCGGGGCGAGATTCCTGTTTAGTGGGGGAGAGTTGTAACATCCCATTTGTCTAACAACTGTAATGCTACTTGATCTAGTAATATAATGGCCCCTTCTTACATATAATTGTTGCATCATCATCATATCATGTTCATGTCATCATGCCACCTTGCATTTGAGCATCATACAAAAACCCTTGTGTTTTGGTTCTTATCTCATATGCATTATTATTTATATTTGCCTCTTGATATTGTATTTGGTTCTTGATATATTGTCAAATGCCCAAGTTGAGTTGGGGGCATATCTTTTATTGACTCCACCACCCTTTCTTTCACCACTTTATAATTCCACCATCCAATTAATATGAGCTTGCATTTTATTTGAGTTACTTCTAGCTCATGTGGGTTGGGTGGATCCGACTCAAATTCTTTTGCTTGGCCTTACCCCACTTTTGGGGATGCACATAAATAAATTCCATGGGATTATATTTTGTTTTCACAAGGTTAAGACATGGCATTTAATATTTATGCATGGCCCATGCAAGTACCACCTTTTGCTTGTCATTTGAATTTTATTTGATTTCTTTTGCATGGATAATCTCTTTCCCTTTGCTTGATCTTGTTGTTTTGTCCAAACCATACCCCATACCTCTAATCCAACCCTAACCCCCTCTCACATCTCTTCCTCTCTCTCTAAACCCTACTCTCTCCTCCAACAACCTAAACCTAATCACCTACCCTACACAAAACCCTAACCCAACCACTCCTTCTAGCCCTAGCTCGACCCCAAGTTTTCCCCTCTCTCTCTCTCGGCCCTCTCTCCCTCTCACCATGCTTATCCACATCCACCCTCTCCCTGGACCCACCTCCATCTACCCTCTTCTCTCTCTCCACCCAAACCCATCTAACCCTACCGAGCCTACCCCCTCTCTTTTCTTGTTCTCTCTCTGCCTGACCTACCCACCCCGAGCTCCCTCCTTTCTTGGCCCACCTGGCAGCCCCCTCCTCCCTGCCTAGCTACCCCTCCCCTGGCCCATGCCGTGCACGTGAAGGAGAGAGGGATAAAGGTGGACGAAGCCACCTTCCCCTCCCCCACGCCATCCCCACCTCACCCCGTCCTTATCTACCTCCCTCCCAACCTCTGGCCTCACCCAGATCCCCACAGAGGCCCTGCCTCGCTTCCCCTCTTCTCCCTCTTTCTCCACCGCCACCACCCACCGACGCCGGCCACCTTCGGCCTTCCCCTTTCACCCCTCTCCCTAGCCGGTGGCGTGACGTCTGCGGTTGACAAGGAAGACCACGAGGACCCCTGCACCACCCCTGTACCCGCAGACGCGAAGGAGAAGGACCAGGCGCCCAGGAACACCGACGCCCCGACGCAAACCCTAGCTCGCCCGGCCCCTGCCTCGTCGCCGATCGTGACCGCCTCGAGCCGTTCCACCTACGCCAACGCCCCGCAGTGAGTCCCCGAGCCTCCTAGACATGCTCCTGCCCTTCCTCGTTTCCTGTCGGCGGCGAGCGTTCCGTCGAGCACACTCCGTGCACCGCGGCCGCGCGCGTCCGCTCGCTCCCGTGCCGTCTAGGGTTTCATCTAGGCCGCGCCCTCCCTCCTGTCACCAAGCCACACCCACCGCACTGGTTGCCGCCTCAGCGCGCACGCCAGCGACCTGGGTTCGAGCCTCGCCCGCGCCGCGCGTCCGCCGTCGCGCGCGTCGATAGTTTCGTCAGGAAGAACAACAGTGCGCGTCGTCGTTTTGCAGAAACCCCCCCTATCTTTTATTTTCCTCAACCCGCGCTACTCTAGGCCCACCTGTCTGTCCCCGTGGCGCTTTTGCAAAAAGGCTCCCGCCGTTGAGAACCCTCAACCCGCAGTCCCCCCCGCACTCAGCCGCTGGCGTGTGGGTCTGCGTGTGCCCTGGTCCCACCCGTCATTCGCTGGGGCTAGGCTAGCTGCGGTGTAAAAGGCTTTTCGGAGCGCTGCGTTGCCCAGTCAGCCTGGCCCCACTTGTCACTGGCTGTGGCTAGAGTATGGCTAGGTAACAAAAGTTTTTCTGTTTCTGTTTTTAATTCAAATCTTTTTAAATTTAATTCAAATTCAAATCCAAATCAGATTTTAATAACTTTAAAAATATAAATCCAAATAATGCAAATGATATATGTTTAAGAATCAGAAAAATGTGAGGATTTCCGATATGCTATTCAAATTACCTTTTGCACATTTAAAATTCCAAGTTGAGTAAAATTACATAAAATGCCCCTTGTTTTAAATAATTAATAACTTTGGTTCTACAACCCCGAATTTAACAAATGATATGTCTAAAATGATCAGCTCGACGAGACCTTTCTATTTACGCTATCCATGACTTAAATTGCAGCATGCATCATACAAATATAATGTAAACAGCAACTAATATGACAATAAAATGTGACCAAAACTCAATAAAAATGTTATTCCTTGTATTCTACACCTCACCCATGCCATGCTACATTATTGCCATGAAACTTGTGCATCATTCATCATGGCATGATTGTTTGCTTGACGCATTTTATTCCTATGCTTGTGCACTTTATTTATGTTGGCCCTTGTTTGTTTGGTTCTTCTTCGAATAGACACTGAGCAGGGGATATATCAAGAGAACCAGGAGCACTACCCAGATCCGTCTCTCGCTTCAACTGAGCTGACAGGCAAGCACTACCACATGCTTGCATACATACAATACATATTGCCTCTATCTTATTCTTGCATCATTGAGTCGCGATTGCATTAAACTGAATCCCAAGTATTGCATAGCCTTTACTTTTAAACCCCACCAAGCTTGTTCCTCCATCCCATGAGCCATTACAACAGGAGTTGTTTGAGCCACGCGAGTCGTAGAACAGCATGTGTAGGGTATGTGAGAGTCTGTTGGATAACGAGGTACCTAAATAACTTAACCTGAGTAGTAATGGGATAACTAATGAAAGTGGCACCGGTGGGAAATATCTGCTATTTGGTTTTTCCTGCTCACTTGTGTCCCGTAGGACCCCGAGTACTTGATTCCTGTTCCTTGATTATTCGCGCTATCCACATCTGGGAGGCTTATGGGACCCCCCTGAGCCAGAGCTTGATTCCGTCTTATTTCTTGGGGCCACAAACTAGTTTGAGGTTTTATTTATTATCCCGTACTTATGCCATGTTTACTGTTTTATTTAAGATTGTGCGAGGAGCACACTGTACTGTTTAGGTAAGCGGAGTGTTTTCGCGGTATCGACAAGCCTAGTCACATTTTCGGGTTCCCAGTCGTTTACAGCCACTGACGCAAACCTTGAGTCCGTCTCGAAGTCAGCTAACTTTGTTGCGGGTAGCTTAATGGGGTGGCCCCCTGAAATATTTCGGAATCTTGTGATTGCTTTGTCGTGAAGGCCTCGTTGGGTTTTGATTTGGTTTTTCCGAGGTTGATCGAGTGTGTGTTGCTATTTGTGCACCCCTGCAGGGTAAAACTTTCTGAAAGCCGTGTCCGCGGTTATGGACGACTTGGAGCACAGTTTCTCGACCATAGACAAGCATAACTAAAGTACCGCTTTTAACTTGACTAAATAACTGACTAGTAAATAGTGCAACACTCATGGAATGGTTAATAAAACTGCCAACGGATGGGGGAATTGTTCGTCCGCTTCCTCGTCGGTAAGCGGGGAGGAGGATGGATCTGATGGTATTACCGTTATAACTGTTGTCATTAATTCACGGACATCCGTCTATCTTTGGTTAGGCGGATGGTTAGCGAGTATCTATAGAACTGTTAGGGTTTATCTTTTGCTGCAATTGCGTCACCCCAGGTTGTGTCCCCTTTAGAGGCATAAAGACTTGCTGAGTACCCCTAGGGTCTCACACGATAAATTATTGGTTCAGATGAACAGGTACCCCCGCAAGATGGATACTGGGTGGAGGAGGTCGATGATATGGGCAACGATCGTTCGGTGTAGAGATTCCGGGAACGGGGATCCATGAGATCTGTGGGCGGGATGTGCTTATTTCTGGGCATCTTATGCCGATTTGCTTCTTATCCGTACTCGGATCTTGTTGCCGCTTCCGCCTGATACTCTGATGTGTGCTGTATGAGGAAATATCCTAAACTATTAAATCTATCTAGGACATTTGAATCTTGCCGTATGGCGTTGCTATATTTCCTTTCTTTTTAGATGGAATGGCTCTGATGTACTATTGTATGGTGGCTTGCATACATACTCATTTGTGTATGTAGTTGATCCCTTCGCCTGCCGATTACGCCGCCCGTACTTGTCCCGATGACTGGAAATGGTTGGGACGGCCGAAAGGTCTACCCGTGAGTGGCTTTTGGGCCCCACCGTACTATTTCAACCATTTCCGCTCATCCAGGCTTGTATCTAGGAGCGTAATTCACCGAGGTAGTTACATATTCTTCTAGTGGTGTCATGTGAACGTCGACTACATGACACTTCACCATTTATGGGCCTAGGGGGATGCATTGTGTATTTGGCTACTAATTGTGGGGTTGCCGGAGTGACAGAAACCTGAACCCGCGTTAGGACACCTTTGCACAAGGGAGCGTAGGATATCAGAGTTTAAGGCTGTGGTTAGATTTATATCTTAATTACTTTCCTATAGTTACGGATGTTTTTAGGGGTTTAGTTCACAAGTATGTATTAGTCCAAGTAAGGTCGGTATGTTAGCACAGGTTCACTCACACAACACTTACAACACCAGAGAAGAGTACTCAGCTATTTGAAACGAAAGCACTTGACAGAATTCCCATGTGTCCTCGAGAATGTTTGGTCCTTATAAGTATTTCCACCGGCTTGTCCTTTGCTAAGAAAGTATTGGGCCACTTGCTCCGTTTGTTTGTTACCTTTGTTACTTGCTCTTTGTTTTGTTGTCTTATCAGAAAACCACTAAAAATCCGTTTGCTAAGTATTCACAGGAATTTCCTGCTCCATACCACTGTTCAGCACCTTATCCTCCTCGTTGGGATCGACACTCCTATTTATCGAAAGTACTACGATACACCCCATATACTTGTGGGTCATCAGTGATACTTTCATGGGGGAAGCTGAAGGGGAGGCTGAAGAAGAGGCACATGATGAGCCCGCTAATGATCTTAGTCGGACCATTGTTGATGTACGAAGAGACTGCAAAAATGAAAAGTAGAGGAAGAAGTTCGATCACATGTTAGAGGATCACAATAAGTCATTGTAACCAAATTGCAAAAATGGTCTAAAAGAGATGGATAGCACACTAAAATTGCTGCGATAGAAGGCAGAATGTGGTCTATCTGACTCCGGATGTGAAAACTTGCTGAAAATAATGAAGAATATGCTTTCAAAGAATAATGTATTGCCCGCCAGTACGTATGAAGCAAAGAAGGTTGTATGCCCTCTAGGTTTAGAGGTTCAGAATATACATGCATGCCCTAATGACTGTATCCTCTAGCGCGGTGAGGAGTACGAGAATTTGGATGCATGCCCAGTAATGCATTGTATTGTGGTATAAGATCAGACAAGATAACCTTGGTGATATTGAGGGCGAGCCCCCCCCCCCCCTCCCGGAAGAGGGTTCCTGCCAAGGTGATGTGGTATGATCCTATAATACCACAGTTGAAACGTTTGTTCAGAAACAAAGAGCACGCCAAGTTGTTGCGATGGCACAAGGATAAACGTAAGTCAGACGGGATGTTGAGACACCCCGCTGATGGGTCGCAGTGGAGAAAAATTGATAGAAAGTACCCGGACTTTATATATGACGCAATGAATTGAAGGTTTGGTCTAAGTACAAATGACATGAATCCTTTTGGGGAGCAAAGCTCCAGTCATAGCACCTGGCCCGTGACTCTATGTATCTATAACCTTCCTCCTTGGTTGTGCATGAAGCGGAAGTTTATTATGATGTCAGTGCTAATCCATGGCCCGAAGTAACCCGACAACGATATTTATGTGTACCTATGGGCATTAGTTGAAAAAAATTTATAGTTGTGGCACGAACCCGGCATACGTGTGTGGGATGAGCATAAGCAGGAGGAATTTGACCTCAAGCATTGCTTTTCGTAACAATCAATGATTGGCCTGCTCTTAGTAACCTTTCAGGACATACAAACAAGGGATACAATACATGCACACACTGTTTAGATGAGACTGAAAGTATATATTTGGAACATTGTAATAAGAATATGTACAAGGGGCATCGTTAATTTCTTTTGGCCAAGCATGCCTTAAGAAATAAAGGCAAATATTTCAATGGTCAATGGTCAAAGATTTGGATCAAATAGTAACCTTTGGAAAGGGTCTGGGTGGACAATCTGTTCCGAAGGACGCTGACGGACACGCACCCATGTGGAAGAACAAATCTATATTTTTGGAGCTACCCTATTGGAAATTTCTAGAGGTCCGCTCTACAATCGACGTGATACATGTGACGAAGAATTTTTGCCTGAACCTGCTAGGCTTCTTGGGCGTATATGGAAAGACAAAAGATACACCAAAATCACGGAAGGACGAACAACGTATGAAAGATCCAGAAGGTCTGCATACATAATGTTTTCAAGGTCATGTCAACTACTCTCTTACCAAACAAGAGAAGGAAATATTTTTTAAACGCCTGGGCAGTATCAAGGTCCCGTCTGGCTCCTCGTTGAATATAAAGGAAGTAATAAATATGGCAGAAAAAAAGTTTTAAAACCTAAAGTCCCATGACTGCCACGTGATCATGACGCAAATGCTTTCGATTGTATTAAGGGGGCTTCTACCGGATTATGTTCAAGTACCCATTATGAAGCTATGTGCATTCCTCAATGCTATATCTCAGAAGATAATCAATTTTTTATATGGACTATAAATATCACAACTACATGGCCGTTGGACATACTCTTATAGATAAGTGCTGCAATGGTTGGTGAAGCACTGAAATCCTAGTTATCATTCACATGTACATCCGTAGTCCATATATAGCAGACTCAGCCTCGGCTTCAACTTCATAACCAAAGCGAGCGGATGCTAAATCTCGTTCTCGTCATTTTGGTATATTATACGATTTTTTTTGATATCGTATGCAAAAGTACGGCCATTTTACCGTGGCATGACGTTTTTTGCAGAAAAAGTCGAAATTATTGTTTATTAATTTTCCTACAAACTATACCACATTACCTACCTACATATAAAATGATTTTATTTTTTAAGTGTTTATCATTTTATTTTATTTTTTGCAAATCCTAAAAAGGTGATCCACGGGGGCGGGGGTGGTGGAGTTGGTGCAGGCCAATTAGTCATAGGACACTAGGACAGAGTGCCCTACGACTAAGTTGACCCAGCTGCTGCAGCACACATGCCTGTAGCGCACTAGGTCAAGGTGCGCTACGGCTAAGTTTCACATCCGTAGCGCACCTTGACCTAGTGCGCTATGTGTATGTGTGTTGCGGCCACCTGTTCCCTAGCCCACACATAGCCGTGGCGCACCATCCTCATGTACGCCACGCTTACGACAGTTAGCCGTAGGGCATCTGTGGGCAGTGCACCACGCCTATTTTACCCATGGGGCACTACTAGCAAGTGCGCCACAGATGTGTGGATTACCTATAGCCGTTTTCCTAGTAGTGTATATGCACTTGGAATTCTATTGTTTCCCTAAATCTGGAGCACGCGAGAAGAGGTGATATTGTGATATCAGGTTTGGGTCAGAACGCCTTACACATTTTAACATATCTGAACTAGGAAAATGACCTGAGGGATGGAATCTCACTACTGGCTACAGTCAATTTCAAATGTGGGAGCTCCACCAAAAAATCCATCAATCCATCAAATCAATTTGTTCTAGGTTTAGATTCCCTAATATGTTGAAATTCCTCACCAACTCAGGTGCTGCTTACTAGAGGAATCAAAGGGAAATGACAAGGTGTCGGCATGGGGCAGGCATGAAAGAGAGGGGAAGAAAACGATGGCAATACCTAGTCGATGTACTAGCTTATATAGACCTACGATCTCACCATGTGGGGATTGATGGAGTGGAAGCATGTCGGCTTTAGCGGTATAGCCGAGGCTCGTTCACCTACAAAGCTTACCGCAGATGGTCTCACAATTCAGCCTCGTCCCTAAAACCTGATTAATTTGCATGTGGCCTCCCATTACCCATATACCTCTCTCTCTCCTTGTGCGCCCCCCTCCCCTCTTCTAGGCGGCGAGAGTGCGCCATTACTTGCGCTACGGTGAGGTGACCCAGCATACCACTGCATGTGTAGTACACTATAGTTCGTGACATGACACTCACAGAACACCGTTCCGTAAATATCACATCCCTCAGAGTGGCACAACAGAAACATTGCGGTTCCATATTACAACATTCACACATTATTATTATTACAATACCAGAAGTTCAAGACTTCAAAAGGTTCAACTTACAAACCAAAATATAAAGTGTTTCAGCGGAATTTAAAAGTAGCAACTCCGACTAGGAGTTGATCTCAACAGCTTATTCTATAGAGTTCATGATGCTCGGCTCCGTTGGTTACTACTAACTAGGAATACTTAGTTGGATTAGTTATCATCGACACCGTAGCGGATTTCGTAATCCACTCCTTCAACACCTCCGGACAAATCGGGTTCCTCGTAAAACACATCTTCTTGACATTTGGCTGCATACATTGGCACGTCTTCGGGATCCTCAGAGTCTAAGCAAGGGATCAAAGGAAAGAATGAGTAACAGCGTTATCCAACAAGTTTATTATATGCAAGGTGGGAAGTTTGATGCTCTAACTACCACCTCGGATTATAAATCCTCGGTACTATGCAATTTTTGTAAATGTTTCTTCAAAGATTGATTTTATTATGAAAATCTATGACAATCAGCCTTCACAGGTTGACCAGAACTTTCATGGAGTTCCTTTCCTGCCGCGTTCGTAGCTCCTTCCCAAAACAGGGAGTAACAAGTTACAATTCTTACACTCTGCAGAGGTGCGTTACTTTACCCATGAGAGATCAACTCCTTGTTGCACAAGCGGGCGTACTTTCCCATCCACAATTCAATGATGTGGGGCCTAGTAGTTGGTCCAAGCCAATCACTGCCCCCTTCGCGACCCCGCATGCCTCCTTGGTGTACACCATGCCCACATAATGAATTACGGAAATGGTTTGTACAAACCGTTAGATGCCAAAACTATTGTGGGACGATGAGGGTTCCCACCCATATGCTGCATATCCTCTACGAATTACCAATTAATATACACACTACGAGGATAACATCCACGACCTGCACATCTCGCTTCATGCGAGAGGTACAAGATACAGCTGACTTCTCTGTCCCATTCCAGATCTCATGGCTAACGCGTAATATACGACTAGAATCACTGATGTCAAGGGTTATTAAGTCCCTAACTGTTCATCATTAGTCCAAATAGAACGCTAAGTTCTATTGCTCCATCAAATCATCACTTATGATGATATCTATGGTTTCTTTTATTTGTGAAAATAATATTTTCTTTTATAGCATATATGATAACACAAATTTGCAAATACTTCGATAAAGACTCTTCAAAGGACATGAGCAAGTGATGAACTTGCCTTGTGATGGCAAGGTAGTGAAGTCCGATGCTTGCACTGGACCTTGAGCTTCTATGTCTACAAAAAACATCATTATTGCCCAGTAAGGACAATATTTAAAGAAGCAAAATGATTATGCAAAGTAATGTAATGCATCATTTCATTTTATATGAATTTTCCCCATTATTAATAAAATTCTTTTTAATAATAAAAGATTTATAAATATGAGTTTTTAATATTTATAACATATATTGCATTATTTTATGTTATTTTTCCTTTTATTTGACTTTTATTGATTTAATAATTCTTTTAGGAATTCTCAATTAAACATTAAAAAATGTTATTAAATATTTATTTACTATCTTTCAAAAATACTACAATATTAATAAATAATGAAAGTGAATTTTAATTAATTTTACCACCTTTCAATAATTTTATAAAATTCCATAAGCTATATATAATTTATAAAATTCCTAATAAGATTTAAATGTATAAAATTTTATATTTTAATTTATTTGGTTAGTGTGGATTATTGTGAATCCAAAAATATTTTATTTATAATTTTTGGACTTTTATTTTATTTTCTGGAATTAAATTAAGTACAGGGGTATTTTGGTCTTTTCCTATTTATTAGAATAGGCCTTAAAGGATTTCTGGGCTGGCTTATTCTTATTGGGCCCTGGTGGCCCATTAGTCATAATCAAAATAGCCACCCCGAGGGGTCTGGCCCAACTCAGCCCACTCCTCACTTCCTCTCTCCCTCGAGCTCACTCCTCTCCTCTTCTGCACCCGACCCCGTGGTCGGTGATATCGCCGCCGGCGATTCCCGCTGTCGTGGTGCAACAGGAGGTTGTCGATGATGCTCGTCCTTTCTATCCAACTGGATTTGGGTATGGGGCTCTCCTGCGACGGATCGATGTCGTCCCGAACCCTAGGGTTTGGGGGTTGGCGTGGATCTTGGTGCTGCCGCTACCGCCGTGCGTCGTGGTGATGCTCCTCGCCTCTATGCGTATTCATGGTTGCCTCCGTGGCACCGTATGGGTTGCAGCGCCCCCTCTGGGGTGCTCCCCGTGCCGCCATGGTCGTTGGCCCCTCTGCTTCCTCTTCTAGTCTCCAGCAAGGACCTTTGGTGAGTTCTTTTCCTCTCCCCTTGTGCTCTCTGTGCTCGCTCATCCCATGCTGGATGTTGGAAATGACCTCTCTGGTGACTGTCTTGTCCTGATTAGGATGGTTTATTTCATTTAGGGTTCTTATCATGTGATTGATCATGTACTGGATGAATTAGATCATGTCTGGATGGTCTGTGAGCATGCTAGATGGTTATTGGCCTGAGGCTTGTTGCTTGAGATGAACTATAATGGTTCTGATGGCTGATTAGATGATTTTATGCTTGGTTTGTATATGATTCAGATGGTATAGTTGCTTTGGAATCCATGCTTGATAAAGTCAGTGACTGGATAACTTTCCACTCTCATTTCATGGTTTAGGATCATGGTTATGGTGTGATGAAATCACTGTCTTAGTGTTGTTGGCTTAGAAATTAATATGTTGTTTGAGATCGCAATGATCTCAAACAATACAGATAAACATCGGAATGTTTTTTAATTATGATTCCTGACAGGAAAATGATTAGTAGATTGATTTGTTGAATCTATGATGATTGGATGTTTATCCTGATTCATATATAATTTTTCTTGTGACACCATCTTGGTATGGCACACAAAATTGATTCTTATTCATTGACTGGGTTGGTTTGAGCTTAAGACAAGCTTGGCTTCATAAGATAAATAGAAATGTTCTTCTTTGAAATCAATAAGACCAATGATGTTGGTCTGAGGCTTAGGTGTTTTAGGCCTTATCTAGTTGATTCATATAGATAGTCCTGGTAGTGGTACCAGCTATTGTTTCTTGAATCAAAGCTTGGAGAAAAATGATAGTAGGCTTGATCATTATCTGGATCCAAAAGATTAGTTTCTAAGGTGTTACCCTTACTTTAGGGATGTGCCTAGAAATTAGATCTTAGATATATTTATGCTTGAATTGAAATATATAGCTTGACAACCAAAGCAATGATGTTGTTCTGAGCTCTGGTTGGATCCTTTTACTTTGTTGTTTGCTTTTAGAGTTTAAAATCTCCATGATGGATTCACCCCACTTGGGTGCTTTCTGAGAGTTTGTTTCATAAAACAACACATGCTTCTGTCTAGATAATATGATTAGATCATGTGAGGGTTTTATGATGCTCACCACAAAATCTGATGATTGTGGAGTAAGCTGGTGATGATCTTGATCTGGTTTTGCTGAACTCCTGTGCTTGACCTTGAGCTAGCCTGCTCCTCCAAGCTCCTGGACTTGATCTTGCTGTCCACCTGATCCTTCACCCTCCTTATGTCACCATCCTGGTGATGAGATCTAGGCTTTGGTTGGTTTGGTTGCTGGCTGTTGTGCTTGGTTTAGCTGCTGTCTAAGCTGGTTGTTCTTGTGTGTGAGCAGTGAAGAGATGCACTAGTGCCTCTCCATGGCTGTGCTGCTGGTTTTGGTGTGTTGGAGCTGTGATGTGAAGCTGACAGCACACCACATGCATTTAGTTGTGTGTCATGCTTGTGTGCTTGTTGTGCACTTGTGGACATGTTCAAAATTTTGAAATTGATTGTTATCTGGTTACTTTTACCTGGCTGGTGAAACTTGCCCCTCTTGGCTGTCATTTGACTTCTAGCTTAAAAATTATGGAAGATTTATTCTTTCATATTGGTGAAACTTGCCTCTTCTATAATTTCTCAATAATGAACTTGTTCAGTGCACTTCATTGACATGTCTGAGAGAAAAACAATACTAACCCTAACTTTCCTTTTTCTATTAGTTTCTGTTTGTTTTGCAGGTACAGATTTAAAGTGAAGATTTTAGTTTAGGTTTAGTTATAGAACAATCCAATGTAATCTTCTTCATACTTTTGTAATTTTCATTTTATTATTTTGTAATCTTCATTTTATTCTTTTGTAATAGATTATATTATTATCAATAAATATTATTCTTAGTCTTTATTTATTTGCTTTTGTGAAGTGTGTGGATGATTTCAATAAGGTACAATTTTGTAACTTATTTATAAAATAAAAATATGAAATAAGTTTTCATATTCTTAATTGTTTTCTTTAGTTAAAATTTGAGTTATAATAATTAACTCTTAATTAAATTAAGATTCAAACCTTATTCCTAATTCATTTGAATTATAATTCAAACACTCAAGTTTAAAATTCAAATTCACTTTCCAAACACATAATTCCTCAAAGATCATATCAAAGTCTATAGCAATCATCCTTTAAGACTAAACCTAATCTCAAAGTATGAAAGAAACCTTGATCACTTTAGGTTTTTATTTGGCGAAAATGCTACCCATATTTTCACAGATAAATGCATGCAACATTCCAAATTCCTAAATCTACCCTTCGTTAGTTCCTAAATGCTGGGATGTTACATACTTCAAGCCCAATCGCAGAGCATCTTGCCACGGCCACGAGCTGAATCATAGAGGCTGCTCTCTCAAGCATATCTCATGCTTTCCGCCTTACTAGTTGTACCTCTCTCGGAGCTCACCTTGGTGTGAATTCCTCTTGTAAAGGTCGGACTAGCCATGGCTGCTAACCTGATAGAACACTCCGTCCAAATATGAGGAAAGGGGATATAAGAGGGGAGAGGGGGGGGAGGGGGGGGGGGGGGGTTCTAAAAGGAAATTGTGCTATCTAAGAGGTGGACCCTGATAGCCCGTCCGATCCAGAGCCCAAACCTAAACTGCTTGTTGCCCGGCATGTGAAAAAGCTAGCTGTACTCTATTGTACTTGCTCAAACTTACTTTTTCTTAAGAAGGATGGAGTACAACGAATTAAGATCTTGTACTCCCTGGACAGCTCTCGTTCATTTATTTGCCTGATTTTTTTTCCAGCTGGAAGTAAGCTTCCGCACATGCATACACGTATGTACACGCGTCCATTATGCATTATTCACTTCCACATGACATGTACGCACATAGTAATGCATAGTTTCGAATGAAAGGAAAAGCTAGTTGTACTCTATTGTACTTGCTCGAACTCACTTTTTCTTACTCCCTCCACCTATATTAATTGACTTTGGATTTATTAAAATTTAAATAAACCTATATTTTAAATAATGTCTAGATTTATTCAAATCTAGACAAATGTGAGTCAATTAATATGGGCCGAAGAGAGTAAAAAGGATGGAGTACAACGAATCAAGATCTTGTACTCCCTGGAAAACTGGTACATACATTTGACTTGTAACTGCCAAATCAGCCGATATCTAAATTAACTATAAGCTCTCGTTCATTTATTTGCTTGATTCTTTTTTCCAGCTGGAAGTAAGCTTCCGCACATGCATACACGTACACTATGCATTATTCACTTCCACATGACATGTACGCACATAGTAATGCATAGTTACGATCACAAATTCAAGACCAAAGGAAGAGCGTGGACCAACAAGTGCTGCAGCCATATTACAGATGTGTAACGACACATTGAACTCCACCGTCACCAAAAAACTCGTGTTTCCAGCTGCCAGAGTAAGTGTTCGCGCAATCACCCTCACCGGCTAGGCAAACTATATTTTTTATTTTTTCGTGGTTTTTTCTGCTTTGATCTTGTTTATACCGCGCAAATAAAGGTGATTTGCGTGCACAACAAGCATTTGATGAAGTGATGAGTGATGATTCACCGGGTGATATGCAAAATTGATGATGATAACTACTCTCTCCATTTTTATTTTCTTCGCATTCTGGATTTAGTAAACGTCAACAATTTCGAAGTATGACGAAGAGTATAAGGAAAAAATATCAACACACTCATAATATACCAAATGCATATGATATGAAAAATGTACTTTTATGACTATTCTAATATAAATATGTTATATCATATATGCGTTGATAATTTTTCCTATATACTTGATCCAAAATTAGAAAGTATGACTTTGACTAAACACAAACACATAACATGAAGTAAATAATAACCGAAAGAGTACAACATGGGAAGCAATGATATACATGATGAATAGGAGGCCTAGGCCACGCCTAGTGAAACGTATGAGATAAAACATGGTTATTAGCACCATATATACATATATGTGTCGATATCCAAGACGCAACAAAGTACAAATATTGTTTGTGTGAGTGTTACAAAAGGAAATAGAACAATATTACGATAGAACGCTGACAAATGCGTGCACGTGCCACAACGCATAGAAGCATAAGCGAAAATCGCACACACTTTATACATATATAGTCGAGTACATTGGAAAGAAGTAAACAACAGACACCCAGATATATAGGGTGAGAGACTCAACCTAGTATATATAAGAATATAAACGAAAATCACACCCACTACATATATATAGTGGAGTATACATTGAAAAGTAGTAAACAACACACACCCAGAAATATAGGGCAACAGAGTCAACCTAGCATACGCGCTGCGGGGCGGCTATCATGTGCTCCCTCCGTTTTAAAATATAAGATATTTTATCTTTATGAAAGGAGTGTATCTAAATCCCTTTTAGTGCGTAGGTTTATTTCAAATATACATATTAAAGGAATTTAGATAATTTTTTTCATAAAACTAAAACATCTTATATTATTTTAAAACAGAAGTAGTAGTACACAACGCTTTGCCCAGGGACGTGCAAAAATCAAGGCTAAGGGTCGCCGTCACCTTGCGGTGGCCGTCGAATATCCACATCTCCTTTCCCTGCCCTGCCTGGCTCCATGTTTTTGCCACCGATATTGAATTTCTGCTCCCGGATATGCAAATTGAATCCTAATAAGTCCAGGTCCAGCTTCCTAGCTGTCCCCACCGGCATGGACGGCAGCACCAGCATGATGCAGATGGCTATGGCGGTGACCTGGAGCGCAGATGCACCATTGGGGGCCATTGATCGTAGATCTGGCTAGTAATGTAGTATGTACTAGCTAGCTGCTACTACAAGGGAGGAGAGAGAGAGAGAGAGAGAGAGAGAGAGAGAGAGAGAGAGAGAGAGAGAGAGAGAGAGAGAGAGAGAGAGAGAGAGAGAGATGGAGATGGCTCTTGGGCTTGCTGGTGCTATTTATAGCAAGTAGGCATAATTAATTAAGCACCTGGAGTAGTGCTCGCTTCGAGCCACAACTAGCTATTAGCTATACTATATGGCTGTCACCAAATAACCAATGCAAATTGATTGCCATATCATTGACTTCATTGCTTAAAGGATGATATGTACGGATCCTCTCATCTCTCATGCCTACAAAATAAACGATTTGGATTTCAGCATGGTGCCACATGGGTGCTTCTTTGATCTAGATCAACGTTAACTCACTTTCTTAATTATTATACCCACAAATATATGGCTTCTTTTGCTCTGGCCCATCACAGGACCCAAATAAAATCCAAAATGCATTTTAACTACTACCTCCGACCCAAGGAATAAGGCGTCCTTATTTTGCATTTTTTTTGACCAAAATACTCTAAATATATATATATATAATGTTGGTGCATATTGGAAAGTGTGTTTCAATATGAATCCAACTATACTGATTTTACATAATATAATTAAATTTTAATTACTTTATTTATTCGGTTAAACTTTGCTTTGGAATACGTGTATGTCATACTCCTTGAAACAGAGGTAGTAGTAGTATAGAAGGATATGCACGTTTGTCTTTGTTTGTCTTTTTTCCCCTATGTACTTACTTTCATATCTTTCTCGTTGCCATTGGCTCCATCATGTATGACATGCTGAGCACCAGATGGATAATCTAATAGAGCTATTTCTGCTTTGCTAAATGATCTAAGCTCACCCTTTGCCCTCAAAGATTTCGGAGACTTAAATTTTTTTTGGGCATTGAAATCAAGACAATGCATGATTGGTTGATTCTAACACAAGAGAAATATGTTGCTGATCTTCTTGCCAATGTTGGCTTGCAAACTGTACATTGGTTTCTACACCCATGTCTTCCATTGATAAATTATCTTTTACAGATGGATATCCGCTTGGTCCTACGGACAACACACATTACAAAAGTGTCATTGGAGCTTTACAATTTTTAACCATCACATGTGCAAATATATCTTTTGCAGTCAATAAAGTGTGCCAATTCCTTCATGATCTAACCACAACACACTGGACTGTTGCAAAAGGAATTCTCATATATGTCAAAGGAACTTTGAGTATTGGACTCACTTTTCAAAATAGCTCCTCTACACTTGTACGTTGGTGCATTTTCAGATGTTGATTGGGATGGTTCCATAGATGATAGACAATCTACTGATGGTTTTGCAAAAAAATGGCCAAACTTGATACCTTGAAGTTCCCGCAAACAAGCAACTGGCTCTCGTTCTAGCACTGAAGCTAAATACAAAGCCTTCGACGTTCAAATAAAAGAACGGCCATGTGTGTGACAATCTTGGTTGTACTTACTTAACCGCTAATTCGGTGTTCCATGCCTGCACTAAACACATTGAAATTGACTTCCATTTTATTCAAGAAAGGGTTGCGAACTAACTCCTTGTTGTTCGTTTTATATCCAACAAAGATCAAATTGCTGATGATTTTACTAAACCACTTGCAGTCAAGGGCATTCAAGAGTTCAGACATAATATAAGTCTTTCCACATGATCCATGGTTTAGATTAAGGGGGTGCCAAACGTTATTTCATGTGCCCTTTCGTTTCCTCTGCTCATGCAACTCTTCCCTTTATGTTAACCATAGATTATGTCGGTGTCAACATCTAGGATTTTTAGCAATGTTTTGAAACTTCAAAATATCAATTTCAACAAAAATACAAAAAGGCCTCCATGGAGCATGTCCTCCAAAGCGATTTTTTGAATCTGATATACCTTATATTCTAGACTACACAAAAATGAAAAAAACTCCCTAACTTCTGGTGTATATCTTATATTCTAGATCTTTAATTTTTCTCAGTATTGTTAGCTACTAAATGACTTCACAACAAAAGTTCTAGAGAGAAAATGCTCAAGCTACGATGATTTACCATCAATATCTATTTGTGTACAATATTGTCCAACAAAAACAAGTTTAGGAGCTAATGTTTTGTCGCAGACTCCACTAAATATAGCTTTTAGGCCAGCCTTAATTAATGGGCAAAGAATGGTCTACATTGCTTCATTTAGTTCATCGTTTGATGGATGTTCGTCCTCTGATCAACAAGATGTTTTTGTTTGGAACGTAACAACTTCAGTTGTTTTCACGGTCAAAGCATTGTACTTGGATTATATGAATGACCATACCTGGTTTCTCGCAAATACATTTGAAAAAAATGAAAGTTCCACTTAAAATTAAGGTTTCCATTTGGTTCTTACATCGTCGGGGTCATCATCACTAAAGATAACTTGGCCATAAGAAATTGGTGTGGTAGTAAAAATGTTGCTTTTGTGATAAATATGAAAAATCCAACATTTGTTCATTGATTCCCCCTTGGCAAAAAATGTTTGGGAGAATTGTGCATATGGCCTTTAATATTTTACCCCCAAGCAACATAACTAGTCTTTTCAGGAATTTTCTAAACAACCGAATTATATATTTAAGGCTGCAAAATCATCTTCCTTTTATGCAAGTTATCCCGCTAGTCACTCACTGGATCCGTATGTAGTCCTACCTAGAATCAATGCAGAAGCGGAGGCTTTGGATACTAGGTGCTACAACTTCAAATGGCTGCATGGGATTTATATAGTCAGTGTAACCGGTGTTTTGATCTTAGGATACATGCCTATTCAAAGACACTCCATGTTGTCCTTTATCTTAGGATAGTCAGTGTAACTGGCATATCGACCTTGCGTGACTCATGATGTATCTTTGTAAAAAAATAAACTTTAATAAAGAAATAAAATGTCGCATGTATTAATCAAATGATGCATAGGCCAGGCGTACATCCTATTTCCAAAAGAAAAAGAAGAAACAAGGATTTACAAGACAGGCGATTTACAAGAGTACGTTCCTACCCACGGGCCTGAAGCATACTTCCAAAAGGTTGTTAGTTTCTCTTTCTGGTTTCATGCATGAGTGAAGTTTTCTTGCATGATACATAAGAAAGATTATATCTAGGTTTTGTTTTGGGGTTGGAGAAGTTCAAAGCAAAGCTATAGGAGCTACTTTTTTCTGGTACTGCTTGTTGATAGCCAAGATTGCCAACATTGTCAATGCCCAATTATGTATACTTCAATTACTCTCGTGTAGGGACACATGTGTTAAAAGTCCAGCTCCAAATTCAGCCTTTTAGCAAGTTTTACACGGTTTCTGTGGAGATTTGTACACCTTTTAGCAATCAAAACCCTCAAGTTTTACACCTACTCGCCAGCGTACGCCTCCTAGACTCGCGCAATATTTTTGTGGGTTTTAGCCTGGATGGATGGCCACTATTATATGGACTATGGAGGGTTCAGCACAACATGACCGCTAGACATGCACTTAATTTTCACATCAGATATTTATAAAATGCTGCCATGGTTGGTGAAGCCCTGAAGTCTATTGGCATATATATCAAACTTAGCCTCATCTTCTACTCAAATTTTATGTCGCATCATCTAAAAGCTAGCTTTAGCCAAGAGAATGAGTGCGAGATGGGAAATTGCGTGACACCTAATGTCGTCGGTCATGTGTCTTTGGGAATGGGATGCACCAAGAATTTGAGAAACAGTTAAAGAAGGAGGCACAATGTTTCTTTAGCGTAGGGATAAGCTACGTCACGGGAACCTACACTCCATGCAGACAAAGGCATCAGTCATGTGGTCTGATTTGGAGCAGTGAGTCTCGATTGCTCCATGCACCTTTGGTGTGAGTCCAGTTTCTATAGCCACCACCCCAGTGTTTTCTTCCCGAACTGCTACCACATCAGTTTTCGCCTACAAGAGAAAATGGAACATAAGGTGCAGCATCCATGCAAAAAGAACAAGTCAATTCTTTAGCTCATAATGTCACATACAGAGGTATCACATGTGAGCAATTTAATCGGTAGAATCAATATTGATTTTACAAGGGCCACTTTGTCGTTCTTCGCGTAAACATGAGGATAAAAGATAAGCATGTTGAATTCCACCATTCAGTAAGATAACAAAGGTATTATCTCTATTCCATAACATAAGACGTTTTGGTAGGCTATATAAATTTTAGCCTACCAAAAGATTTTATATTTTGGAACGGCGGTAGTATTTGGCACTAGAACTACCGGATTATCATATACATAGAAGACTCAACCTTAGCTTCTACTCCACACAAAGAAAAGCCATACTTCAAATATTATGTCAATGTATTAGCTAGCTTTAATCAACAGAATGAGTGTGATGAGGATCTTGAATGTCTCTAGGAATGGGATGCACCAGGAATTTTAACAACGGCTGAAGACAGAGCCATACTTTTGATTTGCGTGAGGATAAGAAACATTAAGGGAGGCTGCATTCCATGCAGACAAAGCCATCCCTTATGGTGTCTAAGGCTGGAGCAGCGCAGTCTCGATTTCTCCAACGACTCTGGTGTGACTCGAGGGGTTTCTTCCTCCGGAAGAGAGGAACCTTGAAGAGGGGGTCTCATCCTCTAGAGTACTTACGAGAAAACTATCAACACTAATCAAACTCAATGACACTCGGGCATCAGTGGTGGACCGCACGGCCGTGTAGGAGTAAGAATTTTTTTTAACAAGGTTGAAGATTCAAATTTTTTGCAGTTTATTCATACAACGTCGCACTGTATTTAGCTATGGTTATTCCTACTCCCGTCAGACCAGCAGGACCTTATGGTTACTGAATGTAACCGGCTGCAAATGGTCGCAAATAATATCTACTCCAAGGGTGGTTGGCGGCTGATTTTTGTACATTATACTTTTTATAGTTTGATGGTTGATTTTTGTATCGACCTTTGAGCGATCTGTAAACTGTAATAATTGATACTGAAACTTCATAATAAAACGGCTATGTGCATCGATTGATGTACAGGCCGAGGCTATTCCTCATTTTAAAAAAAGGCTAGGGATGGGATGACTACGTGCATTGCTTACTAGATATCACATAAGAAGGCTAGCTAAGATGTAACATATATTCTGTAACACCGAAAAGTACAATAGAATTTGTATTGAGATAGACAAAAAACTGAGAAATGATTCCATGATTTTGAGATCTCAGCGATATTTATAGCATGCTTCCTTGCTTCAATATTTATGGAAACTAGATAGATTTATTAACTATAGTTGAAACTTGATAGATTTATTGATTTATATAGAAACATTTATGGAAATTTGTGTGAGTGAAAGCATTTGGTTGACCTACCTTCGCAGACACAAAAATGTAACAAGAAAAACTATTTAATGTTGTGCAGGTTATTTACTTTGGTGCAAGTTATCTGAGATTTGTATTTCTATCATCTATTGATAATTATTATCGCATCACCACTCATGGTGGAAATTTGTCTATTGACAGTAATTGAAGTTTACATTAAAACTAGCTTAAGTAAACTTAGAAGAATAATATGGCAATGGCAGATTTCAATACTTTCTTCGGAGATCACTGGTCCATGTTTTGGAGTTTACCTTATTTTTAGTGTTATCATCTGTTGCCATTGTGTAATGGAAGAATGGTTATTTTTATCTTTGTTTATTCTAGTTTTCATTGACATTGATAGAACTTTTCAAAAAAATCACAAGATACATAGTGGTACACACATGATGACCAAATTGAACCCATGGTTGATCATGTGACTATAACCTCGTCTCTATATCTATCATGAATCGAGAATTCAAATGGTTCTATAAAGTGAAAGTATGAAAACATGAATATATCTTTGATTCAAGCACTCGGTCATTCATAACACCAAGATTATGGGGTTGCATCGAGGCCCTTCACCTAAAATTCCTACTTGCAACCTCTTGAGAGGTCATATCATTTCTAAGCATTTGGTTGTTACCTAATCAAACAACAACCACCGATGATATACAAGATCCTGATTATTCAAGAGATTTATCAGACCCATTATATAGTACGATTGCATCTGGGAGACTACTTGTGAATGATGTCACTTTCTTCAGGATCCAACCTGGACTAGCATTCAGAATCTCAATATTTTTTTGTGCTTCACTGCCATGCTTCAAATGAACTCATCCTATGATGCATCCCACTCCTAGTCTCCTAGAAAATTCTTCTTGGGAGTTGGTGATCGGTGCCACTTCTCACACAAGAAACTCTTGCATGCAATGGTGATGAGATTTATGTGCTAAGAACTAGGGAGTCACACAAAGATATATAGAAGATAACTACTCAAGGATTCAAGAAGTCAATAATGATGTACGGCCTTGTAGGCTCTACATATTGATTGTCACTGTGTTAGACTGCAACTGTGTCACTATTAAGATCATCTATTGATGTACGACATTGTAGGCACTAGACTATGCCAGTCATATAGAGTGGAGATATACTTTCTAGGTCCAATGTTTATCTAGAGCCTATTTTGGGAAACAAAAGAAGTTCTTTAAGCACTAAGGTTTAAACAAAACCAGCCCACAATAATTACAAGCATTGGGGAAACTCTAAATACTGTGTATTGTGTACAGAGCTAGAATCAGCACAACCCACCTCCTTTTTGAATGTTTTGTCTAAGAGCATAGACTGTTTTGTCTTCTTTTTTGGCGTTACTATGGGTACAAATTGGAAGTTTGTTGCTAATTCTGGATTTTGACCAAAAATCATACAACTTCGAATGTCATATGTGTGTGTGCTATGTGATGCGTATCGAAAGATAGATATAATATAGTTTATAACTCTACTTCTTGGCTGAATATATAACAGTTCTAGTGGTACATTATCCTCAGAAATGTAAGAAGTGGACAATCTTTATAAAGAAGTTTTGGAGGAGATAATCGATTCATATTGTCTCCTAATAAATGTACTACGGAAAACTCCTCCTATAGAAATTAAATGAACGTCGCATCAAAATCCCGTTTTTTCTACGCATGTGTTTATTAATCATGGGAATCAAAGAGGCCTTAAATCAACGGACATAAACACACTCGAAGTGTGTTCTCTAGATATGCCAGTCTCTGATAAATTATGACTAATTAGATGGAGCTATTATCATAATTCACAAATTTTCAACGGTGGCACAACAATTTGTCCACATTCTTGACTACCACAAATTACTTAAGATTTTGGAGACGGATGAAATCTCATCCAAACGAGATCTAATGAATGAACTGAATGCGGGAAGCAATATGTTTTACATCCCATATTTGTTAGCACAACAATCGAGCAACACTTCACGTATTAAGAAGAAAATCCCATCTTGTTGTTGATGTTGTCCGTTGATCCATCCTCCAGTCTCCAACCATGATTGAGCCGGGATCAACCATTCTTGATTGATAACCAGCTCTCGGCCTACTGAATGGGGTCCGCCGCCACACCCCCATCATGGTAAGCTGAAGAGCAAAGGCGAATGCCAATCTCACACCATAATTTTCTTGGATTCTTCTAGGATCGATTCGTCTATTTTTTATGTGGATGTCATCTATTTTTTATGTGTGTAACTAGCATGGTGGCCCTCGCAAATGCGAGGGCATCATTTGTAGTGGGTTGAAGATTTTCAAGAAATAAAAATATTATTTCATTGTATCGCATATCAATAAATAAAATTGATGTACAACTATCGTAAATGTTCATAAACCAAAATAACAAAGTATTTTATTTCACGGTCTGAATTTGTGGGAAAATAATTATTATGCCATATGTTGAAGCGCCCATTAAGTGATATCAGATATGTATACAAAACAATAGGACTTAAATAATGTTAGATCAGTATGTGATGTTAGTTAACTTTGATGTTTTTTTGTTGAATTAAGATTAAAAAGGTATATCCTCCTTAATTGGTAGGTCACAGTAAGTAGTTACAATTATCTTGTTCTTCTGTTTCTTCCTCTCATTTACTCACACCTTGTCACAATCTACAATGTTCTAGGAACATGAATGTTGTGAAACTTTGACCATTATTTTGTATATGAATATACTATAGAAATAAATTATATTCTTGTGGGTGTATTCGTTAACATGCTTATACATAAGTATTCAAAGCTTTAGACGTATGACTCTAAGCTTTCCTGATGACATCTATATTTATATCATTTTTAAATTTCTCTAACTTATCATGATCTTCATTGATACTCGCGGTCACATGTATTTTTAGTGTTATGTGAAATGAATACGCAGCCTTGCTAGCATAGTTCAAAAATCTTAATTAGTTGTTAATTTTACTATGTAACCGGAATGCCATGTGACCTTAGGTTGATACAATTACATGAGAGAAGGACATATACAATAGTCTAGATACCTCTACCATACAAACCAATCAATATCCGCCGGAAAATTCATAAGATCAACTGAACGCTTTTCTAGACTTTCAATAAACATTTTATTGTTAACTATGTGGATACAAAATATGAAACATATAGTATAGCGAGAATTTGTGATGACTTAGCCCGGTTCATATCATTAAGCTAAATATTTTATGATCCGAGGGGCATCCATGTCAAATCAATTTTAGAAGTTTGATGTATCTATGTTGTACGCTTTTCAGGACGTAGCCTCGTGAATCTATGTTGAATCCCTGTGTATCATTAACCCAACAAAAACAATTGGTGTTAGGGATGTTCCTATGGATAGTGTGACTAATGTCTTAACTTCATTAGTCCTAAAATTCCACATCTCCGAACTTCTGTGGACATTTTGTGTTATGCTGATCTGATGGTAGTTGGTTAAAATTTCCATTTATGTGTACTTAATCATACAAACAATGTATAGACTTGATGAATGTAAACTTCATATTTGTTTTTGTTCTATATTGTTCATATCCTATTCCTACCAGCTCCGAGCCTTTGTCATCACGTCATTGTTTTTTTTTTGCATGTCACTATGACGTCACAAGCAGGGGTAGTTAGTCTAGTACATGACTCTTCTTTATAATGTACACATCCATCTTATGGGAGCCACAAGTGACATGTCCCAGCCTGATCAGCACGATTGATTTTTTCTTTTGGAACAGCTAGCTAACGATTGATATTTTGAAAGGCATGGTATTGTTATGGTTTTTTTAGATGCCGTATTGTTATGGTTCTAGCTAGCGAACGTAGGACTTTCAAAAAAAAGCTAGGGAACTTTGGTAGTACACGTCTGAGAGAGAAAAAAATCTAGGGAACTTTGGTAGTACACGTCTGAGAGAGAGACGTGATACTTTAAACATAAGTTTGTGACAAATAGGTTACCTAACAGGTTACGTAACTATTAATATCTCGTTAAATCTTAGCCGTAAATTTTAGATCTAATTGATTAAAATAATTTTAGTAATATGGATCAACCTGGTGCCTCGAAACACACCCTTATATTGCTTTTAGTATATAGTAGATAGAAGATGGCTTGATTTTGGAGCTTCTTTTTGGACTTCTCAGCCACTAATGTTCTATATAGAGGGCACAACACATGGTGTTGATGCTCAATAATCTCTTAATTCAAAGGCAAGACAGATTGATGAGATGATTGTTGAACACTAAAGTCGAGGTTATTCATATCTACATATGGATTCCAATATAGCATACTTCGTATCCTCTTCTATTACATAGAAATTTAGTACCAACTTTCTCGTCTTTAGCTAACTTTTTGTTAAGAGAACGGAGGGGGATTGTGATGAGGATGTTGAGAGACACGTAATGTCAGTGATATCACTTTGAGAATGGGACGCATCAAGAATTTCAATGTCTGCTGATGAAATATATTCAGTTCTTATTAAGCGCTTTGCCCGAAAGTTTAGTCTTCGACGGGGGCCGATACTGAAGATGATGGTACTCGCGGGCATCCTTCTCCTGCATTGAGACATTGTTTGGGGAGGATCGGATCTGGACAAGCCGTAGAGTTGTTGGTATGGCCAGGTGGGGTAGTCATGTGCAGTTCTGAACAAATTCCTTGTCTTAGTGTTGTTTTTTTCTTTCATAGAGGCATTTCTGAAGATCTCATTCACAAATCAACCAGGATACTTGTCATATTTGGCGTTGCATGGAGATTTCCATATTGTATTACATATCTAAATGCCTATGTGTTGATTCCAACACTATCTTTACTATTAAATGGGAATTGGTGGCTCACTTTGGGGTCAAACATTCAACACATCACAACCGTTGAACTGTTCTAAACAACACCCACCAAACATCCGAAGAATCTTAGCCGTCCGCTATCCCCGTAGTTTTTAGCGTCAAGCACCTCCCCAAAAAGCCTCCTGCCCTCCTCATTATCATAAATGCATACAAAAGTCCAATCCGCTAATCACGTCAAAAAATCCAACCCGCTAATCACGTCATCAATACTTGCTACTGGCCAATATGGAAATCACTTCCGTGCTGCCCTCTTTTCTAGCATTAAATTTTCCCCGCCGCCGCCTCGATCTTCCTGGTCTTGCCATGGTGTCGCCTCCGCCTCCGTCTCTCCCTCCGCCTCCCCCGTCTGTTCTCACATCTGAGATCTGATGGCCAGTAATGATGGACAGGTGGCTGGGTAATCAATAGGGAAGAAGAGAGGTTGGGAAGGAAGAGGAGGTCACCGGTTATGCGCGCGCTGCATGCGGTGGACGCACCACACGCTTGCCGGAGTCGACGCTGCCGGCGTCGACAGCGGTGGCGCTTTCCCTCACCTCGTGCTTCCCGTCTAGCTCTCTTCCGTCTCCATTGACATGGATTTCTCAATAGGCACCGCAGTGACCTGCACACGCAGCGGAAATATTGACGCCTGCTGGTGCTGCTAGCATCTACAAGGAGATCGGTTTGTACTTGAAAAATTTATCGTTGTTCTTTCTTTGTGCAGCTTAGTTCATGAGACAAACAGTGACGTCAGCTTGAGCTAGAACAGTGTATTCTTTTCAAAGGGAAGGAGCTCCCGGGGTTAGTTAATTATGTTTATGATTTGTCTTTTGTTCTTCAGGTATGTGGTCATTACCTCGGAAAAAAAGGTATGTGGTCAGTGAGGTCGGATTCAGCTAGATCAGGGGTACGGTTATTTAATTATGTTTATGACTTGTGTATATCGTTATTCAGGTATGCGGTCATTATCACGAGACAGGATCAGCAGAGGAAGATTTCAAATCCTGAGTCCTGACCACTCTGTACCAAGGTTTTTTGTGTGCCCACCCTCACTCCCCATCGTCATCGTGCCTAATATATGAATGGATGAATGCTATCTTCTCAATGGGCCACAATGTACATGTTGTTTGGGACTCTTGGTATGTTTGTTGTTGCTGACGAGTAAAGAATCAATAGTTCTCTCCAATCCAGACATGCAAATACATGGTGTACAACCCAAGATAGGAACATGTACCCATATATATTCTGCATACATTTGGGTCTGTTTAGCCTTGTATAGAAGTATGACAAGTCTATTTTTTGTTATATTTTATATTTGGTGTGGCCAACATGATCAGGTAACTATTCAGTAGATTTTTGAATAATATAATGACTTGTGAAATTTAATGTATTTATAGACTACAATATATGAAAGATACCTTGCTCATAGGATTGCATAGTTTTTCATCAAGTTGGTCATTTAGAGCATCTCTAGCAGATCCCCCATATCGGCCTACAAATGCGGCGGTGGGCTGATATGGGGGTTTCGGCCGTTTTTTAGGCCAGACCAGACCCCGCATCGGTGGTCTGGCCCGGAAAATGTATCCAGGCCGCAGCCAAAATCGCCAAAACACCCGCATATATAGCCGTCGGCGAGGCGGATGGGGGCCAAACCCCATCTGCTCCTCCGCCTCTCCGCCTCCCGCCGACGTCAAATCGCCGCCCCTCCGGCGAGCAATCGACACGGTAGAGTGTAGATCGAGCGTCCCCACCTCCCGCCGGCGACGATGGTGGCAGGGCGCGGGCGCGGGGGCGGCCAGGTGGGTCGTGACGGATGCTCCACCGAGCGCGGTGGGAGCTCCACTGCTCCTCCCGCCGGCGAGAAGACAGAGGTAGAGAAGATGAAGTCGGACGCGGCGCGCATCCGCGGTAGCTACCGCTACCGCAAGTACGGCGTCGCCGCGCCGCCCGCCTTCGCCAAGCGCGAGTCGGAGCGATACCGTCCCACCGCCTTCTCTTCCGCGGCTTCGTCGTCCTCGGCGCCGCCTCCTCTTCCGACGGCTTTGGTGGTGAAGACGGAGGACGCCGAGCCGGAGCCGCCACGCCTCCCTCACTTCGCCCCGGGCGACTACCTCGACGATTAGCAGTTCAAGCTCCTCCTCCCGCACCTCGGCGTCAACGCGGGCCTCGCGCCGGGCGACTTCGTCGCGGAGCGCGAGCTTGACATCGTCCTCGGCCTCGTCACGCGCTTCAGCCAGCAGGACGCGGACAAGCCCGCCGAATGGAGGCACATCTTCGTCAACCTCGTCAACGACGAGGAGTGAGGAGCCGACGCGCCGCCGCCATGGCATAGGGCTCCGCTGAGTATCCCAGAGCGGATATTGTAGTTGCTTTTGATGTATAGTCGAATTTAGGACCAATGCAAGCATGAACTCTTCGATCGAACTGTTTTTTCGTCGTGCGCGCGTTTTTTTTTATTTGCAGTTTCATATGGCGTATCTGAACTGTGTGCGTGCTGTTCGAACCCCAAATCCGCGTTTGGATGCCCTGGGTACGCGGATTTGGGGTTTGAGGTTTGCCGTATCTGCTAGGGATGCTCTTATATTTAAACAAATTAGAATGGTATGCCCTTTTTTATCCCACAAGATTGTTTGATTTATGGTTCTTTGTTCCAATCACAACTTGTTGGAATATTTATCCATAGTAGAGAGCTATGTATAACGGTGCAGAATGACACGGGCCAGTGTCATGTTTGAAGTGCTGGTGTAGTAAAAAAATATTTCGCCGTGCAGATGTATCAAGGACTTCCCCTGCATTGTCTACTCAAAGACCGATCCACCTTTTTGCACTCTCGTTTAAAATTGGATTTATTCTTTACTTTCTTTTATGTTTTAATATCAGTGATTTATTTCATATTTTAAATTTTAGAGGTTCAGATTCATGTGGTTATTTTCAAAAATCCAAGCATTCTATCAGCTGCATGAGTAGGTAATTATCTTTGAATTTCAGCTGATTTATTTTGTTGATGCGGATGATTTCTATCATTTAGATTTAAATGAAGGTTTTATCTCCAGTGATTATGGATTTCTTTAGCATGTAGCATTTTTTACAGAATTCAGAATGTGTCACTTGTTAGGTATTATATTGTTGATAAATTTATGTAGTCTGATGAGATTAAGTTTACATAAAATGATTAGTACTCTCATATGTGGTCTCTTCTAATTTCTTGGCAGGACAACCCTGAGAAAACAAAAATAATAGATGTATATACCATGCTAGCATAAACTGTTTATAAATCCAAATTCTAAATAAATAAGATAGTGTGACATGTGTTGCTAGATTTCCTCTCATATCCAAAAGAAAAAAAAGATCCTTCTTATGGAGTTCCGTTTTGTTATGATCTTGGTAAAAGAACCAATGTAGATTTTGGGGCATGGTAAATAGAGAGTGAATCATATTGTTAGTTGCTTGATAAAATGTTTAGAAAGGTGAAAAAACAATCCATCATATTGTGGTAAATATTGGGGCCCCAAGAAGATGAACAATGTAACTTATATCAAAGTGCAAAAGTAAGTGTGTTATCAAACTTATCTATCAAAAAAATCGAATACTTGTACCACACCGGTGAAATATCTTCTTGGTGCCATGCCCCTGCAGTCCAACCAGATCTTGGGGGCAAGAGAGACTACATGATTATTAAATGCAAGATCTTCCTTAAGGGAAAATGTTGCTCATCAGGAATGTTTGATGTGGTAACCCTTCATATGCTACATGTTAATTCACATGGTTAACATGTTACTCTTTTTTATATGAAAGTATCCTACTCACTGAAATAAACTGAATATACTTCGAATTAGGATTCCGATTGTTTACACGTATGTGATTCATTTTTTCCTTCCCTCCTTTGCGACAAGAATAAAATCAATGCACTAAGATAACAATTTGTAGCTTCCTTGAATATTCCCGTGCCATATAGATGAGATAAAATCATATTTTTATTCAGTAAGGAACTCAATGAATTCAACAGAAGAATAATAGTCTACATCTTAAATGTTTTCATAACTGTAGGCAAGCCTTTTGTTTGACCATGTTCATCTTTTGAAGGCTGGACTGGTGTTGAATATACTGCCTTGGCCATGTACGCTCTACAAATATTGACTATGCTGATTATTTTTCTCTTGATGGAACATTATGTATTAGCTATCCTTAATCTTGTAGTTCATTGCTAGAGTTCTATTTTACAGTATTAGCGATTAGACAAACTGAAAATATGTAGAAGAATAGAAGAAAAGAAGAGCAAGCAGATTTCTCGTGTTGCTGCAATATGCTTCCTATAGTTAGTGAAGAATATCCTCTTTTTATGCGGCTGTGATAATTAAGGGGCACCAAACCTACTGGACATGGACCGAGAAGTGAAGAATGCCCGCAAAGCTAACTACAAGACGCAGCTCACCACCTAACGTTACAATTCCCCTCCATAGTGCAAGACTATAATATACTCCCTCCGTTTCAAAATATAAGATATTTTATGTTTGTGAAAAAAAAATCTAGACTTAGAAGTCTAGATACATTTGATTCACAAAGTTAAAACATCTTATATTTTAAAACAGAGGGAGTATATATATATATATATATATATATATATATATATATATATATATATATATATATAATATCCTATTTTTATTTTTATGTATGTGTGCACATAATAGCTTGTACGGGATAATTAGTTTTATGTACAAAAAATGTTATTCCTATTTGAGGAAGTTTTGGAACTTTGATGTACATTAAGGGTGTGTTCACTTCGTGTAACCATGTGGAATATAATGGAACCGTTCCACACCTAGTACTCGTTCCAGCATTCGGTTGTGGAATGGAATGGAACCAACTGGTTCTCAAAAAGGGAATATACCCCTTAGATCCGGAATTCACTCGTTTCACCAAATCGGTGGAATGTGGTGAAACCGGCTGGCTAATGACCGCACTAAGCAAACCTTACCTGGCCGCTTATCTCGTATTCTCGTTCTCTCCTTTCCTCGCGATGACCCACAGCCAGCACATACCGTCGGCGGTGGCTGGAAGCAGATGAAGCGGCGGTGGCCGGAAGGAGGCAAGACGGCGGCGGTGGCCGGAAGCGGGCGAGGCGACGGCGGCATTCGGAAGCGGGCGAGGCGGAGCCGGCCGGAAGCGGGCGAGGCGGCGCCGGTGGCCGGAAATGTGCGAGGCGGCGGGGTCCAGATGCAGGCGAGGCGGCGGCAGCCAGAAGCAGGCGGGGCGTTGGTGGCAGGAAGCAGGCGAGGCGGCGGCGGTGGCCGGAAGCAGGCGAGGAGGCGGCGGCGGCCTCTGTTTTTAGAGAGTGGTTGCTCTCTTTTATGTTGCTAATCTGTACATGCTAATTATATATGCTAACTCAAATAGACCGTTCCGTTCCTCCAACCGAACATCAGGTGGAACCATTCCATTCTATAACATTCCTCTAAACTGAACATAGAGATGGAACCGTTCCATTCCACTGGAATGGAACCATGCCATTACATTCTACTTGGTCCACGAAGTGAACACACCCTAAGTGATGACAATTTTTCTGTGCGATATATATATGAACATTTCATGTTTTTCCCACACCGTCAGAATCTGTCTTTAAAGCCGATGAGTTACAGAATAACATGTCCAACAATTCCACGCATAGGTGTGGATGTAGGAGCGAAATAAAGTCGAGGCCGTAGCAACGCACGGGCATTCAACTAGTTATTCTTATTAGTAGATATTTTTTAAAAAAATTGCATGCTGTAATAAAAATGAAGCTACCTATAGATACCAACAATAGTTACATATTTACGAATCCACATCAGCGTAATTATCCAAACCACTGTGTGCAATTTATAGCGAGAGTCGGTGAGGATACTCATGTTGCCGGGTTCTTGATGATTGTCAAAAAAAATGTTGTGGCAAGAAAATAAGATTGAGTTAAGAATTTCCAGTATCATCTTGCACGCACGTGACTGGAATTACACGCACGTGACTGGAATTACAGCGCAACTTATGTTCTTTCCGGGTATATTTCAATGGCAAGAAAAAAGCACAATTACAACAATTATAATCTAGACAGGCAAAAAAATATAAAAAAGGCTCGAGCCTTAAGAAAAGTGAAAAATGTCTCGAACTTCCCACAAAGCAGAAACGGAATAGGACCAAAAAGAGTTTGAAAGTTCAGAGATGAAACACACAACTCCATGTCATTTTTGTGGTCCGCCCTATGAACCACGAGAATCAACAAAATCTGTTAGCCCCGTTATGTCCAAGGGAGAAGAAACCCTCGGGTTAAACCCAAGAAACTTAAACTCTGAGAAACTGGAGTGAGTTGTTAGGCCTGCAGTGCCTAAGGGATAAGAAAATAGAGCTCGACAATGGTCTAGCTATGTACTTGACCCGAGGAGCACCTGCCCAATTCTATAACTCCCAACTTTCGGCTAGATTCTGTTTTTCTAAGAACGTGTCATTGTTGACCGCGTGAGTACTACAATCGACCAGCAAACTAAGAGTAACAACTAAGAAATATTAGTTTTATATCTGATCATTCATGTTCTCGTTGATCCATCTCTCGAAGCTCCAACCACACACAAACTGAAATCATACGAGGAAGCTCTATTGCCATATCTTGGTTTACACGATGGTGTATTCCTCCTAGCTGCCATCATCACACGATGGTGTATTCCTCCTCGCGTTATTTTGTAGGGTCCTAGTCGGGATGGATGACCTGTGTTTCTTTGGCATGTATAATGGTTGAATTGTTGATGGCCCTCTTTTGCATTCTAGCTGCAATTTTTTATATGGACTATGAATGTCACAACTACATGGCCGCTGGACATACTCGTATAGATAAGTGCTGCAATGGTTGGTGAAGCACCGAAATCCTAGTATTATTCACATGTACATCTGTAGTCCATATATAGCAGACTCAGCTTCGTATTGAACTCCATAACGGATAAAGCCATACTACAGATTTTATATAACGTCTATTATCTAGCTTTTGTCAATAATTCTATGATGAGGACGTTGGGTGACGCCTAATGTGGGCGATGTGGTTTTGGGAATGGGATGCACCAGAAATTTGAGCAACGGTGGAAGACGGAGCCGAAGTTTTTCTGTGGCGTGAGGATAAGCCATGTTAAGGGAGCATCCGTTCCTTGCGGACAAATTGATCGCTGTTGTGATATTATTCCGGAGCAGTGGAGTGTCGATTCCTCCAATGAATCCGAGTGTGACTTGAAAAATATCTGCACATAGCTAGAGGAGAATTGAAGAGGGAGCTTCATCTTCCTATTTACATGAATGCTATGTACTCTAATAGACACTACGGGAAAAAATGTCGCTGCCGTGTAGACACGTCTTTGCCGTGTGCCAAACGCACCGGAACACGGCAAAGACAGTCTTTGCCGTGTGTAACTCGGAAAATACACGGCAAAGTACGTGAACACGGCAAATTTCTGAAAAAGAACACAGCAAAGAAATATACACGGCAAAGACCCATAAAGAAACACTGCAAAGAAAATACACTCGACAAAGTTGACAACGACACACGGCATAGGTGTTATCACGGCAACGAGGTGGGACCCGTGACCCCACAAGTCCATTTAACGGGAGGAGCTAACGGCCGCAGACGGTGGTCTCTTTGCTGTGTGCCCTCGCCGGTCCTTTGCCGTGTGTATTCTGCAGTATACACGGCAAAGGTCCTTTGCCGTGTATATTCCGTAGTACACACAGCAAAGGGCCTTTGCCGTGTGTATTTCGCAGTACACACGGCAAAGTCTTTTTTTTCTTATTTTTTGCCTTTTATCACATTACTCTTTAGGAAAATCATAAAAAAATCATTCTAATTCAGAAAAATATAAATAATATATCAAAATTTACAGAAAAATAAGATCTATCTATTTACACTCAAAAATTAGATATTTATATTGAATAAGAATCTTCATGCTCGCCGTTTTGACCATAGTTTTAAACATGCATAAAAAATTCAAAAACGATTGAAACAATGCGAAACCTTCGTGTGGTGTCATATTATGTGACCATGGTTGCAAGGAAAAATATCAAACTTGTTATATTGAATATGTCTCAAAAAAACCTTCACAAAATGACCTATCTCATTCGAGATTTTCTGGCTTTCGGGTCAAATGACCAATTTTATGGCTAGAATCAAGGCACAGTTTGTGATAATCTGTCCATATTGTGCATGCATGTGTATTATGGAATGGCGAATAATGTTGCAGGAGGAAGTTTTCCTTTTCGTCGCACCAAAAAGGCATTTTTCATTTTACAAGCGTAAAAAACGGGGAATTTTATGAAGCAACCACCAAATGGCTAATTCAAAATTCTACCACCCCATTTTTCAAAAATACTAGACCACCTTAAATGTACAATGTCCCAACGGGGGGATCTCAAACCTTTCCGTCTACTCTAGGTAAAAAGACAAATTCCTGCCGAATCGGCAGGAAGTGGGTCAGATATGAACTATAGGTACATGATCGTATGGGCATAATTTTTTACAAAAGCATATTTAGATTCACAATATGCTATTTCATCAGAGATCCAGTGAAATTTTAGAGAGGCTCAGCTTCGAGCTAAGAATCTTCATACCCGTCGTTCGATAAAGTTTGTCGATAGTTTTAAAGAGTCATAAAAAAATTCAAAAACGATCGAAACAATGCGAAACCTTCGCGTGGTGTCATATTATATGACATGGTTGCAAGGAAAAATATCAAACTTGTTATATTGAATATGTCTAAAAAAACCTTCATAAAATGACCTATCTCATTCGAGGTTTCCTGGCTTTCGGGTCAAATGACCAATGTTATGGCTAGAATCAAGGCATAGTTTGTGATAATCTGCCCATATTGTGCATGCATGTGCCTCATGGAATGGTGAACAATGTTGCAGGAGGAAGTTTTTATTTTTATCGCACCAAAAAGCCATTTTTCATTTTTTGAGCGAAAAAAACGAGAGATTTTATGAAGCAATCATCAAATGGATAATTTAAAATGCTACCACCCTATTTTTCAAAAATACTAGACCACCTTAAATGGACAATGTCACAACGAGAGGATCTCAAACCTTTCTGCCCACTCCAGGTGAAAAAGATAAATTCTTGCCGAAACGGTAGGAAATGGGTCAGATATGAACTACAGGTACATGATCTCATGGGCATGATTTTTTACAAAAATCATTTTAGAGAGGCTCAGCTCCGAGCTAAGAATCTTCATACCCGTCGTTCGTCAAAGTTTGTCGATAGTTTAAAAGAGTCATAAAAAATTAAAAAATGATCGAAACAATGCGAAACCTTCGCGTGGTGTCATATTATGTGACATGGTTGCAAGGAAAAATATCAAACTTGTTATATTGAATATGTCTCAAAAAAACCTTCACAAAATGACCTATCTCATTCGAGGTTTTCTGGCTTTCGGATTAAATGACCAATGTTATGGCTAGAATCAAAGCATAATTTGTGATAATCTGTCCATATTGTGCATGCATGTGCATTATGGAATGGCGAATAATGTTGCAGGAGGAAGTTTTCCTTTTCGTCGCACCAAAAAAGCATTTTCATTTTACGAGCGTAAAAAACGAGGAATTTTATGAAGCAACCACCAAATGGCTAATTCAAAATTCTATCACCTCATTTTTCAAAAATACTAGACCACCTTAAATGTACAATGTCCCAACGGGGGGATCTCAAACCTTTCCGTCTACTCTAGGTGAAAAAGACAAATTCCTGCCGAATCGATAGGAAGTGGGTCAGATATGAACTACAGGTACATGATCGGATGGGCATAATTTTTTACAAAACTCATATTTAGATTCACAATATGCTATTTCATCAGAGATCTAGTGAAATTTTAGAGAGGCTCAGCTTCGAGCTAAGAATCTTCATACCCGTCGTTCGACAAAGTTTGTCATAGTTTTAAATAGTCATAAAAAATTCAAAAACGATGAAAACAATGCGAAACCTTCGCGTGGTGTCATATTATGTGACATGGTTGCAAGGAAAAATATCAAACTTGTTATATTGAATATGTCTCAAAAAAACCTTCATAAAATGACCTATCTCATTCGAGGTTTCCTCGCTTTCGGGTCAAATGACCAATGTTATGGTTAGAATCAAGGCATAGTTTGTGATAATCTGCCCATATTGTGCATGCATGTGCCTCATGGAATGGTGAAAAATGTTGTAGGAGTAAGTTTTTATTTTCATCGCACCAAAAAGCCATTTTCCATTTTCTGAGCGGAAAAAACGAGAGATTTTATGAAGCAACCACCAAATGGATAATTTAAAATGCTACCACCCTATTTTTCAAAAATACTAGACCACCTTAAATGGACAATGTTCCAACGGGGGGATCTCAAACCTTTCTTCCCACTCCAGGTGAAAAAGACAAATTCCTGCCGAAACGGCAGGAAATGGGTCAGATATGAACTACAGGTACATGATCTGATGGGCATGATTTTTTATAAAAATCATTTTTAGGTTCACAATATGCTATTTCATCAGAGATCCAGTGAAATTTTAGAAAGACTCAGCTCCGAGCTAAGAATCTTCATACCCATCGTTCGACAAAGTTTGTCGATAGTTTAAAAGAGTCATAAAAATTCAAAAACAATCGAAACAATGCGAAACCTTCGCGTGGTGTCATATTATGTGACATGGTTGCAAGGAAAAATATCAAACTTGTTATATTGAATATGTCTCAAAAAACCTTCAAAAATGACCTATCTCATTCGAGGTTTCCTGGCTTTCGGGTCAAATGACCAATATTATGGCTAGAATCAAGGCATAGTTTGTGATAATGTGCCCATATCGTGCATGCATGTGCATTATGAATGGCGAATAATGTTGCTGGAGGAAGTTTTCCTTTTCCTCGCACCAAAAAGCCATTTTCTATTTTCCGGACACAAAAAACGGGGGGTTTTATGAAGCAACCACCAAATGGATAATTCAAAATGATACCACCCCATTTTAACAAGATTATATGGATGTCATATTTGCATTCCTCACATTTTTCTGATCGATTTAGATATTTTATTTGTCGAATTCCGATTTACGAATTTAAATATATGAATTATTCCATATTAAATAGAAAAAGGAAATAAAATAAAATCATTTTATTTTTTATTTGGATTCAAGAATTATTACTTTTCAATATTGTTTACTTAAATAATTGTTTAGAATCTAAAACTGAGATGTGTGACATCATGGCCCAAGAGTTAATAGCATTGATATGGAAGTATTAGCAACAAGCTATGATTTCTTTCTTGGAAGCTCATTCGGAAGGAACAAAGAAGTTAAGCGTGCTAGGCCTAGAGTAGTGTTAGGATTGGTGACCATAGGGGAAGTTTAATTATGAGTGCAATTTGACCTAATATTTAACATACAAAGGGTTAAAATATTCTATATGAGATTATCAAGTAAATAATATTCAAAAAAGTTTGAAACAAAATTATTTTTTTTATTTTTTTTTAAAATGCAGTTTATTTGCCGTGTACTTTTTCCACGAGACACACGGCAAAGACAGCTTCTTTGCCGTGTACTTTTCAAGGAGACACACGGCAAAGACAACTTCTTTGCCGTGTACTTTTCGAGAAGACACACGGCAAAGAATAGACACCGTCATCTCCGCGGGAACCGTTATCTTACTTTACTTTGCCGTGTCTACGCATGAGACACACGACAAAGCCTTTGCCGTGTCTTATTTAGAAAACACACGGCAAAGGGCCTTTGCCGTAGCGAACGTTGCCGTGTGGCATTTGTCGAGCCTTTGCCGTGTTCCGGAAGGCTTTTGCCGTGCCTTTTGGCCACACGGCAAAGAGCCTGTGTGCCGTAGTGAGAACTCAATGATTTTTTTTTGGAAAGGGGAATCATACTTGTGCCTCTGCATCAAGTGATGCACATGAACTATTGCAAAGTTCAAATGATTGTGAAACGTTTATAGCTTAAGGATCACACGGGGTCGATACAAATATCAACCATCTAAAAATACAAAGCCAGCATCTAAACATAATGTATCCTATTAGTAGGTCGTCATCCAGCCCGGTAGCGGATATCATGAGGAACCATCAACAGTCGGCTGCATCTAGAAACCATGTGTTCCTATTGGTCCTCTAGCAATAGAAAGTGCCATAGCTCAATCTAGTGTGTGGCCAAGTGGATAACATGCAAAAAAAATAGTAGTAGTCCCGGTCCTATTAAAAACAACATTGTTTCTACAATTCCATATTTCCCAACATAAAGATGAAACACCAATTTGTATTCTAGATTTGGTCTTTCTATTAATACTATTAAGCCAATTTCTAACATATATATTAGTAATATTGGATGGTGGTGGGATGTTGTAAGTTAAGTGAACAATCCTCCATACAAGTTTCGCAAAAGGACATAATAGGAATAAATGCTCTATCGTCTCAACTGAATCACAAAAGCAACACTTTGTATTCCCATTCTAATTTATTTTTGCCAAGTAACTCTTGTTTATAACAATATTTTAATTACGAACCACATGAAAATCTTAATCATTAGTGGGATTTTTTGTTTCCAAAGATATTTTCATAGGGATCTTGTGTGGCCATTCCTTTGATCCCCATACTTAGACTTGACCGTGGAGTCACCCGTAGGTGTGATATTCCATACAAATATGTACGAATCATTGGATAAATTAATTGTATCTATGCATTCCACTTATCTATTATATACTAAAAGCAATATAAGTATATTTTTCGAGGCATCTTGTTGATCCACATCACCCAAATTATATTGACCGTTAGATTTATAATTTATGGTTAGGATTTACCGAGCAATTATGTAAGTAACAAATATGAGATGTGATATAAGTCGGGTTCAACTGGTACGTAGTCTAAACTATATGGGTCTAATAGTTGTGCCAAGGACGTGACGTTCCCTTTGGCTGTTACCTTCTTTTACAAGACATATGTAGTAGATTGAATCCCGTAAAAACAAATAGACGAGACGTGAAAAATAAGTAGCTTGTATGTACACGTCTCTATCTGTAGAGTCCGGTCACAATATGAGCCCGTAGCTGCTAGCTAGGCCTTTTACACCACTTCATATAAGATCGAACGTTTAAAGAAATTATCATAGATTTAGATGTCTCTCTTCGTAGAAAAGCAGTCCGTTTAAAATGATGTGTACGACTGCATGGTTATATTAGCAGTCCGCTAGACTTTTTTTAATATGTAGATTTACTCCAAATCTTAGTGAACATATATACTAAAAGAAGTCTAGATGCATTTGCTTCACAAAACTAAAAAATCTTATATTTTGAAATGAGGGAGTATATTGATCTATACATGTATAGTTGAGTACACAAAAATCATCGCAAGACCGCTAATGTTTACGTTATTTAAAAACATCATCGTGGTCAACCTAAAAGTTAGTACACTGTTGGAGTAATGTGTATTCAATAACCCTAGCAAAAACAGAGTAAAGCACTCAAGCGCTCAAGCGATTTATCTAGAGATAGGGAGACAACATGGCTATTAAGATTTACCTAAAGATGAGGGGACAACATGTAATTGCCTGACTCCATCGGTAGAGTCTAGGTCCAATACGACCCAACAAGGCTCGTGTTAATAACCTTAATTAGGTTGGTCCGTGCAAACTCAAAAAAATCATCAGTGTAAAGATATTCACAATTCAACAATCACATGTACAAAGCCATGCAATATTCATAATTGTTGTGGCTGGCCAGGTTTAACGAATGATTTGCATGGATATAGACAATCAAGAGTAGTGTTGCCATGCATTGTCGTTGTTTCGTAGGCTCAAAATGCACTAGCACATGGTACGCTAGGTGTGAGTGACATAGAACCTAGCAGTACATGTTAGGCCACAAAATATAAAATGATTTATTCATGTGTTCTTTACCTGAAAAAATAGGATGGTACATCATCGATGATTATGAAAATAATAAACATGATTAAATATTTTGATAATCTATCATTTCATAAAACACTGACCTCAAGTTTAAATTATAGTTCTTCTAATGAAAATTTATTTATTATTTATTTAAAAATAGTAATTGATAGAATTAACTCGAGAAAAATACCAATAACAAAAAGTTCTACCAATGTCCCACCAAACTGTTGTTTCTAGATCCTTTTTAAAATCTAGACAAACCTTGATGTCTATACTAAGGAAACCGTGGTGAACAAAACCTGCAAAAGCTGTACTAACTATAATCTTTAAAAAATACGCATGAGCCATTGATCGCAGTGGAATTCTGAAATTATAAAACACACTTAGATCGGAGAAACAACTCTTGATAGACAGTTTGTGAAATTGATTTATATGCAAGCAGGGATTGATTTTTGTAAATGCATCATATTTAATTTTCAAAAAAAAGAATTTAATAATTCAGATGTATGCCATGGATCATATTTATGTACATCATCTGATGCCATTTAAACTGGGATGGAGGTAGTAGGGAGGATTGAGGAGTCGGGGACATTTAAGAAGAGAGTGTAACTAAATCATTGTTCTACAATATGGTGACATCGATAGAAATGGTTCATAATAATTACACACCGGTGATATTTGCTTGACACAACACGTCCAAGGAGTAATAATATTTTCAACATTGATATAACTATAAATTTATTTCTCCTACACTACATTCAATGTGCTAAGACATTGCCCTCGCATTTGCGAGGGCCATCTTGCTAGTTGTCAAAAGAACTCAATAATGCCACTCGGGCTTCCGGGGTAGGCAACACGCACTCGAGCGGTGTGGACGAGGATGTAGAATCACCGAAGTGCACGACTACCAGATCGCTAGCCGGCCCCATAGGAAGATGTGGCAGTGGGACCTTTTAGAGATGATCACAACACAAACTTTAATTTTTTATGAACAATGTCCCTGTGAATCAGACGAGGTAGCTAGATGCCATCTCTTAACATACACGGTCTGCCTCCTAGCCGCCATCGTTACCGAGTCGGAGAGAGAAAACGAGCACCAACATATAGCAAGCACCTAACATCAGCGTGTGTTTTGGTTCTTTCAAAAAAAAAAGGATCTTTGTTCTCACAAAAGATAAGTAACTGTTGCGATGGTTGGTGATGCACTGAAGTCCTAGCAATTATTTACATGTACACCGGTGTCCATATATAGCAGATTTGGCCTCAGCTCATCCTCCATAGAAAGATAAATTTTTATACACTGCAAAGTTTATGCCGCACCTATGAGATATCTTTAGCCACTAGAATGGGAGTTATGAGGACATTGAGTGACACCAAATGTTGCTGTAATGTATCTTTGGGAATAGGACGCACCAGGAATTGGAGCAACCGTTTCAGGAAGCTTTGATGTATTTCTTTAGCGTTTTGGAGAAGCAACGTCAAGCGAACATACATGCCATGCAGAAAAAGGCATAGCACACCCCATCTCTGACATGATCTGATGCTTGTTGTCGCCTGGGCAGCGGAGTCTCAAATCCTCATGCCGAGACGCTTGTGACTCGACGGATGTTTACACGAAGAGAGAGGGACCTTGAAGAGGGGACTTCATCTTCTAGAGTGTTTACGAAAATGATAGCCAGCCTAACCAAACTCAATGACACACGCACTTCCCTGGTGGACCGCACATACAGGGGCGTGTGGGCGAGGGTGTGGAATTACCAAAGTGCACAGCTACTATATCAAAAGTCGACCCCATAAGCGGATGTGGCAGTGGAACCTTTCAGATATGATCACACCACAGTCTTATAAATACTATGAACAACTTTTTTCCTCCAATTAAGACCATATATGTTGCGAATATAGAGAAAAAGGAAATAAATGTCTACAGAAAGCAAAGTAATGTGTTTGCACTTTGCAGTTTCTCACTGAACCAAAGGAAACGAGTATGCATTAGTACACCAATTGAGAAGCATTGTTAATGTAACAACTGAACCAATAATCAATGAGATTCATCTTAGAAAAATGCCAGGATCCTCATTGTCAACATTAGAACAAAAAATTAACCAAATTCGGACATGGTACGCTCAAATTGGGGAATCAATTGTAAAGGCCGGATTGCATCACTTGTAAAGGCCAGATTGCATCACTTGCTGATTTGTAAACGTGACTACTGGAAAAAGAGATGTACTATGAGGTGGGCCAAATTTGGAAATGAGAATACTTCTTATTTCCATTCTATGGCCACCATATGTTACCGAAAGAATACAATTTCTTCTCTAGCTCATGATGATGGATCTGTTGCAGTTGAGCATCATGAGAAGGCTGGCATCCTTTGGCAGTCGTTCAGAGATCGTTTGGGTTTTTCAACGCCCATAGACAACAATTTTAATTTCTCTAAATTCATCCATCCTATGGACAATCTGGACTCTCTTTCTGCCCCTTTTTCTCATAGTGAGATTGATGCCGTGGTGGCTGACCTTCCAACAGAAAAAGCTCCTGGCCCTGATGGCTTTACCAGTCTCTTTATTAAAGTCTGCTGGTCTATCATCAAGTATGATTTTTATAGTTTGTGTACTTAGTTCTGGGAAGGATCTGTTAATCTGCAAAGCATCAACGATGCTTTTATTACGCTAGTTCCTAAAGTTAACTCTCCAGAAGGTCCAAATGACTATAGGACAATTTCTCTATTGAATATCAGTTTAAAGATTCTTACAAAGCTATTGGCAAATCGCTTACAACAAATAATTCTTCAACTAGTTCATGTGAATCAGTATGGCTTTTTGAAGACTAGAACGATCCAGGATTGTGTGGCTTGGGCATATGAATACATCCATCAGTGCAAGCAAACAAAGAAAGAGGTGGTAATATTAAAGCTGGATTTTGCGAAAGCATTCGACACAATTGAACATCAGGCTATATTGAATATTCTTCGATGCTGGGGTTTTGACGAAAGACGGATTGGTTGGGTCCAGGCCATTTTATCATCTGGCTTCTCTTCGGTGTTATTAAATGGAGTTCCAGGGGAAAAAAATTCCTTGTCGACGAGGAGTGCGACAAGGAGACCCATTTTCTCCTACCTTATTCGTGGCAGGTGCTGATCTTCTTCAATCCATGATCAACAAGCTGGTAGAAATAGGAGTGTTGATCCCTCCCCTACCGATCCCTGGAGCTGACTTCCCGGTCGTTCAATATGCCGATGACACACTTGTCATACTCCAAGCATTCCCTCTTCAACTCTTGGCTCTTAAAGATCTCTTACAGTCTTTTGCTGCTGCTACTGGACTAAGAGTTAATTACTCAAAATCCTGCCTTATGCCGATCAACGTCGATAATAATCAGCTTCAGATCTTGGCAAACACATTCGGCTGTAAGGTTGGAACACTTCCTTTTGCTTATTTGGAACTCCCTCTGGGAACTACTAGACCGACTGTTCAAGATCTAACCCCCATAGTAGACCAAATTGAAAGAAGACTTAATACCAGTGCTCGTTTCTTGGACTATGGCGGAAGATTGCAGTTGGTGAACTCAGTTTTGTCCTCGTTACCCAACCACTATCTATCATCGCTTAAGATCCATAAAACAATTCTTAATATAGCTGGCCGTTCCCGGAGACATTGCTTATGGGCCAAGGAGGAAGGTTTTTCTTCTATTCATTCTTTGGCAGCTTGGTCTTTGGTATGCAGACCAAAGCATAAAGGAGGTTTAGGGATTATTAATTTCGAGATTCAGAATCAAGCTCTGCTCCTTAGGCAACTCCATAAATTTTATTGCAAGGCCGAGATCCCTTGGGTTAAACTAGTTTGGTATTTATATTCTTCTGATGCTGCCCCTCATGCGCAGTCCAAGCGTGGATCCTTTTGGTGACGTGATGTCTTCAGTCTAGTCGATACCTATCGCAGCATCACCTCGTCCACAATATCTGATGGCCGGTCTACTCTTTTCTAGAAAGATTATTGGCTTCCTAATCATCTTTTGTGCGATAGGTTCCCTCGGCTTTTCTCCTATGCTCTTAATGAAGATATATTAGTGGCTAGTTTCTCTAGCGGTTATTTGCATTGCCTCTTTCAGTCCAGGCATTTGATGAGCTCACGGAGGTCCAAGGTATTATCCAGAATGTGACTTTGATTCCCACGTCTCCTGATGTTAGACTTTTTTCTTGGGGTAATGCTCAGTATACTTCTGCAAAGTTCTACAAATTTATTTTCGGTGCCTTCCCGGAAGACAAAGCTATGAAATGCATCTGGAAGTCCAAATGCCTCCCTAAATTGAGAGTTTGTTCTTGATTATTAATGATGGACCGTTTAAACACCAAGGATCTTATGCAAAGGAAAAACTGGAAAATCGAAGGTGGACCTTCTTGTGTGCTTTGTGATCTACAAGAAACTGAGACAAGAGATCACTTATTTTTCAGCTGCCCCTATGCTGAATCTTGTTGGGACAAACTCCATATTCGTTGGGATGTCTCTCTCCCCATCTCTAACAGAGTGCTACGGGCACGTGGTCAGTTCAGAGGACCCTGCTTCATGGAAGTTTTAATTAATGCATCTTGAAACCTTTGGAAAGAAAGGAACGACTTGATTTTCAATGCTACAACTCCTTCTATAGCTCACTGGGGTGTCAGGTTTAAAAATGTCCTACACCTGCATACTTACAGAGTTAAATCCAGCCTAGTGCAACCTCTTTTAGACTATGTTTTATCATGCTTCGACTAGCACTCTTTTTGCTTAATCTTTTCTTCCCCTTTTATCTCCCTTGATGTAACTCTCCTTGTACTCTCTTTCTGTATATATTATTTGATGAAAAAAATACCGTAGGGGCTTCCCCTACGGTTTCACAGTCAAAAAAAATAAAAAAAATGGGAATCAAGTAAGACTATTACTGCCAGACAGTCAGTATCCAGGAAATGGATAAACGTTTTACCGGTAGTAGCATGGCAAAGGCGCCAGTATATCAGGTAGGAGCAGACAAGCGTGGAGTATTGAGTTTCTATTGCGCTTACATTGCATATACTTACTCTCACTAGATCAGTGGCTTCTGACCCACCTCATGGACTCTCCATGGCCAAACCCATGCCTCTCCGGTCTTACCTTTGCCAGCAATCCTTCCTGCCTGCCTCAGTATCTCCACCAGATATGGTTCAATGTCACCACTCCACTAGCTAAGCTTTCCTTTAGACAATACTTCTTCTCTTTCGGGGCTTCCATTCTTGCTCGCACAACTGTTGGCAACTTCAGACCAGCAACTTGCATCCATCTCAAATGAATGTCCCTTCCAATTTCTGCAATACCCACCCTAGTTTTTTCTCCCCAAATTCTACCATATTGATTTTCCCTACAATAGAAATTGGAACATAAGCAGTATCCAAGAAAAAAAATATCTAGTCAATTATTTAGCTCATAATGTCTCATGCAAAGTAAAACACATATGATTAACTTAATCCATAGAACGGATACTGATTTTCCAACTACCACTTTGCTGTTGCTCAGAGCAACACATATGAGAAATTTAACACAAGGGAGATCTCTAGTAAGACAAGGAAAAGTAGAACTTATATGACAAACCAACCAATGTTGCAGAAAGAATACATATCGTTGATCAAATTGGTCCCATGGTGGATCAAGTGACTGTAACCTCAGCATTGAACTTATCATCAATCAAGACTGTTTCACCACCATCAAACGAACACTTCTTTGAAATCAAAGTGAGGAAATAGGGATATGCATTTATCTCTAGCTCTCCAAGAATTATGCAGCAAGAACCTCCTCACATGCCCAGACTAGCCCACAGTGTCATCGGAGATTCAGAGGTGATGTCAAATTTTAAGCAAGAGGTCAACCCAACCGGACAGCAACAACTGATGATATATAGGACGTTGCTTGTGCAAGAGAAGGAATAGACCCATCATATAGTACAATTGCCTTCAGGCCCCAACCTGGACGTTGCTCCCAGAATCTGTGGCTTCATGCCTACCCTAAGGAAAGCATAACGTAAGTCCACTGGACCAATGTATGACCCCGTAAAATTGTTTCATATGTATACTCGATACAGCCATCAACTAATTCATAATCCTCCGTAGTATTGTCACTGCCATTAGACTTGACCTTCAGACTGTACTCAAGGAGAAAACCATCAAGAATAGAGTTCCATGAACCGGAGATATGAGCGGCAATGTTCAGGAGTCCTATTTTGAGTACAAAGGAAATTCTAAATCAGTGGTACTATTTTGAATTAAACAAATAAAAGCATGTAGTATTGAGTTTCACTTACGCTTACATTGCATATACTTACTCTCTCTGGATCAGCGGCTTCTAATCACCTCATTTTTTTCAATAAAGGGCGCTTTATTATTTAAAAGGTTTAAGCATTGCACCTCGCCTCTGCATAACTAGATGGAAACAATCGAACTATCATCTTAAACAATAAAATGCAATGAAAAGACGAAATCCATAGTTCAAGGACTATAGGTCGCCTAAGGTGGGGGAGAAGCGATCCTGAGGTCATGTTCTCATCCATGTAGGGTAAAATTAGATCTCGCCATGTCCTCCAATCGCGCGCGCGCGTGCGCGCACACACACACACACACACACACACACACACACACACACACACACACACCCACCTCCGTAAACAGGTCTCGATTCTCCACACATTGTAGAGATGGTCATAAACAGGGTGTACATGTGCACCGGTAAATAACCTACATAAGATAAAAAAATTATCAGTAAAATCTTTATCATTTCTATATAGCCACAGCGACCAAATAATGACAAACCCATGGATCTCCATGGACTCTCCATGGCCAAACCCATAGATCTCCGGTGATACCTTTGCTAGCAGTCCTTCTTGCCGGCCTCATCATCTCCACCAGATGGTTCACTGTCACCACTCCACTAGCTGAACTTTCCTTTAGATAACACTTCTTCTATTTTGGTGCTTCCATTCGTGCTCACACAACTATTGCCAACTTTAGACCAGCAACTTGCATCCATCTCGAATGAACAAACCTTCCAATTTTTTAAGGAACCACCCCAGTTTTTTCTCCCCAACTGTTACCATATTGATTTTCCCTACAAGAGAAATTGGAACATAAGCAGTTTTTTCTCCTGTTTTAAGAACCTCCTCACATGGCCCGACTAGACCACGGTGTCATCAGAGGTGATGTCAAATTTAAGCTCAAGCTCATAACCCATCCGGACAGCAACACCTGATGATATATGGGACGTTGATTGTGGAAGAGAAGGAATAGACCCATCATATAGTACAACTGCCTCTAGTAATCCACTTGTAAAAGCAGTCACTGCCTTCAGGCTCCAAGCTAGACTAGCTCCTGAAATCTCTATATCAACAGTGGCTTCAACGCCTTCCCTAAAGAAAGCATAACAGAAGTCCATTGGACCAAGCTTCCCAAAAAAGCCCCGACTTCAATGTATGACCCCGTAAAATTATTTCATCTGTATACTCCATACAACCATCAACTAATTCATAATCCTCATCAGCATTGTCACTGCCATTAGACTTGTCCCTCAGACTGTACTCAAGAAGAACACCATCAAGAATAGAGTTCCCGTGAACCGGAGATAAGCGGCAATGTTCGGGAGTCCTATTTTAAGTACAAAGAAAATGCTAAATCGGTGGTACTATTTTTATTTACGTAAATAAAATATAAGTAGAACCATGACATCTCCCGTTTAAGTATACGTAACTCTATTGTTAAACCCACCCACTGCATTGAAATAATATAAGTAGCAATATGGAGTACAAAGTTTATGTTGCTCCATAGCCTCGGCTGCTGCTCCATAGCTGCTATCTTTTATATGGACAATCAACTATGGATGGCACAACTACATGACCGCTGGACATGCTCTTGAATAAGTGTTGAAATGGTTGGTAAAGCACTGAAGTTCAAGTTATTATTTACATGTACATCTGATGTCCATATATAGCTAGCAGACCCAACCTCAGGTCCTACTGCGATTTTATGTCGCATCTATTAGATAGCTATAGCCCCAATAGAATGAGTGTGACGAGGGCGTTGAGTGACACCAAATGTTGTGAAGTGTCATTGGGAATGGGATGCACCAAGAATTTGTGCAACAGATCTGGAAAGGGGAGTAGTATCTCTGTAGCACGAGGAGAAGCAACGATAAGAGAACATCCATGCCATGCAGATAAAGGCATAGCACACCCACCACTGACGTGGTTTCAGGCTTGCTGGTGCATGGGTAGCGGAGTCTTGATTCCCCCTTCCGAGTCTGTTGTGACTCCACGAATAGTCGCACGAAGAGAGAGGAACCTTCAAGAGGGGGTTTTGTCATCTGGAGCATTTACGGGAAACGCTTGAAAGACTAACCAAACTCAATGACATGTGGGCTTCCCAAGCAGGCCCGGCCCTAGGGCAGGTCAAGCGGGGCGGCCGCCCCGGGCACAGGAAATTTAGGGGCCCATTTTCTAGGCTATGTAGTACAAGTGTACAACCCCTGTTACCACTTCACGTAAATAAAACAAGAGAGACAGCATCAATGCATGAAACAAGAGAGGCCCTCGGACGCTAAGAGTTCGGGAAATCATGACGTTGTTGGTTGCGGACGGAAGTTCGCCGAACGGGTCAAAAATACCACATCCGTACCGGAGAAGAGGAAGTATGAACTTCTGATGAAGCTTATTGACGATTCGAAGATCCCAACTACCAGAAGAAGTCTTTGAGGACCAAACCACTCCCACAAGCTGCTCGACATCATCGTCGAGATGGGGATGAAGCTGGGAAGACCTTATTGGAAGAGACACCGCAGCCACCATCTGAGCGCTGTCCCAACAAACATGAATCCTAAAAACAGGAAAACGGAGCCTTCCCGCAACACGGGCCTAGATCCACTCCACCTCCATGACGGTGCCGATGGGTGGCGACGAAACCCTAGCCGCTTTGGCAAGGAGAAGGAGAGGGAGGGGAATAGTTTGCATGTAGCGTTGAAACCGGCCGTGTTTATTTCAATTAGGAACCACATAAAAATCTTAATCAAATGTGGGATTTTTTGTTTCCAACGATATTTTCATAGGGATCTTATGTGGCCATTCATTTGATCCCATACTTAGACTTGACTATGAAGTCATCCGTAGGCGTGGGATTCCATATATGTATGAATCAAAGTCTCTGGCATAATTGTATCTATTCATTCCACTTATTGCCAACAGAAGTCAATAATGCCACTCAGGCTTTCGGGGTAGGAAACACACAGCAATGTGGGCGAGGATGTAGAATCACCGAAGTGCACGACTACTAGATCGCTTGCCGGCCCCATAGGAAGATATGGCAGTGGGACCTTTTAGATATGATAACACCACAAACTTTAATTTTTTATGAACAATGTTCCTGTGAATCAGACTAGGTAGCTAGATGCCATCTCTTGACATACACGCCAGCATCCACGGTCTGCCTCCTAGCCGCCATCGTTACCGAGTCGGAGAGCGAAAACGAGCGCCAACATATAGCAAGCACCTAACATCAGCGTGTGTTTTGGTTCTTTCAAAAAAAAGGATCTTTGTTCTCACAAAAGATAAGTAACTGTTGCGATGGTTGGTGATGCACTGAAGTCCTAGCAATTATTTACATATACACCGGTGTCCATATATAGCAGATTTGGCCTCAGCTCATCCTCCATAGAAAGATAAATTTTTATACACTGCAAAGTTTATGCCGCACCTATGAGATATCTTTAGCCACTAGAATGGGAGTTATGAGGACGTTGAGTGACACCAAATGTTGCTGTAATGTATCTTTGGGAATAGGACGCACCAGGAATTGGAGCAACCGTTTCAGGAAGCTTTGATGTATTTCTTTAGCGTTTTGGAGAAGCAACGTCAAGCGAACATACATGCCATGCAGAAAAAGGCATAGCACACCCCATCTCTGACATGATCTGATGCTTGTTGTCGCCTGGGCAGCGGAGTCTCAAATCCTCATGCCGAGACGCTTGTGACTCGACGGATGTTTACACGAAGAGAGAGGGACCTTGAAGAGGGGACTTCATCTTCTAGAGTGTTTACGAAAATGATAGCCAGCCTAACCAAAATCAATGACACACGCACTTCCCTGGTGGACCGCACATACAGGGGCGTGTGGGCGAGGGTGTGGAATTACCAAAGTGCACAGCTACTATATCAAAAGCCGACCCCATAAGCGGATGTGGCAGTGGAACCTTTCAGATATGATCACACCACAGTCTTATAAATACTATGAACAACTTTTTTCCTCCAATTAAGACCATATATGTTGCGAATATAGAGAAAAAGGAAATAAATGTCTACAGAAAGCAAAGTAATGTGTTTGCACTTTGCAGTTTCTCACTGAACCAAAGGAAACGAGTATGCATTAGTACACCAATTGAGAAGCATTGTTAATGTAACAACTGAACCAATAATCAATGAGATTCATCTTAGAAAAATGCCAGGATCCTCATTGTCAACATTAGAACAAAAAATTAACCAAATTCGGACATGGTACGCTCAAATTGGGGAATCAATTGTAAAGGCCAGATTGCATCACTTGTAAAGGCCAGATTGCATCACTTGCTGATTTGTAAACGTGACTACTGGAAAAAGAGATGTACTATGAGGTGGGCCAAATTTGGAAATGAGAATACTTCTTATTTCCATTCTATGGCCACCATCTGTTACCGAAAGAATACAATTTCTTCTCTAGCTCGTGATGATGGATCTGTTGCAGTTGAGCATCATGAGAAGGCTGGCATCCTTTGGCAGTCGTTCAGAGATCGTTTGGGTTTTTCAACGCCCATAGACAACAATTTTAATTTCTCTAAATTCATCCATCCTATGGACAATCTGGACTCTCTTTCTGCCCCTTTTTCTCATAGTGAGATTGATGCCGTGGTGGCTGACCTTCCAACAGAAAAAGCTCCTGGCCCCTGATGGCTTTACCAGTCTCTTTATTAAAGTCTGCTGGTCTATCATCAAGTATGATTTTTATAGTTTGTGTACTGAGTTCTGGGAAGGATCTGTTAATCTGCAAAGCATCAACGATGCTTTTATTACGCTAGTTCCTAAAGTTAACTCTCCAGAAGGTCCAAATGACTATAGGCCAATTTCTCTATTGAATATCAGTTTAAAGATTCTTACAAAGCTATTGGCAAATCGCTTACAACAAATAATTCTTCAACTAGTTCATGTGAATCAGTATGGCTTTTTGAAGACTAGAACGATCCAGGATTGTGTGGCTTGGGCATATGAATACATCCATCAGTGCAAGCAAACAAAGAAAGAGGTGGTAATATTAAGGTGTATTTTATAGTACCTTTTACTACTCTTAAAACGTGACTAGTATAATCCTATCTGACGGTTGAAAGAGATTTGGCCCAGCAGACCCAACTAGTAATTCTACGGGAAAAAAACGATGGACACGGACCAGATCGTGAGGCGCCGCCACCGCCGCAACTAGTACTGCTTCTCCCTGAACGCGTGCATCGCCTGCCCACACTCACGTCGCTGCCACCCCCTCTCCTCTCCGCCTCCTAAGATGATACAACCTCATCTCGATTTACAAAGAATACTGCTGCTGTTTTGAATGTGGACCGGCGACCACTACATTATGATACGGACCGGCGGCCCGCGTGTTTCGATCTGTAATTGCGTTCTTTGGCACAAATGAAAACGAGAAGGTCCTAATACTTACTCCATCGGCAAGAACAATACGTAGCGGAAAGTTATGGCAGTGTTCAGTTAAAAATTTAGTTTAGGTAGAGCTGCCAGAGGATTTTTTTTATGTTGTGTAGACGAGTGAATTTGCATTTTTTTAAGAGAGAGAGAGAGAGAGAGAGAGAGAGAGTGTGTGTGTATTAACATCTAATAACAAAGACTGTAGGAGATCGGAATTTCATCTTTCATCTTCTATTTTGTAACTGATTTGCTCATGGTCCATTGATCAACAGAAGCTAGCTAATATTTGGAGATTTACTTTCCTCCTTGGTTTCCTCGAGAAAGAACATGTACTACTCACGCTCTATTCTCATCGATCTGGATAGAGAGAGACATTAGAAATAGAAAAGGGATACTGTACAACAATATGATAGATAACAGGGTCTTATGCGTCATAGATGCCAAGATAGGTGTAATTCCTCCCTTTTTTTGAGGGAATCCTCCGTTATATCTAATAATCCTGTCCACTGAGTTAGAATGATCGGCAATCAAGTTCGATGATCGGCCCACCGCCGATGTTATACTCTTTTTTTTAGAAATATCATTATTTGCCTGTTACTTAAGGGCAGTGGCCCGGAATGTACTTTTGGGCTCTGGCCCGACTACAGCCCGTCTATCGTGTGGTGCTCATTTTATCACTAGTATAAATTGTACTAGTCTCTTTTTTGACACTAGTATAAACAGTTAAGGGCCTTTAGATTCACGAAAATGAAAGGCTATTATTCATTTAAAGGTACCATAAAAGAACTCAATATTAAAGCTGGATTTTGCGAAAGCATTCGACACAATTGAACATCAGGCTATACTGAATATTCTTCGATGCTGGGGTTTTGACGAAAGACGGATTGGTTGGGTCCAGGCCATTTTATCATCTGCCTTCTCTTCGGTGTTATTAAATGGAGTTCCAGGGGAAAAAAATTCCTTGTCGACGAGGAGTGCGACGAGGAGACCCATTTTCTCCTACCTTATTCGTGGCAGGTGCTGATCTTCTTCAATCCATGATCAACAAGCTGGTAGAAATAGGAGTGTTGATCCCTCCCCTACCGATCCCTGGAGCTGACTTCCCGGTCGTTCAATATGCCGATGACACACTTCTCATACTCCAAGCATTCCCTCTTCAACTCTTGGCTCTTAAAGATCTCTTACAGTATTTTGCTGCTGCTACTGGACTAAGAGTTAATTACTCAAAATCCTGCCTTATGCCGATCAACGTCGATAATAATCAGCTTCAGATCTTGGCAAACACATTCGGCTATAAGGTTGGAACACTTCCTTTTGCTTATTTGGAACTCCCTCTGGGAACTACTAGACCGACTGTTCAAGATCTAACCCCCATAGTAGACCAAATTGAAAGAAGACTTAATACCAGTGCTCGTTTCTTGGACTATGGCGGAAGATTGCAGTTGGTGAACTCAGTTTTGTCCTCGTTACCCAACCACTATCTATCATCGCTTAAGATCCATAAAACAATTCTTAATATAGCTGGTCGTTCCCGGAGACATTGCTTATGGGCCAAGGAGGAAGGTTTTTCTTCTATTCATTCTTTGGCAGCTTGGTCTTTGGTATGCAGACCAAAGCAGAAAGGAGGTTTAGGGATTATTAATTTCGAGATTCAGAATCAAGCTCTGCTCCTCAGGCAACTCCATAAATTTTATTGCAAGGCCAAGATCCCTTGGGTTAAACTAGTTTGGTATTTATATTCTTCTGATGCTGCCCCTCATGCGCAGTCCAAGCGTGGATCCTTTTGGTGACGTGATGTGTTCAGTCTAGTCGATACCTATCGCAGCATCACCTCGTCCACAATATCTGATGTCCGGTCTACTCTTTTCTAGAAAGATTATTGGCTTCCTAATCATCTTTTGTGCGATAGGTTCCCTCGGCTTTTCTCCTATGCTCTTAATGAAGATATATTAGTGGCCAGTTTCTCTAGCGGTTATTTGCATTGCCTCTTTCAGTCCAGGCATTTGATGAGCTCACGGAGGTCCAAGGTATTATCCAGAATGTGACTTTGATTCCCACCTCTCCTGATGTTAGACTTTTTTCTTAGGGTAATGCTCAGTATACTTCTGCAAAGTTCTACAAATTTATTTCCGGTGCCTTCCCGGAAGACAAAGCTATGAAATGCATCTGGAAGTCCAAATGCCTCCCTAAATTGAGAGTTTGTTCTTGATTATTAATGATGGACCGTTTAAACACCAAGGATCTTATGCAAAGGAAAAACTGGAAAATCGAAGGTGGACCTTCTTGTGTGCTTTGTGATCTACAAGAAACTGAGACAAGAGATCACTTATTTTTCAGCTGCCCCTATGCTGAATTTTGTTGGGAGAAACTCCATATTCGTTGGGATGTCTCTCTCCCCATCTCTAACAGAGTGCTACGGGCACGTGGTCAGTTCAGAGGACCCTGCTTCATGGAAGTTTTAATTAATGCATCTTGGAACCTTTGGAAAGACAAGAACGACTTGATTTTCAATGCTACAACTCCTTCTATAGCTCGATGGGATGTCAGGTTTAAAAATGACCTACACCTGCATACTTACAGAGTTAAATCCAGCCTAGTGCAACCTCTTTTAGACTATGTTTTATCATGCTTCGACTAGCACTCTTTTTGCTTAATCTTTTCTTCCCCTTTTATCTCCCTTGATGTAACTCTCCTTGTACTCTCTTTCTGTATATATTATTTGATGAAAAAAATACCGTAGGGGCTTCCCCTACGGTTTCACAGTCAAAAAAAATAAAAAAAATGGGAATCAAGTAAGACTATTACTGCCAGACAGTCAGTACCCAGGAAATGGATAAACGTTTTACCGGTAGTAGCATGGGAAAGGCGCCAGTATATCAGGTAGGAGCAGACAAGCGTGGAGTATTGAGTTTCTATTGCGCTTACATTGCATATACTTACTCTCACTGGATCAGTGGCTTCTGACCCACCTCATGGACTCTCCATGGCCAAACCCATGTCTCTCCGGTCTTACCTTTGCCAGCAATCCTTCCTGCCTGCCTCAGTATCTCCACCAGATATGGTTCAATGTCACCACTCCACTAGCTAAGCTTTCCTTTAGACAATACTTCTTCTCTTTCGGGGCTTCCATTCTTGCTCGCACAACTGTTGGCAACTTCAGACCAGCAACTTGCATCCATCTCAAATGAATGTCCCTTCCAATTTCTGCAATACCCAACCTAGTTTTTTCTCCCCAAATTCTACCATATTGATTTTCCCTACAATAGAAATTGGAACATAAGCAGTATGCAAGAAAAAAATATCTAGTCAATTATTTAGCTCATAATGTCTCATGCAAAGTAAAACACATATGATTAACTTAATCCATAGAACGGATACTGATTTTCCAACTACCACTTTGCTGTTGCTCAGAGCAACACATATGAGAAATTTAACACAAGGGAGATCTCTAGTAAGACAAGGAAAAGTAGAACTTATATGACAAACCAACCAATGTTGCAGAAAGAATACATACCGTTGATCAAATTGGTCCCATGGTGGATCAAGTGACTGTAACCTCAGCATTGAACTTATCATCAATCAAGACTTCACCACCATCAAACGAACACTTCTTTGAAATCAAAGTGAGGAAATAGGCATATGCATTTATCTCTAGCTCTCCAAGAATTATGCAGCAAGAACATCCTCACATGCCCAGACTAGCCCACGGTGTCATCGGAGATTCAGAGGTGATGTCAAATTTTAAGCAAGAGGTCAACCCAACCGGACAGCAACAACTGATGATATATAGGACGTTGCTTGTGCAAGAGAAGGAATAGACCCATCATATAGTACAATTGCCTTCAGGCCCCAACCTGGACGTTGCTCCCAGAATCTGTGGCTTCATGCCTACCCTAAGGAAAGCATAACGTAAGTCCACTGGACCAATGTATGACCCCGTAAAATTGTTTCATATGTATACTCGATACAGCCATCAACTAATTCATAATCCTCCGTAGTATTGTCACTGCCATTAGACTTGACCTTCAGACTGTACTCAAGGAGAAAACCATCAAGAATAGAGTTCCATGAACCGGAGATATGAGCGGCAATGTTCAGGAGTCCTATTTTGAGTACAAAGGAAATGCTAAATCAGTGGTACTATTTTGAATTAAACAAATAAAAGCATGTAGTATTGAGTTTCACTTACGCTTACATTGCATATACTTACTCTTTCTGGATCAGCGGCTTCTAATCACCTCATTTTTTTCAATAAAGGTCGCTTTATTATTTAAAAGGTTTAAGCATTGCATCTGGCCTCTGCATAACTAGATGGAAACAATCGAACTATCATCTTAAACAATAAAATGCAATGAAAAGACGAAATCCATAGTTCAAGGACTATAGGTCGCCTAAGGTGGAGGAGAAGCGATCCTGAGGTCATGTTCTCATCCATGTAGGGTAAAAGTAGATCTCGCCATGTCCTCCAATCGCGCGCGCGCCTCCGTAAACAGGTCTCGATTCTCCACACATTGTAGAGATGGTCATAAACAGAGTGTACATGTGCACCGGTAAATAACCTACATAAGATAAAAAAATTATCAGTAAAATCTTTATCATTTCTATATAGCCACAGCGACCAAATAATGACAAACCCATGGATCTCCATGGACTCTCCATGGCCAAACCCATAGATCTCCGGTCATACCTTTGCTAGCAGTCCTTCTTGCCGGCCTCATCATCTCCACCAGATGGTTCACTGTCACCACTCCACTAGCTGATCTTTCCTTTAGACAACACTTCTTCTATTTTGGTGCTTCCATTCGTGCTCGCACAACTATTGCCAACTTTAGACCAGCAACTTGCATCCATCTCGAATGAACAAACCTTCCAATTTTTTAAGGAACCACCCCAGTTTTTTCTCCCCAACTGTTACCATATTGATTTTCCCTACAAGAGAAATTGGAACATAAGCAGTTTTTTCTCCTGTTTTAAGAACCTCCTCACATGGCCCGACTAGACCACGGTGTCATCAGAGGTGATGTCAAATTTAAGCTCAAGCTCATAACCCATCCGGACAGCAACACCTGATGATATATGGGACGTTGATTGTGGAAGAGAAGGAATAGACCCATCATATAGTACAACTGCCTCTAGTAATCCACTTGTAAAAGCAGTCACTGCCTTCAGGCTCCAAGCTAGACTAGCTCCTGAAATCTCTATATCAACAGTGGCTTCAACGCCTTCCCTAAAGAAAGCATAACAGAAGTCCATTGGACCAAGCTTCCCAAAAAAGCCCCGACTTCAATGTATGACCCCGTAAAATTATTTCATCTGTATACTCCATACAACCATCAACTAATTCATAATCCTCATCAGCATTGTCACTGCCATTAGACTTGTCCCTCAGACTGTACTCAAGAAGAACACCATCAAGAATAGAGTTCCCGTGAACCGGAGATAAGCGGCAATGTTCGGGAGTCCTATTTTAAGTACAAAGAAAATGCTAAATCGGTGGTACTATTTTTATTTACGTAAATAAAATATAAGTAGAACCATGACATCTCCCGTTTAAGTATACGTAACTCTATTGTTAAACCCACCCACTGCATTGAAATAATATAAGTAGCAATATGGAGTACAAAGTTTATGTTGCTCCATAGCCTCGGCTGCTGCTCCATAGCTGCTATCTTTTATATGGACAATCAACTATGGATGGCACAACTACATGACCGCTGGACATGCTCTTGAATAAGTGTTGAAATGGTTGGTAAAGCACTGAAGTTCAAGTTATTATTTACATGTACATCTGATGTCCATATATAGCTAGCAGACCCAACCTCAGGTCCTACTGCGATTTTATGTCGCATCTATTAGATAGCTATAGCCCCAATAGAATGAGTGTGACGAGGGCGTTGAGTGACACCAAATGTTGTGAAGTGTCATTGGGAATGGGATGCACCAAGAATTTGTGCAACAGATCTGGAAAGGGGAGTAGTATCTCTGTAGCACGAGGAGAAGCAACGATAAGAGAACATCCATGCCATGCAGATAAAGGCATAGCACACCCACCACTGACGTGGTTTCAGGCTTGCTGGTGCATGGGTAGCGGAGTCTTGATTCCCCCTTCCGAGTCTGTTGTGACTCCACGAATAGTCGCACGAAGAGAGAGGAACCTTCAAGAGGGGGTTTTGTCATCTGGAGCATTTACGGGAAACGCTTGAAAGACTAACCAAACTCAATGACATGTGGGCTTCCCAAGCAGGCCCGGCCCTAGGGCAGGTCAAGCGGGGCGGCCGCCCCCGGCCCAGGAAAATTAGGGTCCCATTTTCTAGGCTATGTAGTACAAGTGTACAACCCCTGTTACCACTTCACGTAAATAAAACAAGAGAGACAGCATCAATGCATGAAACAAGAGAGGCCCTCGGACGCTAAGAGTTCGGGAAATCATGACATCAGATTTGTATATGTACACGCGAAGAAGCCCCTTGTACCCATACGCTAGCTGCTCAAGGGAAAATCGCGACACTCTAGACAAAAAACTGCCGCACATATGCAGTGGCCCTTGTTGGCTCTCTTGATCTGCGACGAAACGCGAGAACTAGCAACAGGAGAAGATTGCCGAGGTCACAACCCAACATGTGTTTCTCTGATTCTTCATATATATATATATAGGTAGCTATGAGAAATATACCCTAATTTCTGATTATTTGTGGTTGATCTTGGATTGATAAAAAAATATTGATGATGATAAACATTGTGTTTTAGTTGTTACAACGGGATGATTGATAATCAATGAAGTATATCATTGGATTTGTGATTGGTGGGTTCAACACCTTAGGATCAGTAGGCACTAGTTGTATTAATCTAGTAATTTTGTATCTTTGCACCTATTTCCACTTACTAATTATTTCTTTACATATCTATGTCTCCATGTCATCTAGTAGAAAGTTTAATTTAATAATTAAAAAGATACTTTTGAGGTAATATGCACTTTTCAAAAAATCGTCCGATATGCCAATTAATCGGTCATTTTAACGCTACTCGGGGGGTGGCCGATATGCTTTCTTTTACGGTTTAACAACCGATTTTCTGATTTATTAGCCGATACGCTGAAAACAAAAGGCCAATTTTCGTCTGTTAAATTAACGAGAAGTGATATCCTGAACATTGGTAATATGTATGCATTATTTTATACATAAATATCGCTCAGATTTTGGTTTCCCCTCGGGCCCTCGAAATCTTAGGACCAGCCCTGTTCCCAAGTGGACCGCACATACAAGGGCCGTGTGGGCGAGGGTGTGGAATTACCAAAGTGCACGGCTACCATATCATAAGCCGACCCCAGAGCCGGATGTGGCAGTGTGACCTTTCAGAGATGGTCACAACACAATCTTGTAAAAACTGTCAACAATATTTTTCCTCCAATTCAGATCATATCTATTTCGAAAACAGAGAAAAAGAAAAGAAACATATAGAAAGCAAAGCAACATATTTGCCCTTTGCAGTCTTTGCTTGGACCAAAGGAAACGAGTATTTGTTAGTACACCAATCAAGGAGCAATGTTAATGTAACGGTTGAACCAAGAATCAAGGAGAGTTGCCCACAAGAAAAATCAAGGAGAGTTACCCGCAAAAGAAAGAATCAAGGAGAGTTATGTTACTAGCAAAATGCCAGAATACTATTCGGACGGATCCACAAAGTACCATGTCCAGCATGTCATTGTCAACATTACAATGCAACAACAAATTAACTGGATTCAGACATAGTACGTCAAACTGAAGCATCAAGTAGATTATTACTGTCAGCCAGTCAGCACTAAGAAAATGGATAAACGTTTTTTTCATTAGCATGGCAAAAACCGAAAAGCGGAAGCATAGCAGAGACCGTGGAGTATTGAGTTCTACTTGCGCTTACATTAGATATACTTACTCTCTCCCTCCGGATCAGTAGCTTCTGATCCACCTCATGGACTATCCAACTCGAGTCTTTACCTTTGACATCAGAAGCGCTAACCTAGTTGACTTATTAGCGTCACTGTCGGGCTGATTGCATTTGGCGTCTCCATCGATGTCGGCGATGATGTCACCCACAAGTGTTGTTTTTTCCTTCTGAGAGGCATTTCCAACGATCTCATTCACCGATCACCCAGGATGCTGGTCATGTTTGGCGCTGGAGGGACATTTCCTAAATGCCTAACATGTGTTGATTCCAACACTACTTCTTATTAGGAGAGATTTTTTTAAAAAAAAATGCATGCTCTAATAGAAATGAAGCGACCTATAGGTACAAGCAATAGTTACATATGTACGAATCCTAATTAGCATAATTATCCAGACCACGGTCTGTAATTTATTGCGAGAGTAGGTCAGGATACTCATGTTGCCGGGTTCTTGATGATTGTCAAAAACAAATAAGGTTGTGGCAAGAAAATAAGATTGAGTTTGCAAGGATAAGAAATTTCAGTATCATCTTGCATGCACGTGACTGGAATTACATGGTCACTTATGTGCGTCACCAGTAAATTTCAATGGCAACGAAAAAGTACAATTACAACAATTATAATCTAGACATGCAAAAAAATATAAAATAAAACAAAAAAGGTTTGAACCTTAAGAAAAGTGAATAATGTCTCAAACTTTTGACAAAGCAGAAACGGTATAGGACCAAAAAAGAGTTTGAAAGTTCAGAGATGAAACACACAACTCCATGTCATTTTAGTTGTCCACCCTAAACCCACTCCTGAACCCGCTCCCCGTGGCCACACAGGGTTCCACCGCTAGCTGCCTCTAGGCCCCCGTGTGTAGTCTCTCCTTTCCTGCCGTCGAGGGCGTCGCCAGGCAAAGCCCTGATGGCGCGGTGGCGGCGGCGGCTCTCCTCGACCAAACTTCAGATCGAGGCGGTGGCGGTTCTGCTCCGTCTAATCGGTTGCGATGTCGCGGGGTAGCGGTGGCCAGGGGCGTTGTACTGTGCGGCGGCCGGAGATCAGCTGGTGGCGGTGTGGTGGACGGGTCCGATCTGGCCCAGATGGGTTCGGATGGGGCACGATCCAGTATGTTGCTTGTTGCATCTCACCTCCGACGATGGCATGAAGGCGCTTCTGGGCTACTACCGCAACATGAGGACACCTAGGGCAGGATCACTGGACATGGTGGTGGCGGCCCCCGTCTTTGCCGGAGGTGGTCGTCTAGGACTGGTTGTGGTGTTCATTCCACATCTAGTCTCGGCGATGAGTTGGGGAGGTGTGGCTGATGGTGAAAACCGAGCTCGACTCCGGTCATGGCTGGCGATGACGGCATTTACGCGCCGCGCTCTGCTCCGGGGGAAACCCTAAGATCTAGACTTTACCAGATTAGACGGTGGTGGTGTTGCGATGTCGCTCTCCCTGTTGAGGGCATCGTTTTTGGAGAAGTTGTTGGATGGTAGTGGCAAAATATGGAGCAGTTTCATCTTGTACAGGGACTCCGGTGGAGATGTCAAGTCATGCTTAACCACCAGGTGCTACGCTCAACCATGTTGAGTTTGGTAGGTTCTATGCACAATGGATCTCCTGGTGGTTTCAAGCTACGTCAGATGGCGGGACTCGGCGGCATGGTGCTGAGCGAGCTCGATATCGACCGTGCATGTGGTGGATTCACGCAGTATGGTGGAGCTTTTTGGCATCATGGTGGCATTGATGGCATGCCTCACAAGGTCATTGTAGTGATTTTCCTGAATATGGATATGCGTAAGACGGCCGCGAGGACTTCTGTAGCGTGTATTGGTATGCGTTGAGGGTTTGTCGGACCGATTGTGCCACTTGCTCGTTGGATGACTTGTCGAGGTCTTCAGTTTTTAGATGATGCGTGTTTGTGTGATGTCAGGGTGTTGGCCTGTTCATGGACACCCCCTTCATCATGGTTGTGGGAGTAGCGAGTTATCTCTTCGGTCTTATAAGATTTTGTGAATAATCTAATAAAAAGTTTGTGGATGCAGAGGCCGAGGCAATCTTCCCCCATTTTCAAAAAAAATTATCCGCCCTATAAACCACGAGAATCAATAAAATCTGTTAGGCCCGTTATGTCCAAGGGAGAAGAAACCCTCGGATAAAACCGAAGAAACTTAAACTCTGAGAAACTGGAGTGAATTGTTAGGCCTACAGTGCCTAAGGGATAAGAAAATAGAGCTCGACAATGGTCTAGCTATGTACTTGACCCGAGGAACACCTGCCCAATTCTACAACTCCCCAAATCTGCTAGATTCTGACTTTCTTAGAACATGTCATTGTTGACCCAAGTAGTACTACAATCGAGCAGCAAATTAAGAGTAACAATTAGGAAAAACTGTTTTTTTCTATTTGATCATTCATGTTCTCATTGATCCATCTCTCGAAGCTGCAACCACACAGGAACTGAAATCATACGAGGAAGCTCTATTTGCCATCTCTTGGTTTACACGATGGTGTATATTCCTCCTAGCTGCCATCATTGCCGAACCGGAGAAGGAAGGCTAGCACCAACCTCACATCATTTTGTTGAGGGTCCTAGTCGGGATGGATGACCTGTGTTTCTTTGGCATGTATAATGGTTGGATTGTTGATGACCCTCTTTTGCACTCTAGCTGCAATTTTTTATATGGACTATGAATGTCACAACTACATGGCCGTTGGACATACTCTTATAGATAAGTGTTGCAATGGTTGGTGAAGCACCAAAATCCTAGTTATTATTCACATGTACATTTGTAGTCCATATATAGTAGACTCACCTTGGTATTCAACTCCATAACCAGATAAAGCCATACATCTTTTGTCAATAATTCTGTGATGAGGACGTTGGGTGCTGCCTAATGTGGGTGATGTGGTTTTGGGAATGGGATGCACCAGGAATTTGAGCAATGGTGGAAGACGGAGCCGAAGTTTTTTTGTAGCGTGAGGATAAGCAATGTTAAGGGAGCCTATGTTCCTTGCGGACAAATTGATCGCTGCTGTGGTATTATTCCGGAGCAGTGGAGTATCGATTCCTCCAATGAATCCTGATGTGACTTGAAAAATATCTGCACATAGCTAGAGGAGAATTGAAGATTGGGCTTCTTCTTCAGGAGTATTTACCTGAAAGATATGTAGTCTAACAGAACTCAATAATTTTTTTGTGGAAAGGGAATCTAACTCCTGCCTCTGCATCAATTGACGTGCATAACCTTTTATTGCAAAGTTCAAAGTGTGAAACGTTTATAGCTTAAGGAACAATTAGTCCATCATGGACCGGAACTAAAGGTTTCTTTATATATAATTTTGTTTCGTCCATGTCCTAGCCATGGCCATTTTTTCACCAAAGCAAGTTGAGTTTATGCCCTTTTTTTAAAGATTGTCAAGATTTGGTGGCAACCCCTAAATCCAAGGTTTTAAAAGGTTAGGAACTTTATCATTTTATCACTTACTGTTAGTTTAGCTCAATGTGATAGAAGTAGAGATGGATTGCAATGCTCGAGAAGTAGAGGGATTTTTAGATGTGTAATTTTAGGCAAAATTTGATTATGCAAAAGTTATTAAAAATTAAAATATGCAATTTTAGAATTTCATAGCTCAGAATGGCTAGAACAATAATTAAAAACTCCACATTTTTCATGTTAATTGTTTTCTCCAATTCAAAAATTGGTGCATATAAAATTTTCAAAATTCAAATTTAATGCTCTAGAACCTCACATTATAACTTGTATTAAATTGGTCACTGATCTCTATTCATGATGTTGTGTAATGATTTTTGATATACTTTTATAATAATGCAGATGGTCCGGAAATGGATGTACGGTACTGACCGACGCTCTGGCGAGTTCATTAATGGTGTGCATGAATTTATCATGTGGCTGATGCGAACAAGCGGAATGGTTTTGTATTTTGTCTATGTAGTGGATGTAGGAATCAGAACGATTACTCTGACTCAAAAACCCTTCACAGGCACCTATTGGAGTCCGGTTTTATGCCTAGTTATAATTGTTGTACGAAGCACGTAGAGAGAGGGGTTATAATGAAAGACAATGAAAAAAAAGAGGATGATGACAACTATCATGGGTTCCCTGAAAACGGTGATACTTCCATGGGGGAAGCTAATGGGGAGGCTGAAGAAGAGGCACATGATGAGCCCGCTGATGATCTTAGTTGGACCATTGCTGATGCACGGAGAGACTGCAAAAATGAAAAGGAGAAGAAGTTCGATCACATGTTAGAGGATCACAAAAAGTCATTGTATCCAAATTGCGAAAATGGTCTAAAATAGCTGGGTAACACACTAAAATTGCTGCGATAGAAGGCAGAATGTGGTCTATCTGACTCCAAATTTGAAAATTTGCTGAAAATAATAAAAAATATGCTTCCAAAGGATAACGTATTGTCCGCCAGTACGTACGAAGCAAAGAAGGTCGTCTACCCTCTAGGTTTAGAGGTTTAGAAGATATATGCATGCCCTAATGACTGCATCCTCTAGTGCGGTGAGGGGTACGAGAATTTGGATGCATGCCCAGTAATGCATTGTATTGCAGTATAAGATCAGACAAGATAACTTTGGTGATGTTGAGGGTGAGGCCCCCCGGAAGAGGGTTTCTGCCAAGGTGATGTGGTATGATCCTATAATACCATAGTTGAAACGTTTGTTCAGAAACAAAGAGCACACAAGTTGTTGCGATGGCACAAAGAAAAACATAACGGGATGTTGAGACACCCCGCTGATGGGTCGCCGTGGAGAAAAATCGATAGAAAGTACCCGTACTTTGTAGATGATACAAGGAACTTAAGGTTTGATCTAAGTACAGATGACATGAATATTTTTGGGGAGAAGAGCTCCGGTAACAGTACCTGGCCCGTGACTCTATGTATCTATAACTTTCCTCCTTGGTTGTGCATGAAGAAGAAGTTCATTATGATGTCAGTGCTGATCTATGGCCTGAAGCAATCCGGCAACGATATTTATGTGTACCTAAGGCCATTAGTTGAAAAACTTCTACAATTGTGGCACGAACCCGACATACGTGTATGGGACGCGCATAAGCAGGAGGAATTTGACCTCCGAGCGTTGCTTTTCATAACAATCAATGATTGGTCTGCTCTTAATAACCTTTTAGGACAGACAAAAAAGGGATACAATGCATGCACGCATTGTTTAGATGAAACTAAAAGTATATATTTGGAACATTGTAAGAAGAATGTGTACACGGAGCATCGTTGATTTCTTTTGGCCAAGCATTCCTTAAGAAATAAAGTCAAACATTTCAATGGTAAAGCATGCATGTCACCAGACAAAGCCTAAGAATTATATTGGTGCTGATGTATTTGATACGGTCAAAGATTTGGATCAAACAATAGGCTTTGGAAAGGGTCTGGGCGGACAATCTGTTCCGAAAGACGTTGACGGACACGCACCCATATGGAAGAAAAAATCTATATTTTTGGAGCAATCCTATTGGAAATTCCTAGAGGTCCGCTCTGCAATCGACGTAATACATGTGACAAAAAATCTTTGCCTGAACCTTCTAGGCTTCTTGGGCGTATATGGAAACATAAAAGATACATCGAAAGCATGGAAGGACGAACAACCTATGAAAGATTCAGAAGACCTGCATACAGAATGGTTTCAAGGTCATGACAGCTACTCTCTTACCAAACAAGAGAAGGAAATATATTTTAAATGCCTGAATAGTATCAAGCTCCAGTTTGGCTTCTCATCGAATATAAAGAAAATAATAAATATGGCAGAGAAAAAGTTTTAAAATCTAAAGTCTCATGACTGCCACGTGATCATGACATAAATGTTTTCGATTGTATTAAGGGGGCTTCTACCTGATTATGTTCGAGTACCTATTATGAAGCTACGTGCATTCCTTAATACAATCTCTTAGAAGATAATCAATTTTTATATGGACTATGAATATCACAACTACATGGCCGTTGGACATACTCTTATAGATAAGTGCTGCAATGGTTGGTGAAGCACTGAAATCCTAGTTATCATTCACATGTACATCCATAGTCCATATATAGCAGACTCAGCCTCGGCTTCAACTTCATAACCAGATAGAGCCATATTATAGATTTTATGTCATATCTATTTTTCAGCTTTTGTCAAGAATTCTGTGATGGGGACGTTGGGTGACGCCTAATGTCCGCGATGTGTTTTTGGGAATGGGATGCATCAGGAATTTGAGCGACGGTGGAAGACAGAGTTGACGTTTTTCTTTAGCGCGAGGATAAGAAACGTTAAGGCAGCCTAGGTTCCTTGCGGACAAATTCATCGCTGACTAGGTCTGATGTACGAGCAGCGGAGTCCCGGCTCCTCCAGTTTGTTGACTCTGATGTAACTCGAGAAATACTTGAAGATGGAGAGAGGAACATTGAAGAGGAGTCTTAGTCGTCTGGAGTATTTACGAGAAAGCGGTGAGAACGATCATCCAATTCAGACCACGTCTGTAACGAATAGAGAGAAAGAAAAGAAACTTATACCATAAGCAAAGCAATATGTTTGCCTTGTGCGTACTCCGTGAACCAAAGGAAAGAATGTTAATGTAATTGAACCAAGAATCAAGGATAGTAATATATATGATTCCTAATTACGATGAACCTGGGGTATCAAATTCATCACAAGCGCAGGCGCAGCTTAATTCTCGGATGGACGCAATATACTCCTCTCTGTTTCAAAATATAAGATGTAAACACATATATTTAGATGTCTTTTACATTGTAGGTCTAATCATTTTGCTCTGAACATTTTTTTCGAAAAGGGGAAATAAACCCCGGCCTCTGCAATTTTGTATTAACCTATGGAACAATCCATTGGCGCGATGCTTCTCATTTTTGTTTTATAACCACACCTTGTACTCGTGGCGAAACAGGGTATATAAACAAGTCAAAATCTTCTTGGAAAAACAGTATAGGACCTACAGGCTACAGAAATCAACAGTACGGTCAACCTGTTTGCGACAACAGGAGGTGGAACAAAACTGTCAAGTCTGTGGAACAAGCCGCGACTACACGCGGAACAAAACTTTATACTACTCCCTCCGATCCATATTACTTGTCGCAGAAATAGACGTATCTAGCACTAAAACATGTCTAGATACATCCATTTTTAAGACAAGTAATATGGATCGGAGAGAGTACATGAAATATAAACACACTATAGGTGGGGCAAAAATATAATGTAAAGGAGAAAATCAAATATACATGCCCAAAAAACTATAGAAAGTAGGAAACGAGAAAATACAGGAACCATAAAACAATGCAAAGGGAACAAAAACTAAGTGGATGAGAATTTGGTCAATAATATCTCTAAACCAGTTCGCAATGACAAAAATACAGAATAAAACCGGGTTCGAGAAACAAGTCATGACTACATGGGGAACAAAAAAGTTAGACTACATGGAACACAATCAAACTATAGTTGGAGCAAAATTTATAGTGTGAAGTAGAAAATCGAATCTACACACAGAAAAAATAGGTAAAAATATGAGAAATAGAATAATGGGAATGTGGAACAAATCGTGCCTGCAGAATAAACAAAAACTAAGTGGAATAGAATTTCGACGTCCTTGGAACAAATTGTTGGGAGAAACAAAAATATGAATAAAGTGGAACAAAACTCACATGAGTGAAATAAAATTTAGAAATCGTGGAACAAAACACGGGTTCAAGAGAAACATCTTTAGACTAATTTCCAAAGCTCCGGAAAATTATAAAAATAATAAAAAATAAGGCATGAAAGAAAAATAGTAATGAAAGAACAGAAAAGAAAAGGAGAAAAAAGTTATGAACAAACTAGCGACAAGAAAGCATGACCAAGTCTATAAAATATTTCCTTGTCCCCCCCCCCCCACCCCCCCACCCCCACCCCCACCCCCACCCACAGGTGCCGGTGACAAAAAAAAAGGCCTACTCGTTCGCCTATAGCCACTCATACTAAAAATCATCAAATATCAATTGGGGTGGGGTGGGGGGCTAGCGGGGGCGCCGGATGAAACCTTACTCACGAAAAACATAAAAGCCCCACGCGTCGCTGTCAGCCCTCCCCCACCCCCACACACACCCCTACCCATATCTCCTCTCATGTTTTCCCCATCTCCTCTCTCTCTCTCTCTCTCTCTCTCTCTCTCTCTCTCTCTCTCTCTCTCATATTTCTTCTTCTTCTAAGAGCTCCACCCGCCCCATGGTCTCCATCCAGGATCTCGTGAGCCTCTCCCGCGATCTAGCTGGTCCTGTTGGCGGTGCGCTACTGTCAGGGAGGATCAGGGCGAGCCCGAGGTCGACGGGAGACGGGAGCGTGTGCTCATCCTAGAGGGCGGTAAACTCCCACGTCGACGCGTCGGTATGGCCACGGCAGTCATTCTAGAGCGGGGCGCTAGGCCGTAGCACGCGGCACCACGCGGGTGGTGGAGACAGCGTGCAGTCATTGCGGGCGTGTGGGCATCACGCGTCATGGACGGGGTCTGCCACCACGGACGCAAGCTGCAGCGTTAGGGTCGTGCTCGTCAGACGCATCAGGTTGTGCCACAGTTTCCGGGCCTGCCTCCGCTATAAGGAAAACGAAGTTTAAGCGGCATGAGTGAGTCGATTTGGAGCCCGTGCTATATGGTGGACTTTTTTTCCAAAAGATGAAAATTTACATATTCAAAAGAATCTAAAAAATACCAAAATGTTGATAAATTTATAATACGCATACAAAATATCATGTCAAAATACCTTATGTTTTAGCTACAGCAAAAAAGAGAAGAATGCAGATCTGGACATGAACGGTATAATTTTGAGTGGGCCTCGGCATTTTCAAAAGTTGTCGTATTTGTCTTTTTATGTGCCCAAAATACAAGATACTTTTTCATTAAAAGTTTGCATACGTGCATTTCGTATTGTTTGCTACTCGTACGTATTTTTATCTAAAATATTGGAAGCTTTTTAAAAGTTTCAAAAACAGGCTCACTGGAGCCCGTCCTCCAAATCTATTTGACGACATTTCTCTATTGTTCAAAAGAGATAAAAAAAGTTAACATGTGCATAGTGAAATTTCACATAAAAATACTACTCTCCGTTATAAAATAATTAACACAGGTTTGTCTAAATAAAATAAATCGTCTGTGTCTAGGTATGTGCATATATAGAGAGCACTTTCTACGGAGGGAGTACATGAAACTATACAAACGATTCATTTTCTTAATGATAAACAGACGTTAAGATCATATAGGACACGTTTGGCTACTGGGTTAACAGAGCTCAGTGTTTTGAAGAGAAGTAAAAATAAATAATCATATTTAGATGCTTCAGAAAATTTTGAAACAAATCCATCATGCACATTTAGATGCGCAATAACTAGCTTTCATAAAAGTACCTTCATTTGTAAGTTTAAGTAAAAAAACAATACGGCACATGTCTTCTTATGAAGGAAAAAAAGTAGTGAGCACACAAATGAGAACAATCCATGAAATTCTACAGGTTAGTAGTGTTCATGTACATGTACTTATGAAAGAAAATAGTACACCCTCCGGTCCATAATAAGTGTGATTAGCATTTTTCTAATTTCTGAAAAAACATTACGTACCAGATTGTATATTCATTTGAAGATCTCGTCTGCCTTCTTCAGTTAACCAATACTTCAGTAGCCAGATAACCAGATTATTATACTACTCCCTTCATCCCAAAATAGACATCTCAAATTTGTCAAAATTTGAATGAATCTAAACACTACTCCCTCTGTTTTATAATATAAGATGTTTTAGGTTTGTGAAGAAGATGAATCTAGACTTATTTTAATATATAGGTTCACTCAACTTTAGGATAAATCTACACACTAAAAGAAGTCTAGATTTATTTTCTTCACAAACCTAAAACATCTTATATTTTAAAACGGAGGAAGTATCCGTCCTAAAGGGAATGTCACAAGTTTGTTAAAATTTGGATGAATCTATAAACTATAAATAGTGTCCAAATACATTTAAATTTAGACAAAACTGAGACATCCTTTTCAAGACGAAAGGAGTATATAGATTCATTCAAAATTTGAAAAACCTAAGACATCTATTCTTGGACGGAGGGAGTACTTCAAAAACGGAACGGAAGAAAGGTCAATTCCGACTAACAGCAAAGCTATGAGCCCAGACATAAGCGGATGGAAATTATCAACAGCACTAAAAACTAAGAGCTGAATACGCATATATCCACATCAGGCATCGCCATCACATAGCATTACGACAATAACCACGTGGAAATCTCTGACATGATTGTAGTAAAGGTACTTGAACAGGAAAAGTTCTAGCTGGCACTACTAACTGCCAGTACGATACGAGGGAGCGTCCTGCCCCAGCTAGGCCATGTTTATAAGGTCCAGTAGCATGGCAAAGGAACCAACCACAGGGTGCTACAGCGCAGAGATGTACATAGCGCAGACCCTTTCTTTATGTACATAGCCCAAAGATCAGGCACAGCTGATTCTGGACCAAGCTTACCACCCGCCGCCCCTACTGCCGGCATCCCCGCCCTTGCTGCTGTTCCATCCACCACCATCTGCTTTGTCCCAGGAACTGCCGCCGCCACCTCCTTGGCTCCCACTCCCTTCTGCCTTGTCCAGAGATCCTTCCTTCTTAGAACCACCTTGTGAAACAGCATGAGAAAGATTGGCTATTTTAGATTCATTTGTAAGATTAGCATAAGAAATACCAAAAGGGCATTGAAATATTTATGGATTTGAAATACAGAGTATTGTTGTGACAGGGGTGGAGTGAAGTGGGGCACGTGGTGAATGCACTGATGTTTAACAAGATTGAGTCTTTCACTCCGAAGTGATATGTTTGCAGCGAAGGATTCTTGGTGGACATACCTGAACCTCCGGTTCCTTTTGACGAATTCCAGCCATCCTCATTGCTCTTTCCCCATGATCCTCCTCCGCCTGCTGTAGTGTCACCAGGAGGAGCACCCCATTGACCAAGGATAGATGATCCACTCCCAGAAGATGGCTTGCTATGACTCCAGGTGTTGTTTCCATCCTTCTTTCCTGCCGCATCATCTCCACCGGATGGTTTCGGCGCTCCCCAGCTATCATTTTTGTCACTCCCCCAGCTGGACTTCTCTTCATTGCTTTTTCCCCAAGATCCTCCTCCAGCAGATCCTCCTCTACCACCAGTGCCGCCAGGAGGACCACCCCACTGGCCCAGGATAGATGATCCACTACCAGAAGATGGCTTGTTTTGACTCCAGGTGTTGTTTCCATCCTTCTTTCCTGCCTGATCATCTCCGCCAGATGGTTTAGGAGCTCCCCAGCTATCATTTTTGTCACTCCCCCAGCTGGACTTGCCTTGTGAGAAAGCTTGATCTCCTTCCGCGCTTCCCTTTTTGCCAGCATTCCAGTCCGCCGACTGAGACCAGCCACCACCTCGTTCTTGACTGGAGGCCCTTCCGTCATTGTTGTCATTCCAGTTTTTGTAACCACCACCTCGGCCTCTGTTTCCCCTGCCAGAGCCCCAACTGCCACCATCCCTGTCGCCTGACCCAAAGTTATTACCTTGATTGCGATCACCTCGGCCAAAGCGTCCTCTACCTCTTCCTCTGCCACCTTCAGATCTTTCTCCACCCGATTCATCATTTGCGTTACCTCCTCCATTCCATGAAGAGTCCCCAAACCTTCCTCTCCCTCTGCCTCGATTCCCACGTCCAAATCCGCCACTACCATATCCAGTATTATCATCACCATTGTTTGGCTTGTTCCAAGCTGGCTCTTGATCTCCACTTGAGGAACTTGGTTTGCCCCAAGAAGATTCCTGCTGCCCAAAAGAGGAACCAGAACTATTCCAACTTCCTCCATTCCCATTGCCCCAGGTGTCAGCCCTTTCCTCTGCAGCAGTAGAAGATACTTTGCTTGCCCAGGGATCAGTTTCTTGTTCCTTGCCTGCAAGAATCAAATATAAGCATCGCAAGTTACCACAAGAAAAGAAAATCAAAAGATCCGCCAAGATTTTAAGCGGAGAATCAAAGATGAAGTGTTTAATTAGTCCCCTCAGCAGTCAACACCTTTAGCAGAAGAATCAATCTTGCTTGACCAAGGATCACCTTGTCGTTCTTCACCTAAACATGAGCATAAAAGATAAGCTTGCAGCATGCACAACAACAATCGAGCATAAAAGCATATGTGTCTTTGTTTCAGAACTACCAGATGGAGCATTCTCCGATTTAGACCCAAGGCTAGAGGAAGACTCTTTCGCCTTTGTGTTCCAGCCATCATTGTTCTCAGCACCTGCTGTCGAAGCCACCTTGCTTGACCAAGCATCATTTTGTTGCTCTTGGCCTACAAGATTGAATAGTCAACACACAAGTATAGCTCAAAACATCAAATTGAGTACAAAATATGGGCATTTCAATTATCTCTGTAACCTTTAGTAACCAGCTTGCTCCCCCAGGGATCATCTTGTTCACCTACACAAGAGAATACAAGTTAGTACCTTGTAGCAGTATTCTCAGTACTTGGGAGATGCCATTTGTTAAAGCCAAGGATCAAGTTGTGCTTCACCAAAAGTCAAGAGTAATAAGAGAGGCACAACTCTAAGCAGCATAAAATTTAGTGTAATCATGTCGAAGTTAATTGAAGCACCACAGCATTATAGTATAGGTATGGTATTTATCTAGGTCTTGGTGGCAACATCAAACTGAAATGGGATAGGGAACTTACATACATTTATACAAGACAAAGTAGTACTCCAACCATGTCCATCAAATAAAGCTAGAAGTCAGAAACAGGGTACTCACCTCCAGAAAGTTTTTTATCCTCCAACCTGTTCCAAGTGGAAGTCTGATTTTCATCACATGTCTTGGTGCCTTCACTACCACTCCAAGGCTGACTGTTTCCCCAGTTTGGTGTATCACCACTGCTCTTTTCCCTTCCAAACCCAGAACCATCTCCATTGTCTCTTCCTCTCCCCCGTCCTCCATATTGGCCCCTTCCTCTTCCCCTTCCCCTGTATCCACCAGAATCTCCACCTTCGTTATCCACCTGTGTATCAGACCTCCAAGAGGGCTTTGCAGAACTGTCATTATTCCATGAGCCCTTCCAGCTTTCTTGGTCATTTCTGCCACCAGAATCTCCAGAATCTCGGCCCTGGCCTCTCCCACGTCCTCGGCCAGCTTCAAAGTTTCCAGCAGGTCTGCTCCAGGTACTATTCTGACTATCTCCCCCTACTGTCTCTCCCTTGTTCCAGCTTGATGCACCAGCACCCCCGGAATTTTTTGGTTTACTCCAATCACTGCCACCAAGTTGGTCTGATGATTCAGCTTTGTTCCACTCGACTGCTTGGTTACAATTGTTGTCTTTTGACTTCCCCCAGGCATCGTCTTGAGAAACAGGCAAAGCATCAGACTTAGCCCAGGCATCATCATTTGAGCCAACACGAATAGCAACAGCAGTATCCCAAGACCCAGTCTTGTCTGTGTCTTTTGATCCTGACCCTTTTTCTTGATCTTGGTTTGACTTGCCAAAAGGTTGGCCCCATCCTTGACCATCATCAGATTTCTCTGGTGGCCCTGGCAAGTTTCCCCAACTATCTGATTCCTTAACTACTTTAACCTTACTGCCCCAAGGATCTGTGTCACCACCGATTGCCATGTCCACCGTCTTGCATGCTTCACCCCGGTTGTCACTCTTTTCACTATCCTTGTTGACTGCTGCTCCACCCCAAGAGCTGCCACCAGCATCCAATCCACTACCTCCAGCTGGTTTACCCCATGCACCCCAGTCGTCACTCTTTTCACTGTCCTTGTTGACTGCTGCTCCACCCCAAGAGCTGCCACCAGCATCCAATCCACTACCTCCTCCAGCTGGTTTACCCCATGCATTGTCACTGGAGCTTTCCTTTTGTGTAGTGCTATTGCTCCAGATTTCAGATGCTGCAGATGTTTTATTATTCCATGGATCAGAATCACCATCAACAGAAGATGTTGGTTTCTTACACCAAGGATCACCATCTGCTCCTCCATCTGAACATGTAAAGGCAAGAATCAGTGAAGCTAACCTCAACGACTGGTAAATGAAGGCAAAACAATCACATAAGCATGAATAAAAATTCATTTAAGATTTGACATTGCTGCAGAGAGATGACACATCCAACTTCCCCGGAACTGAAATAAGAGATTATACTACGCATAATGAAGGCAAAACAATCACATAAGCATGAATAAAAATTCATATAAGATTTGACATTGCTGCAGAGAGATGACACATCCAACTTCCCCGGAACTGAAATAAGAGATTATACTACGCATAACATGTATATCATGCTTTAGTGTGCACCATGACAAATGATCCTTTCTGTTGGTGCAATTTATGGAACTCAATGTGCATGCATTAATGCAAAATTTAGTTACCATTTGCAACCACATGGAAGTATTATTCGCTACACTGCAGGCACAGCCTAGCGCATGGTGCAGTGTGATTTCACTGTCGACTTATATTTGTATCACATGCAGGGAGGGAGGGGAGGGGAGAGAGTTTTAATGCCGACTGTTTACTAATAACCGAACCAACCACCTTAATTCAGCACATCAGTCAAAGCGTAATATTCTGGACTGAACTTACATATAAAGCTAAGTTGGAACAACAATAGCATGCCTTAGAATTTACAATCATTCCAGAAGTATTGGTTTTGTTTCCTACCACAAAGACGCAACTCCACATGGTGACATAAACAAAAAAAGGGCAATAATTTGTTTGCTGTGTGGCTGTGCAGTCAACAAAATCACAAAGTAGTGAACAAAACTAAGATTAGTTGGCAGCAAATAGGACATCAGACATCCAGATCTACAATGGCCTTCAACAATCCAGCACTGTCCAGTTTTAATGGTATGTGTTCTCCTTCCCTCAGAACCAATCCCCTTGACCACAAACGATACTACTATTGTGTAGGCTTACTAGATGAATCAGGGGGCAAGCAAGCTCTTAATATGATCAGAGTGGTGCTTCACGTGCAACAGCCACAAAAGCACTAACATAATGGACAGCACAGTTCATGGGAATAGATGCAGGAACTACATTAGAGGAATAATGGAAGACTAATCATCTAAAAAACATCACAGGTACAACATTGCTGTATTAATGACTACTTCAAGTGACATCATATATCCCAGACTGCATAAAGGTTTGAAATGTAAGATTATACATTACAACGTTGCAACGGTTACAAATAACATCTGCAAAATATGTTAGTGCCAGGCTATGACAACTATGTAATGTATCCAAATGCAGACCCTATTATATAGATGTGACACCTACAAAAGTCTTCTACTCCCTCCGTCTCAAAACAGATGTCGGAAATTTGCCTAAATTTGGATGTATTTATATACTCCCTCCGTCCAGAAATAACTGATTTGGGTTTGTCTAGATTCGAATGTATCTAGACATATTTAGTGTATAGATACATTCGAATCTAGACAAACACAAGTCAGTTATTTCTGGACGGAGGGAGTACTAAATAGTGTCTAGATACATCCAAATTTAGACAAATTCTAGACATCTATTTTGAGACGGAGGGAGTACAACGTTTAGAAGAATTCAAAATAAAAAACATGTCAGATGAAGAGTTAGAAAAGTCTTCTACAAAGTAATCATCTATTTCGAGATTTTGTGATCCAAAATCATCCAAAAGATGCCAAAGTTAACTGCTTGTATAAACAGGTTACTTTTTGTGATGTAGCATGTACTAAGAGGTCATGCCCCTCCCATCCAACCTGTTTATTCACTGCTGACCCCTCACAAACTGAAGTGAATTTTCTCATACATCATCTAGTGGGCCCAACCTATCCACTAATTGGTCAATTTCTTGTACCAATTCAAGGCCTTCTTTAAATTGCAGAATGGATAACTGATCAGATGTCTAATACTTTGGCAATCAATTCCAGTAGATCAAATGATGCAATACCATTGTGATCAAATCAACAGATAAATCAATGAACTCCAAAATATGTTACTAGCAGAAGCCTCCAAACTGTACCAAATAAACCAGATTTACCTGCATTCTGGACTGGTAACACCGAAATTGAAGGCTGCCAGGAATCACTGCAGTGAATAGTAGTACAATTCAGTAATAATAATTGGCATAAATGCAAACGATAATTACTCAGGCCGCCAGGCTTTTTAAAAAAAATAGTGCTTTTGTGATGAAAACAACTATCTATGGTCTTGAAAACCAAAGGTAAAACGGAGATGTCTAACAATTCCTTTCGGTCAGGAGATGTAAGTTCTTGCTCAATAAATACCTCTATTTTTTAACACAAACCTTTAAGCATATTCATTCACAGGGAAGGTGAATCAGAGAGAAGGAAGGCCCTCAGGGTGGAAGTAGGATAGTGCTACAGCATGTTAATGGTATGAAGAGGAAACTTTTTGAAGTGGAATTTAGTTTTTCCAGCCAGCCCTCTACGAAGCAAGGCTGGCTGGATTTTTCTCAAACAACATCCACCTACCCTTTTCAAGATGATGGTGAGGTAAACACGCACGCAACACTCAATATCTCGTGCTAAAGAGCGATATTATACAGTGAAGCAGCGCAAAAAAAGATGAAATGAAAAAACTGATGGACCAGATAATCATAGAAGGGCATAAGAACATATAGTGATCCTAACAAACTCGCAAAGGATAGGTTAAACTTGATCAGCGATATAATAAACAGCTAAAAATACCATCTACGGATAATCTAAAATTACTGTGATCAGTGATGTATCGTCTTTTAAATTCATAACTTCTAGGCTAAATAATTCATTATTCAGATATTGTGTGTTCAATTAGTCACCTGCCTAAATGCATTACATGTTATGTAGTTTCATAATAGAAAAACTAAAGGTGGTAGTTTTAGTTGAGCATTTACGAGATATGTGACAATAGACATTTTCTTAGAGAAAGAAAGAGTTGCAGTTGTTTTAGACTTGCAGTAATACCATAGGCAATCACAAGGATCGGTGAAAAGGGGAAGATTTTGATTTAGCATTTAGCCATTTGCAACAGCAAACCAGAAGGGGAAAAAATACAAGTAGAGATGCAATCATAGGAATCTTGCTTTTGTAATGATAGCTTGATCTAATCATTACCAACTACAAAGCAGGATTAAACAAGTACAGAAGAACGAAATATAGAGGATTATTAATGTACAAAAGAAACAAATCTGGTTGACTGGTTCATAACATTTCTCACATGCCATACAGGACTGGATAGCTATAAATAAAGAAATCAGATACAGAAAATTACTGGTTAAGAATGATTAAATAAGTACAGAAGAACAAAATAGAGGATTATTAAGGTACAAAAGAAAAAGAAGGAAATCTGGTTCAAGAAACTTCTCACATACCATACAGTTCTGGATAGCTATAAATAAAGAAATCAGATATAGCAAATTACTAGTTAAACATTAAAGGTTACTGCCTGTCTTTTCATTTTTTGTGCAACTTTGCAGGTCAATTGAGTGGCCACCAACAGAAAAAATCCAGACCATCAGATGCTAAAAGGCCTTGTTGGTCAAAATTTGTCACTCATGTTTACAAATACATTAAAAAGGTAGCGTTACACAAAATAATACATAAGGTCCTCAACTTAAGGTTATCATTGCCCACTTTCTTAGCCAGTTGAAAAGCAACTCATCTAGAACGATAGAAAAGGTAAATTGAAATTGGAACTTCTCATTTCTCATGGTTGGTAACTGTTAACTGTTCATTAGCAAGTCAACTGCACAATACTGTTTTCATGGATAGGTAGGGTTGAATAAGAGGATTGCATATGTAGGTCTAACCACTCCGTCCCTCAACCCAGACACACATACTATGAAATCAGAAATCTTATAATCCAGTTTGGCTGGTTTACAGGAAACCAGTAAGCTGACATGGAATCACAAAAGAAACTGAAAAATATGAAACAAACCTGCCAAGAGATGTAAATCCATTGTCCCATGAGGTTTTCGCTGCTTCCGAACCTAAATATAAAACCAATATAACAAATTCCATGTCTTAAAAGAATAAACTGATGAGATATTATGACAAAAAATTATAGTCTTCTACACCTTCTAAAAAAGTTTAAGATTCAGTTTTAAATTTCTCACATCTTATAAACTCTACCAAATAAGAAATATCGGTCTCATTATAGACAGTGGGCCAGCAGCAAGTAATTTTGGAAAAGATTTGCAACTATTTCTCTTGCACACATGATAGAGATGAATCTGGCGGTTAGAAATAATTACTGTGCATATGAAAGACACTTACCCAAAAATGGTGTATCATGAGTTCCGAAAGAACTAGATGGAGCACTAGATGAGTTATCCCTGGCATAACCAATTAAGAAGCAAATGTGATGGTGAAATTATGCCTCAATATGATGATTCAAACAGCATATAAAGCAACAATAGGTAAGAGAAGCTTGAAAAATGATTTAGCTGCATACCCCCTTTTAGTCGGGACTGAGAGGAGCTCTGCTTGCACTACAATATAAAACAAAGAAGTAAGCATTGTCCAAAGTACAGCTCCAATCCATGCAAACTTAGCTAACTAACCTGTAACAATCTTCAGCAGAGAATCCAGCTTAACAGTTACATCATTTCGGAATATCCGAATTACACGACAGAGATAGCCCTTCAAAGGACCCTTGCGAATACGGAGCATTTCCCCGATTGAGAAGAGTTGTTCTCTGGGTGCCCTGTAAGACCTTTCGTCTGTATGATCAAGGAAATCAAAACAAAATGTAGCTTCTGCTTACAGTCATAAAACCTTATCACTTAAAAACAATACGTAAAATAATCATGAAACACTTACTGTTATGTTGTTCATTTTGCTCAGATGGTATGAAACCCGAGTCTGAGAACATGGGAATTGGATTGTCCTCCTGATAGATCAAAACAGAGTGAAGAAAAGAACATTTCTGATTCATAAGACATGTGGATGTACTGCATTGAACATACCGAATCTGCCAGTTCCCTCCTTTTCTTGATATTTTCACATGACCCGCATTGGGCACAGAAATATCCGCTGTTCTCACTTTCATTTTCATTATATATAAAAAGTATTCCCATGTACAAGTGTTTAACAACTCCTTCCTTACCCTGCAAGATATATTAAGCAGATCAGAAAGGGTACCAAATGGAAGGAATGTTTTCTCAAATACAGGAACTGCAAAGACATAACTTCTAGCTATGAAGCATGTAATTACAACAAGGCATCATATATAAAGTACAAGATTGGTACAATTAGCAAATATTTGACAGAAGGAGCATGAACACACCAGAATACAGAGAAGTATTTTAATTTAATGTTTTCTTGAAAAGAAAAAAGGATGCATACTTCCACATACTGCTAACAAAAAAAAGACTTCATAATTGCTGACTTCGATAATCGGAAATTAAAATTTCACCTGAACTGGTCCTTCCAGAACTTTAACTGTGTCATTAATGGCTATTGTCTTCTTCTGATGGTCAACAGCTGTAAACATTTTGTCTACGCATCCTTTCTTAATATCCTGCTTTCTAACTGTCACAGCAGATCCTTCAGGACCACCCTTTAAAATCTACAACAAAATCACATGTTCTTAGAACAGAAAACAAGAATGTGGATCTGAAGTGTGACGAGGGCATGAGAAGAATGCTACCTTAAAACCATCTTTTTCAACAGCAATAACCACACCAAAATCTTTTCGCCTGCTCATTAGGAAATAAAATACATTGATGGCATTCTGAACCTAGTATTCAATTGAGAGTGATTAGTGAACAAAGATCATAATAAAGGGGACTCACCCAAAAAGTACAAGATCATGAAGACGGAATTCATCTTCATCGCCATCTTCTTCATAATTCTCAGTAGAACTGGAACCTTTAAGATTCGATGCCTTGGAGCACTTGTCTTTAGAAGATGATGATGTCTTCATGTCAGATGACATATCAGGTTCTCTGGGCACGTTTCTTTTCTTATGACCATAGACACTAGAGACCCAATCCATGTCATCAGCAGAAGTTTTAGTGCTTGGACTAGAAGAGAACTTGACAAGCTCAGTATCCGTTGGTTGTATCCCCCAGTAAATCAAAGAGCTCAGTGCAACTCTCTTATACAGGAACCCATCTTTGAACATCAAACTATCAAGCACTTCAAAAATATCACCAGTCTGACGATCACGCCTCCTCTCAATATGAGGTCCGAAGAGCCTAGTAGGATCAGAAAGATCATGGAAAGAATGTCAAAGCCTGGTTAGAAACAAATGATAGTAGAAGGACATTAAACATAAAACAGAAGCAATTACTCTAGTTCCTGTGAGCTGATTAGTCGTGGCGCGGGAACTGCGGCATCTTTTAGGGAAATTGCACCTCCCTACAAATGCATATAGCTGTTAGGCAGAGGGGGTGAAAAGGAATCATTCAGATTATGGGTACCAAATTTAAAACAGAATGAAACCAGCCATTATGCACCAAAGAGTTGCACTGCCATGATTTTTATTGTACCACAAAACAACATTTCTGATCAAGTTTATACGACAAAGACAGAGCTCCAAGGGCTGACACTAAAACCCCCAACACATACAAACTTAGATGCAGCACCCAGTTCACCATTGCTGCCAAATGGCAAGGCAAGAATTTTGGGAAGTTGTATGTGTTGATTTAAGATTATATTTTCGTGATTGACAGGCAACAGAATTCAACAAGACAGATGTGAGGTTAACTTGAGCAAGCGCAAATCAAACTCATGCCAGATGGAAATATTGTGAGGCTTTACTGCCAAAAGAAAGGCTGCAGAAATAAAAGTGTAAGAGCATTACATATTTTTTTGAAATAGCTCGGAGATCAACTCTTGGTATAAGCTTTATCAACACTCTTTTCCGCTCATCATCCACACCGACAACCTAAAATTTATAGGGCATTGTGATTTATGAACAAAGAATTCGAGAATAAATGAAGATGGTAGATCACAACACTCCCACCCGTATTACAATACCTGTGCTAGATCTCCTTTATAATTTCCAGCTTTCATGCGCACCCATGTGCCTGGAGAGACTCCAGATGGTTTTACACGAGGTGATAGCAAGCTAGGAACATCAGCTGCAGGAACAGGACTACTTCGGCTTACATAAACATTGCAAAATCCTTTGCATGCCTGTAGGAAGAGATGACCATATGCTCAGTCAGTCATTCCACAACCAAAAATTATGCACAGCATATACATGGAGAAATCTTCAATTGGGGGGGGGGGGGGGGGGGGGGGGGGGGTAATTTAGAACTTACAACTTCCAAAATCATATGGAAGAGAAGATGAATCAAAGTGTGTGAGAGTTGAGAGGGGGAAAAGAATTGATATTCCAAGAGAAAACAGGACATATTTAACCTTAAACAAATCTTGCTGTTAAGTATTATCGTATATAATCTAAAACCACATAACATAGTGGATAGATGGAGGTACATCATAGATATGCTCATCTTTTTTCAATGGAAGTACCAAACTACGTACCTCCGTAACATCACACGCCTTCTCAGCTTCAACAAAAAGAAATCCTCTCACATGATCGAGCGAGAATGCTGAGATAATTGGTACTTTTGTACCATACTTCTCCAGATCAACAAACTTTTGCATGAGGCAGAAAACCATTTGTCGCTCACGCCCAACCTGAAATTTAGCTACACAAATAAGCCTCTAGCTATGAAGTGCCAAACCAAAAGAACAGAGCCAGACGTCTAGCAATCACAAACCATGCATTTGACTCTCCAGATAATAGGCTCTTTCAAATGGGTGAACTCTTCATCCTCAGCATCTTGTTGGGTAGAGCCACCATAACCGGCATATCTCACACGACCACGACTAGAATAGCGCTCCTTGATGAATTCCTCAAGCTCATCACCGCTCAGCTCCTCTTCCTTTATATGTCCGAGAAATGGGAGAGGGTGCGATCTTTCAGTCCTTCTGGTATTATCAAATTTTCTCGGCTCCTCGGTCACGAAACCTGCAGCGTTCATTAGCAGAAGATTGAACAGTTGTGAGGCAGTGATTGACCAACAGGTAAAAACAAGCTTGTGTTTGGATAGTGAAGGGTAAAATGATCATTGGTGCCGAGGAAGGGCAAGAGCCTACAACTATTTGGAAATTGTCAATAACAAAAGGCCAACCCTCCTAACTTTGAAAACGGATAAAACAAAGGGGGGGGGTGATTTCTGAAGAGGTTTTGCCACATTATAGGTGATAAGCAGTATTCGTTGGGATTGAGGGTTCTACTAATTTTAAAGTCTAATAATCCTGGGAAATAGGCGAGATTTTGAGACAGATATCCTAGTGTTCTTACTGTTAAAGGGTGGGGAAACAAAAAACCCAACCAACAAAAATCCAGCATGGACAGACAAAAAAACCCCAATCTACCTAACAAAGACAAGGAAACTAAAAGAGGGATCCCAAAAGCAACGGGCACAGAGGGCCGCATTGCTCGGAACCCTAAAACCCCAGCCGACCCCCAACCAATCGATCCGCGCGCGAGGCCCACCGGACGAGGGGGGGCTCGTCTCGGGAAACGGGACCGATCCGTACCGTCGTCGTCGTCGCCGCCGCCGAAGTCATCCTCCGACTCGGGCTCCTCATCCTCATCCTCCTCGTACTCGTCGTCGTCGGCGGCGACGTCGTCGAAGAACTGGAGTACGCCCTCGCGGCGGCCGCGCTTGGCCGCGGCCTTGTAGGAGTAGGAGGGGCCCGCACCGCCGCCGCTGCGCCGCTTGGAGCCGGAGCCGGACCCTGAGCCGCCGGGGGCGTCGGAGGCGAGCTGCTTGCCCTTCCCCTTCACCGCCATGGTGGGGGCGGCGGAGGGATCAGCGAGCGAGTGTGGGGGAGGGGGTGGAGAGTGGGGGAATGGGGGAGGGGAACGGCGAGTGTCGCGGCCTGCTCGAGGAGAGAGGGTTTTAACCCAGGAGACCCCCCGGCTCCGTCTCCCAGGCCAGGAGCAGTGGCCGTTTTCAGATGCCCCCCTCGAACGATCTGTAATTGTGCTTTGGGGCCTAGGGGTTGGTTGCTGACTTGCTGTGGGCTGGGTGGTGAGCGGCGCGGGGAGCAGAGGCTGCGCGTGAGTGGGATTCTGTCAGTGACCGTCGTGGACGTGGCTTTGGGCCCAATCATCAGTGCGCCGCCATCAAGTGAGTCGGTCGGTAGTGTCATCCGTTTCGCATTGAGGAATGAGGTGGATTTATATTTATTTATCCTTTTTATGAGAACTAGGTTGATTTTTTTGTTTGTTGGTTGAGGAATGAGGTGGATACTATTATAGCACTTCCCGTTTTAAAATATAAAATATTTTAGCTTTATGAAGCAAATGTATCTAGACTTGTTTTAGCATGTAGATTCACTCAATTTTGAAATGAATCTGAACACTAAAAATATTCTAGATTCATTTTTTCACAAATCTAAAACATCTTATATTTTGAAACGGAGGGAGTACAAACATCTGATATCTCAATTAAAATCGTGATTTCCCTAAAATCCTAAAATATCGTTTTTCAATAAGATGTTGATCAAATTTTTCTGATTTCATGGGTTTTTGACGTGGTTGGATTACATAGAAATGAAATTGGTATAGCACATTTCAATAGCTACATACTAAGTCCAAAACATTTTGTATGCGCGACGGAATGTCATGGCACGTGAAACCCTACAAAATAAGGAAACACATAAATTACATTAAGAAGTTGTTTGATTGGAGCGCAGAAAAACGCAAGAAATACTACTATTATTAAATGGGAGCTAGTGACGGTGACACGGAGGCGCCATGACAATAAAAAAAGCAAAGATCTAGAAAAGACACCATAAATCCAAAATTTCTAGGAATATATGGGCAATTAAAGGGCTAATTAATTATCCTGACGAGATCTCACTACATACAACCAAACATCCAAAATATCGGCGGACTAATACGTGGGGCTTATTGATTACTCTTTGCTAACTTTTCTTTGAGATTCATTCCTTTACTAACTAAGCCTGCCACGGGCACCAAAACATCCATATTATGAGTCAAATTAAATAGGCTTAATTAGTTATCCTTCTCTGAATAAAGTGACGGTATGCAACAACAAATATAGACCCGCAACAATTATCGTGGGGTACTTCGCTATCCTTGTGCACTCCGCTCAAAATTGGAACCATTCACATCATCGGATAACTTCTCAACATCTAACCCACATACACCGTTTGGTCGCTATTTTGCAAGCCATGGAAATAAACTTGGACCCCGTGTCGTTTCCCAAGACTAGTGCCCGAGGGGAAACATAACCAGCTTAGAATCGTTCGGTTAAACCTTCCAAAGTAGAGCATTTCTTCGGTCATTTCCCTTGAGCTGCATGTAATGCTGGACAACTACTTTCATTTTCCCACCACTAATTTCCAACATTTCTTTTGATGTCTTTCAAATGCAATCCTCGAATAATTGACACATGTGATGAGAGTAAATAAATACTTAATTATGCCATATACTTCTAATAAAGGAAGGTTGCCAAAAATAACCCTACAATAGTTAAGCTAGCCCCACCCTTGTGTCGGAGACATTAGACTCATTGGCATAGATTATTGTAATATATATATATATATATATATATATATTGCCTATAAAGTAGACAACAAGTTTCATCAACTTAGGTTGTTGCAAAAAAATCACCGCTCGCAAAAATGGTACAAAAGGCTAATGGAAGATTTTTCTCTATGGTGTAGAGTTCCAGTTGAATGTGACATCCATTGCAGCATTGGTAGATCGATCAATTTAAAATATATTTATTATTCAATGTATTGTATCCAATATTATTATTTTTTATAAATTTTCTTAAATCCATGTCGTTTGAGAGTTTTTTCGAAGTCAGCACCCTAACATGTCATGTTTAAGCGTTCTAGAATCTTTTGTACTCCCTCCCTCCTGAAAAGGATGCCGCAAGTTTGTTTAATTTTGGATGATATATATACTAAATAGTGTCTAGATACATTGAGATTTAGACAAAATTTTGAGAACATATTCAGGATGGAGGGAGTACTACTTTGGATCTTTTCGTAAAACAATCACATATGTGTGAGAAGAATCAAGCCTAGATAGTATGGTAGCACCATAAACTTAATCAGACATAAGAAATACTTGATGTCCACTTAGGTATGGAGGGGCTTTATTTATGTCCATTAGGTATTGGGGCCTAGGAAGCTACTATTGTTCCAACCATATATAGTTTTTAGTGGTATATATTTGATCTAGCTAATATATAATGGTGTAGCATGATAAAACATGTTGAGCATATTGGTTGAGAGACGAGAGAGAAGTCATTAATGTTAGCACAAAATTTGACGACTAGGAGTTGAGAAGGATGCCAACAATGAGAATAAAGTCAAATGAAAGATGGGAAGGAGACACAAACATTTCACAACCTCTATCTGGAACGTTGTTCTAGCCGAACACATGCGTGGACATATTATATTTATCATAACATATATACACCTCCTTATTATTCCATAGAGAAACATTGGTTTTCAAAATGACTTGAGGTGGAGCAAGATGATAGAATAGTACCAAAACCCTAGGTAGCGTCAAGGCCGACATGCAAAAAAAATGGAAGGAGCCAATATGTGCGTTCAGGAGCAATAATAGTACACGCGAGAGTGGCAGCACTCATAATATCCATGCTACTTAAACATACTGTTAAATATAATAAGTCCCTATTAATGTATTCATACAGTGTAGGTGCCATAGTTTTTGTAGACTCACAAAAAGTTCCAAGAGGTTTAACCTCATGCTAGAAATCCCATGGGATTATAGTGTAGGAAAGCTTCCCATATAGAATTTGGATGATTAATTCCTTTGAATCAATGAACTATATAAAAAAAATTATGGATTGAAATTGTACAAAATTCTTCTCAGAATTGAACCAAAGAGGCCCTTAGTATGAAATATGGTTTTGGAGTTCATATTTCATAACTCCTAGAATTTCCTCTAAAATATGGTCCTAGAGTTTCAAATGGACTCTTCAGAACTTCTACAATTTTCTCTAAAAAGGAACTTCTAAAATTGGGATATCTGAAGACGCTCAGAGATTTTACATATTGTGTGCTTGGATCGGAACGAACTATTCAACACTTTCCCTTAGCCATGTTTGAACTTATAACTACAGTGACAAAATGTCATTTTGACTAAGCAAGTCAAGCAATTATATACTAAAATTGTTTCAAACATAGTCATTCAGTGGTGTGCTTAACTCGTGTGAAAGAAGATCTTTGGTCTCATATTGATCGTGAAAAAAACTATATAAATTTTGACTCTGCTAATTTACAACCTTCTTGATAGATTGCAATAGTGACAAATGATGCGTAAACATAGCAATACACAAGGCGCCCCTCATACAAAAGAAGGTGGGACCTCTAAGATCCAAATCGTGATGGACAACCCAAGGTATAATCCATTACAGGTTGAAGGAAAATATGCCCATGTGTATCTATCTCATCGCATGGTATGTGTCCGTTCAAACCCGAAATCATCCAAACGGTGATGAAGACAACACCCATCATGTGGGATTTAGTCATGGTGATTTCTATTGTCTAGATCTAGTGTTGAAGATATAGAACCACTCATGCAAAATGGAGGGGGTAGTGGGAGGATGGAAGAGAGGCATCGTATACAAGAACTATATGATGGTGCCTAATAGTAGAGTTGGTGTTGATTTTGGAGCATTGGTGTAGCGAGAATTTATAAGGTATTGTACCTTCTCGTGAAAGAAGACGAGATGGAGCGAGGAATCAAACAATAGGACAAAAGTACACAAATACAACACAAAGTACATTGGTTTATAAATAGTACAAGGATCAAGTAACCACTAAGCAAGAATAAAGGTACAATGCAAAATCGGTGCAACTTAGCCTTCCAATATATAAACTTTCAACAAAATATGCATGAACTTCAAAAGTTTAAGACACCAATTTTCATCTAAAATTTGCATAAAAATGCAACTCATATATTTTTTAACTTTTTATCTTACAAAAATGAGCTTCAAACATCACAAGATCGAGCCTTCAATCACATAAGGTTTTCAGCCAATGGAATAAAGGTTACCACCTCACAAAAACTAGGGTGTAAAACCACCAAAAATTTAAAAACTGATCCAAAAAATCAAAATATATAAATCTCATCCACCTTATGTGAAGCCGGGGGAGGCGCATTACTGTGCATTTTCAATGGATAAGTGGGAGGATGTGTCGTTGTGGAGAAGAAGGAAAAATGAAGGGAGGGTACGGCTCACTATATTTTTTCCTATCGATATGAATAAATGGGTGCAATAAGGAGACATAGTCATGGTATAGGCACGATTTGTTTGGAATAGGGAGCAAAAGAAGAGAAAATATATATGAACAGATAAAATAAAGGAAACGAGATAGAAGGGGGAGGGGAGAGAAAGGGTGGAGTGCACACTCACATGTGAAGGACCACACAAAACATGCATTGTTTGCTACAAAGATCAGTCACCAATTATGGTATAGCTTATCAAGTAATCGTTAGATGTTTGAGCTGTAACAAGGTAGCAACCATTACATTCGATATCTAAACTTGGAAACCTTGTTAATTTTTTTTTTGATCCTCGGTGAAGATATCCTAGTGAGAGTAATCCCGTGAGTAGATTTTCTTGATAATTATGAAGCACCATCTAAGTCTCATCAAAAAACTTCTTTGGATATTTTGGGAAAGTTTTCCACAAGCAACATTCAATTGTTTGAAGCAGGGGCATCTTAGGTAATATGAGGATTTGAATCTTATCTTCATTTTTCTACGAAGGCCCTTTCGGACCGTGGGGTTATGGTCATCAAATTTATTTTTTGATAAAATGGTGGTTTTATTAAGCTCAAAGCGTCTGGATGCACACAACCAAAGGTCACCAAATATACATATAATATATTGAATAGAAAGCTCAACATGGGATCAAACTACCTCCTGTAGCAGACCGTCACAAGCATGTATCAGAAGAATCTTTGCGGCGACTGTCGAAATCCCACATGAACCTACTCCCTTCATTTTAAAATATAAGATGTTTTATCTTTGTGAAACTAATGAATTTAGACCACTTTTAGTGTGTAGGATCACTCCGAATCTTTTCAAACCTATGTACTAAAAGAGGTCTAGATACATTAGGTTCGCAAAGATAAACCATCTTATATTTTAAAACAGAGTGAGTACCAAACCTCCACAAAACATTTGTTGTGTATAGCTTCTTCATACGGATGCTAACGAGAATTCGGCAAAACTTCTCAGATGAGAAGAAAGAAGGTTCTAGAGAATTCGACTCCGACCGATCAGCAGACCGGAGTGTACCGAACCCAAAACCCTGCGCTCAAAACCAAGACATCCCCAACCGTCTTTCCTCCTCCCGCCCAAACAAAGCCCCCCTGCCGTCTCCCCATCCCCTTCCCCGCTTCCCCCTTCCGTCCCGTTTCTTGGTTCTTGGTTCTTGATCCCTCCCTCCTTCCACCCTCGCGCGACCGCACCGCGGCGATGGAGCCCTTCAAGGACGCGCGGTCCGTGCGGCTCAGGAGCCACCTGGGCACGTACCTCTGCGCGCTCGACGACGAGGCCGTCTCCCACGGCTACCGCCGCAACTCCCGCGGCACGCTCTGGGCCGTCGAGCTCGTCGGCGACGACTACGTCCGCCTCCAGGGCCACCGCGGCCTCTACCTCGGCGCCACCGAGCTCCCCGCCGACGCCCCCGGCACCCGCGGCCGCGGCACCAGGGCGTCCTGCATGGTCGTCCAGGGCTCCCCCTCCTGCCCCAACGACAACGCCTTCCTCTGGTCGCCGCTCCGCGAGGGGGGGCACATCACGCTCTCGGGCCCCTACGGCCGCCTCCTCCGCGCCAGGTTCGGCCCCACGCCGCACGACAACGCGGTCACCATCGACCTCGACGCCCACCCGGAGGACAGCTCCTGGGTGGTCGAGCCAGTCGTCCTCCCGCCGCCGCCGCCGCCTGCTGTGGCGATGGCTCCGGAGGCTGCGGCGCCGCTCCCCCGCGCCCAGTCCTGCGACGCCCGCCTCGAGGCGACGGCGTCGGAGCCCGACAAGGCCTCCAGCTTCTTCGCCAGGTTCCACTTCCACTCCGCCAAGGTAGTGCGCCCCTGTTCTTTGATTTTCTTGGATTCTTGATATGTTCCTGAATTCGCGATCGCTTCGATCGTCCTGGATTCTTCTTGGCTTTCTTGGATGCAACAAAATTTACTGTTGATTGCATCAGCCGTCCTCGCCAACAGGACAATGATGAATGATTGGTGGTACTTGCACACAGGAATCGAAGGGGAAGCTGCTCCTGGAAGAAGAGGACGAACAGCAGCAGCAGCAGGAGGAGGAGGAGGAGCCGTCGAGCGACGAGGAGCCCCTGTGGAAGCCGGCGCCGCGGACCATCTTCTACAACACGGCCAGGGCCGACGGCGGCGTGGACGACTTCGACGAGGGTACCTGGAAGTACTTCGCCTTCAACGAGCAGAGCCTGGTGGCGCTGCACCGCAGGCTGGGGCAGGAGACCCGGCGAAGCGGCGGGGACTTCGTCGTCTGCCGCCGGAGCGCCGCGCCGCCGAGGCCGCTCTTCCCCGTCGTCCTCGACCTCCCTCCCGGCAACGCCGACATGGAGTTCGTCCTCCTCCCGCTGATCTCGTCTGCAGGTACTAACACTCTCGTTCAGCTTCTCAACTTTCTTCTGTTCATCCCTTCCCATTCATTCCGTGGAACTTTTGATTTCAAGTTTTTATCCTTCTGAATTCGCAGAGACAGAGAGTGTTGTTTAGGAAGACTTCAGTGTGCCGATATGCATTTTCTGGTGTACATTCTGTAGAAATCTGCATTTTCTTCAGTGGACTGAACTGAACATACTTGTTGTCTGCTGTGGAAATTGGGTCAGCTAGGATGAAGCTTCTATTCTGCAGTCCTGGACAATGTCATGTAGACTGAACTGGCAGCTGGACAGAGAAATGTCTGAAAGGTGTAGCTTGTTTTTAGGAAGATCGATGCCCGCTGAAATGTGTTCAGCAGAATAATGCTGGTTTTTTTGTCCCTTTCAGTAATCCATCTCTTGAATTTCAGTTATCCAACTAATTCTGAAACGCCTTCTTGTATCGTTTGTGATGCATATATACTGCCCTGTTCTTTATTGGAAAAGAAGTTATATAACCGCCCTGTACTTTATATTGAAAAAGAAATATATATACTGCCATATGATCATGAATTCAGTAACATGTGTATCTGTCAGTTGCTTTCAAGGTTTTAACAATATTGGCAGTGCATATTCAATGCCGTCCTGCCTCAAGCTGTCTCTGACAAAGGATGAAATTTTAGTTGTGCATACTGTACTTTCCTTTTAATCTTTAGCCAAAAAAAAAAAACGTCAATCTTGTGCCAGGAAGTGAATAATCAACTTGGCAATTCCTGAGCAAGTCACTGCATACAAGAACATCTGCATTATATACCACGAAGGAAAACCACACTAGTTCTTTCTTAAGGGAACGCTTTGCATCAACCCTAGCTAGCTTGTGATATCTACTCATCTAATAGATCTCTCATTCACATCTGTATCACATCCTTCCACAACACCTCCTATGTACATGCACATCAACTTCTATTTACCGCAGGCGCATGCTGTTTAACAACAACAAAAAAAGAATCAACAAGCAATTTGGTCCCTGAATGCGTCTAGCTCCTCGAACACGGGCAGCCTCCTCGACCTGAAGGGCGTCCACTCATTCATCGCGAGGTCTAGTCTCTCTATGATGTCTTCGCTGAAACTGAAGCCTAGATCTAATGGTGACGGAACACGTGTCCTTGGGCCGAGCTCACGGAGCAGCTGCTCGGCTCGGGAGACCGCCTTGTCATCGTCCAATCCGGAGATCCTTCGAAGCAGGACATCCTCAAGCACCTGCTCAGCCTCCTCGTCCCTGCCCTGCTTGATCAGGCACAGCCCGAGGTTGCAGGCCCTGTTGGCGTCAGGCACGATCGTTTGGGCCTTCCGGTACACCAGCTCAGCAGCTTCGTAGTTGCTCTGCTGCATGTAAGCCCAGCCAAGATTGCCCTGCAATCGCGCATCGGAAAATTTCAGTAAGCTGAGTGTAACTGAATACCGCAGTGACACACCGAATTGAGCAACTGGTAAGAAGGAGCAACGAGGGAGCAGTAAACCCGTACCAGAATGCGGGACATCTCCTGCTGGATGGAGACCTGGAACTTCTTGCCGTGGGAGCGTGCGGTCTTGGTGATCTTCCCGTTGAAGGCCTCACCGAGGCATATCATGTTCAGCTTCTGCTTCAGCAGATCGATCTGCTCCTCGACTTTCCCGCATTTCTGAATATCCAAATTGACATAACTACAGAGTTAGAACTAATAGTACAGGAAGAAGTGATCCTTTTGAACAACATTTTTGTTTTGTTTTGCGAGATGCACAACGGAATGCACCTTGTAGAGGTCGATAAGCAGGTTGTCGAGGGATTCCTGGGCCTGCCTGGAGCAGAGGTGTCTGAACGATCTGATGGCCTCGATGGCCTCCTCGGCACGGTCCTGCTGCTTCATGACCACGACCATGTCCTTGAGCGCGCTGTCCACCCTGTCCCCGGAGTTGATCGCCTTCCAGAACCACACTATCGACGCCTCCGCGTCCTTCTCCACCAGCTGATAAATCCAGATGTTTCGCCCAAGTTAGCAATTTAAACGTTGCAGGAATTCGACGCAGCTAAATTTGGTATGCATTTATTTAGCAGCTAACCATGAATTTGTAATTTGTATACATTTAGCAGCGAAATAATTCTCTTTCAACTATTAACCATGATGTACATACTGAGTTGAGTTTGATGCAACTAGAGTACTAGTAAAACATGTTGAATCGTTGAGCACGCACGGTGACCCCGCGCGATGGGCCACCACCCATTTGTGGTAACCTTAGCACAGCGACCGATTCGGTGAACAGTGATCCCTTTCTGAGCATGGAAAGATTTGGCGCACCGAAACCGAGTATGCCAAGAATCATCCCTATGAAATATGGTTCGCTATTCTGATGCTGGTCGTTACAACAGTACCATGATTGGGCACGGGTGCACAGTTAAGGCAAACTACGCCAGTTTCTTTCAATGCTATTATTAACCGTTAGAATCGCTCTGAGAAGACATGGTTCGATTGAGCAGGCGAGGAGAGGTGAGACTAACCTGGAGGTGCTTGGCCCGGACGTAGGGGCTGTCGCCGGCGGGCACCTTGTGGACGACGTGGAACAGATCCTTCTTCTCTCCTCCGCCGGCTCCTCCGGCTCTCCTCCTGGAAGAAGCGGCGGCCATGCCGACGGACGGAGCTAACTAGGAGCGGAGGCGAGGAGAGCAATGGCGGGCGGGCGCGGATTGGTGATTGGTGGTTTGTTTTCGCGGGTTGCGGGATCTGGAGGGTGGGAATGGGGGCGGGGGGCCGAGGAAGATGACGAGGCGGGCGGAGTGGATCTGGACGGGAAGGCGTCCGGGTTCCGGGGCGTGGGGTGGATGGGGACTCGGGTGTGATCGGGCGGTCGGGTGGGCGGCACGCGTCCGCATCCGTTCGCGCGGGTGCGGCTCCAGTGGCGTGCTCGCGGCGCCTTGGGCGAGGAGCGGTGGGGCAGGGGCAGGCGACGCGGCCAGGCCACTTTCCTTCATGGGCCGGTTTAACCAGCTCAACTGCATCCCGATTGGCTCCATCTTCTAGTTCCATGTGCTATTTCCTTTTCTCGCACTAACACTATCCTATTTGTAATTCAGACTTTAGCAATTCACAATTCTCTGCAGTACAATAAAAAAATTTGAGAGAAATTTCACAATCTATTGATAATCATCAACAATGATTATAAACATCCTATGATCTGGAGTATGAGTAGTACTAGTCAATTATCTACTTCCTCTGTTTAGAAATATAAGATGTTTTAGATTTATGAAACAAATGTATCCAGACACCTTTTAGTGCCTAGATTCATTTGAACCTACACACTAAAAGGTGCCTAGATATATTAGCTTCACAAATTTAAAATATCTTATATTTTCAAACGGTGGGAGTAGATATCTTTTAGTGTATAGGTTTACTCCGAATCTATACTCAAATGTTGTCTAGGTACACTCGTTTCACAAAGTTAAAATGTCTTATATTTCTAGACGGAGGGAGTAGTATGGAGAACTACCAAGATCTTGTTGAGAGTGTAAGAGCAACTCTAGCAGATCCCGAAAACACGCCCGAACTAATAAATAACCGTCGCTTTTTAGTTTTCATTGCAAAAATCTGCCAGAGTAGATACCGGAAACGGGGTCAAATCCGAAAAGCTTTTTCGGGCCTCCGAGAAAAGCTCCCTCGCCCCCCATATCCCCGGGTTGTGAGGCCGAACCGAGCGCGACCCGTAGACGCGTGTAGGAGTTGGCGCGCTGAAGTTTCACACCCACCCGCTTTCGCCGCCGCGCGCCGCCGTCGTCTCCGGCTAGTATGAGTCGCGCTCCGCCGCAAGCTTCCTCGTGGCCTACCCCTGGTTCGCTTCCGCACCCGTGGGAGGTCGGATCTGGGGATTTGACCCCGTTCCCCTTTGATGTCGCGGGCCGTCGAGGCCATTGCCATGGATTCATCGATGCCGACCGTGTTGGCCGCGTCGCGACCTAGGCGACTTGATTCATCGCACAGGTGCCACAGCTGAAGGAAATATGCCCTAGAGGCAAATAATAAAGAAGTTTATTAAACATATTCCATTAGTTTATAATAGTTTTATATCATGCTATAACTATCAATAAGGAAACATTGATATATGTGTGATATATAAACAAACTCAAGTCCCTAACAGACTCTATCTAACTAGTTCATTGGTCAACAGCTCTATGAAAAGGTGATCATAAGAGTGTCGTTGGGTATCCTGATGAACATGTTGAGGCGTATGTGTCAAGAACAGGATTTGTGCATCCATGTGATGGAAGATACCCTAGGCCCACTCGGATAAGTTATATCAAATATGTTGCGCAACATGTGACTAGGTCACGGGATATCACTTATCAGTACGAGTTTAAAGTAGCATTGTCGGTAACGAGATCAAACCCGACATGGAGATGTCGATGATCAAATCTCGAACAATGTAAGTATCGTAGCGAGAGAAGGAACATAACACATATTATTTCAGGTTTAAAATGATGGAGAATCGTGAGTGTCATGGGGGTTACATGTGCATCCCGGCTACCTCTGTGTTTATTGATAGAGATCATGTCTATGACATTCCTGAATCATAGGAACGCACGCTTAAGAGCATTACGACACATGGAGATCTACCTCTAAGAGGAAATCCTGAAAGAGAGAGAAACCAGAAATATTTTGGGAGATCTGAAGTTGTTTGGAGAGAGAAAGAAATAAGAAAAAGGACTAAAAAGAGTTTCAGATAAATAAGAATTTGAATACGTTAATTATAAGTTAATATTATATAAATAATATTTAAATTAAAATTTATAAAGCAAGTTTTTCATTAGGCCAAATCCCCGGAGAGAATTGGCATAAGAACTGCAGGCAAAAAGACAGAAAATACAGCACATGGGCTAGTTTGACCAAAACCATGTGCGGCAGATAGCAATCGCCGCACATGGCGACAGTCTGCTCGCCTCAGCTCGCGGGGACATGCAGGCGGGCTGGCCCAGCCAAGCCAGGGCGCTGCTAGTGCTAGTTGGCGCGTGGTGGGCCGAGGCCGGCCCACCCGGGCGCGCGTTGCTGAACGCTCCGCCGCTGCTGCCAGCCCACCCGGGCCGCTAGGGCGCGTGCCAACCCAGGTGCGGGGCGCCGGTCGTTGCCTCCAGGCGGGAAGAATGACAGGCGCGGTGTGGGTGTTGGAGATATGCCCTAGAGACAATAATAAATGTAGTTATAATTATATCTTTGTGTTTATGATAAATGTTTACATTTATGCTATAATAGTATTAACAAGGAAACATTGATACTTGTGTGATTTGTAAACTTAATTTGAAGCCCCTAGTATAGCCTCTATACATCACTAGCTTGTTGGTTGATAAATGATTGTGGTTTCCCTATCATGAACATTGAGATGTTATCAACAACAAGATCATATCGTTAGGAGAATGATATGATGGACATACTCCTATAGATAAGCGTAGCATAAAGATCAAGTCATTTCAATAGTTCAATTGCTATATGCTTTCTGATACATAGTAACCTAATTCCTTCGACCATGAGATCATGCATATCACCTTTACCGGATGGATGCTTTGATGACATCAAACACCACACCGTAACTGGGTGGCTATAAAGGTGGCATTGAGTGTTCGGAAAGTATTGGTTGAGACACATGGATCAAGAGTGGGATTTGTCCATCCATATGACGGATAGATATACTCTGGGCCCTCTCGGTGGAATGTCATCCAATTAGCTTGCAAGCATGTGACTGGCTCACAAGGGATCACATATCACGGGAACGAGAAAAGAGTACTTATCGGTAACGAGGTTGAACTAGGTATGCAGAGATACCGACGATCATAACCTCGGATAAGTAAACTATCGTGAGACAAAGGGAAATTGGTATCGTATGTAATTGGTTCATTCGATCGCAAAGTAATCGTAGAAATATGTGGGAGCCATATGAATTTCCAGATTCCTCTATTGGTTATTGTTCGGAGAAGTGTCTCGATCATGTCCGCATAATTCACGAACCGTAGGGAGACACACTTAAGGATTCGACGTTGTTTGAGTAGTTATGGAATAAATGAGAAAGAGACTGAATGTTGTTCGGAGTCTCGGATGGGATCCGGGATATCACGAGGAGATCCGGAGAAGATTCATATAAGGAAAGTCCCGTTTCGGAGTTCGGAAATGATTCCGGTGTTTTTATCGGGAATGTTCTAGAAGGTTTCGGAATGTCCGGCACTCCGGAGGGGAAGGGGTACATGAATGTGTCATTGCAAGTTGGAATGATTGCATCATGTACTAACTGTCATCGTTGTTCCAAATAAAGGATTAATTCAAATCCTAGTTTGAAAAGTCAAACGGCTAAATTGAAAAGTCAAACGGCTAAATTTGGAAAGAGGAAAAGAGGAGGAAGTGGGAAACCGAGTTGGGGAGGGAATCCCTCCTCCAACCGGCGGCGCCCCCTCCAAGCCGAGTTGGGGAGGGACTCCCCTCCCTCCCCTTGGCCGCCGGCCCCTCCACCTATATAAGGAGGGGCAGGGCTCCCTCCTAGCACACACAAGTACCTCTCCTCTAACCCTAGCTTGGCGCCTACCTCCATAGCCGCCGCCGCCCCCTAGGGTTTTGCCCTAGCCGCCGACTTGGGGTCCCCGGAACCCTAGCCGCCGGCTCTAGCACCTCCTCCTTGGTGTGTCTAAAACCTAGATCGCCGAGGAGCTCTCTCATACTCCACCATACTCGCTCCGGCTTAAGGCGAAGCCCTGGGAGATCTCCCCTCTACTTCCGGTACCACGCCGTTGTGCTGCCGGAATCGCGAGGAGAGTGCTACAACCTCTGCTGCCTGCTGGAACAAGGGAGAGGAAGGTCTTCGTCGAGTACCGAACGTGTGACCGACTGCGGGAGCGCTGCCGGAACGCAGCGCCGGAAGGATCGTCTACACGATCTTGAGATCGGGAAGAGTACGACTACATCACCCACGAGAATCCGCTCTCATTAAACACTTTGGAATCTTCGAGGGTAAGTTATTCCATCGACTCGTTGCTACAATCTAGTAGATAGATCTTGGCTTGTTTGTTTGTATGCGATAGGAAATTTTTGTTTTCCATGCTACGAAACCCTACAGTGGTATCAGAGCCGTGTCTATATGTAGATCTGTTGCACGAGTAGAACACAATGGTCATTGTGGGCGTTGATGCTTTTATTGTCGATTGCTTCTTGTGTACTTTTCATCTTGCGGTATGTTGGGATGAAGCGGCCCGGGCTAACCTTACATGACATCGTTCATGAGACTTGCTCCACGCTCGACATGCAACTTGTATTGCATAAGTGGCTTTGCGGGTGCCTGTTTCTCCTAGCATAGTTAAGATCCAATTTACAACGGGTGATTAACAATACTAGTATCAATGTTGTGGTTCATGTTCGTAAGTTAGAACGACACTTATTGAAAGCCCCAAACCACGTAAAACATGCAAAGAAAGTAGAGGCGTCTAACTTTGTTTTGCAGGGGTGTGCAGTGATGTGATATGGTCATGATTGTGATTATATTTGATGTATGCAATGTTCCTTATTGTAAGTTGGCAACCGGCAGGAGCCATATGGTTGTCTTTAATTTATGTTAAGACCCGCGTGTCTATTCAAAGTAGTTGTAATAGTTGAAGCCGGTGGACGACAACCATGGAGAAGCGTCATTGACCTTGATGCAATGTCGGTGATGATGGAGATCATGTTCGTGCTTGAAGATGGAGATCGGAAGCACAAAGAAGAAAGGCCATATCATATCACATATTATGAATTGCATGTGATGTTAATCCTTTATGCATCTTGTATTGCTTAGTAGACGACGGTAGCATTATAAGATGATCCCTCATGCACATGAATTTCAAGTCATAAAGTGTTCACCCTTAGTTAGCACCGTTGCTAAAGCTTGTTGTTTCGAAGCACCACGTGATGATCGGGTGTGTTAGATTCCGCAAGTGTATACAACGTGAGCAAGCCAGATTTGCTCATGCGGAAACTAAGGTTTGATCTTGACGAGCCTAGCATGTACAGACATGGTCTCGGAACACGGATCACCGAAAGGTAAAGCATGAATCATATAGTAGATATGATGAACATGACGATTGTTCGCCATTGAAACTATATCAACTCTCGTGATGATCGGTGTTGATGTAGTGGATTTGGTTCGTGTGATCACTAGATTAACTTTATTATTAATTTGAACTCAATTTGTCATAAACTTAGTCTAAACTATTGCAAATATGTTGTAGATCAATGGCAGCCCCTACCATCAATTTTAATGCGTTCCTAGAGAAAGAAAAGTTGAAATACAATGGAAGCAACTTCGCGGATTGGTTCCGCAATTTGAGGATTGTCCTCACAGCTGGTAATTTGACCTATGTGCTGGATGCACCGCTGGGTGACCCACCTGCAGCTGATGCTTCCGATGAAGTAAAGAATGTTTACCTCGCTCGGAAGAATCAGTACTCCATAGTTCAGTGTGCTATCTTGTATGGTTTGGAATTGGAGCTTCAGAAAAGGTTTGAGAATTCAGACCCATATGATATTGTCGAGGATCTCAAATTGATCTTTGAGACTCATGCGGCAATTGAAAGTTATGAGGCTTCTGAAAAGTTCTTTAACTTCAAAATGGAAGAGGGCAGCTCCGTCAGTGAGCATGTGCTTAAGATGTCTGGGCACGCAAACAAACTTCAAAGCTTGGGTATAGTGATTCCTAATGCTTTGGGGGTTTACCGTGTCCTCCAATCACTACCACCAAGTTACAAGAACTTTGTGATGAACTACAACATGCAGAACATGAACAAGCAGTTGCCAGAACTGTTTGCTATGTTGAAGTCTGCAGAAGTGGAGATCAAGAAAGAGCACCAAGTGTTGTTGGTCAATAAGACCACCAAATTCAAGAAAGGCAAGTCTAAGCAGAAGGGACACTTCAAGAAGGGTGGTAAGAAAGTTACCACGCCGGCGAAGATGACCAAGGCTGGACCTAAGCCTGAAACTGAGTGCTTTTACTGCAAGGGAGAAGGTCACTGGAAGCGGAATTGCCCAAAGTACTTGGCGGATTTGAAGAACGGCAACATCAAGAAGAAAGGTATATCTGATATACATGTTATTGATGTGTATCTCACTAGTACTCGTAGTAGTGCCTGGGTATTTGATACTGGTTCGGTTGCTCATATTTGTAACTCGAAACAGGTGCTGCAGAATAAACGGAAGCTAGCGAAGAACGAGGTGACGATGCGCGTGGGAAACGGATCAAAGGTTGATGTGATCGCGGTTGGCACGCTACCCCTTCATCTACCATCGGGATTAGTTTTATACTTAAATAATTGTTATTTGGTGCCTGCGTTGAGCATGAACATTATATCGGGATCTTATTTATTGCGAGACGGTTACTTGTTTAAGTCCGAAAATAATGGTTGTTCGATTTATATGAGTAATATGTTTTATGCACATGCACCTTTGATAGATGGTCTATTCTTATTGAATCTTGATAGTGGAAATACACATATTAATAACATTGAGGCTAAACGGTTGAAATCGAGCGATAACTCGACCTATATGTGGCACTGTCGTCTTGGTCACATTGGAGTGAAGCGTATGAAGAAACTCCATTCCGATGGACTTCTTGAATCACTTGATTTCGAATCACTTGATAGATGCGAAGCATGTCTGATGGGTAAAATGACTAAGACTCCATTTTTTGGTATGATGGAGCGAGCTACGGACATATTGGAAATCATACATACCGATGTGTGTGGTCCAATGAGTGTAGCATCGCGCGGTGGTTATCGTTATGTTCTTACCTTCACAGATGACTTGAGTAGATATGGGTATATCTATTTCATGAAACATAAATCCGAAACTTTCGAGAAGTTTAAGGAATTTTAAAGTGAGGTAGAGAATCAACGTAACAAGAAGATTAAATTTCTACGTTCTGATCGTGGAGGTGAATATCTAAGTTACGAGTTTGGCGATCATTTGAAGAAATGCGGAATACTTTCACAGTTGACACCGCCGGGAACACCATAGCGTAATGGTGTGTCCGAACGTCGTAATCGAACTCTCTTAGATATGGTTCATTATATGATGTCACTTACAGATTTACCGCTATCATTTTGGGGTTATGCATTAGAAACAACCGCATTCACTTTAATTAGGGCACCGTCTAAATCCGTTGAAACGACACCGTATGAATTATGGTTTGGGAAGAAACCTAAATTGTCGTTCCTTAAAGTTTGGGGATGCGAAGCCTATGTAAAGAAGTTACAGCCGGACAAGCTTGAACCCAAAGCGGAAAAATGCGTCTTCATAGGATACCCGAAGGAAACTATTGGGTATACCTTCTATCATAGATCCGAAGGCAAAATCTTCGTTGCCAAGAATGGATCCTTTCTAGAGAAGGAATTTCTCTCGAAAGAAGTGACTGGAAGGAAAGTAGAACTCGACGAGGTTGTCGAACCTTCTCTCGAAATTGCGAGTAGCGCAGCACCGGAAGAAGTTCCTGTGGTGCCTGCACCAATTAGAGAGGAAGCTAATGATGGTGATCATGAAACTTCGGTTGAAGTTGCTACAGAGCCTCGGAGGTCAACGAGAACTCGTACCACTCCAGATTGGTATGATCCCGTTATGAGTGTCATGTTGGTGGACAACACCGATGACCCCGAGACATATGAGGAAGCGATGATGAGCCGAGATTCCAATAAATGGCAAGAAGCCATGAAATCCGAGATTGGATCCATGTACGAAAACCAAGTATGTACCTTGGTGGACTTACCGGATGGCCGGAAGGCTGTCGAGAACAAATGGATCTTCAAGAAGAAAACAGATGCTGATGGTAATGTTACTGTCTATAAAGCTCGACTTGTCGCAAAAGGGTTTCGACAAATTCAAGGAGTTGACTACGATGAGACTTTCTCACCAGTAGCGAAGCTAAAGTCTGTGAGGATTATGTTAGCAATCGCTGCATATTATGATTATGAGATATGGCAGATGGATGTCAAAACAGCATTCCTCAATGGAGACATTGATGAAGAGTTGTATATGATGCAACCCAAAGGTTTTGTCGATCCTAAAGATGCTAACAAGGTATGCAAACTTCAACGATCCATCTATGGATTGAAGCAAGCATCCCGAAGTTGGAATCAACGTTTTGATAAGGTGATCAAAAGTTTTGGTTTTATACAAACTTATGGAGAAGCTTGTATTTACAAGAAAGTGAGTGGGAGCTCTGTAGCATTCTTAATACTATATGTAGATGACATATTGTTGATTGGGAATGATGTAGACCTTCTTAATAGTGTAAAGGAATATTTGAATAATAGTTTTTCAATGAAGGATCTTGGAGAAGAAGCTTACATATTAGGCATAAAGATTTATAGAGATAGATCGAAACGCCAAATATCATTGTCACAGAGTACATATTTGGACAAAGTTCTAAAGAGATTTGGAATAGAAGATAGCAAGAAAGGGTTCTTGCCCATGTTGCCCAATACGACCTTGAGTAAAACTCAAAGTCCGACATCGGCAGAAGATAGAGAAAGGACGAGTAAGACTCCCTATGCCTCAGCCATAGGATCTCTAATGTATGCCATGCTATGTACTAGACCCGACATTGCATATGCTGTTAGTTTGACTAGCAGATATCAAAGTGATCCGGGAGTGGATCATTGGACAGCGGTCAAAAACATGAAGGGAATATGCCCTGAGAGGCAATAATAAAGTGTTTATTATGTGTATTCCAAGTATATGATAGATGTTTATTTTGCATGCTATAATTGTATTAATACGGAAACGTTAATACATGTGTGTTTAATAAACAAACAGAAAGTTCCTAGTTATGCCTCTCTCATAAACTAGCTCGTTGATTAACAAGATGATCAAGGTTTCCTGATCATGGACATTGGATGTTGTTAATAACGGGATCACAACATTAGTGTAATGGTGTGATGAACATTCATCCGAAGTATAGCATTACGATAAAAGTCATTGAGTTTATATTGCTATAACAACTTACGAAGTGATCCTAATCCTTAGACCATGAGATCATGTCAATCACTAACACCGGAAGAGTTTCTTGATAACATCAAACGTCACACCGTAACAGGGTGATTATAAAGATGGATTCATAACTAATAAAGTGTTATGTTGAGGCTCATGGATCGAGAGTGGAATTTGTTCATCCCGATGACGGATAGATATACTCTGGGCCCTCTCGGTGATATCACATTGATTAGCTTGCAAGCAAGTGATTTGATCACTAGAATGTTATATCACAGGAACGAGAAAATAGTGCATGTCGGTAACGAGATCAAACTAGGTATAGAGATACCGATGATCGAATCTCGGACATGTAATATATCGTGAAACAAAGGGATTAAGATACTAGCGTAAAAGGTTCCGACGATCACAAGAAAGTCATCGTTGAATGTGTGGGAGTCAGTATGGGTCTCCAGATCCCGCTTCTGATTATTGATCCGAGAGGGGTCTCGATCATGTCCGCATTATTCACGTGCCGTAGGGTGACACACTTAAGAGACACCGACATCCAATTGGAGCAAATGTTTCATGCCGAAAGAATGAACAAGCGCAGGAATTTATTTCACTAGATACCAAAACAGGTTTTCGGGTGAAATTGCATAAAGTGGTTATGCATGTGAAATAGAATTCTAGCAAGGGGTTATTTGTGAATGTTTGTCATTAAAGTAATTGACAAAATTCTGAATAAAATAAAAGAGTTTTATTTAATGAGAGTTTGCATTAAATTTGGTGGAAATTTAATGGGAATTTGAGTGGACTTTTGAGTGGAGGGATTTTAAAGGGCATTTTGTGAGTGGAGTGTCCACCCACATGAATGAAGGAGGGGAGGGGGCAGCCCCCATGGCCGGCGGCCACCCCCTTGGGTGCCCCCATCCTCCTATAAAAGGAGCCCCCCTCCTCACTTGTCTCACACACCTCCTCGTGAAGGATCTCTCTCCCCCTCTAGAATTTATCCCCCATGGTCTCGGACTAGCGAGATACATGTTCCCGGTGGCTATTCGGCAAGAAAGAGTTGTGCTTCCGCTTCATCGCTGGAGCGAGGAGGCGGAGGTTGCTCGGTGACTCGAACGTGTGTGCGAGCATGGATGCGCTGCTGATTTGCGGCGCTAGGACTTCCTCTCGATCTTGAGATCGGCAAGAGATCGTCTACATCAACCACGAGTTGAACTCGTTAAGCTTTGTCGGTATTCAAGGGTATGTTCTCTACGGATATACATCCGCCCGTTGTTTGTATCTAGTAGATAGATCTTGGTATATAGTTCACATCGTAGGAAAATTTTTGTTTTCTATGCTGCGAACCCTACAGTGGTATCAGAGCCGGATCTATGCGTAGATACTTTACACGGGTATTACACATATGAGTATTTGGGCGATGATGATCATGTTGTTGCTCCTTTATTGTAATTTTGGATATTGGTGGCATAGTGGGATGAAGCGGCCCGGACAAACTTTACATGTCCTCGCACATGAGACCTGTTCCACGCTTGACATGCAACTAGTTTGCATAAGTGGCTAGCGGGTGTCTGTCTCTCCTACTATAGTCAATATCTATTTTGCAAGCGAGTTGTCAACAATTTGATTATCCTCGTTGTGGTTCATGTTCGTAGGTAAGAACGGTTCTATCTCGAAAGCCCTAAGCCACGTAAAACTTGCAATGGATAAATTAGAGGCGTCTAGTTTAGATTGTTGCTGGGCTAGTGTTATGATATGGTAGTGTTGTAAGTAGAAGTATGAGATGATACTCTTACAACACACATAGCGTGTAAAATCCATAGACCTTGGATTTACACATATAGGTATGATAGTGATCATACCACGATGCACATGATAGAGATCATCTGCGGGAACCATATAATTTCACTAATAAACATATGATGTTTGATAGCATCTTATATTGCTTGTTTAGCGCTTTGTTAGCATAATAAGATGATCCCTTATTTAAATATCAAGATAAGAATGTGTTCTTCCTTTAGTATGCACCGATTATGTTTTCGTCGCTCCAAGACATCACGTGATGATCGGGTGTTCTTGGATCCACGACCATATTTCGGGTGTAAAACAGTTACACACGCGAATACTAAGGTTCTAACTTGGCGAGCCTAGCATGTACAGACATGGCCTCGGAACACGGACCGAAAGGTTAAGCATGAGTCATATAGTTGATATGATGCCCATTTGATGCTCGCCTTTGAAGCTATACCGACTCACGTGATGATCGGACTTGGTGTAGTGGATTTGGTTCATGTAATCACCAAAAAGGCACGAGGGATGTCGTTTTTGAGTGGGAGTTCATTCGATTAGTTGAACTCAATCTATCATACACTTAGTCTAAACTTTAAAAATTCTGTTGTAGATGGCACCACCTGCTTTTAATTTCAATGTGTTCATGGAGAAAGAGAAACTAGCAACGAACGGTAGAAACTTTACTGAATGGGCCATGAATTTGAGGATTCTCCTCTCTGCTGCACAAAAGCAATATGTGCTAGAAGCGCCGTTAGGCCCCCGACCTTTAGATGATGCCCCTGACGAGGAGAAAAATGTCTATCAGACTCGTCAGGAGGACCACAACTTAGTTCATTGCGGCATATTGTATGGGCTAGAGCCGAAACTTCGAAAGCGTTTCGAAAACGGCAATGCATTTGATACAATGGGTGAGTTGAAAATGATTTTCGACACACATGCTGCTGTAGAGAGCTACAACGCTTCAGAAAAGTTCTTTAGCTGCATGATGGAAGAGCACAACTCCGTTAGTGAGCATGTACTCAAGATGTCGGGTTACGCCGATAATCTTGTGTCCTTGGGAATATCGATTCCCATTGACTTAGGCATCCATTGTGTTCTGCAGTCTCTACCACCTAGCTATAAGAGCTTCGTGATGAACTATAATATGCAAGGCATGAAGAAGTCTCTCCCCGAGCTTCTGTCAATGCTTAAAACTGCAGAAGTGGAGATCAAAAAGGAACATCAAGTGTTGATGATCAATAGGAACACTGGTTTCAAGAAAGACAAGAAGGGAAAACGGAAGGGAAGTAAGGGCGGCAAGCCTGTTGCCGCGCCTGAAAAGAAACCCCGAGTTGGACCTAAGTCTGATTCCGAGTGCTACTATTGTAAGGGGACTAGCCACTGGAAGCGCAACTGCCCCAAGTATCTGGCAGACAAGAAGGCCGGCAAGGCAAACAAAGGTATATATGATATACATGTTATTGATGTGTACTTGACTAGTGCTCGTAGTAGCACCTAGGTATTTGATACCGGTTCAGTTGCTAATATTTGTAACTCGAATCAGGGGCAGCGGAACAAGCGACCGCTAGCAAGGGGTGAGGTCAAGATGCGTGTCGACAATGGATCAAGCGTTGATGTGATCGCCGTCGGAACGCTGCCTCTCCACTTGCCGTCGGGATTAGTTATAAACTTGAATAAATGTTATCTGGTGCCTGCACTGAGCATGAACATTGTATCTGGATCGTGTTTGATGCGAAGTGGTTATTCATTTAAATCCGAGAACAATGGTTGTTCCATTTGTATGAATGGAATCTTTTATGGTCATGCACCGATGATGAATGGTTTAATTCTATTAGATCTCGATGATAATGTTACACATATTCATAATGTTGATGCTAAAAGGATTAAACTTAATGATGATATATCCGCATATATGTGGCACTGCCGTCTAGGTCATATTGGCGTTAAACGCATGAAGAATCTCCATTCGGATGGACTTTTGGAATCACTTGATTATGAATCATTTGATACATGTGAGCCATGCCTTATGGGCAAGATGACTAGAACGCTGTTTTCCGGTTCAATGGAACGGGCGACAGATTTATTGGAAATCATACATTCTGATGTATGTGGTCCAATGAGTGTGTCGGCGCGAGGTGGATATCGTTATTTTGTTACTTTCACGGATGATTTGAGTAGATACGGTTATATCTACTTGATGAAACACAAGTCTGAAACCTTTGAAAAGTTCAAGGAATTTCAGAATGAAGTGGAAAATCATCGTAATAGAAAGATAAAATTTCTACGGTCCGACCGTGGAGGTGAGTATCTAAGTTACGAGTTTAGCACTCACATGAAAGAGTGTGGAATTGTTTCACAACTCACACCTGCCGGAACACCACAGCGAAATGGTGTGTCGGAACATCGTAATCGTACTTTATTAGATATGGTTCGATCTATGATGTCTCTGACGGACTTGCCATTGTCATTTTGGGGTTATGCACTAGAAACTGCTGCATTCACTTTAAATCGGGCACCATCTAAATCCGTTGAAAAGACACCGTATGAATTGTGGTTTGGAAACAAACCTAAGCTGTCATTTCTTAAAGTTTGGGGATGCGATGTTTATGTGAAGAAACTTCAACCGGATAAACTCGAACCGAAAGCGAAAAAATGCGTCTTCATAGGATACCCTAAAGAAACTATTGGGTATTCCTTCTATCACAGATCCGAGGGCAAGGTTTTTGTTGCCAAGAATGGATCCTTTCTAGAGAAAGAGTTTCTCGCGAAAGATGTGAGTAGTCGGAAGGTAGAACTCGAAGAGGTTGTGGAACCTTCTCTTCAAAGTATAGCGAGTAGCGCAGCGCCGGAAGTTGTTCCGGAGTTGGCTCCACCTATTGAAGAGGGAACTAATGATAATGATCATGAAACTCCGAAAGAGAGTACTACCGAACCTCGCAGGTCAAACAGGACGCGTGCAGCTCCCGAGCTGTACGGAAATCCTGTCATGAATTTCATGGTTGATGAAAATGATGACCCTGCGACGTATGAAGAAGCGATGATGAGCCCAGATTCCAACAAATGGTTAGAATCCATGAAATCCGAGATGGAATCCATGTATGAAAATCAAGTTTGGAACTTGGTGGAATTACCTCACGACCGAAAGGCCGTGGAGAACAAATGGATTTTCAAAAGGAAAACTGATGCTGATGGTAATGTGACCGTCTATAAAGCTCGACTTGTCGCAAAGGGTTTTTGACAAATTTAAGGAGTTGACTACGATGAGACTTTCTCTCCCGTAGCGATGCTAAAGTCAGTTAGGATTATGTTAGCAATTGCTGCATATTTCGATTATGAGATATGGCAGATGGATGTCAAAACCGCGTTTCTCAATGGTAATATTGAAGAAGAGTTGTATATGATACAACCAAAGGGTTTTATCGATCCTAAGGATGCTAACAAGGTGTGCAAGCTTCAGCGATCCATCTATGGATTGAAGCAAGCATCACGAAGTTGGAATCTCCGCTTTGATGAGGTGATCAAAGAGTTTGGATTTGTCCAAACTTATGGAGAAGCTTGTATTTACAAGAAAGTGAGTGGGAGCAATGTGGCATTTCTGATATTATATGTGGATGACATATTATTGATCGGAAATGATATAGATCTTTTAAACAGTGTTAAAAGTTATCTAAACAGCAAATTTTCAATGAAGGACCTAGGTGAAGCGTCATACATATTAGGCATAAAGATCTATAGAGATAGATCTAGGCGCCTAATAGGGCTATCGCAAAGTACATACCTTGATAAGATTTTAAAGAAGTTTAAAATGGACGGAAGTAAGAAGGGGTTCTTACCTATGTTGCAAGGCAAGACATTGAGTAAGACTCAAAGTCCGGCTTCGGCGGAAGAAAGAGAGATAATGGACAAAGTCCCCTATGCTTCAGCCATAGGCTCTATAATGTACGCCATGCTATGTACAAGACCGAATGTGGCACATGCTATTAGTTTGACTAGTAGGTACCAATCCGATCCAGGTTCAGAACACTGGATAGCTGTCAAGAATATCCTTAAGTACTTACGAAGAACTAAGGATATGTTTCTTGTATACGGAGGTGAAGAAGAGCTCGTCGCTAAGTGTTATGTCGACGCTAGCTTTGACACCGATCCGGATGACTCTAAGTCTCAATCCGGATACGTATTTCTCATGAATGGCGGAGCGGTTAGTTGGAGGAGCTCCAAACAACCTGTGGTAGCGGGATCAACAACGGAGGCCGAATATGTTGCTGCTTCAGAAGCGGCTCAGGAAGCAGTTTGGATGAAGGAGTTCATATCCGAACTAGGAGTGGTGGCAAACGCGTTGGACCCAATGGTGATCTATTGTGACAACAATGGTGCCATTGCCAATGCCAAAGAGCCAATGTCTCACAAGCATTCCAAGCATATTAAGCGCCGGTTTCACTCCATCCGCGAGCATGTCAAGGATGGAGATATAAAGATTTGTAAAGTACATACGGATCTCAATTTAGCAGATCCGTTGACTAAAACTCTCCCTAGAGCAAAACATGATCAACACCAGAACTCAATGGGTATTAGATTTATCACTATGTAACTAGATTATTTTCTCTAGTGCAAGTGGGAGACTGAAGGGAATATGCCCTGAGAGGCAATAATAAAGTGTTTATTATGTGTATTCCAAGTATATGATAGATGTTTATTTTGCATGCTATAATTGTATTAATACGGAAACGTTAATACATGTGTGTTTAATAAACAAACAGAAAGTTCCTAGTTATGCCTCTCTCATAAACTAGCTCGTTGATTAACAAGATGATCAAGGTTTCCTGATCATGGACATTGGATGTTGTTAATAACGGGATCACAACATTAGTGTAATGGTGTGATGAACATTCATCCGAAGTATAGCATTACGATAAAAGTCATTGAGTTTATATTGCTATAACAACTTACGAAGTGATCCTAATCCTTAGACCATGAGATCATGTCAATCACTAACACCGGAAGAGTTTCTTGATAACATCAAACGTCACACCGTAACAGGGTGATTATAAAGATGGATTCAGAACTAATAAAGTGTTATGTTGAGGCTCATGGATCGAGAGTGGAATTTGTTCATCCCGATGACGGATAGATATACTCTGGGCCCTCTCGGTGATATCACATTGATTAGCTTGCAAGCAAGTGATTTGATCACTAGAATGTTATATCACAGGAACGAGAAAATAGTGCATGTCGGTAACGAGATCAAACTAGGTATGGAGATACCGATGATCGAATCTCGGACATGTAATATATCGTGAAACAAAGGGATTAAGATACTAGCGTAAAAGGTTCCGACGATCACAAGAAAGTCATCGTTGAATGTGTGGGAGTCAGTATGGGTCTCCAGATCCTGCTTCTGATTATTGATCCGAGAGGGGTCTCGATCATGTCCGCATTATTCACGTGCCGTAGGGTGACACACTTAAGAGACACCGACATCCAATTGGAGCAAATGTTTCATGCCGAAAGAATGAACAAGCGCAGGAATTTATTTCACTAGATACCAAAACAGGTTTTCGGGTGAAATTGCATAAAGTGGTTATGCATGTGAAATAGAATTCTAGCAAGGGGTTATTTGTGAATGTTTGTCATTAAAGTAATTGACAAAATTCTGAATAAAATAAAAGAGTTTTATTTAATGAGAGTTTGCATTAAATTTGGTGGAAATTTAATGGGAATTTGAGTGGACTTTTGAGTGGAGGGATTTTAAAGGGCATTTTGTGAGTGGAGTGTCCACCCACATGAATGAAGGAGGGGAGGGGGCAGCCCCCATGGCCGGCGGCCACCCCCTTGGGTTCCCCCCTCCTCCTATAAAAGGAGCCCCCCTCCTCACTTGTCTCACACACCTCCTCGTGAAGGATCTCTCTCCCCCTCTAGAATTTATCCCCCATGGTCTCGGACTAGCGAGATACATGTTGCCGCTGGCTATTCGGAAAGAAAGAGTTGTGCTTCCGCTGCATCGCTGGAGCGAGGAGGCGGAGGTTGCTCGGTGCCTCGAACGTGTGTGCGAGCACGGATGCGCTGCTGATTTGAGGCGCTAGGACTTCCTCTCGATCTTGAGATCGGCAAGAGATCGTCTACATCAACCACGGGTTGAACTCGTTAAGCTTTGTCGGTCTTCAAGGGTATGTTCTCTACAGATATACATCCGCCCGTTGTTTGTATCTAGTAGATAGATCTTGGTATATAGTTCACATCGTAGGAAATTTTTTGTTTTCTATGCTGCGAACCCTACAAAACATCCTTAAGTACTTGAGAAGAACTAAGGATATGGTTCTTTCTTATGGAGGTGATGAACAGCTCGTTGTTAATGGTTACACCGATGCTAGTTGGAACACCGATCCGGATGATTCTAAATCACAATCTGGATACGTATTTATTTTGAATGGTGCAGCAGTTAGCTGGAGGAGTGCAAAGCAAAGAGTTGTGGCGAGATCTTCAACTGAATCAGAATACATGGCTGCTTCGGAGGCTTCACAAGAAGCGATATGGATGAAAGAGTTCATTACAGAGCTGGGTGTGGTTCCTAGTGCGCTGGACCCAATGTCTATCTACTGTAATAACATGGGCGCCATAGCCAATGCGCAAGAACCAAGGTCACACAAGAAGATGAAGCACATCAAGCTACGTTTTCACGCTATTCGAGAACATATCCAAGATGGGGATATAAAGATTTGCAAAGTACACACAGATCTGAATGTGGCGGATCTGTTGACTAAACCTCTTTCGAGGGCAAAACATGACCAACACCAAACTGCCATGGGTGTTCGGTATATTACCATGTAATCTAGATTAGATGACTCTAGTGCAAGTGGGATACTGTTGGAGATATGCCCTAGAGGCAATAATAAATGTAGTTATTATTATATCTTTGTGTTTATGATAAATGTTTACATTCATGCTATAATAGTATTAACAAGGAAACATTGATACTTGTGTGATTTGTAAACTTAATTTGAAGTCCCTAGTATAGCCTCTATACATCACTAGCTTGTTGGTTGATAAATGATTGTGGTTTCCCTATCATGAACATTGAGATGTTATCAACAACAAGATCATATCGTTAGGAGAATGATATGATGGACATAGTCCTATAGATAAGCGTAGCATAAAGATCAAGTCATTTCAATAGTTCAATTGCTATATGCTTTCTGATACATAGTAACCTAATTCCTTCGACCATGAGATCATGCATATCACCTTTACCGGATGGATGCTTTGATGACATCAAACACCACACCGTAATTGGGTGGCTATAAAGGTGGCATTGAGTGTTCGGAAAGTATTGGTTGAGACACATGGATCAAGAGTGGGATTTGTCCATCCATATGACGGATAGATATACTCTGGTCCCTCTCGGTGGAATGTCATCCAATTAGCTTGCAAGCATGTGACTGGCTCACAAGGGATCACATATCACGGGAACGAGAAAAGAGTACTTATCGGTAACGAGGTTGAACTAGGTATGCAGAGATACCGACGATCATAACCTCGGATAAGTAAACTATCGTGAGACAAAGAGAAATTGGTATCGTATGTAATTGGTTCATTCGATCGCAAAGTAATCGTAGAAATATGTGGGAGCCATATGAATTTCCAGATTCCTCTATTGGTTATTGTTCGGAGAAGTGTCTCGATCATGTCCGCATAATTCACGAACCATAGGGAGACACACTTAAGGATTTGACGTTGTTTGAGTAGTTATGGAATGAATGAGAAAGAGACCGAATGTTGTTCGGAGTCTCGGATGGGATCCGGGATATCACGAGGAGATCCGGAATGGTCCGGAGAATAAGATTCATATAAGGAAAGTCCCGTTTCGGAGTTCGGAAATGATTCCGGTGTTTTCATCGGGAATGTTCTAGAAGGTTCCGGAATGTCCGGCACTCCGGAGGGGAAGGGGTACATGAATGTGTCATTGCAAGTTGGAATGATTGCATCATGTACTAAGTGTCATCGCTGTCCCAAATAAAGGATTAATTCAAATCCTAGTTTGAAAAGTCAAACGGCTAAATTGAAAAGTCAAACGGCTAAATTTGGAAAGAGGAAAAGAGGAGGAAGTGGGAAACCGAGTTAGGGAGGGAATCCCTCCTCCAACCGGCGGCGCCCCCTCCAAGCCGAGTTGGGGAGGGACTCCCCTCCCTCCCCTTGGCCGCCGGCCCCTCCACCTATATAAGGAGGGGCAGGGCTCCCTCCTAGAACACACAAGTACCTCTCCTCTAACCCTAGCTTGGCGCCTACCTCCATAGCCGCCGCCGCCCCCTAGGGTTTTGCCCTAGCCGCCGACTTGGGGTCCCCGAAACCCTAGTCGCCGGCTCTAGAACCTCCTCCTTGGTGTGTCTAAACCCTAGATCGCCGAGGAGCTCTCTCATACTCCACCATACTCGCTCCAGCTTAAGGCGAAGCCCTGCGAGATCTCCCCTCTACTTCCGGTACCACGCCGTTGTGCTGCCGGAATCGCGAGGAGAGTGCTACAACCTCCGCTGCCTGCTGGAACAAGGGAGAGGAAGGTCTTCGTCGAGTACCGAACGTGTGACCGACTGCGGGAGCGCTGCCAGAACGCAGCGCCGGAAGGATCGTCTACACGATCTTGAGATCGGGAAGAGTACGACTACATCACCCACGAGAATCCGCTCTCGTTAAACACTTTGGAATCTTCGAGGGTAAGTTATTCCATCGACTCGTTGCTATAATCTAGTAGATAGATCTTGGCTTGTTTGTTTGTATGGGATAGAATTTTTTTTTCCATGCTACGAAACCCTACAGTGGGCCACAGGAAGGCCCACCTGGCTAGGCGCCACTGCTGCTATTCTGTTTTTTGTCTATCTGGGCTGGGAATTGGCCCATCTGGCTATGGAAGAAATTTCTGCTCTTTTTCCTTTACTTTTAGTCCCACATGGGACACCTAAGAGAGGGAGGAAACCCCTACCTTAGCCTATATAAGAAGGTGCCTATGGGTGGGATTAAACACACACAAAATTGAGATATTTCCTTTGGTTGGAATACCCCCTCTTTCTAAAGTTGCCTCTGCTATTGCGTGGTCTAAGTCTAGACTGTGTAGGCAAGGCGTTCTCTTTTGTGGCACGCCGTTGCGTTGCCGGGATTATAGCCAGGAGGTCCACTTTCGCAACCTCGAAGGGATCCAAGATCGGGAGTCATTGTCTTGCACCGTATGCCTCTGGCAACTCGATGAGGCTATTGAAGCTTCCAGGCCATCGTGCGAGGAGCAAGACAAGAGGTGACTTGCGAGGAGCTTTGCAACCTTGAGGTCGGATGGGTATGACTATATGAACCACACTTCTGCATGAGCGTAATGCTCTCTTTGTTTTCAATGGTACGTTATCGCTGTCTTTCTTCGTTACTGCATTACTAGTAGATACATATTGGTCATTCGGGGTTTTCCGCGTAGTAAATTTTTTGATTTTCTATACCGAACTCCAACAACAACAACCTTCCCGCCATGGACGAGGTTCGTTTTGTACCAAAATCAAGGTTAATCTGGGCGCCTTGATTAGATTTTAGTCCTCTTTTCATTATTTTCTAGTTGACACCTAGCGAACAATTCTTCTTCGAGGACTCGTCGTCTTCCGATGATTCGGACATTGAGGACTTGATCTTAGAAGACGATCGAGCACGCCATCATCCTTGTTACCGTGAAAAATCTAGAGAATAGGAAGCAGTCGCGGCGGCGAGACTCCGCGGTGGGGAGACTATGCATTCCACACAACCGCAGACTCGGCCATGAGTTGCTCATGCGCGACTACTTCGCTGACGTACCAACATATCCGGCCCATATTTTTCGCAGGCACTACCATATGTGCAGAGAATTGTTTGTGAAGATTGTAGAGACATGCGAGGCCATTTCTCAATTTTTCACTCGCCATCGTAATGCTGCCAGGTTAATTGGACTTAGCTCATACCAAAAAATATTGGGAGTTATGCACGTGATTGCATATGGCATCCCCACAAATTATACAGACGAGTACCGCCTTTGCATTGGTGAGGACACAACACTAGAGTGTGTCCGGAGATTTGCCAAGGTCATGATCCGTGTCTTTGGTAGTGTTTATCTTCGAGCTCCCAATGAAAAAGACACAAAGAGGCTCATGGATATGAATGAGAAGAGGGGTTGTCCAGGTATGTAGGTAGTATTGATTATATGCATTGGCGATGAAAGAATTGCCCAAATGCATGATATTGTGGAAAAAGCCATGATCCAACCATTGTTCTCGAGGCCGTCGCTTCGCAGGACTTGTGGATACAACATATGCCTTCTTTGGGTTATCAGGATCTCTCAACGACATCAATGTGTTGCAAATGTCTCACCTTTTTTAAAATTTGGCAAAATGAGAACAACCTGCTTGCAACTACAATGTTATGAACAATGACTACACGTTGGGATACTACCTTGATGATGGCATATACCACCTTGGAGTACATTTGTGAAGACTGTTTGAGATCCTCAAGCAAGAACCGGGGCAATATTTGCACAAGCTCAAGAAGCAGCCCACAAGGACATTGAAAGGGCATTTGGGGTGTTACAAGATAGGTTTGCTATTGTCAGAGGTCCCGCTCATTTTTGGGATAAGAAAACCCTATAAAACATCATGACATGTTGTGTCATCCTCCACAACATGATCATAGATGACGAGAGGGACACAAACTTGGAGTTCTTCTTTGACAATGTTGGAACTCGAGTGAGGCCACAACACAACCCCAATCAGATTGAATCTTTTATCCAAACTTATGAGGACATAGAATGCGCTACCATCCATAACCATCTTAAACAAGACCTCATTCAGCATCATTGGCTACGCCACGGACGATGAAGCCCCCCTCTTTGCATGCTATTCAAACAATTTATTTGTCATTGGAAATATTCGTTATTTGTTTATTTGTGAACTTCAGTTGTAATTTGATTTGAATAAATAATGTTGTAATGTGACTGATGGATGATTATTTGTGTTTAGTTTGATGACAACAGTTTGATTTATTTGATATATGTTGATGATTTATGCAATGAAAATGTTGCTGCTGCAGTTCAGATGCGCGCTCGCGCGGAACAAATACCGCAAACTGAACCCAAAAAAGAGAATATTCTGTTTCATGGGCTAGGTTTTCGGTATCTGATCCGCGGGAGCCTTTTTTGGCCTAAGAAACACGTTTTCGGCGGCCTGAAAACGTGTTTTAAGGGCCGACGTTTTTTGGGATCTGCTAGAGTTGCTCTAACTAGATAACTATCACTAAAAAATCGTGCATACGATGGATGGTTTGGTGTCTCGATAAACCTAGTTTATTGACACCAACTTTTGTATTTATTATTGCTTTCATCATTGCATATCCAGTAGTAGGTAAAAACTGTCTTTATATAGCTCTAGTTCCATAGATAAAATATGTGTTTAAACCTCAGGTTCCATGTTGGTGGTGGAGAAGGAGAGAATGATCTGTTTGAGCGGTACCAACGCCTCCTGATTGAGAATTGGACGTATCGGGAATTTTAGATTGAGATTTCCAAGAGCATGTTGTCCAACGGTAGAAGTAAGCTATGAACAAAGCTAGTAAATTGGTATGTGCTAATTAGTGTGTGCAAGTTGACCCTGAACATCCTGAGAATTAAAAAAAACACTACTGAAGGTATGCTTTGTAACGTGTGACCTCGGTTGCTGTGATATGAATCGTGATTGGTGTGGATGAGCTTCAACGAGTTTCCTGGCGGTAACCTTCTACTGTGTGTTCTTAACTAATGCCACTTCCATGAATAATCTGATAAATGAGATCCATAAAAACGCAATTGCTGACCCTCAATTGCTTACCGGCTCAACACCAGCCAGTGATGGTTAAGAGCCGATCAATGATGTACTCCCTTCGTTAAGATGTTTTAGGTTTGTGAATTTATGTCTAGATTTTTTTAGTATGTAGGTTCACTCCAATCTGAGTGAATCTACATACTAAAAGAAATCTAGATACATTTATTTCATAAAGCTAAAACATTTTATATTTTAAAACGGAGTGAGTACCGTTTTTTACAAGTGATGTAGGGTGCTAAGTAAATAAAACTATGGAGAAAAGGGCGGTGAGAGGAATCGAAGCAAAATTTAGACACTCTTCACCCACAATGTGAATGTGACAGCCAAAAATTGTTTTTTCCCTCACACTCATCTAAGAACCATCATACTCCAAGAATACCTCCAGATTGGTGCAATTCTGAATGGGGGATGAGAGAAGCATTCCTCACTTGTAGCATTTTTATGGCACCATGATCCTTTTCTTTTCTTTTGACGTCCTAGGGTTAATCATCTATTGTACTTCTTCCCTTCACTAATGTAAAATATTTTAGATATTTTAAAGTGAACCTACACACTAAAAACGTTAACATACATCTGTTTTAGAAAAAAGGTTAGAATGTCTAACATTAGTGAATGGAGGGACTAAGTATCTTTCGTTTTGTCCTAACTCCATGTCTCCACCCACTACACGAAAGCACCTTATTCGTAAATATCAAGCCCCGTCCATGTATGCTTGTGAGTGTCTTCGTGTTACAAACATGAGCATGTGGGAGGACGAGAGGAGGTGTCCCTAAGATGTATCAAGGGATCAACACATTGAGAATGAGATGTATTAGGAATTTGGGACCGAGATTCAAGGAGTCATGCCTTCTATTACTAGTTAGAATTAGTACTGATCAAATCCCATCACTATTTTTTAGATCTTGTTTGTACTGATTTGTGTGTACTGGACGGGGCTTCAAGGGCCAGTCCACTTTCATGGACCGGTTTAACGAGCTCAACTGTGTCCCGATTAGCTACATATTATAGACCCATGTGTTATTTCCTTCTCTTGTAACACAACCCTACTCCCCTATCTCTTCAGCATTGTAATTCAGACTTTAACCATTCAGAGTTCTCCGTACTAATTGATTACCACTCCTAATCCAGATCTTATGATGTGTAACCAATGTTGGAAGTCCTTGTACTAGTAATTTGAATAAAGCAAGGTCTTGCCGGCACTGTAACTGATGACTACCACTAAAAGGTCGTCCTTATGTCAGATGGTTTGGTGTCTTGATGAACCTAGTTCACGGACAATAGCTTTTGTATTTATCATTGCTTTCACCGTTTCACATCAAATAGTAGGTAAACTATGCCTTTATATAGATCCAATTCCATAGTATAAACATAACTTCAAACCTTAGGTTACATGCTGGTGGTGGAGGAGGAGAGAATGATCTCTTTGAGCGGCACTAGTGCCTCCTGCTTAAGAATTGGATGCATCAGGAATTTGAGATTGACACTCCTAGGATCATGTTGTTCGACAATAGTGGGAGTTAGTATGAACAGAGCTACTGAATTAGTCTGTGCTAATTAGTGTGTGCAAGTGGGGACTTCCTAAGAACGAGAAAAAACACTGCTGTAGATATGCTTCTACTACGTGACCTCTTGTATCTGTGTGGATGAGCTTAGACGAGTTTCCTACTAGTAATATTCTCTTCTTAACTAATGTTACTTCCATGAATAATCCGACAATTGAGATCCATAGAAAATATAACGCTGACCCTAAATCACTCATCGGCTCAAAACTGGACAGTGAAGACATTTAAGAGGCAGTCAATGGTGTATTGTTTTGTACTAATGATGCAAGGCACTAAGTAAACAAAACTATGGAGAAAAGGGCGATGAAAGGAATCAAAGCAAAATTTAGGAAATCTTCACCCATAATGCGAATGTGATGACACACAAAAAAGTTTTTGCCCTAGCACTCATCTAAGCACCATCTCCAAGAATACTTCCTGAGATTGATCCAATTCTGAATGGGGGAGCAGAGAAGCATTCCTCACTTGTAGTATAGGAAGTTGAAATGTGTGTTTTTGTGTCACTCCATCCTTTTCTTTTATTTTGACATCCTAGAGCTAATCATCTATTGTAAATCTCTTTCATTTTGTCCTAAGTCCATCTCTCCACCCGCTAGACGAAAACTCCTTATCTGTAAATAGCTATCCCCATCCATGTATGATTGTGAATGTCTTTGTGTTGCAAACATGAGTATTCGGGAAGACAAGAGGAGGTGTCCCTAAGATGTATCAATAGATCTACTCACTGAGAATGGGATATATTAAGAATTTGGGACCGGTATATTCAAGGAGGCAAGCGTTGTGGTGGTAATTAGAATTAGCAATGATCAAAGATCATAACTATTTTTTTCTAGATCTTTTCTATGATGATTTGTTTGTGATATTTGATTACAAGGACCTCGAGAACAAAAGTTCACTGCTCAGCGCAGTGTGCTATTCAATTACAAGGATCTTAAGAACAAGATTTGCCTATATTGATTATACGGATTGTGATAGACATGGATGAGCTTAAATTGCCTAAATGATCACTGGTATTTTTCATTTTGTGTGACAGTGTAAGCTTAACTTGCCACTCCTATGTGAATGGTCCGGGTGTCGAATTCATCGCAAACATAGTTTGCAAAGAGTAGCACAAATATTACCCAATGTAATTCAAAGTTTCAGACTTAAACATTCATTACAAATTATTTCTGAGTTTCTCAACGTATAATTGTGGACTGTATTCTTTCATCATGATACGCCATCATCCTTGTAGTTAAACTAACCCGTGGGACTATAATCCTGTGCATACTTAGAAGACATATTATTCTCTTAATCTTGTTTTTGCCTGTCGTCCAAAAAACCCACTAGGAGAGCATCAAAATGCACTTTCCATCATTCTGAACACATGGACCCTAGTCGTACTTTCTCACGATTATCCTTTATCATGATGTGTAACAAATAGTTTTGCTCAAAAGTACAAACATGTATTGTGTAATTGGAATTAGTTTAAAGTTCCAACTCTATATTTTGAAGTTTCTAACGAAGTATGTTAAAATTACAAATGTGAAATTTACAACTCATATTTGGCCTTCATATCGAAATTTTAAAAAATAAGTAGTAAACTCGTATAAATATATGTTCATTGAGACATGGAGAAATACTGGTGTCAGGAAAATGATGATGTGGAGTTGCTTTAAATCAATGTTAAGGAAATCGGTAATCATTAGCTACTCGGTTGGCTTGGGAGTAGGGATTAATCGGAATTCGAACGATTAACTGATTTAATCGGTCGGCTATTAATCGGTGCAGCCTACAAAAATTAGCACCTAAAACACGTATGAATCCTCAGCCTTAAGATCCCGGATGAGATCCTCAAGGCGCTCGAGCTCTTGTATCTGAGGTCTGGTCGACAACTACGAGGAACTGGTCAACAACGACAAAGAACTAGTTTGTGATGGCTGAAATCAAGCTCCTCGAGACACGGATTGAACGGGAGCTTCGCAAAACCTACTTCATTGGGGCGGGCTAGCGGATGGATGGGCGATATGTTTTGATAATTTTGTAACTTTTTTGAACAAGTGTAGTGGTTAATCGAGAACATACCTAGTAATCGGAGTGTCAGACCTATTAATCGGGCTAAATGATTAACACAAAGGATTAGTGGTAATCGACACGGTCAGGTCCCTAGTAGCGATTAATCGGCCTATTAATCGTTGATTCGGCCTATTTTTTGAACAGTGCTTTAAATACAGAAACACATCTCTATTTGACGTGAATACAATTTTCTCTAGATTTATGTGCATTGTGCCCAAGCCAACCATGACAAGAAAAAATTCCATTTGCGAACACTTTGGTTACCCCAATTTTAGACAATGGGGAAAAAAGACAATTGTATTGGCAAAAGAGAATATTCTATGAAACAAAAGTTAGCAACCATCTAGATAAGGGCCACAAATTTATTTGATATACAAAGTTTGGGTGCAACCCAAACATATCTATTCTTTATCATATAAACCAATCTACTTATTTGGTTGGCTGTCGGCCCCAATCTGTCAAGAAAATATTTTTGACTCATATATATTTTTTTCCAGAAAAACAATAGTATTCTGCTATGTGTATTTTTTTCATACATTGTCCCTGAGATTACAAATAAATAGGAAAATATAAAATTTATAAATTATAATAAGCTATGTATGCACGATGGGAAGAGATCATATGCCTTCTTAGAAGTGCAAAACTTTAGCGACTTAAGCCCCTCAATGAATAAAACCCCGCACCTATAAAGATTGGGTTGCCATTCTGAAAGATAAAAGCATTCTTTGTTTCACAAAGAGGCTCCCAAGATCATTAACTCCCCGAAGAATTCCTAGTATCGAGATAAAACACATTCTAAATGATTCTATGATCATTCGATGGTCCATCCCATGCAAAGATATTTTCAGCGATATGAAGTATTATTTAGTAAAAAAACAATGATCTCCTTTTTCCCCCAAACCCCTTCATTGCACATGACACATGAAGAAAGTTCTCCTTGGAAGCATATATTTGGTGTTTTTTCTATCCTGAAGCAACAGCCAAGAGGAAAAAGTACTCATGTTTCCACTTGCATCAATACTTAATAGACCAAAGGCATGTAGGTGGCTGACCAAAGTTTTGAAATGTGCATAAGCCTTGGCAAAGTACGACCATGTATATTGTTCCTCACTTTAGGGATGTCATGAAATAGGTCCCTAAAATACTTGATAATTATCATAAGCATCAAGAAACATTTGAAGATGAAATAAATCTAGCAAAGATTCATGTTTTCTTGATTACATGAAAGAAATATCCCTAGATTTTTCAAATGATGCCAACTGAGAGAAATCAGGCTTAATACATTACTTAAAGAGTTCCGACATGCTAGTGGCTTGTTGCAAATTATCGATATCCATGTTTTGACACTTACAAAACTTAACCAAGACATTAAAGTTGGATATTTGCTTGGATTTAGTAAAATTTCTATTTGCATTAAGGGGATTACTAGCATACTTTTTAGACTAGGTGAACCAATACAAGCAAATAAACAATCTCGTCATTATGCAACTATTTTTTGCCAAGCAATCATGCTTTCATGTTGATATAGCTATATGCCATTTTTGATAGTCTTACCAGTTCATTCACAAGTTAAAACACGGTAAACAATTTTTTCTAGAAAAAGCTTTATGCGTTGTGTTAAACCTCCAAAATAATCAATATTACTAATCATGAACTCTATTTCAAATCATATTAAACACATGCCTATGCCTAAAATATATGCACATTGTTCACATGTATGGTAAATATAAAGTTCCATAGAATCAATGCCAATTAGTGGTGAGATTATGACTTAGACTTTTATGCTTAAAAAACCTAATCATTTAGTTGGAAATGATAGTATAGTACATATCTATTGCAAACCAAGATTATCTATTAGTCTAGAAATTCATATTTGTGATACCACTTTCATAAGCATGTAGCTAAATGCTCTATTACCGATCATGTGGGGATGTGGAACTTCTAATATGATGCCTCAAACTTGAGAAGGAGAGGCCTTTTTTGCCTCGTGTGCATCGATACCCTCCTCACCAACCAAACTTTCACTCATGCTCCTCCACGCCCCCCAAATTTGGTTTTAGCAGCATATATATGTTTGTGGGTGTATAACTAAATGTTTACTGCAATTTCATGCATTTAAACATGAATAAAAGACATAAATTAGCATCTTGTAGTAACATTTTTGAATCCTTCTCCGTCAATGTCATCTGGGATACACCACCGTGTATATGTAGGGTGCAAATCTCACCTCAGGGTAAGTTAGACGGGATAAGATCGTTAGGTTCTTTTTTCTACTTGAAGTTTGTTTGGTTGAGGGTTAGGTACTAATTATCCATATAATCATGATTACATTTTCATAATTATTAAATACTAAAGTATGCTTTAAAGTGACTTTGAGATCCTTGAACTCCTTTTTAGAGGGGGTGTACCGAAGCACTCTCGTAAATAGATCTAGAGAAATAACAACATACTAACGAGACAATTGTGCTACAAACTAAACACCAAATGAGTAGTCTAAAACAAGATAGAATAGAACACATGATATAAGATGTATCTGCTGCCCAACGAGTAGATTCAAATATGTTTCTCCCTGATGACATGCTATGTGTAGTCTTTGCTCTGTTGGTTTGCCTTTTGCAGGGCCACCGCGATGACCTCCAGCTACACCGTCATATGCTTTTGCATAGTGTCCATCACCACGAGATGGCTACCAAGGGTGTCGAGCTTGTCGCTCAACCAACGGAATGCCTCTTCACTCTTGGTGTCTGTGTGGAAGGCTTGGGAGGGGCCGCCATTTTCGCTCGTCAAGTCCAACCAACATGTATCATGATTTACATGAATCAGAGTAGAGATCGACTGAAATCGCATGATTTACATGAATCGGAGTAGAGATCGACTGAAATCGAGATGTGCTCGATCTAAGACCCTTGACCAGAAATTTTACAGCTGCAGACCAAATGGATCTCGCGACCAACTGATTTGTGATAGAAATTGTAATATCCCTTGCTGTAGTATGATCTCTAGGCGTGAGATCCAGGTCTTCCAGGTCGAGCAAGGTGATTTCTCAGGGCTTAACTGCGAACTCCTTCTATCAAGCAATATTTTTCCTTTTGATGGTTTCTCTTGAAAATTTCCTGATGTTTGAGTGTTTTCTTTATAGGATACAGAGAGCAAGCCAATTGTTCTGGGCAGGTTACAAGCCATACATGAAAAGTTTATGTATTTGTATTGCCTTCTACTATACTGTTGAGTATGAAAAGTTGACATGAGAACACCTTGGAATTTCCAGTACAGTTTATAGGGGCTCTGGTAGGTGCTAGGGATATAATTCGTTAGTTAGATATTGGGTTACCTTACCATGGCCTGTTTGGGTTGCAGCAAATGAAGTACAAGGATTTAGTGATTTTGTTGTATTACTAATAGCAGCTTTAAGGAGATACGAATGGATGGATCCGGGCATGTGGATATTTCATAGATGGACTTGACCATGCAAGTATTTTAGAGGATCACACAATGTACTTCTGTTTGTGTTGATTGATCAGCTTGTCTAATTTCTGAAGTAAGATCTCTAGACGTGAGATCTAGGTCCTGCATATAACACTCCTATGGAGATGCTTTTGGATTTAGAGAAAAGCAACGATAGAGAAAGATAAATGTTCAAGCTTCGTAGCACGCCTATTTTTTTTACGTGCATATAACACGCCATTTTTTTTTACTCCTAGTTATTACCGGGATAGATATAGGAGGAGAGACAGGCTTTACAGACCTCTGTCCTCCTTTCGGCCCGTGGACACAGTAGTAGTACGCTTCTATCTGGGCCGTGTGCCTTCTCTCCCGGGCTGCGATTTCATCCCCCTTCCTCTCCTAGCTAGTTCTCTTCTTCTGGCAACGTCGATCGATCGATCGAGATACTCAATCGACCCCCGGCTTCCTCAGTTCTCTTCTCCCTTCTTCCCTAGGGCTTCCCGGCCACGCTCGCCCATCTACTCCTCGCTCCAACTTACGCGCTCGACCGCCACCACCGCCCCAGCCTTCCGGACGGGGGAGCCTTGATTCGATTCAATTAAGCCATGCCGCCGGAGACCAGCCTGCCGGTGCCCGATGTTAGCACGGACCGACCAGACCTTCCGGGGGCACCACGCTCGGACTCGAAGACGAGGCTCTCTGTGGCTGAACTGGTCAGGCTACCCTGTCCCTTGGTGGTGGACCCCGCCCTTAGGGCCCTCATCGGTAAACCTTTGCTTCTCTATACCGATCGCTTGTCCCCTCCTATGATACTCCAGTTGCATCCCTGCCTTTCAGTATGAAGCTTTGCTACTATTTGATTCCCTTTACGTTTTCAATAATTAATAGCTGAGCCAGATATTCTGCAAGAGTTTTTATTTATCAACTCTATGGCTAGCATCCTCTGTACTAGTTGCTGGATTCAGTTTTAACAATACTGGAACACATATGCCTTTCTCTACTATTCAGGCATACGTGTTCTGAATGCTGGATTCAGTTTTAACAATACTGTACACCAGATATTCTGAATGATCTCATGGCCTCTTCCTTTTGCCCTCAGAGCCGGGCATGAAAAGTTCAAGCAAGTACATGAAAGAAAGCAAAGAGTACTACAAGAAGATTGACGAGCTAAACGCCACCCTTCCCAAGAAGGATCGTTTCTTCAATGTTACCATCCTGCCTCGATGTCCAGAGCCAGCTCCTTTCTTCACCCACTACACGCTCTACGCGTTGGACGACCCCAATCCAAGTGAAATTTCTATCATTATTATGATCTTCTTCAACTAAAAGCGTTCTGTACTGTACACACACCTCTGCTGCTAACATTTATACTGTACCTTTTTTGTAGCTCCCATGAGAAGCAAACAGTTCACGGAGGATAGTAGAGACTATTCGTTATTCACTATGCTCCAGATATTTTCAGTCAGATATGTTGGCGACTTCCTGGGCGATCAGAGCATGTCCGTTTATGGGTTTATTGCTATCCGCGATGAGTTGGACTGCCTGCGCAATTACGTGTTCAACTGTTCTAGGGAGCAGGCACACAAGATAACACAGGTGAGTTTTTGTGCTTCAAGTAAAATATGATTTACTTGTCATACAAGTTTGCTCTCACGTGATCTCGTTAGTACAATGCAGAATAGAACTGGAATTAATGCATGCAATGAGGAATTATACAACTAATGCACTGAACCGTATTGATTTGTTATTTGCATATTGAGATCATTGTGCAAAAATCGAACTAAGATAGGATATCATTCGATCTTGTAAGAGACAAGAATCACAAGATTAGTTAGGCAGAAGTAGAGTTTAGATTGGAATCCCCAAAATTGGACATAAGCTTCCTTATAGGTAAGATAAGTTCCGTAGAGGTCAAGTCGTTCTTCCCAGTAAAAGGAAACCCAATACATTGTGATGGAGTAAGCCATGAGTCAGTCAATAGTTATTTATAATTTCTTAGGGAGGGCATTACTTATTTATATACATCAGATGCTAGTCTGCTATCCTGTAATGTACAAGCATGCATTATGTATTTTTTAATATTCTTCAGAGTTTAGACGTTATACAAATGTGTAAGAAGCAGAAAATGTGGTGACTAACAACACCTCAATTCAGCATGTTATTTTGAAGTAGTGGGTGGGTTAACAATTTTGCTGTGTATACTTGGAACATAAGGTGTCATGTTTTTTAATTTCATTCTATTTGCGTAGTTCAAAATAGTACCGCTGATTTAGGATGTCTTTTTGTACTTAAAAAAAATAGGATTCCAGGACATTGCCACTCATATCTCCAGTTCGTGGGAACTCTATTCTTGATGGTGTTCTTCTTGAGTACAGTCTGAAGGTCAAGTCTAATGGCAGCGACACCGCTGAGGGGGATTATGAATTAGTTGATGGTTGTATTGAGTATACAGATGAAATGATATTGCGGGGTCATACATTGAAGTCGAGGCTTTTTGGCAAGCTTGGTCCAGTGGACTTCCATTATGTTTTCCTTAGGGAAGGCATTGAAGCAACAGTTGATATCGAGATTGCTGGAGCTAGTCCAGGTTGGGGCTTGAAGACAGTGACTGCATTTACAAGTGGATTCCCAGATGCAATTGTACTATACGATGGGTCTATTCCTTCTCTTGCACAACCAACGTCCCATATATCATCAGTTGTTGCTGTCCGGTTGGGTTATGAGCTCAACCTTAAATTTGACATCACCTCTGAAGACACCGTGGGTAACCCTGGGCGTGCGAGGAGGTTCTTGACGCAGAAGGCGTTGACGCGATCCCATTGTCCTGATATCTTGGATGGAGAGCTGGAGGCAAAGACATACCCCCGCTTCCTCAGTTTCATTTCAAAGAGGTGTTTGTGTGACAGTGTTGAAGTCTTTATTGATGATAAGTTCAAAGCTAAGGTTACGGTCACCTGGTCCACCATGGGGCCAAGTTGATGGGGGTATGTTTTCTGCCTGCACCAGTGGTTTGTTTGTCATTTAAGTTTTACTCTTCCCTGCCTTACTAGAGCTCCTTTTTTTGGGTTAACTTTAGTTATCTTGCTGCTACTAATACCCCAGCTCGAATGGTGAATGGATGATAAGTGGAGTGAAAACAATGGATATCCTTGTTCCAGATTAACTTGTTACAATCTTAGTGTTTCTGTTAGTTGGCACTTGGAAGACAGAGCAACACTTGAATGTTGCCTGCACCATTGAGTAGTCAATCTTCTCTTTACCTATGTATATATATATATATATCCTGTTCAGGTGACATCTTGATCTGTTACTACCCTGTTATCTAAGAGAATATGTCATGTACTGCACCTGATCGGTTCAAGCTCAGACTGAAGAGGCTTTGTCCGTACTGTCAGTCAGTCTTGATCTTCTTCACCCTGTGATCTTCACGGAACTTCCTGGCAGATTTTATTCTCTTATCAAGGCCTGGTTTGGCAAGCTGGGTTTCAGATGTTTTTTTGTGTACTTTTCCAGCCTAATCATATGCACGCTGAAACACTGGACGGCCCGTTTGGTAGCCTTGTTTTTTTTTGGACAGACCAAGCCCCATCAAACCCGCTCAATACTCGTCGGGTCGAAGGGTATCAGAGAAACCCCAACCACCTTGCGTTTTTTGCCCGCTTAATGTTTCTCTCATCCGGCAGCGCAGCCTGCTTGCTGGCCTGAAGCTGCCGACCACGATGCGAACACGAAAGGAAGCATCCAAGGAGACGAATCATTCTCACAAGGTAAGCTCAGCTGGGTGAGTGGCGGCACTGATCCATCTGGTAGAGATGATCAGGCGGGATGGAAGGACCGACAATGCAAATGTGATGCTAACAAGTCAACCATGTTGGTGCTTCTCCTGGCAAAGGTAAGACTGGAGCTGGATCTCGGCTCCATGAAGATAGACACGAGCCATGGGGTTTGACCGCTCTCCGTGGTCTGCACGCTTGTCTGCTCAAGTTTTACTAGTAAGCGCAAGTGAAACTCAATACTGCACGCTTGTCTGCTCCTGTCTGATATATATTATTCCCACATATACTGGCATCTTTGCCATGCATGGTGCTCGAACTCATTAACCGCTCTACTAGTAAAACTTCATCGATTTACCGGGTACTGTACTGACTAACTGGCTGGCGGTGACAAACCACTTGATGCTGCAGTTTGACGTTATTGGGGATCATATTATATGATGCGCTCGCGTAAGTTCAGAATCTACTTATTCTGTAAAAAAGATGTGATGATTTTGGATGCAACGGTGGCCTAGGGAACAGTTTACTTGATCCCCTTTGTATTTGTCTCAAGGCGAGCTTCACGGATCAATCCAGCTGGTTCACGGTTTCAGGGCAGGAGTTATGGTGGTGGCGGAGACTAGGATGGGCCTGGCATATTTGTTTTTAATAATCGCAGTGATATCATGGAGAGTATGGTTGGTAAAGCACTTGAACGAAAGCTAGTGTAGTACTAGTAGTAGCTATTACCCATACATCATGCGTATAAGAAATGAGCCACACTTCCGTCCCTTAATTTAGTTTGTTGTTGATAGAGGTGTGGAAGAATGTACATGGAGGATAACGAGGGTGTCATGGTGTCAATGGTTAGGATGATGATATACTCGAGAATGAGATGCATCGGTAACCTTAGATGAAGACTATTGTCTGAGAATACTACAGACGTTCTCAACTGTACAACTAAACCTCCAGATTTACCCAAGATGTTTTTGAGCCTTGCTCCAGTACAACCCCTCCCTCAAACTTATTAAGGGTATATTGGTCATTACTCTCTAATTAGGTTGGCCCAGCAAAGCCCATATCCGAACCAGCGTATATCTTGAGCGCCACATACGGAGCCATGCCAAGTAACATGGTGATACCGAGCGCGCAGGCACGAGAGCATATCAAACAAGCAGGCACATGAGCAGCATAACAAGAACGGAGGCAGCAAGCACACGGGCACCACACCAAGCAAGTAGGTAGATGGATCCGCTAGAATTCACGCGTTCCTTCTTAGTGACGGACAAGTGGCCATACTGTCCGGCATGGTTCGCGCTGGTGACAGCTCCTGTCGACATGGCTGGTCCATATTATCTACGTGTACATCCCGTACAGATCCAGAAAAATTAACTGGACTCTACGGGCTTTTCTAGGGCTATGTATCAACTTAGTTAATTGTTAATTATTTTCAAAAGACCATCAGACCTTTCATAACGAAAGGGTATCGAGGGATCTCAGCCGCACTTGTGTTTGAGTTTGGCTGGTCCAGGGAGTATGTAGAAGGCGAACATATTGCTTCGCTTTGTATCCGTTTTCTTTCTTTCTTTCTCCAGAAAACCTATTTGCGGAAGTGCCCACGGCTGTCTTCCCATCCTCTGTCTATCACGCCTTCTGAACTTCACCAATAGAGTATTACAACACAAAGGTGAGGCCAGGAACTGGCGGGTTGAAGTGCTACCGAGTCAAATTAGTATTATTTCTTTCAGTGGTGAAGTGCAAGAACTATGAGCTCTGCTTCATTGTTCGGAGGGATGGAAGGGGCCTCGTCGTTCAAAGGGGGAATCGGCAGAGGTTGTTTAGGTGTGGCGCAGAGGTTTATCAAAAACAGCCGTGAGGCTGTCGGGTATGGCTGAGGTTGTCAAGAAGTGGTAGATGAATACAAAACGCTAGATAGAAAGCGCTAGATGAATCAATGTCTTTTCACTCAGGCAAAACAAAATGCAGACCTGGATGTTCGTGTATATATTTAAGCACATAGTCGATGTTTCAGTTAACATGTTCAAGGCGGCACATATTATTCAGTACAACTCAACTTTTATGAGGAACATTATTCAGTACAACTTGATCGACCGTGGTACAACAAACTCACAAAAGCGGGCTATCTTCAAGTAGTGGATAACCAAACATTTATATATAAAAAATGGATGCCTACCGGAGGCATCAATACAGGATACAGATCATCTTTGAAGTTGATAGTTAGCTATCAAGATGAAAGAGATGACGAGATGTGGTCCTATCGTTGTTACCACAGAAAACTCTAGTTAGTTTGTACATATTGGTGCTGAGTGTGAATAATCATACACATGTTTTAGCTAATATATCTAGAGATGGTCAACCACTTATTGATATACTATATGTTTCTTCTCTCTCGGTGCACCAGTTTCATCTATCGCAAACATCTTCATCCTTTCCTTGATGTTACTCTCTCGGCAACATAGAATATAGACTTGGCAGCTGAAGCAAATCCACACGTCGTTGCACGCCATCTGCAGTGACCTTCTCCTTGGTATATATCCAATGGATGGCAGCTCAAGCAAATCCACAAACATGCAAGGAGCGTCGTAATAAGGAGGTATGGATGAACAGATCTATCTCTATACCGAACAATAAAAACCATGAAAAGGATACCCATCATTCAGAGTACAGACGTGTACACTAAAAGTTGACACCAAAGACTGAACACCAAACAGTTATTATAGAGTTGAAATTTCAGCAGTCATCCAGGCCATCGCCTCAGCCTGCACCATCAAAAATAGCAAGGTGTATTACCTCAATCTTCCAAAAGACCTAGCAGCACATCAATCAGAAAGAAGAACACACAACCTGAAATATTACAGTGCCATGTAAGCATGGTTTCACCATGGAAAAACAGAGAACTGCATTAGCTACAATGTAGAAGTGGACTTAAGAAGAAAAGATTGGATTAAATTCTCTGTGAACTGGAATGTAAAGGGAAAACTAAGAAAAATTACTTAGCATTCAGTTTTTGCATCAGCTACAATGTAGAAGTGGAATTAAGAAGAAGAAAATTACTTAGCATTCAGTTTAGGGGAATTAGGGATAAAGGGGATTATGATTCTTCTTGCTTTTTCATGGACGTGGACTGAAAGAGAAAGGGCGCATGGATAATCCCGGCATGAGCCACATGCTGAGAAGGGCGGCCTTACATTGGAGCTGCTCCTCATAGAGAATCCACTAAAAGACAATATATAGGACCCAATACATCCACCCCGACGATGGAATTCATAGATGGTGACTGCTCCAACTGGAGTCTCCCCCGGCAGCGGCCATGATGGTCCTCTTCGCTTGCCCACATCAGCCTCTATCTTCTGAAGAGCAGCATGTAGTCCTCAAAGCAACGACAGTGACATCATCAGAACAACACCAGGCATCCCCCGCCGCCAGGAATTCCGCCAACGTGGGGGATGGAGGGGGGGGGGGGGGGGGGGGGGGAGCATCTCCGGGCAACCTCCGCCGCCACCGCCTCTGCCTCCTCTTCCTCGTCGGCGACGTCGGCCCAGCAGCGCCCACGGAGGTCCTCCGCGCCCTTCGCCGGGGCGCACGACGGCGACGGGGACGGGGCCATCGCGCACGGGCAGGCCACCTGCAAAAGCAGCGGCTTTCGCCGGGAGGGGAGGGAGACAACCTGCGGGATGACGACGGCGAGCAGCAGCACCCGCCGGGGAGGCCGCGGCTGCGGCTAGGACGGCGAGCAGAGCCCCCCTACCAGCCGGCGGCACGGCGCGCCAGCGAGCGCGGGACAAGCCCCTCCATCGCCTCGTTCACCGGGATCTCAAAGCCCTGCTTCGTATATTTTGAGAGGGAACGACAGTGACATCATCAGAACAACACCAGTAGTCCTCCACTCTAATAACAACGCCTTCAAGAAGGAAACAGTGCCCAAACACCGGCGTTGCCCGACCAAAGGTCATAGATTTTCACCTTGGAGAAAATCCTTGCTCACAAAACAATGCCTTCAACAAGGTCATTGTCAGGCACAACCAGCTAAGGCCAGACCTTGGATTTTCACCCTGCAAGATAAGACTGGGAACTCCCCTGTTTTGTCTTCCTGCATCAACTGTCCCTGCAACGAGTACCAGATCACGCAACCAGATCTCCGTCGCCACAAGAACAAAAATCACCATCGTTACCCTCCAATTTCCGCTTTCCTAACATTCTCCGTATCTGACATCACCATGTCTCAAAGCATGACACTTGGTGGGAAAAAACAACAGAGCTTCGCAATGCTCCCGCCAAAACCAAACGGCCAGAATAACAAGGTGCGCGCGACCGAATACCTTCCGATCTAGCAATCTCCAGGCATGATACGCCCATGGGAGTTCGCCGGCGGAGCCTTCCAGAACCCGCCTCTCCAGACCAGATCAAGGAGGGCAGACATTAAGCAGATCTTCGTCTTCTTGTGAAAGAAATCAAAGGACCACCACCTTTATTAGATCCGACACAGCGATCCCCGCACCACCGGCGGTTCCCGAAGGACGGATCGAGGATGCAAAAAGGGAGAAAACCAAACTGGAAACCACCGAAGCAGCGCCAGAGCCGCCGCCCAGCAGGATCCCAGCACCACGCCTTGACCGCTGCCTACCACGGCGCCCCATGCCGAGGGCCAGCCTGGCCGAGATCCAGATCTAGCCCACGCGGCGCACCCACAAGCCAGTCGTCGTCGCAGCGAGGCCCCTCCATACGCCACCCACACCGCCTCCGTCGAGACACCATGCGCCGTCCGCGACCCAGAGCAGGCCGCGCCGTCGCCCCGACCCGCCAAAACGCCTCCACGGCAGCTTCCCCCCTCCAGCCTTCGGCGGCGAGGGCGCCCGCCGCCACCGCGTGAGGGATCTGCGGCAGCGGCGATGGCTAGGGTTCCCCCGAGTCGCCCCGGGTCAGGAGCGACGCGGGGTTAGGAGCTTTTCCTACTAGTTCAAAACGAAGGGTACACACCCCTCTGCTATCTATCTATGACCATAAGTTGGTTTAGGATATGTATATATTGGCTAGGGGAGGCGAGGCTAAAGTATAGAAAATTCAACAATCGTGTTTTAAATCACAGTGATATCATGGAGAGCATGGTTGGTAAAGCACTTGAACAAAGACTAGTGTAGTACTAGTAGTAGCTATTACCCATACATCATGCGTATAAGAAATGAGCCACACTTCCGTCCCTTTAGTTTGTTGTTGATAGAGGTGTGGAAGAATGTACATGGAGGATTACGAGGGTGCCATGGTATCAATGGTTAGATGATGATATACTTGAGAATGAGATGCATCGGTAGCCTTAGATGAAGACTATTGTCTGAGAATATTGCGTGGAGCCACTGGTCGTCAGTTAGCAGCAAGGGATACTTGTTCCTCTCACTGGTTCTCAATAGTGTACGAATGAACCTCCTCGACCAGTAGATCCTCCGGATTTACGGGAGATGTTTTTTATGATAAGTTCATCATCAGAGAGAATCATCTTTTGGGATTGTTGGCCATTATTCTTTGAGATTGTTCTGTGGCAAATTGACCCGAAAAGATTGGTGTGAAGAGTCATTCCCAACAAAGACTCCAAGGAGCCTAGTGAGATTTTCTAAAAGAGAAGTGGCTAGTCGGGTGGTCTTGAACATTTTCGCACTCTCACGTTGAGACTAGATTGAATCAATCATTCGTATACATCACTCAATAATTTTCAAAATTCAACAGTGCCAAAGAACGCTGTGCACGGTTGGCATAAGCTCCCGCCTACCGGTGTGCTGGCTGACCCGTCAGCCTCTCCCTTTCCATACCAGAACTCACCAAAAGAACCATGATGCTGAATGTATCACGATGTCCTAATGGGCTGTGATTCTGTGGACTTCGTAATGAGAGCTAGACTTGGTGATAGTGGAAATCCTTAAAATAATTTGGAGCGTGTCTGGTTCTGGAAAGTAACTTTTGGATTCTTTTTAATATTGTTTGAATTATCAAAATCCTCACAATGTTACTCCTCCTACATATAGGGGCGAATCTAGAAAATTTTGGCGATAGGGTTGGCTACTATAAAGTTATGCAGGTCAAACTAATATAATCGTGTATTGGAGTATTGTACCAAAATATAGCACAAAGAAAGAGCACAAACGACAAAAGTTTGCACTAATAGGACAATATCACATTGATAAAGGCAAGACATACCATTTAGACGACATAATCCACTTCTTTGGTCTTTAGAAATATTAATATAAAACTAAACCGCAACTTGCAAAAACTTGAAGCATAATTTGTAGCAACATACAATATGTAGATAGTAAGAAAATATGTAATACTTATAAAAATTGCATTAAGTAATTGAATGCGAGATAAGTATTGCAGGTAGAAACATGTAACTTGCTCACTTACATTTTACAATTTCCCTTCTTGATTTTTCACCTTTTTAAAGAGATCAATCACCACATCTCTAATAATAGTTGCAAAACATTTCTTTCTCCATAGAGCAGATGAGACAATTACTCATGAATTGCTCGCCCATTTTATTGCGCTGACAATATTCATTGGTGAGAAGCATCTCTGTACTGATGATGTGGCAACCGGCAAAATTAGCACTCACTTCAGCAGTGGATAGACCAAAGGAAAAGGTACATACTTATTTGTGTCGACTAGTGACTTAGCAAGATCACCAATATCATTCAAATCACTAAATCTTTCGCCCGCCCTCACATTGTCAATGTATATGCTAAGCTGGTGACGAAGAGCAACCAATTGCATTGGATCAAAATCATTAGGATAAAACTCAGCTAGCTTCACTAAGCACTCCAAGTTAAAAGCAACAAATGATTCTTTTGGGTCTAAAGAGGCCATGTGAATAAGCAATGCAGAATTTACCACATTGAAACGACCGTCAAACTCTTAAAGTTGCCAATCAATAACAAAATTAAGACAATATTTTCGGTAATTCTGAAGGTTTGTGATGTTGGTTTTATAACGTGGTCTACGTCAATCGACATATTCATCTAGCACGTTGAGGCTAGGAATATCATGTCCTTCACAAAATAAATGTACCTTTTCAAGAAGTAATTCCCACCCATCATTTCTTAGTCGTTGGAGTTCATTTCTTGTTGACTTGACATTCGACATGGCATTGAGGATGTCCAGGTCCTTCTGCTGCAAGCAATGTGACAAAGTATCCGCACTTTCTAATATATGCAACATCATGTGCAAATAAAACACAAAATCAAAGGTGCCAAAATATGATAAGAGTCCATGTGCTTGACTTTTCTTCCCATCCTTTTTGCCTTCTTTTGCAACATATTTAAGAACATCAACAGGAGTTGGGAATAAATTAACTAGGCTCGAGAGTGTTCTAAAATGAGATCCCAACGAGTGTCTCTTGCTCTCTGAGGAGATTGATCTTGATGTAACCCTGTCCCTGTACTAATTTTCCCGCTGTCCCTGTAGGCTACATATTTTCAGAAATAGCACCCTGTCGTCCTTGGTCATCGCTAAAAAGAACGAACGACTTGCTGCATGGCATCCTAACGAGGACAACAGACTGCATATTATGAACGACACGATTCGCCTGACAGGGTCAAGGCAGTGAAAACCCAATTAACTAATTGATTAGCTTTAAACTGCGCGTATGGGTACAACTTGTATTCCTACTATTGCTGCCAAAGGAACTAAAAGGGATCTACGCATCAGAAGTAGAAGTGTGATGTCTTGCACGTAGAGGTTGTCAATAGCTGGTACTCAAATTTCCGGTGCTTCCTATTCCCATAACATCCTGCTGTGCTGAATTGAATTGATTCATAATCCCATCCCATAACATAAAAAATAAGTGATTTGGATTTGTCTAAATTTACATGAATCTATACATTAAAACGCATCTAAATATATGTGAATCTTGACTAATCATCATAACTTATTTTCGGACGGAGGGAGTAGTATATTTCGTGTGGGATTCAGATACACTCACCTATGAGCCGAAATGTTATTTATCGGCATATATACGTGATGTAACCACTATTCTCTTATTTAGTGGTGTTACCTGTCAATCTATTTCTTTTATATTTCGTCAATGAGTATGTCCTATAAGTCCTATAAGTGGAGGTGGAAATGGTGCAGGAAGTCAGTAGCATAGCATATCTGAAATGAGGAATTCTTCCATCTCGCATGGAAAAGAACGAGTTGTCACACATGCTATAATTGCTTGGCGTTTGGAAGTTGGCTGACTGGTATGCATATTTGTCATTATCACACTTCTGTCATCCTCCATGTCGGGTAAAATACATATCCGAGTTAATCTCGTTGTGAACTACCATGTCATCAAAACTGTGGGTCCGTCTTGATGGTTTGAAAAAGTAATAAAATACGAGAAAAGACATCACAATTTAATAACTAGACAAAATATGCCACAAGGTTTTAATGGAGAAACCTATCCAAAGTCGAAAATAGGAGAAAAAAATGAAATTTACTTGAATGAAACTAAAGAAAAATATCAATTCTACAATGATCAGCGAGTACGTTTCCACCTACCGTTGCAATGAAGAAAACATATGGAAATTACGTAGCTACTTAATTACTAGGATATTTTAAAAATTATTATTAATTACATATCTCTGCTAAAAAACTTGCAAGATAGTTTACAGATAGTGTCGGTCTCACTGAAATGAAGAAACATATATCCAAGTGGTGTGTTTTTCTGAGGAGGAGGATGACCTCGGGCGTATACATCGGTAGATGCTCACAATTATCTTTGGCTACCTTACTTTAACCAAGATTGTTGAAATAATACATTTTCTTTGGTTGAAGAGCATCCCTTTGTGCAAAAATTAACAAACAACCAAAATTAGGGCCAAATTTACAGTTGTGAACATGTAAAATCGAAAGAACAAAGATTTATTCTAGATGTTCTATTTGAATACACAATAGAGTGTTAACATTGCTAACATAAACTCTCTTATATTTTCATAATATAGCACAAGTATATGCATAAAACACAAGGATATATCATCCTTCCGTGGATTTGTAGTCGTAGACATCAAACATCTAGTAGCGGGTTTCACTTATTTTCTCTCGCATGATGATGGTCGACGAACAGCCTGCCACATCTTCATCCAATGTGTGGTGAGTTCTCCAGAAATTTTAAATTCTCTTTTTTTTCTCCGGATTATCTCGGTTACATTGTATTTTATTTCATAATCAATAAGTTTTGACACTTTCTAAAGAACATATCTTTAATGGATAAACACAAATGTAAGGCGCAACTAGAAAATTGCGCTAAATAAATTGCAAATCCACGCTATAAAACAAACAGACAATGATAGTGGATATGTTTGCTTCCCTAATACATGTGAAGAGTAGGGTTCTTCTTTTATTTTTGTGATATGCCCCCTCAACAAAAATAAATTGCAAGAACTTCAAAGCACACCTAGGATTTTTTCATACAAGGATTGATTTTGTCACCGAAAGATTCATCACAATCCATCCATGATCCAAACTCATTAAAGAAATGACTATCCAACTTAGATGTGGTGACTGGCTATCATTGACGAACATGAAAAATTCACCATACATCCATTATCCAAACTCGAAGAGCCATACCTTCAATACTGTCCGTATTCAATTTTCTTACTTTGTTTTGATCACTGGTAGTCATCAACACATGAGAGCGTCTAGAAAGATGTGGTACATGGTAACTTCAGCCTAGATGGTAAGCAATATGAGGAATTGGTTCGAATGATCCAGCAATATGGAACAAGCCCATACATGAACATGGGCATGAAATTCCACATCCAAATTTATAAATGTTTAATTACTAATAAGACCCTAGAGATTACTACAAATAATGGTGCTTCATTGTCCTTGGAAATTTTAAAGGAAACAATAGAAGCACTTCGCACTTAGAAACATGACAAACTGAACCTTGTGTGAGCTTTATGGCACTCTTTTTTCCTTTTCTTTGGAACTATCAAATTTACCATCTTTTTTATCTTTTTTTCGTGTATTCATGTTCTGCACCTAACTCCACATCCATACACTGCACCTTACTCATAAATAACTTTCCCATCCTAGTAAAGCTTGTGAGTGTATTTCGGTCATCAAAGAGGTATGTGGATGGATGAGGAGAGGAGAATGTCCTATAGCGCTAGATTGCATCTTCAGATTAGGAATGGGGTGTATCGGAACATTAGAATGGCAGTCTAATGAGCATACCGTTAGAAGTGCCAACAGTTTGCAATAAACACTAGTAAATTGGCATGTCCCGATTTGTGTGGGAAACTTCACCAACACAACGTTGAGAACAAAACTTCATTTCTCAAGGGAGGTATACCTAGAGCACCACATTTCCTTGTTCGTGATGTGAATTGTAATTGGCATGAATGAGCTCCCTGGATGTAACTTGCTACTGGTAAGTCTTCTTGTGTGGCTCCTATGACTTTGGTGATGGCTGAGACTCATCACAACCATAACAAAGAATAAAATAAATTGTACCAAATTGATAGTTAAGAGTTTCAAAGTGATAACACTTTCAACAATGTTGTTTGAGTGCACTAGTCACATGCCTCTCCTCTCTCCTCCCTCACAGCAGATATCCCGCGATGTCAACTCCCCCCCAGATCTCAATCGGCGAGATCGTTGGTTCCCTCTCCTTCCGCTTGCCGCTCCATTGGAAGGAGGGAGGAGGAACCTTATTTCTCCGTATAGTAGTTTGGGTTAGGGTATGTCTGCTGTGGGGAGCCGTTGGGGTGGTGGGAGCGGTTCTCGGGAAAATAAACCTGCCCCAACTATACTCCCACACCGTCGGCGATCTTCTTGGTGGCGTATCAGAGTTGATGGCAACGTGTGATGGTTAGTCTTGCAGATCGCTAGCTTGTTCTTGTTGGCGTTCTTAAATTCAGGGAGATCAGTTTCTCGATGTGTCGCTGGCGTTCATTGTTATCCGAGACAGCGCTGGCCCAGGGCAAGGTGGTTTCTCTGGAGCAAGTATGTTGGTCCGAAGGTGGTGGGTTTGTCATTATTCTCCTACTTCATCGATGAGAGGCGGATGATCTTGGTCTAGGACATCACAGGGACGTCCCCAAGTCGACGTGCCACAACGACATGTGCCTCGCCGCATGCAACAAGCCTATTCATCGACTCATAAACCCTCGTTAGCGATGATGCTTTTCTGGATCTTGCAATGGTGGACGTTCGACATCTCTTCCGGCGTGCGTCTCGACGACGCTGGATTTGGACGGCGGACGCTGACTTCGGTGCTTGCAAAAAATCATGGGGATCATTTTGTATTTCTCGAGCTCTTAGGAATTTTCGTACAAAGTTTTCAAGATAATCATTTTATCATGGTATGTCTTTTAGTATCCACATGTGTTGCTTCATGTAAATCCATTTTCAATTAATGAAATATGTGGTTGCTCTCAATTTTTTGTTTGAGTGTCTATGCATTTATAGGTGGACTGTAACATGCGTTCGATAAACAAAACCATGACTACTCTATTTAAAAAGCGATAAAAGACACTTTATTACTTAGAAGGTTTAAGCATTACACCTGGCCTTTGCATATATAGGATGGACACAGCCGCAATAAGTCCAAACTCAGAGCAAAAAGAAAAGGTGAATTCAATTGGACTTTTCTATATATTTACTGACATTACCTAATACTTAGAATCAAAGTAGAGGGTGTGCAACTATACCAGATTCCATGAAAACAACCGGTCAATTGTTTTTTCTTTCTCGAAGAGGCTCATCGTATTATATTTATTTTTGTAAGCTAAATTTGGTATATAAAAACTTTTTGGTAATAAATAGCAGCTCTCATTCACGTACATGATAACTTGGACCCGAATGATGAGATTGTACGTCTAGTCAAATAAGATAATCCCACTTCATGCATAACATAATAATAGTAAAACCTTTCATTTATTAACTTTTCGACAACATGCTCAGTGTTGCTGCATTTAGATACATTCAACCTCAATAGCAGATAAGCTCTATAGCCTGTTTAGATATCACGCTGCACAAAGTCAAAATATTGAAAAGAATAAAAAAATATCATCAACAATTTGTAATGATGTAAAACACTACCAGTCTTTGATTTCAAACTCTAAGTCCTATTTTCACCATACATAGCATACTCAACAAAACTCTAGACAAAACGTTTAACATTGAAGGTATGGATGGATGCCATCATTAAAACCAACTAATAACTAATGGTCATACCAAGGTTTTTCCCTTGCATTGTAGCCTGAATTTTCTATAAGCCGATACTTGTGTACCTTCCGGCCCTCAATGTGTATTCACGTGTTGGCCTCCCCCCGTCACACATTATAGGGGATGTCGATGTGTATATTTATATTGACTGACCTTTTCATCAGTTCAGACTATTTATTATATTTTCTTGTGCATGAAGTTTGACACAGAGTTTAAGATCTCAGATTTGAGTCATGGCTTTCGTAACTCTTATAAGTTATAAAAAAATTTTGTTGCCCCCTCTGTGTCCACATATATGCCTTTTGATCCATAACTCTGAGTCTATTCATGTGTCGAGACATCTTTCTCGCCCTATGAGAGGCATATGCCAAAATGTGGTCATGTAACCTTTTGTAGATAGCACAAGTAATGTCTCTGGTCTTTATATATAAGATCAAATTGCTGATTCCTAATTGTTTAAGAGTGTCTTAAAAATTCTAATGGACACGTTCATGTACAACCTGCATCAATGTGCCAAAGCAACTAACAGAGAAAGAAGCTAACATTGTCAACATGTAGTAGATGTGTACATAGGTGGGTAAGGTATTGTCTACATTTGTCTTAACCAGCAATATTCATAGCTAATTTTTATGAGATAAGTAAAGATGAAATTACCTAGGCGTGTTATTCTCATGTCTTTTAGTCGTTGAGACAATTTCTTTCAACATCCGTAAGGTTCCCAGAGAATCCGACCACTATTTCAGTTGATCTTAATTGGCGCAGATGATGACACTGACCTTCTTGTTGCAGTGTTGAGGGCTTAATTACGTAAGCAAGCCATAGCCAAATCTTGCTGCCATGAAGTCTGGACCCTAGAGTGGCGGGCACAAAGCTATTCATGGATATTGAGCTGGATACCTATTATTTTTGGAAAAATAAAATCCAATTGTATTCACCACACCTTAGCCCAATAAATCTAGCTATCCTCCTTGCCCATAGCATCTCCACTGAACCTTCCGGTCCAACAGCAGCACAAGATCTGTTCATGTGCTGATGGCTACAAGCTCACTCTAGCGACACAACAACGCCGAGGCGGACAAACAATTTCTTTTCTTTGACTTTGAATACTCATTGTAAATATCCTATGCCCGTCCATGGCAGGGCCGTGGAGTTGGAATCTGATGTGATTGTATCGGACTCGGCGGCAGCAGTGAGGAAGGACATAGCGCTAGGACGGCATGTTGAACTACTACTCACATTTCCAATGCTTCCAACTTCCATGAGATCTTGACGTGGAACCGAAGTGCTGGTATCACTTGGTGGACTAATTTGTTGCTCATGTCTCCATACTTTTAACATCACAACTAGATAGTAGTACAGTACACTTTGAGTGTAGTTCTGTACTTCTCTTACATTCATGGCGAGCTAAAGAAGTTCATACTAGTGAGGAACGACATATCGCTAGGACGGCATTTGGAACTGCTACTCACATTTCCAATGCTTCCCACTTCCGAGGAGATCTTGACATGGAACCGAAGTGCTGGTATCACTTGGCACACTAATTTGTTGGTGATCTCTCCATCCTTTTAACATCACAACTAGATAGTAGTACACTACACTGAGTATAGTTCTGTAGGTGGGCTCATGTAGGTGGGCTACCCCTTTAAATTCAATAAAAAAATATATTTTTATATTAATTCATTTATTTAATATTAAATACATATTATTTAATACCTATCACTCTAAAACACTTTTCGTACCCCTTTGATCATCATCATATATCCTCGGAAATATTTCGGTATCACCCGAAACAATTTCGGAGTTCTCTCTCTTTTCTCCTATGATCTCGGATCAATTCAGTGTCATCTACCCTTAAGCGTGATACCCTACGGTTCGGGAATACATAGACGTGATCGAGACACTCTTTGATCAATGACCTACAACGGTGTCTGGAAGCTCATGATGGCCCCATGCATTCCACAAATAACTTGACCGCTTGAACTTTGAACGTCGAGTCTCATTCCCTTTGCACTACGATGGATGGTTTGTCCAAGACCTAATCTTAGGTATCAACATACCTAGTTCGATCTTGTTGCCGACAAACACATTTACTCATTCCCATGATATTACATCCCCTTGACCTAGTCATATGTTTGCAAACTTGTAGTTGTAATCTCACCGAGTGGGCCTAAAGTATCTATCCGTCACTCGGATAGGCAAATTCTGATCTTGATACATACTCCTTAACCTATTCCTTTGGAATACCCAATACACAACTTTATGGTTTCCCTTTTATAGTCGTGACGGTTGATGTGATCAAAGCAGCCGCGAGAGATTATGATTAAATTTGATCTCACGGTCGAAGGACTGAGTTACTACACTTTGATAGATATTGCAGTGTTGAACTTTGTGACATGATCATATTGCAATACTGCGGTCAAGTGTTTCCATCACATCATTCATCAAATGTAGTGACATTGTTGTTAATTGACGTTAATAAGTCCATGATCGGGAAACCTCGATTAGCAGCTTCCCAACGAACTAGTACTAGAGGATACTAGGGACTTGGTTTGTTTATATACCACATGTACCAATGTTTTTGATTGATACAGTTATAGAATGGTATATAACTATTACGAACTAATGATAAATGACAATAAAAACCTCTTTATTATTTGCTTCTAGAGCATATCTCCTTTAATGGTGGTGCGGATTAATTAATAACGACATTGACAATGATGGTGGTGGCTTAATTAGTCGCCGTTGTTGTCTCTCTAGTTGCTAGTGGTGGTGGATTGTATGTGGACATGGTGCAGCGTGTACATGTGAATATCTTGACATCGGCGATGTCCGATCAGAGTTGTTCGACTCTGACAAGAACTCAGCATGATCGTGTTTCTTGTCCTAGGGTCCTGTAGTACGAGGGAGAGGTCAATACATATGAAGTATGGAGGGAATTAGGGGGCTTCAGAAGCTCTTTAGGTGATGATCATTGACACCTTGGATATAGTAATGGAGTCCACCGTTGAGATCAGAAATAGAACATGGTGGTTCTAGTGTTTCCGAAAATGCAAAAATCACTTGGGGGTTTAGGTGGGTATATTTATGGGGAGTTTTCGTAGAATATGGTAAATTGTTCGAGTAGAACCAAAATGATTTCTGTAGGATTTTTTGGTAGGGTGGAGTTCGTATTTGTCACAAAAGCCAGCAAGAAAAGGAATATGGTATTAGGCTCAGGTTGTAAAAATACTGAATAGAGAGAGAGAGAGAGAGAGAGAGAGAGAGAGAGAGAGAGAGAGAGAGAGAGAGAGAGAGAGAGAGAGATGGGCTATGATGGTGTGCTGTCTGGGCCAGCTCTAGGTCATGTGGATAGGCAGAGAGAGAGGCCCTAGGTAGGGTGGCTGGTTGTCTTTCTATGTTTTTGTTTTTAGTTTATTTTCTTGTTCTGGTTTATTCTTCTCAAGCCTCAAATAAGATTAAAAACAACTCAAAGGAATTTTGGAAAATTTATAAAAATAAAAATATTGTAATTTGACTTGGTGAACACTATTTCATTATACAAAAATACAAAACAAGGGTGTATGCAGTTGGCCTTATATGGCTACTTTGCTATATAAATAAAATAGTTATTTGGGTTTTATATAAACTCCCAGTTCAATTCAAACAAAATTCCAAAACATAAAGGATATGTTCAACTATAGGAAATAGGAAAACCTTCTAAACATATAAATGAAAATGAAGATTTCATATTATCTTCTCTCCTTTAAAACAAGTGGTGAAACTAGTAGAAATTTTTCAAAAATTCAAGTAAGGATTTAAAGAGTCAAGTGTGACATCTTATGTTATTACTTGACCATAATTGGGAAAGTCATTTCATACCCTCTCTTTTATATTTCAAGCTTGGTTGGACAAAGATTTTAAGTTGTCACACAAATCAAAATGATTAACATATATTAAAACAAGTTGGATAGTCCTGTTAGTCCACTCACATATAATGTTTTAAATAAAGGTTGAGAAAATTCAAAAAAGTCTTATAAAGTTTCTTTTCATTCAGAATGTTCAACATAGTCAAACAATCAATTAAATTGTTTTTATTTATTTAACATTCCAGCAATTAGAAAAATTGAGGATGTTACAGATCGACATCAAATGTCTAGTGGCAGGCATCACACATTTTATCTGCCATGATGAAATTCTATGAACTTTGTGGCATATTTTCTTCCAAGGTCAAGGGAGTTCTCCACTAATTTTAATTTTTTTATTCTGCTAAGTATTATCTCAGGCACATTGTATTATATTTCATATTTAGTTTTGACGCATGCTAGAGAACATATGCATACTAAAACTAAAACACATATAATATTAGAAAAATAAGATGCTTAATATACATATACCATTTAAAGAGTAACTAGGAAATTGCGCTAAATAAATTGCAAATCCACATTATGAAACAAGCAAATAATATTAGCTGATAAGTTTTCTTGCCTAATGCATTTGAGGAGTAAGGCTCCTTTTTTTATTTTTATGATATGCTCCCTCAAAAAAAATGCAAGAGTTTTGAAGAACAGCTATGCTTTAGACTAGACTGACATATTTCATTGGATTCACTCATACAAGGATTTTATTTTCGCAAAAAGTCCCACCAATCTACTAATAATCACCAACAACTGTACAAAGAGCCTCAAACATATTGAAAATTACAAATGGGTTTTCACACTGAAAGATTCATCACGATCCATTCATGATCCAAACTAGCAAACCAATGATTGTCCTATCATGCATATTGAAGTTTCTAACTGAGAAGTGCCGACTGGCTGTCATCGACAAACATGAAAGATTCATCATCTATCCATGACCAAACTCCTAAGTCCTACTTGTCCTACTGTCCATATTCATTTTCCTTACGTTGTTTTGCCGAATGTTGTCTTCCACACTTGAGAGCGTCTCAAAAAAATGAGGGGCGTGCTAACTGCATCCTAGATATTATCCAGGATGTGTAGTTGCTTCGAATGATCCAGCAATACGTGATGATCCTACACATGAACATGGGATTGGAATTCCAAATCCAAATTAAATGCTTATTTACTAATATACCCCTATGGATCACTATAAAGATTGCTTCATTATCCTTGGATATTTGAAGGGAGAGCATAGAAGCACTTCTTACTTAGAAAAAGGAAAAACTGAACCATGCATGAGCGTTATGGTCCAGAAATCCAATTCGGCTTACCGGAGCAGATTAACCCATTTTTGAAAAAACTTTTTGAATGTCAAAAATCTGGGGGAAAAATTTGCATGTACATTCGAACATTTTATTTTTATGCAAGTTTTCGGGAAAAAAATAATATTTTTGTATCCCGGTAACACAAGTCACATAGAATGTTCCCTTTTTCCGAAAACTTATGTACGAACACAAAATGTCTGGATGGACACGTGAAATTCTCTTTTGGAATGTTTGAACATTTTGAAAAAAATGTAATTTTTTGTTATAGGTCCATTTGCACCCGGCCCTTTTTTTTCATTTAATTGTCACTATCAGAGTAATCAGCTGTGATAATCCTTTTTTTTGTGAATTCATATTCTGTACCTAACTCCACAACCATACACTGACACCACACCCATAAATAGCTTGCCCATCCTTGTAATGCTTGTGAGTGTATTTCAGTCACAAAGACGTACCTGGGTGGAGGAGCAGAGGAGGCTGGCCTATAGTGGTAGAAGTAGAATGGTACTTCTGATTAAGAATGGGATGTATAGGGAACAACACATTGACACTCTAGAGAGCATACCATTGGGTGGTATACCGTGGCGGACCTAGAAACTTTCGAAAGCCTGGGCGAACTAGCTTAAGATGTAAAATTTTCAAACAAAATCACTATAGAAATCTATAAAATGCAAGCTTTGTGTCATTGGCAAGCCTGGGCTTCTGCCCGGACTGGAGGGGCGTTAGGTCCGCCCATGTATATATGGATAGTCCATAGTGAATACAGCTAGTAAACTGGTCTGTGATGATTCGTATGGGTGAGTTTAGGGTGACTACGTTGTGAACAAAAACGCTCAAGGGAGGTATGCCTCTACGGCTGCAGCTCCGTGGCCGCGATGTGAACTGTGACTGGAGTGAACTAGCTTCATAAACATATCTAGCTACCGGTAAACAATCTATTGACTGGACTTAGATCAACTGCGACAGATACCGTATATCGCAGACCCGCTAAATGCGTCTGCCGTAAATCACAAGACTCACTAGTGCAGAGCCCCCCCTTTAACTCCGGTTGGGAGGGCCCTCTAACAGCGGTTCCTCAACCGCTGTTGAGGGTTCGGTGTTAGAGGAGGGGCCCCTTTAACACCGGTTCTTATACGAACCGGTGTTAAAGGGTGGCGCACGTGGGGCTGCCGCATGCCTCAGCCCTCCCTTTAACACCGGTTCAGGGCTGGAACCGGTGTTAAAGGTTCTTCTGCCGCGGCAGAGATTTCGTTTTCCTGCCGCGGCAGAACTCTGCCGCGGTAGGAAAACGGCCTAAATCTCTGCCACGGCAGACTTCTGCCTCTGCCCCGTTCTGGGCGTATTTCTGTGGGAGGGGGGGGGGGCGAGGGGGAATCGATCGGGAGCGGTATACACATAAATCGTCATTGGTACATACGAGTACATGAATAATTAAGCAACTATTATTATACACAAACATCGTCATCGGCACATACATCGTCATCGTTCATTTTGGTGGATATCTAAAGTGTTCTCCGCCAGGCGTGACGACCTCATCAAGTATGAACCCCGCCAATTCCTCTTGAATGGCTCGTATGCGTTCAAATGGTAGGAGTTGGTCCCGCATCCGTTCGATCTGAATATATATGAAGAATGGGCCATCAATATATATATATAAGAATAAAACTCAACACAATTGATGGTAATAAAATAATGTTGTGGACTTTGTTTACTTACACTAAGTTGTTCTAGTGCGGCTTGGCCCGTCGCACATATCGTGTTGCAAATGAACTCGCAAACATAGTACCCACATAAGTTATTGCCGTGTCCCTGATGCGCGCACTTTACGAGAATAGAGAGTTCAATCAAAATAATAATCAATAAAGCATGATATAATGGAATTGGAAGCTAGCTAGTATTACTTACATTTTGGTCTACAAATTTTAGTTCTTCTGACCATTCACCCACGGACCTGCCCGTGAACCTTTTCCAAACCTGTCCGGCAAAGAAAATGGATAAAGGAGTAATTAATTACTTGTTGTCACGAAAGTTGCCGATCTAGTGCGATAATATGATTGAAATTACCTCTGGAGCATCTCTCTAAAGTCTGCCCATATCTCTTTTTCTTTTCGTAACGAGTCCATGACAAGGACTTTTCCTGAGTCGGGTTGAATGACTAGCAGAATAAAGTGGAACCTACGCACGCATAACTCATCATCAATTACACTTAACATCGAGTAAGCCGAAACAGAATGTGTACAAGAGAGAGGGTAACAGTACTCACGAGAAGTTGTAAGGCAATAGTATTTCCCTTTTGGTTTGTTGTCTCAGTAAAGACTTTAGCAAGTAATCTTCTGTTTGCCCGGGTTTGGTTCTTACCACTTCTTCATGAACTCTATTTGGGTCAACGAACCCAATGTCAAAAGGGCCTCCTTTCATGCATTCCATAACCTTTTTCCTTCATAATAGTATATACATATATGGTGAGCATATATATATATACATACATGCAATTAATGAAGTGAATGAGATGAGATAAAAATTACAGAAATAGTACTTACACACAATAAAGGCTGATGGCAGATTTGTCGAGTTTCTTCTGATTGAATAGAAAATGCAAGTCTTGAATGTTGAAGTCGATCGCGTCGTCTCCGCACAAGAAAATCTGATCTCTTATATGCGCCGTGATCCATTCTTATTTTCTCGTCTTGCAGAAATCAAGGTACCACTTGTGCAATTTTTGCATCTTTGTTGGTAGATTCTTGAGCTCCTCTTTCTTGACGATATTCTTCCCATACTTCCATGGCTGTATGGGGTTGGCATCGCATTTGGGCAAGTTGTCTCCCATGACGTTCAAGTATGCAATGTAAGTCATCCCCATCACATTGGCCTTTCTTTGTAGCTCTGCCTCGTAATCATTTACGGGAGGAGCGTCCCGTGTGTCGAACATTTGGAGCGGGGCGCATGATTGGTTTTCCTGCTCTCCGAGCATGGGAACTGTTTTCTGGGGTGCCTCACGACTGCTACTTTCAGTCTCCCTACGGCGCCTTGCATCCGCCTTCAAAATCTGGCGCTCGTAGTCCGGCACAAGTGGGGTTTCAGGTTTCAAAAGATTTTTGTAAAACTTCTCCACCACCGCCGGATCTATTTTCTCCTTTGGCTCGGCCCGTCTAGGTGCAAAGAATGTCTTGACCTGTTCTTCCGAGATCCTATTGGTCTCCTCGCCGCTGCGATTCCACGGTAAAACCGGCAATGACATGGCAATTTAATAAGTCACAATGGTTGTTACTTTAGTTTTCTAAATAATACTGAAGTATATGATGCATGCAAGAGGCCAATTAATGCAATGGAGTATTTGTTATGGATAGAGGACATTAATACGAACCAGTAGGCGTTGGATTCACCCTAATCAGAGTTACAAATCTTTTCTTATGATTTAAATAGTGTTTAATGAGTTTTAAATCATTTAAATAGTTTCTGTTGTCTAAAAGTCAAACTAAAATCAGATATATAATCCCCACGGGGTTGTGATTCCAGGGACATATTATTTGTAATTTTCTGAACATTATTTATTTTCTTATGAATTTATTACTCTAAATAAGCCATTATACCATTTATTTAAGTGCTGAAAAACCTTATATTATTTGGCTTAACCATTTGCATATTGATGATCTACACACAATTGTGAATTCATAGGTATATTATTTGTGATTTTTGGACCAGTAGATATTTTACTATGAATTTATTAACCTAAAAGACCATTAAAACTAATTAAATTATTACAGTAAACACGCACTGTAAAAGTTAAATCCAACTTGATATTAATAATCTACTCAATTTTCTGAATTCGTTGATATATAATTTGCTATTTTTGGATCTACAAATCTTTTTATATGATTTTTGCAAGATTATACAATTTTCTGCATTTTTTATTTTTTCTTCTATTTTTCAGGAGAGTCAACGTTGACTGGCGCTGTGTCATCGCTGACGTGGCAGACAGGTGGCGCATTCAGGTTTGCTCACCGGCGTCGGCGCGGTGGAGACGGGCGGCGTCGGCACGTACGGAGGCGGCGGGCTCGTCGGGCGGCGGTGCTAGTGGCGGATGCGGCGGTCTCCGGCGATGTCGGGCGGTGCTCCGGCGAGGCGCGGTCGTTGGCGCGGTGGAGACGGGCGGCGTCGGGCGGTGCTCCGGCGAGGCGCGGTCGTCGGCGCGGTGGAGACGGGCGGCGTCGGCGGTGCTCCGGCGAGACGCGGTCGGCTGCTCCTGCACGGGGAAGAGGTGGTGGTCAGGGGGGCGGGAGAGGTAGAAATGGAGGCGGCGGCGGCGAGACGGACGAACTCCGAGGGCGGCGGCGACGAGACGCGCGAGCTCCGAGGGCGGTGGCGTTCGGCGGTTGCGGCGCTTCTCTCTGCGGCCGGCGGTGTTCGATCTGCTCTGGTTCGTGGCACGAAGAAAGGAAGGGGAAGGCGAATTTAATACCCCCCTTTAACACCGGTTCGTGCCACGAACCGGTGTTAAAAGGGGGGGGATTCCGTTTCCCGCGCGCATTTATTACCCACCCCCCCTTTAACACCGGTTGCCACGAACCGGTGTTAAAGGGGGGGGGGTGTGGTGCGCGCGAGAAACGAAATAAATGCCCCCCTTTAACACCGGTTCCTGACACGAACCGGTGCTAAAGGGGGGTGCATTTATTTCATGCATTAAAGGGGCATTTTTAATTCAAAAAGTATGATATGAATTTAGAAAATTCACATCTTTTTCATTTCAACTCAGAAAAATATGAATAATATATCATAATTTTCAGAAAAATAATATCTATCCATTCATGTAAATCATTTTATATTTACTTTACATGAAAATTTTCAAAATAATTAAAACACTTACATATAAATTTTGATTATTCAATTCAAACAAAAATAAATTGTTAAATCCTAAAACTTTGAACATAAGAAATATTAAGCATCTAAAAATAAATCTAACCCTATTTTATTAGATCAAATCATATTTTAATGCCGCATCTTTTGTATTAACATTTTTGAATTGATTGGATATTGAAATGTCGCATCTTTTGTATACACTTGAATCTCACCAAGCCTCGCTCAACTTGCATTATTTTTTTGATAAAATAGCATATTGTGAACCTAAAAATGATTTTTGTAAAAAATCATGAGCATCGTATCATGTACCTGTAGTTCATATCTGACCCACTTCCTGCCGATTCGGTAGGAATTTGTCTTTTTCACCAGAGGTGGACGGAAAGGTTTCAGATCCCCCTGTTGGTACATTGTGCATATAAGGTGGTCTAGTATTTTTGTAAAATGTGTTGGTGATTTTTTAATTAGCCATTTGGTGGTTGCTTCACAAAACCGTCCGTTTTTTATGCTCGGAAAATGGAAAATGCCTTTTTGGTGCGATAAAAAGGAAAACTTTCTCTTGCAACATTGTTTGCCATGCCATGATGCACATGTATGCACAATATGGCCATATTATCACAAACTATGCCTTGATTCTAGCCATAACATTGGTCATTTGACCCGAAAGCCAAGAAACCTCGAATGAGATAGGTCATTTTGTGAAGGTTTTTTCGAGACATAATCAATATACCAAGTTTGAGATTTTTCCTTCTAACTATGTCACATAATATAACACCACGCGAAGGTTTCGCACTGTTTCGATCTTTTTTTATTTTTTATCTCCGTTTTAAACTATCGACAAACTTTGTCGAACAACGGGCATGATGATTCTTAGCTCGAGGCCAAGCCTCGCTCAACTTGCATTGTTTTTTTTGATAAAATAGCATATTGTCAACCTCGAATGAGAATGCAACTAATAGTAAGTTACATAAAGCCGAACTGGGACTGAAAATTAAGATACATAAAAGAACTGAAAATTAAGATACATGGCCAGATTAAGTAACAATCGGCCGAACTTGTTTCGGAATGTTGGAGTGATTCAGTCATGCTCCTGCCTACACCTGTAATACTCGCCACTGTAGTCGTCGTACTCGCCGCCGCCGTCATCGCTGTCGTCGTCGGGGTCGCCGTAATTGAACCTCTGGAGAGTACGCGTGGGCTGGACTTGAGGGTAGCGCAGACGGGGGTTAGAGTCGGCGGCAGTGTCATAGGCCATGACGCTCTGGAGAGTCTGACCACGCCACCATAGCCGACGGCCGGCCTCGTTGAAGTTAGGAGGAGGTGGGCCGTCCTGCTCGTGCCTGGCGAGCGCCCTCTCACGCCGATCCACGAAGAAGGCTTCCCAAGTAGGGAAATAGTCGGGATGCCATCTGGGATTCCTCCGCTGCTCCGGCGTGAGCTCAAAGTAGTAGTGGTTCGTGATGGCCATCCGGCGCGCCACACCTAGAGGGACAGGAGGAACCGGCACGCCTCCGACGCTCAACATCCAGCCGACGGGGACACAGTAGCCCGGCGGGCAGGGGTAGTTCGAGGCGCAAAGCGCCTCCGCCTCCCTGGGGGTTAGTGCTACGGTGGAAGCCATGAGAAAGAGTGATGAGGTTGCAGATATGAGTCTAGAGATGTGCAATGACAATGGAGGCCAACCCCCTACATATATATAGTGAACTAGCGGGAAGAACTGGAGGGAAGAACTGGCGGGAAGAAAAATGGTGGGAAGAAGAACTGGCGGGAAGAAAAATGGCGGGAAAAAATGGCGGGATGAACCTTTAGTCCCGGTTGGAGACACCAACCGGGACAAAACACGAGTCAGCACTAATAATAGGGGTGAGTGTCGACATTATGTCGTGCGGCGTGTACCTTGTCCCGGATGGTGTCACCAACCGGGACTAAAGATGAACCTTTAGTCCCGGTTGGAGACACCAACCGGGACAAAACACGAGTCAGCACTAATAATAGGGGTGAGTGTCGACATTATTTCGTAAGTGTCGACACTATGTCGAGCTGCTTGTACTATAAATAGGCATCCTTGTGAGTCCAGTCCTCCAGCCATTTTGAGGCTATGCCTTACCTCCTTTCGAGAGCAGGGACACCACTACGGCCAGTTTCAGGGAGATGCCGACGGAGCCCAGTCCTCCGGCATCTCCGAGAAACTGGTCATAGAGGCACTCCCTAATATGTGAAATTAGTTAGCTCCCAGGTGTATTGATCTAGTTAGATAAGTTACAAAGCTGCAAGATGGTTTTCGAGAGCAGGGACACCACTACGACCAGTTTCAGGGAGATGCCGACGGAGCCTAGTCCTTCGGCATCTCCAAGAAACTGGTCATAGAGGCACTCCCTAATATGTGACCGCGCGTGTTTGGAGATCAGATCTTAATGGTAAGTACGAATCGGGACAACTTCTTCTCATAGTCTAGGTCCTTGACCATACCAAATACCTCCTCACCGGTATGGAGGACAGGCTTCCTCCGGGGTTCTGCCAGACGTTTGAAATGCTTGCCTTTCTTTCTTACTGGATGCAGGTTCAGAAGAAATCGGCGATACCCTAGGTACACAACCTTCTTACATTTATCCAAATATACACTTTCAGTATCATCTAAACAGTGTGTGCATGCATTGTATCCCTTGTTTGTCTGCCCTGAAATGTTACTAAGAGCAGGCCAGTCATTGATGGTTACGAAAAGCAATGCTCGTAGGTCAAATGGCTCCCCTTTGTGCTCATCCCACATACGTACACCTGGTTTGGCCCACAGCTGTAAAAGTTCTTCAACTAATGGCCTTAGGTACACATCAATGTCGTTGCCGGGTTGCCTCGGGCCTTGGATGAGCACTGGCATCATAATGAACTTCCTCTTCATACACAACCAAGGAGGAAGGTTATAGATACATAGGGTCACAGGCCAGGTGCTGTGACTGCAGCTCTGCTCACCAAAAGGATTCATGCCGTCTGTACTTAGACCAAACCTTAAGTTCCTTGCGTCACATGCGAAGTCCGGGTACTCTCGCTCGACTTTTATCCACTGTGACCCATCAGCGGGGTGTCTCAACATCGCGTCTTTCTTACGGTCTTCCATGTGCCATCGCAACAACTTGGCATGCTCTTTATTTCTGAAGAGACGTTTTAACCGTGGTATTATAGGAGCATACCACATAACCTTGGCGGGAACCTTCTTCCTAGGGGCCTCGCCCTCAACATCGCCAGGATCGTCTCGTCTGATCTTATACCGCAGTGCAGTGCATACCGGGCATGCATCCAAATTCTCATACTTCTCACCGCGGTAGAGGATGCAGTCATTAATGCAGACATGTATCTTCTGCACGTCTAATCCTAGAGGGCAGACAACCTTCTTTGCTTGGTATGTACTGTCAGGCAACTCATTATTTCTTGGAAGAAGATTCTTCATTTTTACCAACAACTTTGAAAATGCGCTGTCAGTCACACCATTCTCTGCCTTCCATTGCAGCAAATCCAGTGTGGCACCTAGCTTTTTGTGGCCATCTTCGCAAGTTGGATACAACAATGTTTTGTGATCCTTTAACATCTGCTCCAGCTTCTCCTTCTCCTTTTCAGTTTCACATTCTTCCTTTGCATCAGTAATGGCCCGACCAAGATCATCATCAGCGGGCCCATATGCTCCCTCTTGATCTTCATTATCTACCTCCGTTGCATTATCATCATATTCAGGATACATATTATGATAGTTGTCATCATCCTCTTCTTCTTCGTTGTCTTCCATACAACCCCTTTTTCTCCGTGCTTGGTCCAACAATTATAGCTGGGCATGAAACCGGATCGAAGCAGGTGGGCGTGAATGGTTCTGGTATTTGAGTAGTCTTTCTTGTTCTGACAGTGAACACACGGACAGCACATAAAACCATTGTGACCATGGTTTGCATTAGCCACAACAATGAAATTTTGGAGGCCCGTAATGTACTCGGAAGTGCGGCGGTCACCGTACATCCATTGCCGGTTCATCTGCATTAATATGTAGTATATATCAAAAAATAATAGGGAGATGACCATTTATATATATAGTACATCAATGACACATGAACCTATAGTTGCCGACCTCGACCGAGACGGAAAGAGCAACAAGAAAACTTATTTTGAGCTCTCGGGCATTTCACCGAACACCTCTTGTGCATATGAAAAAAACACAAACTAGCACTCTTCACACCCTCTTGCTAGGCTTCAAAATGTGAAAGAATGGAAGAGTGGGGTGTGTGTGGGCTGGGGTGGTGTCTTATATAGCCCCCCCTTTAACACCGGTTCATGCCATGAACCGGTGTTAAAGGGGGGGGGGGATGCGCGGGCCACTGCTGCAGGGACCTTTAACACCGGTTCGTGGCATGAACCGGTGTTAAAGGGGGGGCTCCTTTTTTGCCACAGGGGCCACGCTGGTACGACCCCCCTTTAACACCGGTTCGTAGAAGAACCGGTGTTAAAGCCCTTTTTCGGGATCAACAAAAGACCTCGTTTCCACTAGTGACTGTTGAAAAGCACCGGCGAATACCAGATCCCCATAGTGGTACTGCAAAACCTAACATACCATAGAATATTACTAATAATGTTCGCCAGGCTCGAGCATGCTCCCGGTCAGCCGTGCCGAGTCTTCTGTCTAGGCAAGGAACAATAGAACTACAAAACAACCGAAAAATAAAAAATTAACAGCGGCAATCACGATGTGACGTAGGAAATCAAAGTTGGAAATCTTGAGTTGAGCCTACCTCGCTGCTAAATTGACCGCTGATGTGAGTGCCCTTGTTGTCTTCCCGCTGAGATTTGCCGTGCGGTAGTTTCTGTTTTCCTTTCAATCGATCCTTGAAACCACATATATGCGTCTTTAGAGCCTCCTTTTACGATTTGTTATCCGGGTTCTATTCGGTACATTTCCTTGCTAAAAAACAAAAAAAATTCTGTTCCGGCCCCCCATTTGCGGTATATACTAGAGAGATGCTCTTAGCTGATGGAGATCTTGTGACTTTTGTGATGGGTTGAGACCAATAACGAATGTACCAAAGAGTTTCAATGTGAAAACACTTTCCACAATTTGCGTTTCTATGTATCTGCATTTATTTGTGGGCTGTAACACAAGATGATTGAGAAAGCTTGCCAGAGCGTGAGTATCGGGCCGTTATGGTTGCAAGCGATGCCTCTAAATCCATGTTGAACCTTTATTTCTAATTAGGAGCTTACCTTATGCCTAGAGTCAAAGTGATGAGGGCATCCCTGTGAGATTTATTTTTGACACGATGACTCGAGAGATCGAGCATAACACTTGTTCTTGCGTGACTGGACAAGCACAATGGTTGTTCAAGTTGCGCCTCGGTTTGCCGCGAGCTTTGATGACATGAGCACGTCCAATTTACCGATGCCCTGATACTAGGCCCTAGGCGTGCATGATGGTGCCCTTTTGCAGACTCGCAGGCACTGGTGGAAACGGGGTTATAGGTCCCGGTTGGTACGGGGCTTTAGTCCCGGTTGCCCAACCGGGACGGGGCAATCATGACTAAAGCTCTAACCTTTAGTCCCGGTTGCCCCACCAACCGGGACTAAAGGGTGCACACGTGGCAGCGGCAGAGGGCGAGGGGGGGGGGGGGGGTGGAGCATTAGTCCCGGTTCGTAACCCGAACCGGGACTAATAACCTTCTGCCACGGCAGAGATTTGGCCCATTTCTCTGCCGCGGCAGAGAATTCATTTTGGCATATTTTGTTACCGCGGCAGCATTTTCGCCACTTTTTGTGCCACGGCAGAGAATTCATTTAGGTTGTTTTATTGTTTATTTAGTGATTTGCACTTATCAATAAAGGAACCTTATATTACATCATGATGACAATATTATATTCAATACACGGATCGAGTTCATGCACTACATACAAAAGTTGCTATTCGATGCTACCGGCCAATTTCTTCAAAGTTGCTATTTTTACAATTCCTATTGTCTATACACAGCCGACTAGTATTCCCCTTTTGGGTCTAAGACTTCTGCATCCAAGAATCCCGCCAATTCCTCCTGAATTGCTCGTACGCGATCCTTTGGCAGAAGACCATCCCGTAGACGTTCGATCTGATTTAAAAAAGGAGTCAGCCTATATGAATGAAACTAAACACAATTTGATTGTAATTAAAAACTATAGAAATTGTTTACGTACTTGGAGTTGCTCTAAATTTCTGCCCTTCTCATCGCACGTCTGCCGGATGAACTCGCATACATAGTATCCACATAGATTGTTACCTGGTCCCTGCGTCAGGCACTTTACGAGAACAGAGTTCAATCAAAATAATAATCAAGCATGATAATAACTGTATCAAAACTAGAATCAAAGAGATGCGCGGATATAGCTAGTGGTGCTTACATCTAGTGGTTGAAATGTAAGCTCCTCTTTCCAAACACCCCTAGCCTTGTTGGTGAACCGTTTCCAAGTGCTGCCCGGCGTAGAAAACGAATAAAATAAGTTATTAAGTACTTGATATCATAAAATTCACGAACGTTGCCGATATAGTGTCGTAATGATTAGAATTACCGCTTGAGAAGTATCTGCATGTCCTTCCACGTCTAAAGGGGTTTATGTTTCGAGTCCATGACTAGTACACGCCCTTTGTCAAGTTGAATGATTAACAGAATATAGTGAAAGCTGAATGCATAACTAATCAATTATATACTTAACATCGAGTAAGCGAAATAGAAAGTGTATACAAGACAATAACACTCACTCGAAGTTGTAAGGAAATAGTATTTCCCTTTTGGTTTCTTGAAACCTTAACGCGTGTACTATATTATCCTCCGTATCCCGGGGGCTTATTTTGAGATTAGCTTCATGAACCCAATATGGGTCAATGAAGCCAATGTCATAGATTTGTCCTCTGCTGCATTCGAGAATCTTCATTCTGCATATTACAGTATGATTATATACATGCAATAAACAAAATAATATAGCTAGAGACTAAATTAATTACAGAATTAGTACTTACAGACAATAGGCACTGATGATCGATTTGTCCAAGGCGTCTTGATTGAATAATTGAAATAGTTCATCAAATTCAATGGATATCATGTCATCCTTTTCTTTCCCATGATTCTTTTTTTGTAACCCTCAGCACTATCCAGGTAGCCCCGGCCCTTGTGGAATGCATGTACCAGTTATGCAATCTTCGCATTTTTGTTGGAAGATTGTTTACCTCCTCAGGTTTGACGAGAGGTTTGTCGTACTGGTATCTGTATGCTACTTCACTCACGGGGAAGAACTCTAACTGGGATAAGTACTGGGCAATACTCATACCTTGAGCAGCAGCAGCTTTTCCGTATTGTGCAACTACCTCTGGATCATACTGCTCTTCGGCCCATATTTGCTCGACCCCACATTGGTTTGAGAAATCACCTTGAGAGGGGCGCAAGTCTGTTTTTCTTGTTCTTCGAGCTGGGCAACAGATTTCTCGCTTGCATCAGTACTGCTCTTCGAGGCTTTTTGTGCCGCATGTGACTTGAGAATAGAACGCTCATAGTCTGATGACAGCTTTGGCTCGGGTTGATGAAGATTCTTTAGCATTTTCAACACTTTGTCTTTTTCTTCTTTGGTGCTGGGGAACTCTGGCTCTTTCGGCCGCCTCAGCTTAGCGAAAAACGCTGTCGTTTCCGCATCAACGATCGCCGCAGTCTCCTCTTTAGTACAGTCATAAGCTCTCTTGGGAGGAACCTTTGGTACTTTTGGAAGAGGCTCTTGTTTACGTTTCGGCGATCGCTTACCACGAGGCACAGTAGCGGTACGCTTACGCTTTTGACCCTTAGGCGCCATTGATGGCTCCCGCGGCGATGGCTGCGCCGGAGATTGGTGAGGCGACGGAGCCGGGTGAGGCGACGAAGACGGCTGCCGCGGCGGCGACGACCTCGCTGGAGACGGGTGAGGCGGCGGCGAAGATGGCCTTGGCGTGTGATTTCGAAGAACGATACATTCCTTCGGCCATAGAATGGTGACATTTTTTGCGTCTCCCAGCACAGTCACATCCCCTTCACCTGCAGGGTAGTGAAGATCCAAAACTTCAAAGGTGGGCATGATTTCATCCACGCCGACAACAGCGTAGCCCTCTGGAACCGGACGATAGTGGTAAGTTGGTGTGGGTCCAATTGGTAAGGCATAGCCGACCGCCACCTTCATTGATATGTTCACAACTTTGACATGTAGCTCGCAGTGTGTCATCTCTGTGATATCATCCACTGGGTAGCCAACAGGAGACATCGTCGGTGCATCATCGTCATCGCCATTGTCATCACCCGGGACCTCGGTGGAAGCCACACTGCTTTTTCGATTATTCGATAGGCCGGTAGCATCGAATGCAGTGTGCTGCTGAGATGGGCCGGTAGTACTTTGCTCTTTAAGTGCGTTAATTTCATCTTGTTGTTGCTTTAATCGTTCTTCAATTAAACGCATTCGCTCTTTCTGACTATTTGCTTCAACTTCCACCCTGTCCTTTCTCCTCTGACGGCTTCTATCAGGATATTTCTTCCTCTCTTCGGGAAACCCAGTCCTCCATGGTTGGGAGCCTCTTGTGCCTCGTGTTCGTCCATCATGTTCCTTATTTCCAAGGGCGAGTGTGAGCTCATCATTCTCTCTATCGGGAATGAAGTCCCCATCTTTAACAGCCTTTACTGCTTTTTTGATCCTCTCGATTGGCAAGGGGTCTTCTTTATGTCGTATGTTATATATACACCTCCCTTCCGAGTCCAACGTGCCCCCATGCCCGTAAAACCAATTCCTTGCACGTTCTACCCAATCGTCTGTCTATGGGTGATCTTTTTAGCACGCAGTTCATTCTCAAGTTTCTCCCACTTAGGAATGCCAGCCTTGTAGCCACCTTGCCCCATAGTATGGTGATACTTCTTGTTAGCAGCATTCAGCTTATTCGTTTCAGACATTTTCTTAGCTTTTTCTGATTTCTTGTATTCCACAAACTCAGCCCAGAATGGTTTTATCTTCTCAAACTGAATATTCTTGAAATCGGGAGTCTTTTCACGACATAGTCAAGGTGCAATATTTTATTCCAGTTGGTGAAACACTGGGCCATCTTCTTCAAAGCCCACTCCCTGACCTTAGCCTCCATGGCTCTCCCATGTTGTAAGGCGTCCTCAACTGGATCCTCCGCATTTGGATCCAACTCTATCTTCGGTAGTTTGAAATTAACCATGAGCCTCTTCCACAGTAAATCTTTGGCGTGGTTAGGGACAAATAAACATGTTCCCTCTTCATCCGCATTAGCAGGCCTATTCCAATTTCTAATGGTGATCGGGATTAAGTCCCTAACGATTACTCCGCATTGTGCCACAAATTTGGTTGCGACAACTTCGGGAGCTGTCGGTTTGCCGTCATCAGCGACATCTTCGATCCTGAACCTCTCATGGTCTTGCAACTTTTTGGTTGGGCCTCGTCTGCTCTTTTCAGTAGATTCCTTCGATCCGGAGGGCTAAAAGAAGAAAGATCGTCGTTACTATTTCTATATAGATAGCAGATGATTAATTAACGAATTGATTTATATTACATGCACCTCGCCGGAGCGGTCGTCTTCTCGATTACACAAGGCATCGCCTTCTCCCTCGCGGAAGGCAACACCTTCAACCTCAAACAAGTTGTCTATTCCGGTAAAAAGAGGATCACCCTCACCGGAGTTGTTCAGAAACGTTGATACGTCTAAATTATCTTCCCCACGGATCACACCTTGGATCAACTCTTCCTTTTCTTCGTCTCTGACGTGTGGGTCCATATTTTCTGACATGAGGGGAAGGGATGTTCCAATGGCCATATCTGATCTTAAGCACCAGCAGCGAGGCTTGCACATTTCCCAAAAAGAAGAGAAATAAGATAACATAAAAATTTGCAATTAGATGATAGCTTGAGACGATTGCATTTTATCACAATTATTAAAAGAATATTTGTAGATATCCATCAACCTATGTAGATTAAATTAAATAATCTAAAAAAACAAACATAAAAAACAATTGGCAGAGAAGGGCCTTACCCCCAACACAAATGACCAGGGTCACAGGCCCTCGGGGTGTAGGCCTAGCAAGACACTAAGATAGACTTGTGTTGGGGGGGTGACCCCGGATAGGTTAAAGACGGGGAAAGACGAGGGTACGATCCCCGTCTGGTTTCCGAGTTACAGTCTAAGTCGGCTGAATCCTGTAGAAGTCGGCCGACATATGGAGGCGAGAGACCCGTATATGTATATTAAGACATTACCCGGCCGAGATATTATGTAGGTCGGCCGGGTTAGTCTGAGTGATCTTGGTGCAGGTGAAGGACGACCCGAGCTATGCAAGGAAGGGCCGAATGATATGAAGCTTGCAGGAGAAGGAGAAGCCTGAAGTCAAACCCTAGCTGCAAGCTAGGGAGAATCTGAGCGGAGCCAAGCGCTACGGACAAAGGCGCAGAGCGACAGAGAGGAAGGAGGAGGTCACGGAGGTGACAGTCCAGAAGACCGAGGCGCACAGGAGGGGCCCTCTGGAATCTTGCCGTCGTTAGAGGGGCGACAGGGAAAGGGGGGCGCCGAACTACTATATTGGGACAAGCATATTCCTCGAATATGCTTGCCACGTCAGCCCTAGAGGAACCCAGGGCTCTCCTTTATAAGGAGAGGCTTGGACTCAGAAGGGGGGATCGACTGAAGTGAGAGCCGTTAGGCTGGTAAAGTTCTTCTCTTCTCCCTGTATACAGCTCAAGGAGCACTTGTAGCCCAAGGAAGAAGAAATAAAGATCTTTGCCTTAGTCTTCTGTGTGTAGAATCAACTGCATCTTCCCTCCCCAGATCCCTCTAGCATCCATTGGCCCCATACTTTAGCCTACCCATGGCATCTGCCGTGATACCACCACGACAGTTGGCGCCCACCGTGGGGCCAGCAGCGGTGCTAGCTGGAGTTATGATCCGGACGGGAAACTTCATCAACACTGGCGAGCGCGTTGTTTCTGGCTTGGTCCAGAGATTTGGTCTCTGTGACTATGTCAGCGACAATGCAGGGAGCTTCAGGGGGAAAACTCCCCCGCGTAATGGTGTCTTCATCAGCCTGGGCGGGCACAAGGTTTACGTCAGCGTCGACATCTCCAGCGTTTATCCTCACCGAGTTGTTGTTGCAGGAGAGCCACCTCTTAACGCAGCAAGCCGTCCGCCCAGAGCACATCTTGCAGGCAGCGTCGAGGTGATGGTCGCTGCCGGAGTGCAAACTGGAGCAGCGGCAGCCGGGTCAAGCAGGGAACCCGCCACATGTGTACAAGGTGCACCCAGGCAGACCGCACCACAACCCACTGAGGTAATCCCGCTAGTGACCAACCCGACCGAGGTGCAGGACACCACCCCAAAAGCACCAAGAGTAAGAGGGCCACCTCTGGAGAAGCCAGAGAACATTCTTCAGGCAACCATAGAAAACCTTACTACGCCTGTAGCGCCGATACTTGATCCGACAAATGCTCAGGCAGAGTTGGAGGAAACCAGGCAAAAGGTGCTGGTAGAGGCCAAAAAGGTGTCGGCCTTGCGGGAGTCCTTAAACAGGACCCTGCGAGAATATGCCAAAGCTAATAAGCTGGACGTCGCACCCGAACGGGTGGACGAATTAAGATTGAGAGGGAAAAACCTCATGGATGATATCAACAAAGAGCATGATGCTCATAAAGCAGAATCGGTGGATTTGGGCTTGCCGAGGTACAGTACCCCGACAAAGAACCTAAGAGCGGCAAATGCCGCAGCATTGGAATTAGAGGGGTTGACCGGCGAAGCCCGGCAGAAACAACAGGAAAGAGTGAATGAGCTGGTGCGCATCGCGAACCAGCAAAACGAAGAAATGCTTAGAACAAACCCAGCGAGGCCGGGGGCCTCGCGAATGGTTCTCTCGGCAGGGGCAGCACCTGCCTTATCCGTGGCAGCAGCATCTTCACCCGGAAATAATGCACGAAGGGACAAAGCAGTAACCTCAGGAAAGAGGAACAAGCAAATTGTTCCATATGATCCGGCAATGGCTGGAAAGGCAAATGAGAACAGAGGCAATGCAAGCCGAGGTAACAGTGGGGAGAGGAACCACGGCTGTGTGGAAAAGGACGGCGGAAGACGAGGCAATGGAGATCTTGGCAGAAGAGAACCCGCAAGAGGCAATCATGAGAACAATACCCCGATCGAAGTAAGGAGAGAGCTGCCGCTCAACCCGCAACCAAGGCATGAACCCCGGCAGGAAAGAGAAACAAGGCCAGCTCGCCACAATCAAATTAATGAGAGATACAATGATGGTTATTCCGGGATGGAGTATGCGATCCATGGCGGAAACAACCACTATGGGGTACAAGATAGAATTCTGTACAGAGATTTGCCATCAAATGATGCAAGAGTAAAGCTGGATCGGCTATATCGGTCCGAACTGTTGGAAGAACAGGGTCCACCAGGGCCGACATGCTTTGGACCCCGGATCATGGGCGAACCGCCTATGCCAAATTTTCAGCTAGCAAGGGGCACGGAAACGTATAATGGGAGCACCAAACCGCAGGACTGGTTGATTGATTATGCCACTGCTGTGAAAATAGCGGGTGGAAACTTGCGATGGGCAGTATGGTACGTACCACAAATGCTGTAAGGACCAGCCAGGGTGTGGCTGAATAATCTACCAGCGGGTAGTATCAACTGTTGGCTGGATTTTGAGGAAATGTTTGTCAGCAACTTTACCAGCACATACAAGAGGCCAAATTGGCCACAACAGTTAGCCATGTGCAAGCAGAGGCCGAATGAAACAGATAGAGAATTTTTAACTCGGTGGTGCAACCTGAGAAACTCATGTGAAGGGGTTATAGAATCGCAAGCAATAGCTTGGTTCGCGCAAGGATGCCGCTATGGCAGCGTATTGTGGCAACGTCTGCAAAGAGATATGCCGACCACACTGGCAGAAACTATCAGAATAGCAGACTCCTACGCATTAGGAGACCCAACGCAACCAGAGTTAATGTCGGCGGATCATCGCGAGCAACATGACCATTATGCAAGAGATTTGGCCGGGTCATCCAGGCGCAGTGATTTCAGAGGAAGAAAAAGAGAGGAAAGGCCGGATTATAGATATAATTCGGCCCAAGTGGCGACAGTAGCACAAGATCAGCCGAGTCACGGAGCAACTCAACGACAGAAGAATGGACCTGAGCAATGGACACCAAAGAATGAAGGAAAAAGGCAGTGGACCCCAGAACAAAAGAAACAGTGGCAGGAGAGGCCGAAATACACGTTCGAATCCATGTTAGATCAGCCGTGCAAATTTCACACGTCAAACTCATCCAGGCCAGCCAACCATACGACCCGCCAATGTGCATGGATGAAAAATGCAATGGGGAACCCCGCAGGAGCTCAAGCACCCCATCAAGTACATCAGCAGCATCAACCACAGTTGACTGGAGCAAATGCACAGCAACTGATGTTACCGCCCCCTCCCCCGAGGTACGATAACTCGGATCGGAGAGACGCGGTACATCAAGTGATGAACCAAGTCCAGGATGGAAGGACGAATCCGGCGAATACTCGACACAATGATTACAGAGAACATCATCAGTCTTATTGCGTGTTCACAACGGAACAACAAGACAAGAAGAGTGTGCAGCGCCAGCATATGGAAGTAAATGCAGTTATGCCGGCAGTACCAAGATATATGCCTTGGTCAGATCAAGAAGTAACTTGGAGCATAAAAGATCATCCCAAGATAATGCCGAATCCTGGGTCATATGCACTTGTATTAGACCCAACATTTGTTGGACCGAGCATCAATGTGAAATTCTCAAAAGTACTCATTGACAACGGAAGCAGTATCAACATCATGTACAAAGATACCATGCATAAACTCGGAATATCGCAGAACATGTTGCAATCCACGAGGACCACTTTCCATGGGATAGTGCCAGGGCTTTCATGTGAACCCATTGGTAAGGTCCGAGTGGATGTGTTATTCGACACAAGGGATAACTGCAGAGCAGAAAACTTAGAGTTTGAGGTGGTGGATCTAGAAAGTTGCTATCATGCTTTACTCGGACGACCAGCATTGGCCAAATTCATGGGCAGTTGTCATGTAAGTTATCTGAAAATGAAGCTACCCGGACCACAAGGAGTAATAACAGTTGCAGGGGATTACAAGAAGTCAATGGAGTGTGCTTCAGCCGGGTCAAATTTGGCCGAATCATTGGTTATAGCAAGAGAAAAGAGAAGGATTCAAGAGGTAGCAGCCCTCGCTCAGTCGGCACTGCTGAACATGCCGGCGCTAGCGAACCCGCATGGCAGTGTCTCTTTTCAGCCGACTAAAGAAACGAAGAAATTTCAGATCGATGAGCAATTCCCGGAGCGTACTGTTACTATTGGTGCATGCCTGGATGCTAAATAGGAAAGCGAGCTCACCAACTTCCTCCGTGAGAATCGGGACATATTTGCATGGTCAACTCAGGATCTGCAAGGTGTTCCGAGGGAGTTGGCTGAGCACTCTTTGAACGTAAGGCCAGGAGCAAGGCCGGTGAAGCAACCTCTCCGCCGCTTCGCCGAAGACAAGAGAAAAATAACAGGAGATGAAATAGCTCGGCTCCTCGCGGCTGAGTTCATCATGGAGGTGCTGTATCCGGATTGGTTGTCGAATCCGGTGCTAGTAGAAAAGAAGAAAGATGATCCCAATGTAGCCATTGTATGGCGAATGTGTATCGATTACACCAACCTGAACAAGGCGTGTCCAAAAGACCCTTTTCCATTGCCTAGAATAGACCAAGTCATTGATTCGACCGCTGGTTGTGAGTTATTGTCATTTGTAGACGCGTATTCTGGTTTCCACCAGATACCGTTAAATCCGGCCGATCAAATAAAGACCGCATTTATTACCCCGTACGGGGCTTATTGCTATCGCACAATGCCATTCGGCCTGCGAAACGCAGGAGCAACATATCAGAGATGCATGCAAAAATGTCTACACGATCAGATAGGAAAAAATGTACAAGTATATGTAGATGACGTGGTCATCAAAACCAAGGAAAGCAAAACGCTACTGGAAGATATACGGCAGACTTTCGCGAACCTGAGAAGGTTCCGAATGAAGCTTAATCCAGAAAAATGCACGTTTGGCGTGCCGGCAGGAAAATTACTCGGTTTTCTTGTATCTAGCCGAGGTATAGAGGCCAACCCAACAAAGATAAAGGCAGTAGAAAGAATGGAATTGCCAAGATGTTTAAATGATGTACAAAAATTCACGGGTTGTCTGGACTCGCTTAGCCGGTTTGTATGTCGGCTAGGAGAGAAGGCGCTACCACTCTATCAGCTGATGAAGAAATCAGATAAATTCATTTGGACTCCACAAGCGGACATCGCATTTCATGAGTTGAAAAAGATGTTGGTCACAGCACCCATTTTGGCTTCTCCATTATCAAAAGAGCCTATGTTACTCTATGTAGCGGCTACCAACAGAGTAGTAAGTGCTGTAGTCGTAGTGGAACGACTTGAAGATGGTAAGTCGGTTCAGAGGCCGGTGTATTATTTAAGTGAGGTGTTATCCACTTCAAAGCAGAATTACCCACATTATCAGAAGATGGCTTATGGGGTATATATGTCGGCGAAAAAGCTTAAACATTACTTCGAAGAGCATCCCATCAAAGTGATCTGTGAGGCACCCATAGCCGACATATTGAGCAACAAAGACGCAAGTGGCCGAATAGCAAAATGGGCAATCGAGTTGTCACCATACGCTCCACAATTTGATAGGAGAGATGCAATCAAATCTCAGGCGGTCGCCGACTTTTTCGTAGACTGGGCCGAGGTGCAGTATGAGCCACCATTGCCAGACCCAAATTATTGGACTATGCATTTTGATGGTTCCAAACTAAGGAATGGTTTGGGGGCAGGAATAGTGTTAACCTCGCCTAAAAGAGACCAACTGAAGTATGTGCTACAAATACATTTTGCTGCATCCAACAACGTAGCCGAATATGAAGCACTGGTCCATGGATTGAAAGTAGCAAAAGAAATTGGCATACGCCAAATCTTGTGCTATGGCGACTCGGATCTGGTAGTACAGCAAGTCTCAGGAAGTTGGGACGCATTAGATGCTAATATGGCTTTATACAGATTTCACGTGCAAAAGATCAGTGGATACTTTGAAGGATGTGAATTTCACCACATACCTCGGACAGAAAATGATGCCGCAGACACGTTGTCAAAACTAGGATCAACCCGGCAATCAATTCCTCCGGGTATTGCCCTGGAACACCTCAGGAAACCATCAATAATCCCATCACCAGAATCCGAATCTATCTTTATCCCGGCAAATTCAGCAGAAGATAACGCGCCGATGGAAGTAGATCAACAATATAACTCGGAACCCCCCAAGAGGAGGACAGCCGAAGTAAGCACAATCATGGGGAAAGCCGAGATAGGTATGTCGGCAGAAAACATGGAAATAGAAAGTGAGATCACACCAGAAAAAGTCACACCGCTATGGGCGCAACCCATATTCTCTTACCTAAAAGACTCGATGTTGCCGAGTAATGAGGTATTAGCTAGACAAACTGTAAGGAGAGCAAAAGCTTATACAATCATAAACAACGAGCTATATAAAAGAAGCGTCACAAGCGTGTTGCAGAAGTGTGTGAGTTCGGCAGAAGGCCAGGAGATCCTCCTAGATATACACCAAGGAGAATGTGGGCACCATGCCTCATCTCGTGCCTTGGTAGCCAAAGCATTCAGGCATGGATTTTATTGGCCGACGACATTGAAAGTAGCAAAAGAATTAGTTAAAAAATGCAATGGGTGTCAGAGATACGCAACCAAAATACACATGCCATCGGCCGAGTTAAAAACAATACCCATCACTTGGCCATTTTCTGTATGGGGTTTAGATATGGTGGGACCATTTAAGCCGGCACGAGGAGGAATGACCCACATATTGGTTATGGTGGACAAGTTCACAAAATGGATTGAAGTGAAACCAATAAAAAATGCGATGGGTCCACAGCAGTGAAATTTCTCAAAGATATTATCTCAAGATATGGTATCCGCACAGTATTATTACAGATAATGGCACAAACTTTGCAGAAGGAGCCTTCGCCAGATTTTGCAGAGAGAAACACATAAGACTAGATATTGCCTCTGTGGCTCACCCAGCATCTAATGGGCAAGTGGAAAGGTCTAATGGACTGGTGCTATCAGGAATAAAACCACGACTTGTCGAACCGTTGCAAAGGTCGGCAGGATGTTGGATTGAGGAACTCCCAGTCGTACTATGGAGCCTCAGGACTACTCCGAATAGATCAACAGGTTATACACCATTCTTTCTGGTATACGGGGCAGAGGCCGTACTTCCAGCCGACATAATATATGACTCGCCAAGAGTTACTCAGTATACAACCTCGGAGATAAACGAGATAGCTCGGCAAGATACTGTAGACCTGCTAGAAGAAGCCAGAGAACTGACACTATCACGATCAGCTATTTATCAGCAGAACCTGCGACAATATCACAGCAAGAAGATGAATCCAAGGGTGTTCAAAGAAGGAGATTTAGTCCTCCGACTGGTGCAACGCACGTCCGGCATGCACAAGTTGTCACCTCCATGGGAGGGACCATTCATTGTGAGCAAAGCATTGCATAACGATGCCTATTATCTAATCGACGCTCAGCCCCCCGGAGGGAACAAGGCAGACAAAGCTGGCGAAGAAACGAAGTGTCCATGGAATGTAGCTTTGCTTCGACCATTTTACTCGTAGCATTGTATCTCAAGGTCAAGAACCAATGATGTATTGAACCTCGGCACCCAGAGCAGTGACTCGGGGACTGCCATATGTTATTTCAATTTCATGTTATGTATTTGAACCTCGGCACCCAGAGCAGTGACTCGGGGACTGCCATATGTTATCTCAATTTCATGTTATATATTTGAACCTCGGCGCCCAGAGCAGTGACTCGGGGACTGCCGTGTGTTATTTCAATATCATGTTATATATTTGAACCTCGGCACCTAGAGCAGTAACTCGGGGACTGCCGTCTATTATTTCAATGTCATCTTATGTACTAAATCTCGGCACCCAGAGCAGTGACTCGGGGACTGCCATATATTATTTCCCTTGCATATTAAATATTTGAACCTCGGCATCCAAAGCAGCGACTCGGGGACTGCAATATGCTGCCGCAGTTTTATGTTGAGCACTACCCTGAGCAGCGCCTCGGTATTGGTCTTATATTATTTCTGAAATTTGGTTTACATATTGAAATTCGACGCGATAAACAGTGATTCAGGGATTGCCATATATTGTTCCAAATTAGTAGTCAACCTCTGTTCAGAATATATCAATATTATATGATATTCAGAGCTCACGCCTAGACTACTCGGCTAAACCACGAAAAAACGAAGGAAAGGATACATCCTAAAATCAGGAAATTGCGGGCCATCAAAGCAAGAATTCGGACGAACACCCACTTAAACAAAATGATAACAACTACAAGCGTATATGTCACAGCAGTACACGGCAAAAGAAATTCAAATCATACAGAGAGCGGGCAAATGTTTCGAGTACATCATACGCCCGACATGCCAGGGATAAGAAATAACTTAAGCGTTGTTCGCTGGAGAGGCAGCAACTTGGTCAGGCGCTGGGCACTCCGACGTAGGAGGAACTTCGACCGAGGTCGCCTCGCCCTCCATAGACCCAGGTGCAACTTCAGCGGAGGCCCGAGGCTGCTCAGGAGCATCAGTCTGTGCAGTTGAATGCCCAGTACCTTTGGAGGAGGACCGCGCATCGCCGTCGTTGTCCGAGCTTGAACTGGAGCTGCCAGATGTGGCCGAGTCATCCTCACCCTCCCCTTGCTCAGCCGAATTGTCATCCGAGGCATCCTCAACTACGACCTCCTCATCCGGGTTTGGAAGAAAACTCGGCCCTTCATTCCAGGTATGAACGTCGGCATACTCCACGAGTTGGAAGGCGCGAGCTTGTCGAAGAGCGACGAAAGTGGGGTCTTCAACCCAACGAGAACCACTGCGCAGATTTCTCAGGATATCAAGAGAGATGTCTTCGTACCATGACATAATAACAGTGAGAGCCATATCAGCGCCAGCTCGCCCGGCTGATTCCCTCCAGAGACTTAGTTGTTTCTCGGATGCCATCAGTCTCTTCACCAGTAATTCAACCTCATTGATATCAGGGGTCCCAGAGGTGTTCGGCCTGAGAACATGGTAAGCTCGAATAGCTGCCTTCACCAAATCCCGGCCCATATTCTTCATTGGACCAACCGCAGTACCAACAACAACCAGAAAATCCTCCATAGAATACTCCGAATCAGCGGCAACAGGGACACCTCGGCGTACACGAGCCGCAAGAACTGCTTTAGAACTCACAGGTTTAGCTTCGGGAAAATGATCTGCGCAAAACACGAACGTGTCAGGTGGCAGCAAGGACAAAGAGAAAAATATAATTCGGCCGTGCCAAGAAGCTTACGATGAATATAACTCATCATGATCTGGAGGTCTTTGGCCCAATCAACCTTGCTCTTCTCAAAGCGAGCGATTTCCTCGCTCATTCCCTGAGTTTTCAGTTCGGCAGCGTCGAGGAGTTCTTTATTCTTCTGCAGCTCCAAAGCCAGCCGATTCTTCTCTTCGGAGAATTCTTGATCGACCTTTTCTAGTTCGGATTTCTGAGAAAGCTTAAGGGCCTCCACCTCGGCCCGTAGGCGAGCTATTTCATCGTCTTTTTCTTTTAGCTGCGCCAAATGAGTAGCGCTTTGTTCTAAAAAATGCAGCATCACGTCAGGCATGGGCGTGCAGTCTTGATGAGATACTCCGAAGGTTTGTAACTCGGCTTTACCACAACCAAATGAAATAAAGAAATTTTTTTAGCACGTATTCTAAAGCGCGAAAAGAGGTAAGGTAAAAGGGAGACTAACCTTCCAAGCTCTTAACTTTCTTCTCAAGACGAATGTTAAGGTTATTGATATTACCTGTTCATAAAAAAAGTGAGCCGGCATCTCGCGGACAAATCAATAAGACCGCCGAGAATAACGAAAAGGAACTATCGACTTACCAGCCTTTTTTACCACAGGGAGGATTTTCTCATACTTTTCTTCCAGTTTGCGGTGCGAAAAAAGCAACCTCTGAAATTCGGCAGTCCGCCGGTCATGTGCAACCTGAGCAATGGAGCAAAACGATAAATGGATATTCGAAGCTAAATCAGATCCGAGTCAAGCAAAACTTAACTCGGATCTAGGTGGCTGGATATTCAAAGCTAAATCAGATCCGAGTCAAGCAAAACTTAACTCGGATCTAGGTGGCTGGATATTCAAAGCTAAATCAGATCCGAGTCAAGCAAAACTTAACTCGGATCTAGGTGGCTGGATATTCGAAGCTAAATCAGATCCGAGTCAAGCAAAACTTAACTCGGATCTAGGTGGCTGGACAATCGAAGCTAAATCAGATCCGAGTCAAGCAAAACTTAACTCGGATCCCAGGCCTAGAAATAAAGTTAAATTAAGTAAAACATCATTAAACTTCCAAGCATATAACAAGTTATTTCCTTGCAAGTTTCGGGGACTAGAGCATATAGTAACATCTGGGGAACTAATCTAAACTCCGCAAAACAGCAATTACCTCATTCATCTTGTTAGTGTCAAGGATGAACTTGGCGGCTTGATCGAAACGGCCGCTGATGTCGGAAAGTTGAAAGGGCTGATTGATGGGATTACCCTCAAACTGATCAGCAGCATTCCAATTATTGGCATACTCCACCAGCGAGCCGAGGCTGTTCCCACTAGCTGTCCGAGTTAAGACCTTACCCCGGACATGTTGTGTGACCACTGCAGCCGCAGGGCTCTTATGAAGAGAAAGCTGGGTGCTGGCAGCCGAGGCAACGGAGGCTTTGGTAGGCGCAGTTCCCTTGCGCAGCATGTCGGCAATACTCGGCTGAGAAGAGCCGACAAGACCTTTCTGGGAAGAGGAAGCCTTGGTGGCAACATCTTTTCTCGCCTTAGAAGAGGCATCAGCAGGAAGCGATACCTCGGTAATGGGGACGGTGTCTTCAGGAGCAGCAGGAGTCACGGTCGCAGAAGGCGCCGAGATAACGACCTCTTCGGCCGGGGCTGGAGTGGTTTCAGGCACGTCGCGACGAGGAGGCGATGGATTCGGAGCTGGAGGAGAGGCAGCACGAGCAGGACTGGGAATCCTAGTATCATCAACGGGCGGAGGAGACGGCTGCCGAATCGGGCGGCTAGTCATGCTAGGACCGCCGGGCTTAACAGAAAGCGGAGCACTGCAAAAATAAGAAAGAAAAAAGAGTGTCAGTATGAAAAACAGAAAGAGAGAAACAAGAAATACGAGCAAAAGGAACTTACCCGGCGACCCCAGGCATAGTCTTGCGCCTGGGAGGATTCGGAGCGGATTTCTTCATTCGTTTCTTGGGGACCGCCTCTGAGGCACCAGCAGGAGCCCCGCGTTTCCCCGAGGTAACAGGGGGTCGAGAAGCAATAGGCTCGGCGTCGTGAACCTGACCGGCCGGATTAGCTGGGAAAGTAGAAGCCGGAAATGCATAAGAAATAGGCATTGCGGCAACTACCTCAAGAACTTGGACCTCGTCCGAATCACCTTCCTCCTCGTGCGCCGAGGTCTTGCCACGAGCTCGAGCCGGGGCAGGATCCGACTTAGGGACGAACTCTTACGAGTACGGCTCACCAGTATCCGGGGTGCTCCGGTCCGCAGGCCACGGAAGCAACAAAACTTCGGCATCCTCATTCTTCTGTTCTGCGAACCTCTGCAAGACAAGAAAAAGAAAGTTAGCAGAATCCGTTACGAAAACAATGGAATAACAGAGCGTTATTTATTAAGCTTACTTCGGGAGGCGGACGATCGCGGGTGAACGGTTTCAATCCCCAAGCCCAATCCTCAGGCATCTCCGTCTTAAAGATAGCTCGGACACGCTTATAGATAAGGTAATTGTCCAGCTCCACGGTCGAGACTCGGTTAGGGTCAAGAGGACCGCTCATGTAGCACAGTTTGTGAGTCCGCTTCTGGAATGGGCAGATTCGGCTACTGACAAAGGTAGCCATCAGGTCTTCGCCGCATAACCCGGCATGGATCAGCTCTTTAAGCCGAATCTCAAAAGCATCGGCCAAGGCATGACTCTTCCTCGGATTGTAAGTCCAATTCACCTTAGAAGGCAGACCAATCGAGAAGGCAGGAAGCCGAATCTTGTCCTCCGTCCCTCTGTTCTTGACGTAAAAGAAAGATTTGTGCCACTTCTTGCACGACTCTAACCCGGTGACACGAGGAAATACATATTTCCTCCGAGGTGTAATGGATGCTGCCCCACATTGAGTAAGCAATTTCTCGGAAGGGTGCCGAGACTTGTCAGGGACTACGTTAGAACGAATCTGGAAGAACTTCGACCAGACGTGCACGGACTGCCATAGGCCGAAGTATCCCTCCGAGGCGGAGATAAAAGCAGAAAGAGAAGCGATGGCATTCGTAGGAAGATGATGCGGCTGAAGGCAGAAGTAGTCGAGAAACTCTCTAGCAAAATCGCTAAGAGGGAGACCAAAGCCACGCGCGAAGTGCGACATAAAAACTACATACTCGCCCTCCCCAACATCCGGAGAGGACTCGCTGCCGGGTAAGCGACAGGAGACCTCGGCGGGAATCCTCCGAGTTCGGATAAGCCACTCAATCTCGCGGCGTGTAACAGAGGAGCCTTGCCACGAGCCTCGCTCGGGCCCAGAGCCAGCGCCATCATCCTCGACCAGAGCACCACTAAAGGAGCTAGACATGGGTTCGCCGGAAAAATCGACGGAAGAAGAGCTGGCGGCGGAGGGAAGTTTAGAGCTACGAGGCCCCGTCGTGATTTTGCACGGGAGCGGCGGCGGAGGAGCAGAGGAACCGCCGCACGAATACAAGATCGAAACGGAGAAATCTAGGACAAGACCTAGGCAACGCGGCCGGAAAGAACTCACCGGCGACGGTGCCGGAGCTGGCGAGCGCAGGCGAGGCGGACGGAACAACACGGCGGAGTCCTCGCCGTCGGAAGTTCTGATGAGCGCGCGGCGGCGGAGCTGCAAGAGGGCGCGGAAGCGAGAGGAAGAAGAAGGGCACAGGTGAACGAGAAGGGGAAAAGTGAATTCCCAGACGCCGTGCCCCTCTTTATAATCGAGCCACAAGCGAGGTAGTGGGATCGTGGGTGCAGCAGTTGACCGTGTAGATCGTGGGTGCGGCACAAACACACGACGTTAAGTGGAACCGCACCAACGGCCACACAGCAGCGAAGAAGGTTGCGATCCCCAAAGGAAACGGCACACGAGGCGTCGCAGCGCCGGCGCGACAGGTACAATGTTAATTGTAGCCTGTCAGTAAATACTGTAGAGGAACAAAAAACTATAAGAACAATGATGGGGTGACACGTAGGACAAGGCGTACGAGAGAAGGAACATGGGTGCCTCGAGCGAGAAAAAAAGATAACTCGGAAACAATACAGAAAAATGTGATGAAGCTGATACGACCCGGCCGAAGTTATCGGCAGGGCCACACCAGCTTCGGGGACTAATGTTGGGGGGGGGGGGGGGTGACCCCGGATAGGTTAAAGACGGGGAAAGACGAGGGTACGATCCCCGTCTGGTTTCCGAGTTACAGTCTAAGTCGGCCGAATCCTGTAGAAGTCGGCCGACATATGGAGGCGAGAGACCCGTATATGTATATTAAGACATTACCCGGCCGAGATATTACGTAGGTCGTCCGGGTTAGTCTGAGTGATCTTGGTGCAGGTGAAGGACGACCCGAGCTATGCGAGGAAGGGCCGAATGATATGAAGCTTGCAGGAGAAGGAGAAGCCTGAAGTCAAACCCTAGCTGCAAGCTAGGGAGAATCTGAGCGGAGCCAAGCACTACGGACAAAGGCGCAGAGCGACATAGAGGCAGGAGGAGGTCACGGAGGTGACAGTCCAGAAGACCGAGGCGCACAGGAGGGGCCCTCTGGAATCTTGCCGTCATTAGAGGGGCGACAGGGAAAGGGGGGCGCCGAACTACTATATTGGGACAAGCATATTCCTCGAATATGCTTGCCACGTCAGCCCTAGAGGAACCCAGGGCTCTCCTTTATAAGGAGAGGCTTGGACTCAGAAGGGGGGATCGACTGAAGTGAGAGCCGTTAGGCTGGTAAAGTTCTTCTCTTCTCCCTGTATACAGCTTAAGGAGCACTTGTAGCCTAAGGAAGAAGAAATAAAGATCTTTGCCTTAGTCTTCTGTGTGTAGAATGAACTACATCTTCCCTCCCTAGATCCCTCTAGCATTCATTGGCCCCATACTTTAGCCTACCCATGGCATCTGCCGTGATACCACCACGACAACTTGGGCTTGCCCCCAACACAAATGACCTAGGGTGACAGGCCCTCGGGGTGTAGGCCCAGCAAGCGATCCATTCTCATCTCAAGTTTTCATCTCATCATTCCAACTGTACCCCGAAGCTGGGCTAGGAGGTCGCACTAGAAAGCTCAGCAACAACACTGAACCCATGCTGCCTTTAACGAAGTGTCGGCCTCCTATGCGAGCGATGTGGGACAAAAGAAATAGCGCGCTGTACAGTCGGCGTTATTGCGGGGGTTTGTCCGTGCGAAGCTCCCGTGGGCCTGCTAGCGTCGGCCCATTTATCGATAAATCAAAACGCGGTAGATAGTCCCAGGCTCCCAAACAGCAAAATCTCTGGTTTCTGAATTCTATGTCCAGAGCTCGAGATAGATCTTACATTCAGTCTGCGTCTAGTGCTTTGACATCGGTCATCATTAACTCAAAGTGAACATGTCATCATGCCATCCTCCTTGAACGTATTTGGCCTGCATCCGCTTGAGGGTTTCAACTTGATCTCGCGAGGCTGTTTTGACGAGGAATGTTTGATCCTGACTTGGACCTTCTCGAAACAGGCTTTCGCCCAGCTTTATAATGAAGCATATATGTGAGACCGTTGCTGGCCCAGACAGCACAACGCTCAAAGACAGAGACACAACACGATACACGATGCTGGGGCAGCACTACACACACGTCCGAACTAAAACAAGGAAAAACAAAAATGAATAAAGATGGAGACGGATCGACTAGACGAGGAAGACCACAACCGTTGCCTTCGAAGAATGCCCACCACGCTCCTACCCCCGACTCGTCAAGCACCAAGCAGCACCCTCAAGAGGGAAAGCAACCGCTGTTGCCCGGACCAGAGACTAGCCCTAGGGTTTCTCCCGGCACACAGAGGGGAATGGATGAAGGGAAGCCACGACGCCCTCTAGGAAGGAAGATGCCACCCGCGGTCAAAACCACATCGGTCGAGCCGACAAGGATTTCTCTTGAGGGCCCTATCCACAACCCCTGGACGAGTCGTTGCATAGGAGACCCGCAAGGATGAGGCCTCGCCACCACCAAAACTTGCCGCCCGCGAGCATGCACCACTCTGATTCCGACTTCTTCATCATCGTCTCACCGAGCAAGCCATCGCGAGGTATGCAACATCTCGGCACATGTACAAATGAAACGAGGCCCACAGTACCGCGGCCACGCGGGAAGGAACTTGCCGGCGGCGGTAGTCGGCCAGCTGCGGACACAGAAAAACCAGTCCTCTATAGGTCTGGCCGGGTCCAGTAGGCCCATAAAGCCTCCGCGGAGGCAAACCAGTCCCATGGCGGTCCAGCCGGGCCCCGACGGGCCCGTAAAATCCACCACCGCGCTGCAACGGACCGGTCGAGGACGCCGTGGATCCTGATACGTCCAATTTGCATCACCATTCTATATCATAATTTGCCTCTATTCATTGATATATTTCATATTAAGAGATGTTACTTATGTCTTTTCATCTATTTTTGCATGTTGGATGATTCTTGGAGGATGAACTGCCAGAGTCAGGATTCTGAAAAAAAAGAGGTGTTTTGATGCAATTTCGTGAAGATCAGAAAAATACCAGAAAAACTACGGAAAATCATATTTTCCCAGAAAACGAAAAATGCCAGAAGGGGAGGTGGAGATGGGCCACAGGGGGCCCACACACCCCCAGGCGTGGGCCACCCCTAGGCCGCGCCTACAGGGGGTGTGGCCCACCTAGCCCACCTCTGGATCCACGCTCTCACCTATATCTTCTCCTCGAAACCCTCGCGCCTACAGGGGGTGTGGCCCACGTGGCCCGCCTCTGGCTCCCCCCAGGCGTAGGCCACCCCTAGGCCGCGCCTAAAGATCGCCGAGATGCTTATTGTCTGCTTGCCTTGTCATTTTGGTTATGGGATAGCCCCTGTACCATGTGCAAGGGGTACCCCGTTGGCGGTTCTTTATGATACACATGTACTTACAATGACAAGAACTTACCGGTAACTAAAGTTGAGTAGCATGAGGAGCGGCCCTCGTACTCAAGGGACATGAGATTGCCAAATTATATTTCGTCAAGCATATACTCCATCTTTGTTCACTTTAACCTTAATCACCTCAAGATGCTTATGATAGGGGCAATGAGATCTCAAAGCTAGTAAGTACCATAATATTTTGGAAGCTTTTTATGAACTTGAAATCCCTGCTTCCCTCTATGAAGGGCCTTTCTTCTACTTCCAAGTGGGGTAAGTAAACCTACTTCCTCTCTATCTGCAACAAGCATTTGAGTTATTGTGTTTCAAGCATTCATATGATGATTTATTCAATCATGTTATTGATACGCCCAATTTGCATCACCTTTCTATATCATAATTTACCTCTATTCATTGATGTTTGTCTTATTATGAGGTATTACTTATGGATTTTTCATCTGTTTATGCATTTGGATGATTCGTAGAGGATGGACTTCCGGAGTCTGGATTCTGATGGAAAAGAAGGCATTTTGGTGCAATTTCGCGAAGATCAGAAAAATACCAGAAAAATATGGAAACATATTATTTTACCAGAAGACGAAGGAAGCAAGAAGGACGAGCGAAGAGGGGCCGCAGCAGGCTCACTGAAAGGAATATGCCCGAGAGGCAATAATAAAGTGGTTATTATCGTATTCCTTATTTATGATAAATGTTTATTTTCCATGCTATAATTGTATTAATACAAAAACGTTAATACATGTGTGTTTAATAAACAAACAGAAAGTTTCTAGTTATGCCTCTCTCATAAACTAGCTCGTTGATTAACAAGATGATCAAAGTTTCCTGATCCTAGACATTGGATGTTGTTAATAACGAGGTCACAACATTAGTGTAATGATGTGATGAACATTCATCCGAAGTATAGCACTACGATCAAAGTCATTGAGTTTATATTCCTATAACAACTTACAAAGTGATCCTAATCCTTAGACCATGAGATCATGTCAATCACTAACACCGGAAGAGTTTCTTGATGACATCAAACGTGACACCGTAACGGGGTGATTATAAAGATGGCTTCAGAACTACTAAAGTGTTATGTTGAGGCTCATGGATCGAGAGTAGAATTTTTTCATCCCGATGACAGATAGATATACTTTGGGCCCTCTCGGTGATATCACATTGATTAGCTTGCAAGCAAGTGATTTGATCACTAGAATGTTATATGACGGGAACGATAAAAGAGTGCATGTTGGTAACGAGATCAAACTAGGTATGGAGATACCGATGATCGAATCTCGGACATGTAATATATCGTGAAACAAAGGGATTAAGATACTAGCGTAAAAGGTTCCGACGATCACAGGAAAGTTATCGTTGAATGTGTGGGAGTCAGTATGGATCTCCAGGTCCCGCTTCTGATTATTGATCGGAGAAGGGTCTCGATCATGTCCGCATTATTCGCGAACCATAGGGTGGCACATTTAAGGGACACTGACATCCAATTCGAGCAAAATTTCATGCCGGAAAGAATAACAAGCGCAAGAATTTATTTCACTAGATACCAAAACAGGTTTTCGGGTGAAATTGCAGAAAGTGTTTTTGCATGTGAAATGAAATACTAGCAAGGGGTTATATGTGAATGTTTGTCATTAAGGTAATTGAAAAATTCTGAATAAATAAAAGGAGTTTTATTTAATGAGAGTTTGCATTAAATTTGGTGGAAATTTAATGGGAATTTGAGTGGAGGAACTTGAAAGGCATTTGAGTGAGTGGAGTGTCCACCCACATGAATGTGGAAGAGGTGGGGGCAACCCCCATGGCTGGGCACCGTGCCCCTTGGGTGCCCCCTCTCCCTATAAAAGGCCCCCCTCTCATCCTCTCAAAGCACACCTCCTTGTGAAGGATCTCTCTCCCCCTCTAGAATTTACCCCCATGGTCTCGGACTAGCGAGTACTTGTTCCCTGTGGCTATTCAGCAAGAAATAGTTGTGCTTCCGCTGCATCGCTGGAGCAAGGAGGCGGAGGTTGCTCGGTGTCTTGTACATGTGTGCGAGCACCGATGCGCTGCTGTTTTGTGGCGCTAGGACTTCCTCTCGATATTGAGATCGGCAAGAGATCGTCTATATCAACCACGAGTTTGGACTCATTAAGCTTTGTCGGTCGTCAAGGTATGTTCTCTACGGATGTATATCCGCCCGTTGCTTGTATCTAGTAGATAGATCTTGGTACATAGTTGTTCCCATCGTAGAATTTTTTTTTGTTTTCTATGCTACGAATCCTATAGTGATATCAGAGCCGGATCTATGCGTAGATGCTTTGCACGGGTACTACACATATGAGTATGTGGGCGATGATGATCATTTTATTGCTTCTTAGTTGTACTTTGGATATTGGTGGCATAGTGGGATGAAGCGGCCCGGATAAACTTTACATGACCTCGCACATGAGACCTGTTCCACGCTTGACAAGCAACTAGTTTTGCATAAGTGGCTAGTGGGTGTCTGTCTCTCCTACTATAGTCAATATATATTTTGCAACGAGTTGTCAACAATTTGGTTATCCTCGTTGTGGTTCATGTTCGTAAGTAAGAACGGTTCTATCTTCGAAAGCCCTAAGCCATGTAAAACTTGCAATAGATAAATTAGAGGCGTCTAGTTTAGATTGTTGCTGGGCTAGTGTTATGATATGGTGATGTTGTAAGTAGAAGTATGAGATGATAATCTTACAACATACATAACGTGTAAGTTCCATAGACCTTGGCCTTACACATAAAGGTATGATAGTGATCATACCACGGTGCACATGATAGAGATCATATGCGGGAACCATATCATTTCACTAATAAACATGTGATGTTTGATAGCATCTTATATTGCTTGTTTGGCGTTTTATTAGCATAATAAGATGATCCCTCATTTAAAAAATCAAGATAATAATGTGTTCTTCCTTTAGTATGCACCGATTATGTTTTCGTCGCTCCAAGACATCACGTGATGATCGGGTGTTCTTGGATCCACGACCATATTTCGGGTGTAAGACAATTACACACGCGAATACTAAGGTTCTAACTTGGCGAGCCTAGCATGTACAGACATGGCCTCGGAACACGGACCGAAAGGTTAAGCATGATTCATATAGTAGATATGATGCCCATTTGATGCTCGCCTTTGAAGCTACACCGACTCACGTGATGATCGGATTTGGTGTAGTGGATTTGGTTCATGTAATCATCCAAAAGGCACGTGGGATGTCATTTTTTAGTGGGAGTTTATTTATAATTTGGATTAGTAGGACTCAATTTAACATAAATTAAATCAAAGTGAATTTGCATAATTTCGTGTAGTCATTGGAATTCGTTCGCCACCTTATGCATAGTTGTAATTGAGATAATAGAACTATAGAATTCTGGATATATACTTTACGAACTGGTATCGTATGGTGTTGAGTGTCAATTTAAAAGTTTAAAGTCCTATTGCAAACTTTCAGCAAACTCTGTTTACTCCAAGAAATTTGATAATTAGTATTAAATCGGGAGTAACAATTCTAGTGTTAGTATCTTAAGTATCATGTTTGCCTCCATGATTCTTGATTTAAATATTGAGATTATCTAGGATCTGAAAGAATTATTTCAGAAACCATCATGTGTGACAGATATAACAATATCTGAAACAATTTTTTTGGTTGCAATATGATAGAGTATAATGTATGTTCTCATATTGGATGAGAATTTACAAAGGTTGGAGATGCTAGACATCCTAATCATCCAAAAGGGTTTTGGAAAGTAACGTTATACTCACGATTCGTCTTTATAAGCTAAATTATCTTGATCATGAAAGTCGTCATGATATGGATGAATAGAAGATGTATGTAAAGTGTTTACTACACTAAAATATTACTAAAGAATGGATTTTGAAAGAATGCCGATCATTTTGATGATGGTGATCTACTTCAAAGTGCAAGTCCAAAGGTATTATTATTTGAATATACACGCTTTGGACTATGTGTCATGTGTATGACGCCACTTTTGATGTTGATATATTCTTTTAAAAGGAAAAGCAAATGCTGAAAGAGAATCTATAAAAATATATTTGGCAGAAAAGAAAAGATTGGAAATATCCAATTTAGGTATATGGATGATATACATGTTATGGCTGTATTCTTTGCTTGTTAAACAATGTGGTTCTTGGGTATTGGATACCGAATTGGTTGGTATGAAATTTCATACGGAACAACGCAATTTATGAACCACAATGGCCTAAGTAACTAGCAAGAGAATATGTGATGATGTTCATCGAAAACAAACAAACCGTTGTTTGTATTTATCGTTGACATCAAAGCTTGACTTCAAGATTTGTTTTAATAATTGTTATTTGAATCAGGTATTATGAGAACAAAGGTTGTTCAAATAATTACCGTATTCCATATAAGATGGATAATTTACAAATCTAGTTGGAGAAATCACGTCCATAAAGCTAATGCTAAAATGTCGCAAGACAAATGATTGGAAGATCACTTACAAAGTGACATCGCCGTTTAAATTATATTGGAAAGAAAACATGAAGAAACTCCATATGCATGGATTTTTAGAGTCTTTGATTTGATCAAGTGACGCTTGTGAGACTTTCCTCGGGATAATTAAAACTTCGTTCAAAGGCCAAAGAAGAATGAACGACTAAATTATTGGAATTTATACATATCGATGTATGTAGTCCATTATGTGTAGTCGTAAGCGATGGACTTCAACTTCATATGCTTTCTCCGAAAATTTCAGTGAATATTTACTTAATGAGAAAGAAGTATGAAATATTTGAAAACATTTCAAAGACTTTCAAGATGAAGTGGAAAATCATTATAACAAGAAGATAAATGATTTATGATTTTATCATAAAGGGATTTATTTGAGTTACAAGTGTAACAAGAAAATAAATGAATTATGATTTTATCATAGAGGGATTTATTTGAGTTGCAAGTTTAGCAAAACACCTAGATTTACATCTCCCAAAACACCATAGGAGTATGGAGTGTTTGAGATTTGTAATGAAACCTTGTTTAACATGGTTGGATCAAAGGTGTTATTTATAAAACTACCGTTATGTTTTAAAATATTAAAAGCTTTAGAGACTAACACTTTTACACTGAAAAGAGTTCCATCTTGATCCGTTGAAATGACACCATGGAAGTTATGGTTTGAGGTAAAAACCCAAATTATCATTTCTTAAATTTTGGTATGCTAAACATAAGTAAGATGTTTACAACCAAAGTCGGATGAGCATGTCTTTGTAGGTTATTTCGAATAACAATTGGGTATTCCTCCATAACACCAAGTACAAAATGGTTTGTCGCTTGAAACATGAATTTTCTTGAAAAAGATTTTTTCACAAAAAGTTAAGTGGGAGGACAATAGAACTTTGATAAGGTTAATGAACCTTAGCTAAATGTGCGGAGTTGTGTAGCACCGAAAATCATTCCAGAGGCAGCCATAATGCTCATAGCTTATGTGCCTCAAAGGTTCTGGTCACGGAGATCTAAGTTCTTATTGAACCAAGTAGGTCGGATAAACAATCAAATGCTGAGATTTGAGAGTAAATTATTATTGTTTGACAATGATGTACCGGCTACATGAAAGAAGCTATGATGGGCCCTGACTCCATCAAATGGCTTGAAGCCATAAAATCTGTGATAGTTCCATACGCGAGAAATCAAGTTTTGAACTTGGAAGACCCTCCGGAAAGGTGTAAAAACCTATCGGTCATATTTGGATCTATAAAGAAACAGACATGGATGTTTTACATCTATGAAATGGTCGACATGTCATGAAGTATTTTACGGCAATGTTCAAGGAGTTGACTATGACAAGATTTGATCTTTCATAGTGATATTTAGTCTGGACGGATTAAAGTAGCAACCACTACATATAATTTGGTATATGGTAGATGAATAAACAAAACAAAGTTCTTCGAATAGAATGGTTACCTAGGACGTGTACATGACACGATCCAAAGGGTTTGTGTTAATTCAAAGGATGCTAAAAGGGGCATGTAAACTTCAATGGTTGAAGTAAGCATCGTGGAGTTGGAATCTTCACCGTGATGAAAAAGGAGTTTTCATCTAGAGACGATAAAGATGCTTGCATTTGCAAGAAATTAAGTGGGAGCGCTGAGATATATTTCTAATACATTATGTGGAGGACATCTTGTTGATTGGAAATGATGTATCTTTTATTGACAAAGATTAATAATTTCATTTCGATGCAAGACTTAGGCAAAAACCAAATATTTAGCATGAATGTCTATAGTGGATAGACTGTGACGCTAATATGGTTGTGCCAAACGTACATATATAAGATATTGAAGGAGTTCAATATAGAAACGACAAGAAACAATTCTTGTCACATGGAAAGGAATTGAATCAAGATTCAAGTGTATCGACACTTGATAAGTGAAACAAGATTCAAGTGCTTTGACACTTGATGAGTGACATCATAAGGATGTTTTGATCAATCATACCATGATATGTGCACATCCAGATATGTCCTATGCTCTAAGTGTTATGAGCATATACCAAAATGAATCATAAAATGATCATTGGACGATAGTGAGGATATTCTTATGATCTTTTGAAAGAACTAAGAATATATTTGTGTAGAGGTGACAAACAATTACAAATAGTTCATTGTAAAGCGTTACATTGATACTAGTTTTGTCACAAGATACAAAATTAAGTTTATCTCAATTTAAACTATGGGTGGCACAATGAAATGGAAAGGAATTTCCATGACGGATTTGGATGAAGTCCAAAGTTAAGACAATGTGACGGATACTACAACAAAAGGCTAAGTATATAACTGCTATAGTAGCAGCAAAGGAGGGCATTTGTGTCAAGTAGTTTGTTATCAAACTAAGGTGTGGTTCGCAATGGGCTAACACTAAAGATATATTGTACGACAATAGTATCGACATGATTTAACCCCAAGGAACTGAAGGTCTCACCAAAAGACCAAATTTATACAATGCCATCTCATTAGAGAATGAGTGATGCATGGAGATGCAAAGACACACAAATACACACGGACCTGAAAGCATCAGATCCGTAGATTATGTTAACCACTTGCAATTGCGTATATGGAAAACCAGAAAGCCATAGGTGTTCAATACACAAAGTTTTCAAACTAGATTATTGTCTCTGGTGCAAGTGGGAGACTAAAGGGAATATGTCCGAGAGGCAATAATAAAGTGGTTATTATCGTATTCCTTATTTATGAAAAATGTTTATTTTACATGCTATAATTGTATTAATACGGAAACGTTAATACATGTGTGTTTAATAAACAAACAGAAAGTTCCTAGTTATGCCTCTCTCAAAAACTAGCTCGTTGATTAACAAGATGATTAAAGTTTCCTGATCATAGACATTGGATGTTGTTAATAACAAGGTCACAACATTAGTGTAATGATGTGATGAACATTCATCCGAAGTATAGCACTACGATCAAAGTCATTGAGTTTATATTGCTATAACAACTTACGAAGTGATCCTAATCCTTAGACCATGAGATCATGTTAATCAGTAACACCAGAAGAGTTTCTTGATGACATTAAACGTCACACCGTAACTAGGTGATTATAAAGATGGGTTCAGAACTACTAAAGTATTATGTTGAGGCTCATGGATCGAGAGTGGGATTTGTTCATCCCGATGACGGATAGATATACTCTAGGCCCTCTCGGTGATATCACATTGATTAGCTTGCAAGAAAGTGATTTGATCACTAGAATGTTATATCACGGGAACAAGAAAAGAGTGCATGTCGGTAACAAGATCAAACTAGGTATGGAGATACCGATGATCGAATCTCGGACATGTAATATATCGTGAAAAAAGGGATTAAGATACTAGCATAAAAGGTTCCGACGATCACAGGAAAGTCATTGTTGAATGTGTGGGAGTCAGTATGGATCTCCAGGTCCCGCTTCTGATTATTGATCGGAGAAGGGTCTTGATCATGTCCGCATTATTCGCGAACCATAGGGTGGCACACTTAAGGGACACTGACATCCAATTGGAGCAAAAGTTTCATGCCGGAAAGAATAACAAGCGTAGGAATTTATTTCACTAGATACCGAAACAGGTTTTAGGGTGAAATTGCAGAAAGTGTTTTTGCATGTGAAATGAAATACTAACAAGGGGTTATATGTGAATGTTTGTCATTAAAGTAATTGACAAATTTCTGAATAATTAAAAGGAGTTTTATTTAATGAGACTTTGCATTAAATTTGGTGGAAATTTAATGTGAATTTGAGTGGGATTTTGAGTGGAGGAAATTGAAAGGCATTTGAGTGAGTGGAGTGTCCACCCACATGAATGTGGAAGAGGAGGGGGCAGCCCCCATGGCTGGGCGTCATGCCCCTTGGGTGCCCCCCTATCCCCTATAAAAGTCCCCCCTCTCATCCTCCCAAAGCACACCTCCTCGTGAAGGATCTCTCTCCTCCTCTAGAATTTATCCCCATGGTCTCGGACTAGCGAGATACATGTTCCTGGTGGCTATTCGGCAAGAAAGAGTTGTTCTTCCGCTGCATCGCTGGAGCGAGGAGGCGGAGGTTTCTCGGTGTCTTGTACATGTGCGCGAGCACGAATGCGCTGTTGTTTTGCGGCGCTAGGACTTCCTCTCGATCTTGAGATCAACAAGAGATCGTCTACATCAACCACGAGTTTGGACTCGTTAAGCTTTGTCGGTATTCAAGGGTATGTTCTCTACGGATGTATATCCGCCCGTTACTTGTATCTAGTAGATAGATCTTGGTACATAGTTGTTCCTATCGTAGGATTTTTTTTTGTTTTCTATGATGCAAACCGTACACCCACACCCCCCTAGGCACGGCCCCACCTGACCCCATGCCTAGGGCAGGTATGGCCCACCTGCCGGGCCTCCGACTTCGCCCCTTCGCCTATATCTTCCCTACGGAACCCTAAGCCTACGTGAGCGACCACAGATAGATTTCCGCCGCCTCTGCGGGGCAGAAAACATCGAGGGAGAAAGATCTCTCCTGCAGACAGATTTCTGCTGGAGGAATTCCTTCCCGGAGAGGGGAGACCGTCGCCATCAACACCATCATCAAGCTAGGCTTCATCGGGATCATCATCCACACCATCATATCCACCAGCACCATCATCACCACTCCGTCCCGCTGTAACAATTGTGTTGGATATTGCTTTAGTTCTTAGGGGAATCTTTCCCAGTGTTGATTACTATTGTAGTTGATGCTTGAGTGGAACCATTGGATTATTGTTTATATTCAGATTGTTGTCCATTATCATATCATCTTTGATCTTGATCCATATGATGTCTTGTGAGTAGTTCGTCTAGTTCTTGAGGACATGGGAGAAGTCATATTGTTAGTAGTGAATTTGTGTTAAGTTATTATTCAATGGTTTAGTATTTAAGTTGTGGTGCTATTCTTCTAGTTGTGTCATGTGAACGTTGACTACATGATACTTCACCATTTATGGGCCTAGGGGAATGCATTGTGTATTTGGCTACTAATTGTGGGGTTGCCGGAGTGACAGAAAATCGAACCCCCGTTAGGACACCTTTGCACAAGGGAGTGTAGGATCTTAGAGTTTAAGGCTGTGGTTAGATTTATATCTTAATTACTTTCCTATAGTTACGGATGTTTGCATGGGGTTTAATCAAAAGTATGTATTAGTCCAAGTAAGGTTGGTACATTAGCACAGGTTCACCCACACAACACTTACAACAGCAGCGGAGAGTACTCAGCTATTTGAAGCGAAAGCACTTGACAGAATTCCCATGTGTCCTCGAGAACGTTTGGTCCTTATAAGTATTTCCACCGGCTTGTCCTTTGCTAAGAAAAGATTGGGCCACTTGCTGCGTTTGTTCTTTGTTACTTTCTTTTTGTTTTGTTGCCTTATCAAAAAACTACTAAAAATCCGTTTGCTAAGTATTCACAGGGATTTCCTGCTCCATACCACTGTTCAACACCTTCTGCTCCTCGTTGGGATCAACACTCCTATTTATCGAAAGTATTACGATACACCCCCTATACTTGTGGGCCATCAAGACTATTTTCTGGCGCCATTGCCGGGGAGTGAAGCGCTATTAAAGAGTGGAACTGGTAAGGGAAACTTTTACTGTGAGTATTGATTTTGTTACTGCTTGTTACTTCGTTTCCAGTATGGATAACCCACTTGGTTTTTTGTTTGGGAAAACTACTACCACTGCTAGGGTAGTATATGAACCACCACCTCCTAAGATATATCCTTTTAAGATACCTACAAGTATTGTTAATCGTGTTATGGATAATTATTATTTTGAGGATGGAACTGTCCATCCTGGTGATGACTTTCTTTTTATCCATGAATTATGCGGGTTGTTTAAGTGTGCAGGTATCACAACTGAACATGTGAAGAAGAAGTTACTCTCCATATCCTTGAAAGGGAGAGCTGAAGAATGGTATAAGCTGCTGAAAAATGGACAATCCATGGAATGGGAGGAGATGGCATCTCTCTTTTACTCTACATTTTATCCTCCCAGTGAGATTCATAAGGATAGAAATCTTATATATAACTTTTGGCCTCTTGATGGAGAAAGTACATCTCAAGGTTGGGGGAGATTGAAGTTACTAATGCTTAAATGTCCTATTCATGAACTCCCTAACAATATTATTCTCAATAATTTTTATGCTAGGCTTTCTCTTCATGATAAAGATTTGTTAGATGCTTCTTGTGCTGGATCATTCACATGTATGAAAGAAGAAGCTAAATGGGATCTCTTAGACCGTATTCAAGATAACACTGAAGCTTGGGAGAATGACAAAGTAAGAAAGTCAGGTATAAACTATGATTTTGAATGCATTAAATATTTTATGGGAACTGATGACTTCCATGATATTAGCAATGAGTTTGGTATTGATCCTCAAGTTCTTGTAAAATGTTTTAATGCCTTTGCCTCATATTTTGAAATTCCCAAGAAAGAGTGAGACAAGTACCATGATCCTTATAAAGACATTGTCACCCATGTTCCTGCTAGCACAGAGGTTTGTACTGTTGATCCTATTTTGTCTGAACCTTATGTTGAAAAATATGTTTTCCCTCCAAGGTAAGGGAGCATTATATTATGGCTAATGTGGTTAGCAAAAGCGCAAAGAAAACTGTAGGGTCCAATGAGCTTATTGATATTGAGCCTGTGGTAGCTATTGTGAAAGATCTTGTCACAAGAAATATAGAGGATGAGCATATTGTGTTCTGTGAAGACGCTACCAATATTGTTTCTCATCCTAAGAAAGTTAGAAAAGCTAGTGTCCCTGTGCTTTCTGTTAAAACTGGTAGTCATAGCTATTATGGTTTATGTGATATTGGTGCTAGTTCTAGTGCTATTCCTTATGAGCTTTATAGGGAAATTATGCATGAGATTGGTCCTTGTGAACTTGAGGACATTGATGTGGTTATTCACCTTGCTAATAGAGAGCAAGTTTGCCCCATTGGCATTGTAAGAGATGTGAAGGTCCTTTATGGTAAGATTAAATATCCTGCTGATTTTCTAGTACTTGGTAAAGAAGCTAGTAAAACCTATCCTATTATCTTTGGTAGACCCTTTCTTAATACTTGTGGGGCTATCATAGATTGTAGGAAGGAAAAAGTTTTGACTAAGTTTGCTGGATAATCTTATGAGTTTAATTTTTCCAAATTTGCCAAAAATCCTTACGAAAATGAACTGCCTGATGAGGATTTCAGGGTTGAACAACTTTCTGCTATTTGTTTTGCTCCTAACAATGCCTTGCAACAGTTTATGGAAGATCATGAAAGTGATATCTTCATGAAGGAAAGAAATGAGATTGACGAGGTTTTCCTTCGTCAGCCGGAACAGCTTAAGCATAATCTACCTGTGGAATATTTGGGTACCACACTACCACCTAAAGGGGACCCTGTTTTCGAATTAAAACCTTTGCCTAATGATCTTAAATATGCTTATCTTGATGATAAGAAAATATATCATGTTATTATTAGTTCTAAACTTTCAGGAAAGGAAGAAGAAAGGTTATTGGAGATATTGAAGAAACACCGAGGAGCTATGGGCTATACTCTTGACGATTTAAAGGGGATTTCTCCTACTATATGTCAGCATGCTATTAATATAGAGCCTGATGCAAAACCAGTTGTTGAGCGCCAACGCCGTCTAAATCCTAAGATGAAGGATGTGATAAGAAATGAGGTATTAAAACTCCTTGATGCTGGTATTATTTATCCTATTGTTGATAGTAAGTGGGTTAGCCCTGTTCATTGTGTTCCCAAGAAAGGGGGATAACTATTGTGCCTAATGAGGATAATGAGCGTATACCCCAAAGAGTAGTGGTTGGGTATAGAATGTGCATTGATTTTAGAAAGATTAATAAAGTTACTAAGAAAGATCATTACCCTTTGCCCTTTATTGATCAAATTCTTGAGAGGTTGTCCAAAAAGACTCACTTTTACTTTCTTGATGGTTATTCTAGGTTTTCTCAAATTGTTTTGAAAGCACAGGATCAAGAGAAAACTACTTTCACTTGTCCTTATGGTACTTATGCTTATAGGCGTATGCCTTCTGGTTTATGTAATGTTCCTGCTACCTTTCAGAGATGTATGTCTGCTATCTTTCATGGTTTTTGTGAAGAAATTGTGGAGGTTTTCATGGACAATTTTTCCGTCTATGGAACTTCTTTTGATAACTGTTTGCATAACCTTGATAAAGTTTTGCAGAGATGTGAAGAAACCAACCTTGTTCTTAATTGGGAGAAATGCTATTTTATGGTTAATGAAGGGATTGTTCTTGGACACAAGATCTCTGAAAGAGGCATTGAAGTTGACAGAGCCAAAATTGAAGCAATTGAGAAGATGCCTTGTCCCAGAGATATCAAAGGTATTCGTAGTATCCTTGGTCATGCTGGTTTCTATAGGAGGTTTATTAAAGATTTCTCCAAAATTTCAAAGCCCCTTACTAATCTTCTTCAAAATGATGTACCTTTTTTTTATGATGATTGTAAGGAAGCTTTTGAAACTTTGAAGAAAGCTTTGACAACTGCTCCTATTGTTCAACCACCTGATTGGAGTTTATCCTTTGAAATTATGTGTGATGCTAGTGACTTTGCTCTGGGTGCTGTCCTTGGACAACGCGTTGACAAGAAGTTAAATGTCATTCATTATGCTAGCAAGACTCTGGATGCCGCTCAAAAGAACTATGCTACTACTGAAAAAGATTTCTTAGCTGTAATCTTTGCTTGTGATAAGTTTAGACCTTATATTGTTGATTCTAAGGTTACTATTCATAATGATGATGCTTCTATTAAGTACCTTATGACAAAGAAGGACGCTAAGCCTAGGCTTATAAGGTGGGTGTTGCTTTTGCAAGAGTTTGATCTGCATATTGTGGATAGGAAAGGTGTTCATAATCCTGTTGCTGATAATTTATCTCGTTTAGAAAACATTTATTTTGACCCTTTGCCTGTTAATGATAGTTTTCTAAATGAGAAGTTAACTGCAATAAGGGTAAGTCCACATGAGAGTCCTTGGTATGCTGATTATGCTAACTTTATTGTTTCCAAGTATTTGCCTCCAACCTTTATAGCTCAACAAAGAAGGAAATTATTTTATGATCTAAGGCATTACTTTTGGGATGACCCACACTCATATAAAGAAGGAGTAGATGGCATTATCACTACAATAGGAACCCAGCTTCAGCAACACAATGATGTGTTTCCAAATGTCTATATGAGCGTTGCTAGGGCTTATACCAACGGATCTAGAATGCGTTGCCGTTGGTGGCGTTGTAAGGTTCTATGGCAACACATATACATGTGTTGGTAAACCTATGTGAATATGCGTTGTAAGATAGCAACATATATAGTTAGCGCCTAACAACATATCACATGCGTTGGTGGTTTCCATAGAGGAATGGGATTTAAATGGATATGTAGATCATCAGATTGCTTAGAGGGACTATTACATATCAGGAGTAATTTATGACATTTACATGTTGCCAACAATGATTATTTGGTCAATGTCGATGAGTACTATATAGTGAATATGAAGACATAATATATTAAACCAACATTGCCATATTACAGATAACGCGATCCAGAGAATAAATGTTCTCTTCTAAACACTGACCATGAAAAATGACATCCTAAGCCACAGTGTAAAACTATCTAGTAGTAGCAACATCATCATTCTTGCTATCATCATCTCAGCCATGCATCATCCATTTGTCTTGGCGACCTGCAACCACAAAAAGATATATCTCGGTAATGCACCATTAGAAAGAGAAATGAAGTTAATTATTTAGTGAATTTTAAGTGGAGCAACATACAAAGCTTGAAATAAATCTTCCTTCTACATGACTAATAATTTCAACCTTTTGGAATGGTCATATCAACTAATCGTGTTTTTCTAATGTAGCATCAGCACTCACTACCAAGAATTCATTTCCTACTTAGAGTCCTCAATCTTATATTATGGGTCATAGCTTATAATTATGTCAAAAGAAATACTCTCTTTTAGAATTTTTGAGCTCTTGAAATATATATAGTTCTAACCTATTACATACTTTAACTATAGCAGGACGCATGCTTCATGATTGCATGTTCCCAAGAGGGAGAAGGGATTTCCTTGTTCTTGTTGTGAAGCTCAAGAGATGAGTAATTTTTCTATAAAAATACAAAGAAGAAATAATCAATTCAGCTATGTATTACCATGAGATTATTCTGTTTCCCATCAGTACCAAGTTCTTGATTAAGGATCACAATATACTCTTTGCTGATGGAAAACAAAATAACAGTAAGATCATGTTTACTTAAATGACTTCTAATTTTTATTAAACCTTCCTATCGACGCATAACTTGATGTAGATATTTGACCCAATGAATCCTATAACACCAAATAACATATTTTTGGTAACATTTTATCTAAAACTGCGACAAGTAATTTGGATTAGAGGGACTAGTACATTTATCAAATAATGGAACAATTATTTCAACTTATCCGTATTTCAGACTTACCAATCTTCTTGTTTAGTTCTAGCATTTTAACATATTTTTTTCCATGTGTTGTTCAATCTTTTCTATCTAAAGGCTAACCGATAAATTATGCATCCTCCAATGAAGTAAGGTCATTAATTTGAAAGTGCCATGAAAATGATACTATCACTTACATAAGCACACACGTGTTGATATACATGTTGGCATCGCATAATTGTCCTTTTGTTGCAGATCTGCACTCTGAGTACAAAGCCATAAGAATAAGTTATGTTCTCATATAGTCAGCCAAAGCAACTTTTGCTAGCTGCATGAGAGTCAATCGCTTGGAATTGAAACATATGGAAATTTCCTACCCTCTCCGATCCAAATTAGTTAACTTAAATTTGTCAAAATACGAATGAATCTAATACTAAATCATGTCTAGATACAATCGAATCTAGACAAATCTAAGTCAACTAATTTGGATCGAAGAGAGTACTATATAAATATTTATAAAACTATTTCGCAAGAAAAGGAACAATTAAGGTTTCCCAGATCATGGAATCATAAGTCATACCATAAGCTAGTACCACAAGTAACCACACTTAGGGAGATCGATCCATCTAACAGATATGACCAATGATCCATCTAAGAGATACGACCAATGGTCGATCCATCTAGAAGTTACCACATCGTAAGCCCAACATCACAAGACGACCAAGCTGCAAAGAAAATAAAGAAGTGACAATCTGCACCGCAGAACCAGACATGCAAAGAAACTTCAACATAGAGGAAAATGTGCACATAGAAAAATCTGGAAGGCACTTAGCGCTTTGCGGTGGCGTGGCTGGTCGGTATTCCAGTGCCTGCCGGAGAGTGCCAATATGCGGCAATTGAGGAGCGATCATCATCGCAAGAATTCCAGACAAACTAGGCACCGACCTGTAGAGAAACGAAGAAGGTGTGAACTGTGAAGAGAACTTACATATTTTGAGAAAAAAATTGGTGATCTCGATAACCGAAGAAATTACCAGAACCTGCAGTGAGATCACGAAATTCCGTTGATATTTTTTCATGGAACCAATCAATCATGGTAGACGAAACCTCATCACCAGGTTTCCTTCGACATCAACAGAGAACTTGCAGCGGCAGTCTCATGCTATCCGAGAGCGCGGCGGCAAAGATGCGTCGATGGGAGGCGAGGCGTCTTGGAGGTGGAGCAATATACGAGGAGGTTTTCTTTACTTGAGATGCGATCAATACAGGGGAGTTATGGGCCACGTCTTATCTCCTAAAACTAGGCGTGGATATTTATTCTTTTATCTTGCAAAAGGGCGTGGAGTGGAGTGGTGGGGAGTTGCCGGGTTGGATAAACTGCAACGTATATTTGCTACCGTTGGAAGGAATGCGTTGTCATATGGGGATTCATGTTGTAGTGTATGCGAAGATGTGTTCCAGAATTTGAACAACAAAAGATATTGAGAAAATGTCATGGCAGTGCTTATGGAGGACATCATGCTGGGATAGGAACACACAAAAGGTTTTACAATCTGAATTTTATTGGCCTACCCTTTCTTAAAGATGCAAGAACGTTTTTCTTCATGCCAACGAGTAGGTAACATCTCTAGACGCAATGAAATGCCTATGAATTATTCTCTTGTTATTGAACCTTTAAATTATTGGGGATTTGACTTTATGGTGCCTTTTCCTCCTTCAAAAGGGTATACACATATTCTTGTTGATGTTGACTATGTTACAAAGTGGATAGAAGCCATACCTACAAACAGTGTTGATGGTAAGACCTCTTTAAAAATGCTTAAAGATATCATATTTTCTAGGTTTGGTGTGCCTAGATATCTCATGACTGATGGAGGCTCTCATTTTATTCATGGAGTTTTTAGAAAAACTCGCGCTAAGTATGATGTAAACCACATAATAACTTCATCTTATCACCCCCAAACTAGTGGGCAAGTAGAACTTTCCAATAGGGAAATTAAATCTATCTTACAGAAGACTGTCAATAGATCTACAAAAAATTGGGCTAAAAAGTTGAATGACGCTTTGTGGGCTTATAGAACTACTTATAAAAGTCCTATGGGGATGTCTTCTTACAAAATGGTCTATGGGAAAGCTTGTCACTTGCCTTTAAAAATTAGAACACAAAGCTTATTGGGCAGTGAAAGAGTTGAATTGAGATTTTAGACTTGCTGGCGAGAAAAGACTGGTTGACTTAAGTAATCTAGATGAAAGGAGATGTGAAGCTTATGAAAATGCTAGGCTCTTTAAGGAAAAAGTAAAAAGATGGCATGATAGGAGAATTCTCAAAAGGGAGTTCCATGTTGGTGAGAAAGTTCTTTTGTATAGGTCTTGTCTCAAATTTTTTGCAGGGAAACTACTCTCCAAATGGGAAGGACCTTTTCTTGTCAAGGAAGTGTACCGTTTAGGTGCCATCAAAATTTCTTCTCTGAAGGATGACACAACACATGTGGTTAATGGTCAAAGACTAAAACATTATATTTCTGGAGATTCTCATAATGAAGATGTGGATGTTATTCAAATGGTGACTCCATAATAATTTATCAGAAGCCAAACACCAGAAACTGAAGTGTTCGTCCTTGAATAGGTAAAAGTGGTGAAAACAGAAGGTTCGTGAAATTCCAATATTTTTATATTTTTGAGGTTTTTAATACATAAGGAAGACTACGAGACGGAACAGAGGAGGAACCGGAGGCCGGGGTGGCCAAACCCACCCCAGGCGCGGGCCCACCTTGCCCCGCGCCTGGAGGGGGTGTGCCACCCCCGAGCTCCGACTCCGCCTCGTTTCCGTATCAGAACCTTCCTTATTCCTTGAAACTTCATAATATATAACTCCCCGGGTTCCCCGAGGTTCTTGCATCGTGTTCTCGTCGTGTTTTCGTTTCGATCTGTTTCTGTCAGGAAAATTCTCAGATTTGGAGCCTCAATGTCTTCCTCTGGATCACCCACGGATGATTCCTCTGTGGACGTCCCCAACCTTTACATGTATGAGTTGAGGATTCATCCCAAAGAGTTGATCCTCAAAGAGGGGAAGGTACAGATGAAAGAAGTTCAAGGCCCTAAAGGAGAAGGCAGTCTGGAAGACAGGATGAAAGCATTGGTACAAGAAGATGGCAGAACGCGAAGTGGATGTTATTCATAAGATAAGTTCAGAACTCATCACCAAGCACGAGGGAGAAGTTGCTGAGCTCCGAGAAGAGATCTTCTCACTCTGTCAGACCACCAATCAATTGCAAGCACAACTCTATGACATACAGAATCAAAACTGTGAGTATGAGGCTAGATTTGATCGCATAAGCTCTACTGCTAGTTTCAGGATTGCAGAGATAAGGACATCCTTTTTAGATGGGGAACCTTTGCCTTGGAAGTTTTATGATGACAAGAGAACACCACCACCACCAAAGGAGTAATTAATCATCAGGGTTGGCATCCCCTTGGCTTGTTCCAAGCTTGGGAAAGTGTCGCGGTATCACCACCATTATCTTTTATCTTTTACCTTTTTAGTGGATTCATATCTATGGTAGATAGGTTATCTTATAGTTTGGTTTGCATGTGGAAGTATCTCTCCTTTAGTTGATTATCTATGTATCCCTTGTGTGATTGCCTTTATTGGAATATTAATGAGAAGTCTCATCTTTTACTTTTTGCACTTCTTATTTTAGTTTGCAATCTCTATTACATGATGGATCTTGTTGATCAGTATTGGCATCACTTTGGGAGCATCAAGTGGATCTAAATTGGTTTTGGCAAACCGAGTTCTGGTTAGTAGCAATACTTTTTAACGTTTAAAAGAAAAGAGAAAAAAGGCTTACAGGTATTTTGTATCATTTGTTTTCTTTCTTGTTGGCTCATAAGCTTAGTATTCTTTATTTAAGATGTTTTGTGTCTTCAAGGAAGATTGCATGTTTGGCTTTATTACTTGTATGTTTGCTTGTTTCTTTCAACTCTCTTGCTTACTACCCAGCCTTGCTAGCCAAAAACCTGTTTTGAGAAGGCATACTTCTTATGTTTCCAAATCTCTTTGAACCAAAACCTTTGCCACTTGTATCTGCCATATCTACCTAGTAGCATTGTTGCTATTCCAAGCAAATTCTCAAGCTTCATCTATCTTTTGAATTAAAAAGTATTTTGTTATGTGAAAACTAGTTAGTAAAGCTCTCACGAACTTGATGGCACACTTTATTTCTTGCCCCTAATAGACTTGAACCATTGTGCCATCGAAGTTGTATATGCTTGCACCTATACGTTGGAATTAGCAGAACCGTGTTGTCACGGGGAACGTTTTCAACATTGCACTTGTACTCTGTACACAGTTGATATCGTGCTCTTTTGTCTATGGATGTCAACGGTGTGAAATAAAGAGGGAACTTGTAAGTCCATGGAGTTTGTATCTTGTGTTAGAGAAACACTTGGGCCGCTAGCCTAAGCCATGCCTAATCATGGTGGAAACTTGCAGCATCACCATAGTGAGCTATCTATGAAGCATCCTCAATAAAAAGCTATACATATGGTAAATAAAAAATTGCTGAGATGCTCATTGTCTGCTTGCCTTGTCATTTTGGTTACAAGAAAGCTCTTGTACCATGTGCAAGGGGTACCCCGTTGGCGGTTCTCAATGATATGCAAATACTTACAATGACAAGAACTTACCTGTGACCAAAGTTGAGTAGCATGAGGAGTGGCCCTCATATTCAAGGTACATGAGATTGCCAACTTATATTTCGTCAAGCATATACTCCATCTCTGTGCACTTTAACCTTAATCATCTCAAGATGCCTATGATAGGGGCAATGAGGGCTCAAAGCTAGTAAGTACCATAATCTTTTGGAAGCTCTTTATGACTTTTAATCTATGCTTCCCTCTAAGAAGGGACCTATCTCCTACTTCCAAGTTGAGTCAGTAAACCTACTTCCTCTCTATCTCCAGCAAGCATTTGAGTTGTTGTGTTTCAAGCATTCATATGGTGGTTTATTCAATCATGTTCTTTATCTTCCTTGTTTGCATAAAACTCTTATCTATCGAGTATTACTTTGAAAGCCTTCACTTGTGAAAAACCTTTTTGAGCAACAAGTGCTCCTGTTTTGAAACTTCTACAAAAAAGCTTTTGTGAAACTTTTTGCCAGGTGTTCTCTGACCAAGAACAAGTTTGCCAATTCCAATTATGATTTATATTTATGCATCTCTATTGTGACTGATGTACTTGGTTGCAAGCTAAGTTATATAATGGTGAGTTGCTTTCTTCTATGAGTTGTGCAATGGTAAGTGCGATGCTTCTTGTTCGTATTCTTGTATCAACACTTCACTACATAAACCTGTGGACATGTTTACTGAGCTCAATATTCGCTTGGGGACAAGTGAAGTATAAGCTTGGGGGAGTTGATACGCCCAATTTGCATCACCATTCTATATCATAATTTACCTCTATTCATTGATATTTGTCTTATTATGAGGTATTACTTATGGCTTTTCATCTGTTTATGCATGTTGGATGATTCCTGGAGGATGGACTGCCGGAGTCTGGATTCTGATGTAAAAGAAGGCGTTTTGGTGCAATTTTGCGAAGTTCTGAAAAATACCAGAAATATATGGAAACATATTATTTTACCAGAAGACAAAGGAAGCCAGAAGGAGGAGCAAAGAGGGGCTGCAAGGGGCCCACACCCCCTAGGCGCGGGACCACCTGACCCCGCGCCTAGGGAAGGTGTGGCCCACCTGCCTGGCCTCCGACTCCACCCCTTCGCCTATATCTTCCCTACGAAACCCTAAGACTAGGGGAGCGACCACAGATAGATTTTCGCTGCCTTTGGGGGGCGGAAAACACCGAGAGAGAAAGATCTCTCCGGCAAACAGATTTCTGCCAGAGGAATTCCTTCCCGGAGAGGGGAGAACGTCGCCATCAACACCATCATCAAGCTAGGCTTCATCGGGATCATCATCATCATCCACACCATCATCTCCGCCAGAACCATCATCACCACTCCATCCCGCTGTAACAATTGTGTTGGATATTGCTTTAGTTCTTAGGGGAAACTTTCCTGGTGTTGATTACTATTGTAGTTGATGCTTGTGAGTGGAACCATTGGATTATTGTTTATGTTCAGATTGTTGTCCATTATCATATCATCTTTGATCTTGATCCATATGATGTCTTGTGAGTAGTTTGTCTAGTTCTTGAGGACATGGAAGAAGTCATGTTGTTAGTAGTGAATTTGTGTTGAGTTATTATTCAATGGTTTAGTATTTAAGTTGTGGTGATACTCTTATAGTTGTGTCATGTGAACGTCGACTACATGACACTTCACCATTTATGGGCCTAGGGTAATGCATTGTGTATTTGGCTACTAATTATGGGGTTGCGGGAGTGACAGAAACCTGAACCCCTGTTAGGACACCTTTGCACAACGGAGTGTAGGATCTTAGAGTTTAAGGCTATGGTTAGATTTATATCTTAGTTACTTTCCAATATTTACGGATGTTTGCAGGGGGTTTAATCACAAGTATGTATTAGTCCAAGTAAGGTCGGTACATTAGCACACGTTCACCCACACAACACTTACAACACCAGCGAAGAGTACTCAGCTATTTGAAGCAAAAGCACTTGACATAATTCCCATGTGTCCTCGAGAACGTTTGGTCCTTATAAGTATTTCCACTGTCTTGTCCTTTGCTAACAAAGGATTGGACCACTTGCTGCGTTTGTTCTTTGTTACTTTCTCTTTGTTTTGTTGCCTTATCAGAAAACCACTAAAAATCCTTTTGCTAAGTATTCACAGGGATTTCCTGCTCCATACCACTGTTCAACACCTTCTGCTCCTCGTTGGGATCGACACTCCTATTTATCGAAAGTACTACGATACACCCTCTATACTTGTGGGTCATCAGTTCTTTATCTTCCTTGTTTGCACACGACTCTTATCTATTGAGTATTACTTTGAAAACCATCATTGTGAAAAACCTTTTATGTTTGAGCAAAGAGTACTCTTGTTGTGAAACTTCTACAAAAGCTTTATTTGTGAAACTGTTTGCCAACTGTTCTCTGACCAAGAACAAAGTTTGCCAATTCCAATTATGATTTATGTTTATGCATCTCTATTGTGACTCCTACACTTTTTGAAAGCTAAGTTATATAATGGTGAGTTGCTTTCTTCTACGAACTGTGTAATGGTAAGTGTGATGCTTTTTGTCCGTATTATTTTAACGACACTTCACTCCAAAAACCTGTGGACATGTTTACTGAGCTCAGTTTTCTCTTGGGGACAAGCGAAGGTCTATGCTTGGGGGAGTTGATACGTCCAATTTGCATCACCATTCTATATCATAATTTGCCTCTATTCATTGATATATTTCATATTAAGAGGTATTACTTATGTCTTTTCATCTGTTTTTGCATGTTGGATGATTCTTGGAGGATGAACTGCCAGAGTCAGGATTCTGATGGAAAAAGAGGTGTTTTGATGCAATTTCGTGAAGATCAGAAAAATACCAGAAAAACTATGGAAAATCATATTTTCCCAGAAGACGAATAATGCCAGAAGGGGAGGCGGAGATGGGCCACAGGCGGCCCACACCCCCCAGGTGTGGGCCGCCCCTAGACCACACCTACAGGGGGTGTGCCCACCTGGCCCACCTCTGGCTCCGCCCTCTCGCCTATATCTTCCCCTCGAAACCCTAATACACGGGGAGCAACCACAGAAAGATTCCGCCGCCTCTGCGGGGCAGAAAACACCGAGAGAGAGCTCTCCGACAAACAAATTTCTGCCGGGGAAATCCTTACCGGAGAGGGGAGTACATCACCATCAATACCATCATCAAGCTAGACTTCATCGGGATCATCATCATCATCCACACCATCATCTCCACAGCACCATCATCATCACTCCATCCCGATGTGACAATTGTGTTAAATCTTGCATAGTTCTTAGGGGAAACTTTCCCGGTGTTGATTACTATTGTAGTTGATGCTTGTGAGTGGAACCATTGGATTATTGTTTATGTTCAGATTGTTATCCATCACCTTATCATCTTTGATCTTGATCCATATGATGTCTCGTGAGTAGTTCGTTTAGTTCTTGAGGACATGAGAGAAGTCATGTTGTTAGTAGTGGATTTGTGTTGAGATATTATCCAATGGTTTAGTATTTAAGTTGTGGTGCTATTCTTCTAGTGGTGTCATGTGAACGTCGACTACATGAAACTTCACCATTTATGGGCCTAGGGGAATGCATTGTGTATTTGGATACTAATTGTGGGGTTGCCGGAGTGACAGAAACCTGAACCCCCGTTAGGAAACCATTGCACAAGGGAGCGTAGGATCTCAGAGTTTAAGCTGTGGTTAGGTTTATATCTTAATTGCTTTCCTGTACTTGCGGATGCTTGCAGGGGGTTTAATCACAAGTATGTATTAGTCCAATTAAGGTAGGTACATTAGAACAGGTTCACCTACACAACACTCACAAAACCAAAGAAGACTACTCAGCTATATGAAGCGAAAGCACTTGACAGAATTCTCATACGTCCTTGAGAACGTTTGGTCCTCATAAGTATTTCCACTGGCTTATCCTTTGCTAAGAAAGTATTGGGCCACTTGCGGCGTTTGTTTGCTGTCTTTGTTACTTGCACTTTATTTCTTTGCTTTATCAGAAAACCCCTAAAAATCCGTTTGCTAAGTATTTACAGAGATTTCCTGCTCCTTACCACTAGTCAACACCTTCTGCTCCTTGTTGGGATCGACACTCCTATTTATAGAAAGTACTATGATGCACCCCCTATACTTGTGGGTCATCAAGACTATTTTCTGGCGCCGTTGCCGGGGAGTGAAGCGCTATTGAAGAGTGGAACTGGTAAAGGAAACTTTTACCGTGAGTATTGCTTTTTATTTCTGTCTGTTACTTTGTTTCCAATATGGATAACCCACTTGGTTTTTTGTTTGGGAAAACTACTACCACTGTTAGGGTAGTAGATGAACCACCACCTGTTGAGATAGATACTTTTAAGATACCTACAAGTATTTTTTATCGTGTTATGGATACTTATTATTTAGGGGATGGAACTGTCCACCCTGATTATCATTTGCTTTTTATCCATGAATTATACGGGTTGTTTAAGTATGCAGGTATCACAACTAAACAGGTGAAGAAGAAGTTACTCTTTGTATCCTTGAAAGGAAGAGCTGAAGAATGGTATAAGCTGCTGAAGAATGGGCAATCTATGAGATGGGAGGAAATAGTACCTCTCTTTTATTCTAAATTCTATCCTCCTAGTGAACTCCATAAGGATAGGAACCTGATATATAACTTTTGGCCTCGTGATGGAGAGAGTACAACTCAAGCTTGGGGGAGATTGAAGTTACTAATGCTTAAATGTCCTATTAATGAACTTCCTAACAATATTATTATCAATAACTTTTATGCTAGGCTCTCTCTTCATGATAAAGATTTACTAGATGCTTCTTGTGCTGGATCATTCACACGTATAAAGGAAGAAGCTCAATGGGATCTCTTAGACCGTATTCAAGAGAACACTAAAGCATGGGAGAATGATAAAGGTAGAAAGTTAGGTATAAACTATGATTATGAATGCATTAAATCCTTTATAGGAACTGATGAGTTCCGTGATATTAGTACTGAGTATAGTCTTGATTCTCAAAGTATTGCCAATTGTTTTAAGGCATTTGCCTCTTACATAGAAATTCCTAAAAATAAGTGGAATAAGTACCATACACCTTATAAAGATGTTGTTAGTCATGTTCCTGTTAGAAGCACTGAAGTTTGTACTATTGATCATATTTTGCCTGAACCTTATGTTGAAAAAACACCTTTCCTAGCTAAGGTAAAGGAGTACTCTATGATGATTAGTGCGAATAACAAAAGTGTAAAGAAAACTGTGGAACCTGATGAGCAAATAAATATTGAACCTGTAGTAGCTATTGTGAAAGATCTTGTCACTAAAAACATAGAGGATAATCACATTGTCTTCTGTGAAGACGCTTCTAATATTATCTCTCATCCTAGTAAAGCTAGAAAAGCTAGTGTCCCTGTGCTTTCTGTTAAAATTGGTGATCATTGCTATTATGGTTTATGTGATATTGGTGCTAGTTCTAGTGCTATTCCTTATGAGATTTATAGAGAAATTATGCTTGAAATTGGTCATTGTGAGCTAATAAGGAAACCATTTGCCCTATTGGTATTGTAAGAGATTTGGAAGTTCTTTGTGGTAAGATTAAATATCCTGCTAATTTTCTTGTGCTTAATTCAGCAGCTAGCAAAACTTGTCCTATCATTTTTGGTAGACCTTTCTTGAGCACTTGTGGAGCTATTATAGATTGTAAAAAGGATAAAGTTTTAACTAAGTTTGATGGAGATTCTTATGAGTTCACCTTTTCCAAATTTGCTAAAGCTCCTTGTGAAAATAGCTTGTCTAATAAAGATTTCAGGATGGAACAACTTGCCTCTATTGATCCAGTTTATGACCTTGGACCTATTTTTGATGACTGTAAGTATGCTCATTCTCATGATAAAGTTGTTTGATGTGACAATTATATTGTCAACTTTATTCAAAGTGCTACTGAAAGTTATTATGAGAGAGGGAAACACGGTTTTATGCATCTCAATAATGTTAAGTTTCCCCGTTTTATGTTGAAAGCTTTGAAGTTGCATTTGTTTTGTATTCCTATGCTAGTGGATTTTTATTTCAACAATTTGTCTTCTCATGAGACTCCTTTGCATAGGAAGTGGGTTAGACTGAAATGTGTTGGATATTTGCTTCTTGATGCTCTCTTTCACTTCAAATATATATCTCCTATGTGAGAATCTTTGAAATTATCAAGCCTAACTTAAAGGCAATAAAGAAAAGTAATTCTTGGGAGATAACCCAATAGTTTTGTTGAGTGTTGGAAGTTATTACCTCAGCAATAACCGCTCCTTATCTGTTTTGTTTTATGTTTTGTGTCAAGATCAACTAGTTTTGAGAAGTAGAGGAGTTGTGAAAAGTGGCTATCCTGGGACAGATTTTTGTGCTGCATTGTAAATATTCGTGAAGGAGCTCAGTACTTCGGATGGAGCTATAATTTGATATGCTTGTTCTCCAACTTGTTACCCAACTTTCATTAGTTTTGCACTTTTTGATTTGAGCAACAGAAGGTTTTCAAAAAAATCAACCTTTACCTGCTGGTCTGTTTTGAAAAATTTCTACCTTTATTTGCATTTGCTTTTTATATTGATTTCCTTTCAGATTCTTTTTGGGATTTTGGAAAGGAGTTGCTACAGCAGCTTTTGTTTTGATGGATTTCAGTTGAAGTTTGAACCCAAAGGTTTATTGTTTTTGCTTACACTAATCTTGCCATTGAGGTTTGTGTAAGGCCTTGTATGAAAGGATTTTTCAGGAGATGGAGAAAAGGAATCTGCAGAGTTCGTCTTTGAATAGGTAAAAGTGGTGAAAACAGAAGGTTCGTGAAAACCTTATATTTTTATATTTTTGATGTTTTATTACATACGAAAGATTACGAAACGAAACATAGGAGGAACCGGAGGCCAGATTGTGAGCCCCCTGAGCTCCGTCTCCGCCTCATTTTCACACCAGTACCTTCCTTATGCATTGAAACTTCGTAATATATAACCCCCCTGGATCCCCCGAGGTTCGTGTATCGTGTTCTCGTCATGTTCTCCTTTCGATCTGTTTCTGTCAGGAAATCTTCTCAAGTTTAGAGCACCATGGTCTCTGCCAATGACAAAGGCAAGAAGACCGATAAAGATGATCCTCAAAACCCCAAGGAGGAGGAGGTCTTGGTTGGGGATGAAGAAGACATGGAGGAGGACGAGCATCCGGACACTCGCGCTACCGTTGCAAGCATTGGAGTGGTGGCAAACCCTATCAAGCTTACGAGGACAACACGAATGTCTACAGGAGGGAAACCCCCACGTCCTGTCTTCACTCCACGGTCACCTCCTCCACGCACCAAGAACCCCTTCCATACTCTCTTAATTGAGCGACAGTACCAACAGGTGCCCAAAGGGAACTTGCCCTCGGTTTGGGATTTTCCTTGTTCTAACCATGCAGGGAAGGAACACTCTAAGAAGGAAGAGTGGGGAAAGAATAATAAGGACTGGGATTCTCGGTTCGACATGATCATGAACCGCATTGAGCAAAATTTGGTGTTGATTCATACTGTGACCTTCGAGATTGAGGATTTGAGGGAACTGATTGAAGAGCTTATCAAGAGAACACCACCACCACCGAAGGAGTAATTCGTTATTAGTTTTGGCATCCCCTTGGCTTGTTCCAAGCTTGGAGCGCAGGATCTCAGAGTTTAAGGCTGTGGTTATGTTTATATCTTAATTGCTTTCCTATAGTTGTGGATGCTTGCAGGAGGTTTAATCACATGTATGTATTAGTTCAAGTAAGGTCGGTACATTAGCACAGGTTCACCCACACAACACTCACAAAACCAAAGAAGTCTACTCAGCTATATGAAGCAAAAGCACTTGACAGAACTTCTATGCGTCCTCGAGAATGTTTGGTCCTCATAAGTATTTCCACCGGCTTATCCTTTGCTAACAAAGGATTGGACCAATTGCTGCGTTTGTTTGCTGTCTTTGTTACTTGCAATTTATTTCTTTGCTTTATCATAAAACTCCTAAAAATCTGTTTGCTAAGTATTTACAGAGATTTCCTGCTCCTTACCACTAGTCAACACCTTCTGCTCCTCATTGTGATCGACACTTCTATTTATCGAAAGTACTACGATACACCCCCTATACATGTGGGTCATCAGATCCCATCGACCCTAACCCGCCAAGATCTGTAGCGTAGCCAAAGCAAAGTCGACCGGCCCGCCTAACCCAGATCCGGGACCAAATGGGCCCGATCTGGGCCGCCATGGCCCCGCTCGCCCCGAGCTCTGTCTGCCGCGGATGCGCCGCGCTGCCCCGCCGCCCACGTCCGCGCCACCACACCGTCTCGCCCCTTGCCGACGCAGGCACTCCACCGCCCCAAGAGCACCGCCGCAGGGGCTAGCTTGCTACCGCCCGAGGACATGCTGACCACCACGCCCGGAGCGGCGCAGCAGCCACCGCCGCCAAGAGAGCGCCCCACCACCACCGCGAGACCGACCCGCCGCCTCTGGCCAGGCGCGCCGCCATGCCCCTTGCACAGCCTAGCGCCCTCACCGGCCGACACGGCCCGTGCCGAAGCAACTTGGGGGGGGGGGGGGGGGCTGTCGCCGCCAGTGCCCGGGCTTCGACCGGTGGCGCCGTCCGGCGGAGGCAGGAGAGGGGGAGGAGGGGGAGGGTGTCGGAGGCGGGAGGAGCTAGGGTTCGCCTTCCACTCGCGGGAGCGGACAGGACAAACCGGGGCGTTTTTTTCCTCGATTTTGAATTTTCCTCCCCCTGGTGCAGACCTTCCGCAGCTCTGACCAGAAAAGAATTAATCAACATCAGACAGAGTATCGTTCTGAACCAGCATATATTACTACTCGGATTAGATCCCCTATATTTTCGTCCGTGTGAAGTAGGCAGCCAAAAAGATCGCAGCTGTTTGGGGTCGGCCGTGTGTGAAGTAGTATATCGGATCGAGGCACGATGGGCCAGCAGTAGAGCAAATTAATATTGAATTTACTTTGTTCGTGAGATTCTTCTCTTGCGAGCCAACAAAGCAAAGGAAAAGCAGACTATAGGGGCTATCTGAACTTTTGCTCGCGCAGTTGGGACAGTCTTAGGCTTTCATACTATGAACCCAAGTGTTTGTGCAGCGCAATGCCTGCAACATTTCTTCTCTATCTCTTTATTAATAGGCAAAACAAACATACGATAGATCAGATCAGGAACGAGAATATTGGACAGGCCATTCCACGTTCTTCGGATAGTTGTGGCGATACAGTCCCACACGTTCAACCATGCCATCTCACCATCCACTTGTGATGGCCTCGTGAACTATGTGAACAGCTAGAAATTCGGCCAACTCGATTACATGCTAATATTCTCATGAGTTTAGTCGTCGAAAGAACTATTTCTCATCATCTCTAAGATAATTGTCGCACTACTTGGGGCCATTGTTAGTTGAGACTACTCAGCAAGTTAAACTCGTTGGTTTGGATGATGACAATGCCTTGCACTGCCATTGGTTTGCAGAAGCAACATATAGGGGCTGTTCGGGTACACTCTGGCTCCCAACTCTTTTACATTAGTCCATGGAGCTTCCCAAACACATCAGCTCCACGAATCTAAAACGTCGGAGCGCTCTGGCCTTTAGTACAAACTAGCAGTGTGGCGCTCGCAAATGCGAGGGAAACCTCTTCATTATATTAGTATTTCCAACAGATTTATTTGGAAAAGTACTATATAGAAAATCTATAATATTGATTTTTTTTCATAATAACATGTTTATATAGTATGTCTGAAGTTTAGATAAGATCAACAAAACTGATGTGCAATTTGCAGTCTTCCTAGATTAGGTGTTGCATGTTTGGTACTGTAGATATGTAGCTCCATATGCCTCTCCATTTATTTTTGTGCAAGGCCGAGCAATCCATGTAATATTCTGCTTGCAAAACTAAAAGTATGCTTGCACAAAGATATTCACTTTTATATAATTGGATCAATCTCTTATACAAATATTTTTAACAAATCAGTGCCATCTTTGCATCAAGACTGTTGTTGTTATTTATCTATATTATTTACAAATACCTACCATTTATGATATGTTTAGGTGCATTTATTAAGATCTAAAAACAGGTTCACATGGACATTTGTTCAAATATGCAATTCTCATATGTTAAACCAAGTTGAGATCTAACATTGGGTTGTATTCATAATGTGGTTCCATGAAGTGCAACTATAACGATTCACTATTCAACAAATTAACATATACCTTTTGTGTTTTGGCGAGAATATTTTGATTACAACGTAGATTAATAGTTATTAACCATAAAGGAACAAAAAATAGGAATACGAATAATAACTTATCTATGTTTTTTTCATGGTTATATCTAGAATAGATATGTCTTGAATCTTATGTTCATCTTTGAAACTAAATGACAATTCATTCTATATCTATGGATTGAAATTAACAATACTGCACATACCAAAGTTTTGACCATCCATCTCTCTTTTTTTCATTTTCTTTGTCTCATCCTTGTTATTAGTTTTTATATTTTATTTGTGATTTTCATCTTTGTCTCATCTTTTTTTTCATTTTTTTTCATTCCATATCTATGGATTGAAAATAGTTTTTATATTTTATTCGTTGTGGGTTGGCCGAGTTTCTAGATGTCAATTCACATAGTTCACGAGGACTTCCTATTTTCTCAACATCTCTACAAAGGGTGTGTTTGGTAGGTCGGTCAAACCCAGAAAATCTGACCTCAACCCAATTTTAGGTGTTTGTTAGCCCGGTTTTACTCCCTCAGCACTGCCCACCTCGTATAGAAACGCCCCCTCAGCCCTGCCCGGTTGTGAAGCTAAAAACGAGCTTCGCATGTGGGCAGGGCTGAGCTCGCCCGAAAAATCCACCCCCGCACCCCGCGCGTCGACCGAATCCAACAGGGGTCAACAAGCCCCACCCCATTCCCCCCCGAACCAAACCTCGCGCCCCGCACGACGGGAACCTCCAGCCCCGCGCCTCCCTGATGAGGGCCACCGCCGCCTCCTCCAAGACGAGGGCTGCCGCCGCCTCTTCGTCGAGCACCGCTGCCGCCAGGCCCGCCACGCCCAACCTGCGTCCCCGCCAGGTCCACGACCAGCCGCCTCCTCGCGCCGCATCCCCTGCGTGAATCGCCTCCCTGTGCTACACCGCAACCCAGCGCCGCCATGGCTCCCAGCGCCCAGCGCCATGGATGGCCGCGACTCAGCGCTGCCACGGCTCCCAGTGCCGCTATGGCTCCCAGCGCCCAGCGCCATGGATGGCTGCGACCCATCCCAGCGACCTCGTGCCCAGCGACCTAGCGCCTCCTGCCAGGCCCGCCATGGCCAGAGCTCGCCGGTGCTCCCTGGACGGAGCTCGCCGGCGCCCGCCAGGCCAGACACGGCCAGCCCCGCATCTCCGCCGGAGCTCCCTGGCCGGAGCTCGCCGGCGTATGGACCCGATTGATTTTTATTTGTGTATACAGGGACCCGATTGATTTTTATTTGTGTATACAGGGACCCAATTGCATTTTTTTTGTGTATTCAGGGGGTTTTGTGTATATTTTAGACCTCTTTGGTATATCTCAATGCATACAGTCCACCAAACAACGGATGAATACAGAATTTCTCAACAGACACGTGCTACTAAACACATGCCAAAATCTCACCTTAAACATGTTGAAGTCAGCTTGGCTCAACAGAGATATTGATTCTGAAGTGGCCCGGGCTACCAAACACACCCAAAGTTGGTGTAAGATAATTGTGGCACTACTTGGGGCCATTGTTAGTTGAGACTACTCAGCAAGTTAAACTCGTTCGTGCGGATGATGACAATGCCCTTCTTATTGCACTGCCAATGGTTTGCAAAAGCAACATATAGGGGCTGTTCGGGTACACTCTGGCTCCCAGATCTTTTACATTAGTCCATGAAGCTTCCCCAAACACATATGTGGAGCGCTCTGGCCTTTAGTACAAATATGTGGAGCGAGTCTTTTTTTTTTCAAAATGGGGAACATCGCCCCGGCCTATGCATCATCTGATGCACACAGCCCTTTTTATTGCATTATTCAAACGTAATCAAAATTTTACAATCATGGATCAGATAAGGTTGATACATGTATCAACCATCTAAAAATAAGAAGCAAAATTGCTCTATCCATTTTTCAGCCTATTAATATGACGCCACCTAGTAGCCTGGAAAAAACAGTCCTGTGCAACCATAAGCAGGTGGTTGCATCCAGATTCCATGTGCTTCCTCTGATCCTCCGGGAGAAGCATAGACCATTGTTGAATCCAACATGTAGCTCGGCGAATAACCTGTAAATTTTTTGTACCAATCTGTTTGTTAAAAACAAAATCATTTCGAGTATTCCAAATAGCCCAACATAGTGCTGATACTCCAATACGAATTCTAGATTTATTTTGCTTGTCTACCCCATGAAGCCAATTTACAAACATATTATTAATATTCGTTGGAGGGGTAATATCAAAAGCGAAGAACATCATTCGCCAAATAATTCGTGCAAATGGACAATATAAAAATAAATGTTTAATCGATTCCAAAGAATCACAAAAACAACATTTTTGACATCCCATCCATTGCCTTTTTGCCAAGTTATCCTTTGTCAATAAAACTTTATTTTTAAGGAACCACATAAATATTTTTATCTTCAACGGTAATTTCAGCTTCCAGAGATATTTGTGCAAGTAAACAGTGTGCCCGTTCATTTGTTCTGAGTATAAAGATTTAACAGAAAAATATTCCGAGGTGGTTAGTTTCCAAACAAACCGGTCTTTATCCTCATTCAAAGAAATATTCATAAGCCTCCGACATAGATGCAACCAGCGCATCCACTTATCACCGGTTAAACTTCTCCTAAAAGCAATATTAAGAGGACTTTGACTAAGAACCTCAGCCACTCGGACATTTTTCCGTTGAACAATATTATATAAAGTCGGGTATTGTTGTGCCAGGGAATGTTCTCCCAACCAAACATCTTCCCAAAAACGAACACTCTGCCCATCCCCAATTTTAAAAAATCCATGGGAGAAGAACAAATCCTTTACCCGCATTAATCCTTTCCAAAAGGGAGAATCAGTTGGTTTAGCTTCTACCCGAGATAAAGTTTTATCTTTTAGATATTTATTTTCTAATAGTTGTTGCCATATACCATCATCGGTAAGCATTTTAAATAGCCATTTGCTAAGTAAACACTTATTTTTTATCTCTAGTACCTCAATCCCTAAACCCCCCTGTCCTTTGGACGGCACACAATATTCTACTTTGACAATCGGTATTTCTTCTTACTACCATCGCTTTGCCAAAAGAAACGGGATCGGAAAAAGTCAAGTCGTTTCCTCACCCCTTTTGGAATTTCCATAAAAGATAGCATAAACATTGGAAGGCTGGTCAAAACCGAATTTATTAGAACTAGTCGATCCCCATACGAAAGCATTTTCCCTTTCCAACATCCAAACTTAGATATAAAGCGAGCTTCCACGGGATTCCATTCTGAGTTCCGTAGTTTTCTATAGTAAATTGGCACACCCAGTTACCTAAAAGGTAGAGAGCCCGACTCACAACCCAAAATTTGCTTGTACTTGTGCTCACTATCTTTAGCCTTTCCAAAACAAAAGATTTCACTTTTATGGAAATTAATCTTGAGCCCTGAAAGTTATTCGAATATACATAGAAGAAACTTCATATTAACAGCCTTCTCAAGATCGTGTTCCATAAACAATATGGTATGATCGGCATATTGTAAAATAGAAACACCCCCATCCACAAGATGAGGTATACAGCCACCAATTTGGCCATCTTCCTTCGCACGGGAAATGAGGATAGCCAACATATCAACAATGATATTGAAAGAAGCGGAGAAAGGGGATCCCCCTGTCGCAACCCTTTTCTTGTCTGAAAATAATGACCAATATCATCATTGACCCTTATTCCGACGCTACCACCTTGGATAAATTGCTTAATCCATTCACACCAAATAGGATCAAAACCTTTCATGCGAAGAACATTCTGTAAAAAAGGCCACTTCACCTTATCATATGCCTTTTCAAAATCAATTTTGAAAATCACACCATCCATTTTCTTGCGATGAAGTTCATGTATGGTTTCGTGAAGAACGACAACACCCTCAAGGATATGACGGCCCGGCATAAAAGCAGTTTGGGTAGGTCTAATCACTTTGTGAGCAATCTGGGGACGCGCAGAGCGGCAATTATTTACCTCATAGCTATACTTTCCCTCCACCGAGTCTAAACTCTAGATCAACACCGTGAAAGTGGAACTTATCGTTATTCTGTCCAATTCGGAGGCAGCCGTGGTGAATGTTCTCACACGGAAATGTTGGGTACAACAACTCCTCACATTTCCAATGCTTCCTACTCCCAACGATCTTGGTGTGGAATCAAAGTGCCGATGGCATTCACCACACTCATCTGTTGCTCTCATCTCGGATCTTTTACACTGGAAACTATATATTAGTACAGTACACTTCGAATGTTGTTCTTGGACATTCAAGCAGAGTTGAATAAACTGATATGTTATTTATAAGGAGGTATAAGCGAGTGAATAAGTAAGGTACTGCACCATTCTTTAGTGATTTTAGCTACCAATCTTTCACCTCTTTCCTATCCGGTGGTTGAATATGTCCTAAAGAATTAGACGTGAAGTACCACCCTGTCGCAACGTACCGAAACTTCAAGCAGCCTACCGTCATGAACACATAGGTATGTCTGCGCGTGAGCTGCATAAATAGTTTGCCCATCCATGTAAAAGCTTGTGCATGTAAATCCGTTATGAGGTATGTCGGTGGAGCATGAGAGAACGATGTCCTTGAGTGATACCAATAGCTCTTGATTAAGAATGGAATGTATCTGGAATTTGGGGCCGACACTCTCAAGAATTAGCCGTGCGGTAGTAGTGGGAGTTGGCAATGAGGGAAGCTAATAAATTAGTATTTGCCAATCCTTTTGTGCCATTCAATATAGAGGACCCCGAGAACAATAAAGCATTGCTCAAGTCAAGATATGTGTATGTTTGTACCACATGACTTTGTTGCCGTGATACTAATGGTTATTGTCGTGGACGAGCGCTGCACTAGGGTTCCTATGCAGTATTGTTTCCACGTACACAGGTAACCCATCTCTTGTGTGTTTTAATATTGCTAGTTCAGAGAATGGTCTAGTAGTCGAGATTCATCTAAAATGCAGTTAGGGAAGAGTACCATAAGTGGTCGTTGAGAGATACTCCGGAATTCAAAGTGAAAATACATTCTACATTATATGGAACCAATGTTGCTCTAGCCAAAGAATATAAATCAGATCCACCTTTACGATTTAGAGAATAATCTAGTATGGAGCAACCATTACATCTGGCTGCTATAACAACATAATGTCTAAATTATATAAGATAGAGAGTGGAGTACGAAATCCATTGATCTGTTGCCATCTGCGTTCGTATGAAAGGCTACCATCAGATCATAGAAACCTTTTGGAGAGATTTGGCTTAAGTATGTGCTTTGGATAACAACTTGGCTCCCAACCGTCCAATGTGTCTACGGTGGTTAGGCCAATGGGTACGAACCCTCAAGGAGACCCAATTAATTTTTGATGTGGTATCAAGTATACATACAACCGAAATATATAAAAACACCAAATAGACTAACAACTTATTAATTTATTCAACAAAAGACTAACAAAGAACATACATAAAAAATGAAGCCACCACTCAACACGTACAAACCCGAAAAGGGTGTAGATCATGTCATCAGGGCCTTATGTCCCGAAAACTCGAAAAATCACCATCAACTAGGAATCAGGACCATCGCATACCCCAAGACACGCTCTAGACAAAACACGAGAGCTCATCCGGCTTATCAAACTCTTAGCGGGCACCTTATGCACAAATTACACAGTTGTCACCTTTGCACCTTTGTCGAATAGCTGACCAACTTTAGGGCATAGTTTTGTAGCCCTCACCATGCATACCATCGATGCCGCGATAGCACAAGACAATTCCGCCACCATGCACGAGGTCGAGTCAATCATGACATGTCCAACACTAAGACCCACTGCGCCATGCAGCCGAGACTCACCATCAACGACGAGGTAGATGTGCACTGCTCCTCCACATACCTCAGATATCCAGTAGCTACTCCAAAAACAATCCCCGTGAGAGAGCGACGCAAAAAGCACCACCATTGTTTGCTTTGGATATCCGGGTCTGGGTTTCCCGCGCAAAAGGTATACTCTAGCGGCAGTGGTGATGCCAAAAAGTAACAACACAAAGATGCCACCATTGCCCACCGTGACCGAAGACATAGCACGGTTTTCACCGGTAGCCGAGCGTCCCCAACTCCCGCTTGTACTGGAAGTGGGATCAAGGCCACCACCGCCACATCCAGGGCCAGACACCCATCATCCTCGTGCTGCAGGACTATCCCATGATCCCTCGTGACATCATTTGGAGACGTTGAGATGCAGCCAGAACAATAGTCTCGGTGTGTTGTCTCGTACGAACCCATCTGGCCCAGATCATACTCGTTCGTCGCCACCGTCTGCAGCCACATGTCATGGCCACCACTTTTCCGCAGCGCTGCCGCTGAACAATCGAGCCGGCCGGAGGGGGCGCCCCGGTGTGACCAGGAGTGGTCGCACGGGAGTGGGGGTCAGGAGCTGTTGAAACGAAGAAATTTTCTGATCCTAGGATTCTTGTATTTGCCTGAAACATTGATCATGACCTGTCCATGATCTAAGCCTTGAAACCAATGGTTGTCCTATGGCCCATATTCAGATAAATAACTTTACCACGGGGAATAGCCGTCTTCCACTCACGCCGGCGAGCATATAAGTGCTAAGAGCTATAGAAACTTAGGGAGAGCATATAAGTGCTTCTGACCAGTTAAAAAGGGGAAACCCGACAAATACATGGAACTCTATTTTCTTTTATTTGGCACTCTCGCTGTACGTAATTTATCGCTCTAGGCCTTTTCCTGCAACGTATTCAAGTTTAGCCACCTAACTCCACACACTATACAACAAGACCTTGCCCCATCCCTGTGAAGCTTGTGTGAGTGTAATTCGGTCCCAAAGAGATATGTGGGTGGAGGAGCAATGGAGGATGTCCAATACTGGTAGAATGGCTCATCTGATTAAGAATGGGCTGTATCGGGAACATTCGATTGACACTCTCAAGACCATTAAGTGTGGTAGTAGTGAAAGTTCGCAATGAACACAGCTACTAAATTTGTATACGCTGATCTGAATGGACAAGGCGTCCACAAGTAACTTGAGAACAAAAACTGATTGCTCAAGGGAGGTAGTCCTGTACCGCCTCGTCTTCCTGTCCAGGATGTGATGATCGGCGCGAAACTTGCTCCCCGAATGTAACTAGCTACGACTTGTAAGCATTCTCGTGTGTGGACAGAACTGATGCCACTCCTACCAATTTGATGATTACTCGAACGCATCTCCAATCATGGCAAGGAATAAAATAAATTGTACCTTACTGATAGTTTATAGTTTTAAGAGGATAACACTTTCTAAAATTTGTGTTGGAGTGTCTCTGCATTTATTGGTGGACTATAACATGCTCTTCAGGAATACTTCTGCTTCGGTCCCCCACCCCGCGTTGGCATCAATGCCTTATCTGCCCATTTATCGTTACGAACTGGTGTTAGGGGGGGGGGGGGGCTGAGCGCTGCGGCAGACCCACGTGCGCCACCCTTTAACAGTGGTTCGTATAAGAACCGCTGTTAAAGTGGGGGCTCTAACACCGAACCCCAACAGCGGTTCTGGAATCGCTATTAGAGGCCTCTACGAACCGGTGTTAGAGGCCACGTTTCCACTAGTGTGTATGCTTGTACCACATGACTTTGTTGCCGTGATACGAATGGTTATTGTCGTGGACGAGATGCACTAGGGTTCCAATGTAGTGTTATTTCCACGTACACAGGTGACCCATCTCTTGTGTGGTTTAATATTGCTAGTTCTGAGAATGATCTGGTAGTCGAGATCCATCTAAAATGCACTTATGAAAGAGTACCATAAGTGGTCGTTGAGAGATACTCCGAAATTCAAAGTGAAAACACATTCTACATTTTGTTTCTAATATGGAACCAATGTTGCTCTAGCCGAAGAATATAAATTAGATCCACCTTTATGATTTAGAGAATAATCTAGTATGAAGCAACCATTACATCTGCCTGCTACAACAACATAATGTCTAAATTATATGAGATAGAGAGTGGAGTACGAAAGCCATTGATCTGTTGCCATCTGCGTTCGTATGAAAGGCTACCACCGATCATAGAAACTTTATGGAGATATTTTTTTTTGGAAATGGGCACTTTATTACTCAACAGTAATTACACCCGGCCTCTGCATAGCTAGGATGCACACAGCCAAACATCCACAGTCTCGGTCGAAAACAAGAGTAACTGAAATACAATAAAATGTAAATGAAAGCATAGTTCTCCCAATTATCTAAGGAAGATCTATTCGCAGCGGTTGTTGCCATCCATGTCGGGAGAAGACATCTGACGCCGTATCTTCCAACCGCCTACAACCCTCCGCAAACAAGTCGCGGAACTCCATACGTTGTAGAGAAGTCCATGATCAGAGGACAGCCGTGGCCCGATAGATAACCTGCAATGGAGAAGATACAACATTATTAAAAATCTTGTCATTTCTACATAGCCAAAGCGACCAAATAATGGCAAGTGCTCCCACCCTAAATAAAGTCCCATATTTATCCTCAATCCCATTCATCCAGTTGCCAAAAACATTGACTACCGATCTAGGAGGAGATAAACCAGAGGCTATTTGGATGATTGACCATATAGCACGAGCAAATTTACATTGGAAGAATATATGACGTATTGTCTCATTATGATGACAATATACGCATTCAGTGCTACCATGCCAATTCCTCCTAACAAGATTATCTTTTGTGAGAATCACTCCCTTACGTAGATACCAAGCGAATATCTTCGTTTTAAGGGGTATCCGCAGCTTCCAAATTTTATTATTATCATCGACTGGAATATTAGGTTGGATCAAAGCTCTATAAAATGAATCAACAGAAAAATTTCCACTATGTAATAGTTTCCATTTAAATTCATACATACCCTCGGATAGCTATATCCTGGATAATCTTACTAAAAGATTATTCCATGACACCAATCTAGGACCTAAGAGACTTCGTCTGAAAGACACATTAGGGGGATTAGTTTCCATTACCTAAGCGAGAGTATCCCTTTTGTGTCTAACAATCGAATATAGAGTTGGATATTGTTCACGGAGAGAAGTTTGGCCAAGCCATATATCTTTCCAGAACCTAATCTGTGAACCATCCTTAATATTAAAAGTGCCAAAACGGAAGAATTGAGTTTTGGAAGCCATTAGTCCAGCCCAAAAGTGTGAATCACCTAGTTTCCAGACCAGTGTAGACACCGCTTTTGAGCCAACATATTTTCTCCAAAGAATAGTTTGCCAGACCCCTTCTTCAGTAAGAAGTTTGAATAACCATTTACCCAATAATGCGGTGTTTTTGACTTTTAAATCATGTATGCCAAATCCATCATATTCTTTGGGTCGACAAACAATATTCTATTTGGCCAGTCGATATTTTTTTTCTCACTATCCCCTTGCCAAAAGAATCTTGAACGGAAATAGTCCAGTTTTGACAAGACTCCTTTTGGCAACTGGAAGAATGATATCATATACAGTACCATGTTGGTGAGTACTGAATTAATGAGGACCAGTCTTCCATCAAGGGATAGCAATTTACCCTTCCAACTATTAAGACATTTTTGAAGTCTTTCCTCAACAAGTTTCCATTTAGCAATCGTAAGACGCCGATAATGTATCGGTATTCCCAGATAATTGATTGGAAATTGCCAGTGACCACAGCCAAAAAGATCGGCATAGAGGTGAGCCTCGCCTTTAGCCTCTCCAAAACAATACAAATCACTCTTATGGAGAGATTTGGCTTAAGTATGTGCTTTGGATAAAAACTTGGCTCCCAACCATCCAATGTGTCTATGGTGGCTAGGCCAACGGGTACGAACCCTCAAGGAGACCCAATTAGTTTTTAATGTGGTATCAAGTATACATACAACCGAAATCTATAAAAACACCAAATATACTAACAACTTATTAATTTATTCAACAAAAGACTAAGAAAGAACATACATAAAAGCTGAAGCCACCACTCAACACCTAAAAACCCGAAAAGAGTGTAGATCATGTCATCAGGGTCTTATGTCACCGTCCACAGTCACAGGTCGTGGCCACCGCTTTTCTGCAGCGCTGCCGCTGAACAATCGATGCGGAAAGCTACCTGGCGGTGGAGCGAGGACCTTGGCGCGGTGGAGGCCTCGAGCCGTCCGAAGGGGGCGCCCCGGTGTGACCTGGCGTGGTCGCACGGGAGCAGGGGTCCGGAGCTGTTGAAATGAAGAAATTTTCTGATCCTAGGATATTCTTGTACTTGCGTACGTGAAACATTGATCATGACCCGTCCATGATCTAAGCCTTGAACCCGATGGTTGTCCTACGGCCTGTATTCAGATAATTAACTTTACCACGGGGAATAGCCGTCTTCCACTCACGCTGGCGAGAGCATGACAACCTTAGAATATACTACACCTATGGACCAGTAGAACGAATGCTAAGAGTAAACTCTTAGGGCGAGAGCATATAAGTGCTTCCCACCTGGTAAAAAGGGGGAAAACCGAGACCTATACATGGAACTCTATTTTCTTTATTTGGCACTCTCGGTGTACGTAATTCATCGCTGTAGGCCTTTTCCTGCGCATATTCAAGTTTAGCCACCTAACTCCATAGACTATACAACGAGACCTTGCCTATAAAATACCTTGCCCCATCCCTATGAAGCTTGTGAGTGTAATTCCGTCCCAAAGAGATATGCGGATGGAGGAGCACTGGAGGATGTGCAATACTGTTAGAATGGCTCTTCAGATTAAGAATGGGCTGTTTTGGGAACATTATATTGACACTCTCAAGAACATATCGTGTGGTAGTAGTGACACTTCCCAATGCACACAGTGTTAGGAATAATAATCCCGATAGGACACGGAACGGTGTTGTGTGCGTGTGTGTGTTCGGAGTAGGATTAGTAGTCCAACACCTATTCGTATTGACATTGCATCGTCTTGCCGGATATATATACACCCATGTAGTAGCCTTGTAAGACAACCGTGAGATTCAATACAAACAACATGACCGAGAGGGCCCTGTAGCCATCAACATTGTTTTTCCCCGTACGTACTCGTGTGAGTTGAGAGAGCTAGTTCTTTTGATCAGGCTAGATAGCTAGCTTGCTGATCGTTGTTAGCTGGTTCTGATACGTGCGCGCAACTTGCCGGAATACTTCGTTGTCGTCACGCCGGACTGCACTCGGCGTTTGGGGTTGGGCCAACAATGGGTATCAGAGCCTCGCGAAGGATCTCCTAGTAACGGAGGGTCATGATGGACAAGGATCTAGGCGAGTACTTCGGTGCGGCTGCGGGTGCATCGGTGTCGTCAAAGTACCCGCGGTATGATCGCGGCAACTACATGACGTGGGCGAAAGGGATGGAGTAGGCCATGGAGGGCAACGACATCTGGGAGGCTGTCGACACCGGCGGCGACGAGTTCAAGAAGGGCGCGTCAAAGTACCGCAAGGACCGACAGGCACTCATGGCCATCGGCTCCGTGGTGCCGGCGGACGTGATGCAGCACCTGATCTCAAAGGATTATGCAAAGGCGGCGTGGGAGACACTCAAGACATTGAATATTGGGCACGAGCGCGTCCGTAGGGCGACCCTACAAACCTTGCAGAAGAAGTACGAGAACCCGGAGATGGAAGGAGATGGGACGCTGGACGCTTTTGCCTCGAGGGTAGCCACAATTGTCAACGGGATTCGCGCGGAAGGTGAGAAGCTGGAAGATATCTCAGTCGTAATGCCTTTCCTTCGTGCGGCGTCGCCGCGGTACATATCTGTGGTGTCGGCAATCGAGCAATGCGTTGATCTCACCACCCTCACGATGGATGACCTGGTTGGACGGTTCAAGGCGCATGATGAGTGGATGAAGATCACCTACGGCAACGCGAATCAAGATGAGCACCTCATGCTTACACGTGCCTAGTGGCAGGCAATGATCGCCAAGGAGAGGAGCGATAAAGCATCTGGCAGTGGCGATGGTTCGGTCCCGGCGAAGAAGTCGGACAGCAAGCCGAAGAAGCCAAAGAAGAAATTCGACAAGAAGAATCTTCGCTGCCATAAGTGCAATCAACTCGGGCACTTCAAATCGGAGTGTCCCAACCGTTCAAAGGAGAAGGCTCTCATGGTGAAGGAAGGAGATGATGGACCTATGATGCTCATGCTCGAAGCTTGCGAGTTAATGACCACCAAGGAATCAACTCCTCAGGAGTCCGCTACGGAGATCGTCACGCTCGTGGAAGAGAAGGTCTTCCCGCGGAGGATGTAGATGGCTCACGACGTTTGGTACCTCGACACAGGCGCTAGCAACCACATGACCGGCGACAAGGCCCAATTTTCTGAGTTGAACCTCATGGTTGGAGGCTCCGTTCGATTCGGCGATGGGTCAAAGGTGGAGATTGCAGGACGAGGCACTGTCCTGTTTGAGTTGTAGGATGGAGGTCACAAGGTACTCACTGACGTGTACTATATTCCCAAGCTTAAGACCAACATTATCAGTCTTGGTCAGCTCGCGAAGCGTGGATGCAAGATCGTGTTGTAGGACGAGTACCTGTGGGGATATGACCGCCAAAGGTAGCTCATCATGAAGGTGGAGAGGTCGAAGAATAGACTCTACATCCTCAATCTCAACCGGGCGGATCCAGTATGTTTGAAGACAAGCATGGAAGACTCGGCGTGGAAGTGGCATGCACTCTACGTACATCTAAATTTCCAAGATCTACGACAACTTGGACAGAAGGAGATGGTACGTGGCTTACCGTGTGTTGATCATGTTGAGCAGGTGTGCGACGGTTGTCTCATTGGGAAGAAAAGGCGAGCCCCGTTTCCAAGGGAGGGACAATATCGAGAAAGTAAGGTTCTTGAGTTGGTGCATGGAGACTTATGCAGACCAATCACGCCAGCGACCCCCACCGGGAACAAGTACTTTTTGCTCATCGTCGACGAATTCAGTAGATACATGTGGGTTATGCTGCTGAAGAGTAAGGATCAAGCTTTGCAAGCGTTCAGGATTGTGAAGATGGCAGCGGAGGTGGAGTCCGAGGCAAAGTTGAAGGCCCTCCGTACCGATCGGGGTGGGAAGTTCAAATCCAATGAATTCAAGGCGTTTTGCGAAGCTCATAGGATCTAGCGGTATCTCACCGCACTGTAGGGATTCATAGCATGGAAAACAAAAATTTTCTACCGCATACAAACAAACAAGCCAAGATCTATCTACTAGATTATAGCAACGAGTCGATAGAATAACTCACCCTCGAAGATTCCAAAGTGTTTAACGAGAGCGGATTCTCGTGGGTGATGTAGTCGTACTCTTCCCGATCTCAAGATCGCGTAGACGATCCTTCCGGCGCTGCGTTCCGGCAGCGCTCCCGCAGTCGGTCACACTTTCGGTACTCGACGAAGACCTTCCTCTCCCTTGTTCCAGCAGGCAGCAAAGGTTGTAGCACTCTCCTCGCGATTCCGGCAAAACAACGGCGTGGTACCGGAAGTAGAGGGGAGATCTTGCAGGGCTTCGCCTTAAGCCGGAGCGAGTATGGTGGAGTATGAGAGAGTCCCTCGATGATCTAGGGTTTAGACACGCCGAGGAGGAGGCTAGGCCAGCGGCTAGGGTTGCTAGGTGGAGGCGGCGGTTTGCCCTAGGACGGCGGCGGCGGCAGCAGGTGGCGGCGCCGGCGGCTTAGGGTTTGGAGGCGGAGGAGTTGTGTGTCTAGGAGGGAGCCCTGCCCCTCCTTATATAGGTGGAGGGGCCGGCCGACCAAGGGGAGGGGAGTCCCTCCCCAACTCGGCTTGGAGGTGGGCCGGCGGTGGAGGAGGGACTCCTCCCCGACTCGGTTTCCTCCTCCTTCCCCACTTCCCAAAAATAGCCGTTTGACTTTCAAACTTGGCGTTTGACTTTTCAAACTAGGATTTGAATAAACCCTCTATTTTGTTCAGCGATGACACCAAGTACATAATGCAATCATACCAACTTGATATAACACATTCATGTACCCTTCCCCTCCGGAGTGCCAGACATTCTGGAACCTTCTAGAACATTCCTGGTGAAAACACCGGAACCATTCTCCAACTCCGAAACGGGACTTTCCTTATATGAATCTTATTCTCCGGACCATTCCGGATCTCCTCGTGATATCTCGAATCCCATTCGAGACTCCGAACAACATTCGGTCTCTTTCTCATCATTCCATAACTACTCAAACAACGTCGAATCCTTAAGTGTGTCTCCCTACGGTTCGTGAATTATGCGGACATGATCGAGACACTTGTCCGAATAATAACCAATAGAGGAATCTGGAAATTCATATGGCTCCCACATATTTCTACGATTACTTTGCGATCGAATGAACCACTTACATACGATATCAATTTCCCTTTGTCTCACGATAGTTTACTTATCCGAGGTTATGATCGTCGGTATCTCTGTATACCTAGTTCAACCTCGTTACCGATAAGTACTCTTTTCTCGTTCCCGTGATATGTGATCCCTTGTGATCCAGTCACATGCTTGCAAGCTAATTGGATGACATTTCTCCGAGAGGGCCCAGAGTATATCTATCCGTCATATTGTTGGAGATATGCCCAAGAGGCAATAATAAAGTGGGTTATTATCATATCTTCATACTTATGATAAATGTTTACATACCATGCTATAATTGTATTAACAGGAAACATTAATACTTGTGTGATTTGTAAACATAAAAGAGTCCCTAGTAAAGCCTCTTATTAAACTAGCTTGTTGGTTAATATATGATCATGGTTTCCTGATCATGAACATAGAGATGTTATTGACAACAACGTCATATCATTAGGAGAATGATGTGATGGACATACTCCTATAGTTAAGCGTAGCATAAAGATCAAGTCATTTAATATAGTTCATTTGCTATAAGCTTTCTGATACATAGTAACCTAATTCCTTCGACCATGAGATCATGCTAATCACCATCACCGGAAGGATGCTTTGATGACATCAAACACCACACCGTAACTGGGTGGCTATAAAGGTGGCATTGAGTGTTCAGAAAGTATGTGTTGAGGCACATGGATCAAGAGTGGGATTTGTCCATCCATATGACGGATAGATATACTCTGGGCCCTCTCGGTGGAATGTCATCCAATTAGCTTGCAAGCATGTGACTGGCTCACAAGGGATCACATACCATGGGAACGAGAAAAGAGTACTTATCGGTAACGAGGTTGAACTAGGTATGCAGAGATACCGACAATCAAAACCTCGGATAAGTAAACTATCGTGAGACAAAGGGAAATTGGTATCGTATGTAAGTGGTTCATTCGATCGCAAAGTAATCATAGAAATATGTGGGAGACATATGAATTTCCAGATTCCTCTATTGGTTATTGTTCGGAGAAGTGTCTCGATCATGTCCGCATAATTCACGAACCGTAGGGAGACACACTTAAGGATTCGACGTTGTTTGAGTAGTTATGGAATGATGAGTAAGAGACCGAATGTTGTTCGGAGTCTCAGATGGAATCCGGGATATCACGAGGAGATCCGGAATGGTCCGAAGAATAAGATTCATATAAGGAAAAGTCCTATTTCGGAGTTGGAGAATGGTTCCGGTGTTTTCATCGAGAATGTTCTAGAAGGTTCCGGAATGTCCGGCACTCCAGAGGGGAAAGGGTACATGAATGTGTTATATCAAGTTGATATGATTGTATCATGTACTAGGTGTCATCACTGTACCAAAATAGAGGGTTTATTCAAATCCTAGTTTGAAAAGTCAAACGGCTAGTTTGAAAGTCAAACGGCTAGTTTTGGGAAAGAGGAGAATGAGGTTTGAAACCGACTTGGGGAGGAGTTCCTCCTCCCACCGTCGGCCCACCTTGGGTCCGAGTTGGGGAGGGACTCCCCTCCCCAGGCGCGCCTCCCTCCACCTATAAGAGGAGGGGCAGGGCTCCCCTCCTAGACACACAAGTTGCCTCCCTCTAAACCTAAACCCTAGCCACAGCCTAGGGATTTCTCCCAAGCCGCCGAGTTAGAGCTTCTAATTGCCCTAGCCGCTGGTTTAGCCCCTTCTAATTGGTGTGCCTAAACCCTAGATCACCAAGGCTCTCTCATTGTCCACCATACTCGCTCCGGCTTAAGGCGAAGCCCTGCGAGATCTCCCCTCTACTTCCGGTACCACGCCATCGTGCTGCCGGAATCACGAGGAGAGTGCTACAACCTCCGCTGCCTGCTGGAACATGGGATAGGAAGGTCTTCGTCGAGTACCGAACGTGTGACCGACTGCGGGAGCGCTGCCGGAACGCAGCGCCGGAAGGATCGTCTACGCGATCTTGAGATCGGCAAGAGTACGACTACATCACCCACGAGAATCTGCTCTCGTTAAACGCTTTGGAATCTTCGAGGGTGAGTTCCTCTATCGACTCGTTGCTACAATCTAGTAGATAGATCTTGCCTTGTTTGTTTGCATGCGGTAGAAATTTTTTGTTTTCCATGCTACGAACCCCTACACATATGGATGGACAAATCCCACTCTTGATCCATGCGTTTCAACCAATACTTTCCGAACACTCAATGCTACCTTTATAGCCACCCAGTTACGATGTGGTGTTTGATGTCATCAAAGCATCCATCCGGTAAAGGTGATATGCATAATCTCATGGTCGAAGGAATTAGATTACTATGTATCAGAAAGCATATAGCAATTGAACTATTAAAATGACTTGATCTTTATGCTACGCTTATCTATAGGAGTATGTCCACCATATCATTCTCCTAACAATATGATCTTGTTGTTAATAACATCTCAATGTTCATGATAGGGAAACCACAATCATCTATTAACCAACAAGCTAGTAATATATAGAGGCTTTACTAGGGACTCTCATTTTAGTCTACAAATCACACAAGTATTAATGTTTCCTTGTTAATACTATTATAGCATGAATGTAAACATTTATCATAAACACAAAGATATAATAATAACTATATTTATTATTGCCTCAAGGGCATATCTCCAACAGTCTCCCACTTGCACTAGAGTCATCTAATCTAGATTACATGGTAATATACCGAACACCCATGGCAGTTTGGTGCTGGTCATGTTTTGCCCTCGGGAGAGGTTTAGTCAACGGATCCGCCACATTCAGATATGTGTGTACTTTGCAAATATTTATATACCCATCTTGGATATGTTCTCGAATAGCGTGAAAACGTAGCTTGATGTGCTTCAGCTTCTTGTGTGACCTTGGTTCTTGCGCATTGGCTATGGCGCCCATGTTATCACAGTAGATAGATATTGGGTCCAGCGCACTAGGAACCACACCCAGCTCTGTAATGAACTCTTTCATCCATATCGCTTCTTGTGAAGCCTCTGAAGCAGCCATGTATTCCGATTCAGTTGAAGATCTCGCCACAATGCTTTGCTTTGCACTCCTCCAGCTAACTGCTGCACCATTCAAAATAAATACGTATCCAGATTGTGATTTAGAATCATCCGGATCGGTGTTCCAACTAGCATCGGTGTAACCATTAACAACGAGCTGTTCATCACCTCCATAAGAAAGAACCATATCCTTAGTTCTTCTCAAGTACTTAAGGATGTTTTTGACCGCTGTCCAATGATCCACTCCAGGATCACTTTGATATCTGCTAGTTAAACTAACAGCATATGCAATGTCGGGTCTAGTACAAAGCATGGCATACATTAGAGATCCTTGAAGGGTTTCGCGGCATAGTAAATCAAAATTTTCTACGGAGCGAACAGAGGGAAAGCCAAGATCTAATCTAGGAGATGCAAACAACGAGAGAGATTGGATTAGATCTTCATACCCTTGAAGATTCGCACAGCGGAACGTTCGTCGGAACGTGGGTGATGTAGTCGTACTCGCTTCTCCTCCTCGCGATCCGATCCGATCTAGCACCACAAGTGGCGGTGCCTCCGTGAGATACACACGTGCAGCACCTCGACGTCTCCTCCTTCCTCGGACCAGCAAGTATGGTGGAGAGATAGATTGGATCTATAACACGACGGCGTGGTGTATATGGTGGAGAATTTCTGCAGCAGGGCTTCGCCTACAAACAGTCGGGAGGGAGAGAGGAAAGCTAGCAAGGCGGCTAGGGTTTGTAGGAGAGGTGTAGGGGTTTGGTGCGCCCCCACCCCTCTTTATATAGAGGGGGGCGCAGCCCTAGCCCCTCCCCCAAGCCCAAAGGATAAGGAGTGGGGGGCATGGACTCTCCCCTCTTCTAGAAACCCTATCTCTAGTTTAAACGATTTAAACTCTCTAGGATCGGCTGGGCCCTATGGGGCCTTGTGCCCCTGGCCCAATGCGGCCAGGAAACTCCCTCATAGGCCCATGCCCCCTCCCGGAAGGTGGGGCCACGTTGGTCCCCTTCCGGAAGGTTCTAGAAGCTTCCGGTACAATACCGATTAACCCGGAACAATTCTGAACTCCAAAAACTGCACTGCCTTATATGAATCTTATTCTCCGGACCATTCCGGAACCTCTCGTGATGTCCCGGATCCCATCCGAGACTCCAAACAAAAATTCATAAACCAATTATCCAATCTATCCTAGCGTCGAGATACGTTAAGTTTGTGACCCTGCGGGTTCGAGAATATGCAGACATGATCTTCTATCAATAATCAACAGCGGGGTCTGGGCACCCATATTGACTCCCACACATTCATCGATGATCATATCGGATGAACCACGATGCCAGGATTCAATCAATCCCATATATATATATTCCCTTCGTCTCGCGATATTTTACTTGCCCGAGATTCGATCGTCGGTACCGTCATACCTAGTTCAATCTCGTTCACAGCAAGTACTTTACTCGTTCCGTAATCCGATATCACTTTGTGATTAACTCCTTAACCACATGCTTGCAAGCGGTGTTGATATCGATTACCGAGTCGGCCCGAAGTATATCTCTCCGACTTGGGAGGGACAAATTCCATCTCGATACATACAACCCAACAGATACTTTCCGATCACCTGAGAGACACCTTTATGATCACCCTCTCATAGGATGACGTTTGATGACCTCAAAGCTTTCTTCCGATACCAGGGAGTTATATTATCTCATGGTCAAAGGAATACAATATTTGACATAAGAAAAGCTTCGCAAAGACGAACACGATGACACGATCTAATTGCTTTGCTTAGTTTGGGTCTGTCCATCATATCATTCTCCAATGATATGATCTCATTATCAATTGACAACTCATGTCTATGGTTAGGAAACCTTAACCATCATTGATCAATGAGCTAATCCATAGAGGCGTACTAGGGACACGGTGTTGTTCACAAACCACACAAGTATTAATGTTTCCGCTTAATACAATTCTAGCATGGAATATAAACTTTATCATGAACATGAATTATAATAATAACATCTTTATTATTGCCTCTAGGGCATAATTCCAACAGTCTCCCACTTGCACTAGAGTCAATAATCTAGTTTACATCTGGTAACAATCTCACACCCATGGCACTGAGGTGTTGATCATGTTTTACACGTGGAAGAGGTTTAGTCAATGGATCCGCGACATTCAGATCTGTATGTACTTTGCTAATCTTCAGATCTCCATCTGCAATATAATCTCGGATTATATGAAACTTGCGGTTGATATGCTTGGTCTTTGGATGATATCTTGGTTCCTTAGCGAGTGCTATGGCGCCAGTGTTGTCACACAATATCTCCAGTGGGTCCAATGCACTTGGAACCACGCCAAGCTTAGTGATGAAGTTTCTGATCCAAACTCCTTCACTTGACGCTTCTGCAGCAGCCATGTATTCCGCTTCTACTGTAGATCCCGCGATCACGCTTTGCTTGCAGCTTCTCCAGCTCACAACTCCTCCATTCAAAATATAAACGTATCCTGTCTGAGATTTGGAATCATCCTTGTCGGTGTCAAAACTAGCGTCGTCGTAACCTTTTACGACAAGCTGTTCATCACCCCCATAGACTAAGAACATTTCTTTAGTCCTATTTAGGTACTTTAGGATGTTCTTCACGGCTGTCTAGTGTTCCACTCCTGGATCACTTTGATATCTGCTCGTCAAACTAAGAGCATTGGACACATCCGGTCTAGTACACAGCATGGCATACATGATGGAACCTATGGCCGAGGCATAAGGCACTTTGCTCATAGCTTCCCTATCATTTACCGTAGCTGGACACTGAGCCTTGCTCAATATCTTACCTGACAACATAGGCACTGAACCTTTCTTTGCCTTATCCATTCTGAACCTTTTTAGAACTTTGTCTAGGTATGTACTCTGGCTTAAAGCTATCAGGCGTCTTTGTCTATCTCTATAGATTTTGATGCCCAATATATAAGCAGCTTCACCTAGGTCTTTCATTGAAAAACACTTGTTCAAATAACTCTTCACATCGTTAAGCATATTGATGTCATTTCCGATAATCAATATGTCATCCACATATAGTACCAGAAACGTCACCGAGCTCCCACTCACTTTCTTGTAGATACAAGCTTCGTAGCAATTTGGAACAAATCCAAATCCCTTGATCACTTGATCAAAACGAAGGTTCCAACTCCGAGATGCTTGCTTCAGTCCATAAATGGAACGCTGAAGTTTGCATACTTTACTAGCATCCTTAGGATCGACAAAACCTTCGGGTTGCATCATATACAACTCTTCATCAATGTTGCCATTGAGGAAAGCAGTCTTGACATCCATCTGCCATATTTCATAATCATGAAACGCAGCAATTGCTAATAAAATCCGAATGGACTTAAACATTGCTACGGGAGAGAAAGTCTCATCGTAGTCAACACCTTGAACTTGTCGAAAACCTTTCGTGACAAGCCGTGCTTTATAGACGGTAACATTACCATCCACGTCCGTTTTCTTCTTGAAGATCCATTTGCACTCAACGGCCTTTCGGTCGCTAGGAGGGTCCACCAAAGTCCATACTTGGTTTTCGCTCATGGATCCCAATTCAGATTTCATGGCTTCTAGCCATTTCTCAGAGTCTGGGCTCATCATCGCTTCCTCATAGTTCGTAGGTTCACTGTCTTCTACTAACAAGACAGTCAAGACAGGGTTGCCGTACCACTCAGGAGGGGCACGCGACCTTGTCGACCTGCGACGTTCAGTAGCAGCATCGTCCGAAGCTTCGTGATCCTTGTCATTAGCTTCCTCTATTGTTGGTGCAGACGGCACTGGAACAATTTCAGGTGCTGCGCTACTCTCCAATTCAAGAGAAGGTTCAATAACCTCGTCAAGCTCTACTTTCCTCCCACTCACTTCTTTCGAGAGAAACTCCTTCTCAAGAAAGGAACCGTTCTTTGCGACAAACACTTTGCCTTCGGTTCTGTGATAGAAGGTATACCCAATAGTTTCCTTAGGGTATCCTATGAAGACGCATTTCTCCGCTTTGGGTTCGAGCTTGTCCGGCATCAACTTCTTGACATAAGCTTCGCATCCCCAAACTTTAAGAAACGACAACTTAGGTTTAGCACCAAACCACAGTTCATACGGTGTCGCCTCAATGGATTTAGATGGTGCCCTATTTAAAGTGAATGCAGCGGTTTCTAATGCATAACCCCAAAATGATAACGGCAAATCAGTAAGAGACATCATTGATCGGACCATATCTAATAGGGTTCGATTCCGGCGTTCAGACACACCATTGCGCTGTGGTGTTCCGGGTGGCGTGAGTTGTGAAACGATTCCACTTGCTTTAAGATGCGTGAGAAAATCATAACTCAAATATTCACCTCCACGATCGGATCGTAGAAACTTAATCTTTCGGTTACGATGGTTCTCCACTTCATTCTGAAATTCCTTGAACTTTTCAAATGTTTCAGATTTATGTTTCATTAAATAGATATACCCATATCTACTTAAGTCATCGGTAAAAGTAAGGAAATAGCGATATCCACCGCGCGTCGAAATACTCATCGGTCCGCATACATCGGTATGTATGATTTCCAACAGGTCCGTTGCTCGCTCCATCATTCCGGAGAACGGGGTTTTGATCATCTTGCCCATGAGGCATGGTTCGCATGTGTCAAATGATTCAAAATCAAGAGACTCCAAAAGTCCATCAGAATGGAGTTTCTTCATGCGCTTTACACCAATATGACCTAGACGACAGTGCCACAAATAAGTAGTATTATCACTATCTACTTTGCATCTCTTAGCCTCAATGTTATGGATGTGTGTTTCATCCCTTTCGAGATTTAGAAGAAATAAACCATTCATAAGAGGTGCATGACCATAAAAGATGTTACTCATATAAATAGAACAACCATTATTCTCTGATTTAAATGAATAACCGTCTTGCAATAAACACAATCCAGAAATAATGTTCATGCTCAACGCAGGCACATAATAACACTTATTAAGGTTTAAAACTAATCCCGAAGGTAAAACTAAGGAGAGCATGCCGACGGCCATCACATCAACTCTTGATCCGTTGCCAACGCGCATCGTCACCTCATCCCTCGCAAGCCGCCGTCTATTCCGTAGCTCCTGTTTCGAGTTACAAATATTAGCAACTGAACCGGTATCAAATACCCAGGCACTACAACGAGGGCTAGTAAGGAAAACATCAATAACATGTATATCAAATATACCTTTGATGGTGCCAGCCTTCTTGTCCGCTAAGTACTTCGGACAGTTGCGCTTCCAGTGACCCTTGTCCTTGCAATAGAAGCACTCAGTGTTCGGCTTAGGACCAGACTTGAGGTTCTTCTCAGCAGGAGCATTGCGCTTGCCGCGCCCTTCTTGAAGGGCTTCTTTGCTCCCTTACCTTTCTTAAAGGAGGGCTTGTTGAACATCAACACATGATTATCCTTTTTGATGTCCACCTCCGCAGCCTTCATCTTTGCGAAGAGCTCGGTGATCGTATCAGTGGAGCCAATCTGATTATGAGTCACTACAAAACTTTTGTAGTTGGGAGGGAGTGATTGCAGAACCCTGTCAATCTTGAGCTCCTCTGGAATCGTGCATTCCAGTTGCTCAAGGCGTTGAGTGTAGCCCGACATCTTTATGGCGTGCTCACTAACGGAACTCCCTTCCTCCATCTTGCAGTTAAAGAACTTCTCAGATATCTCATATCTCTCAGAACGGGCTTGAGTCTGAAACATGGTTTTCAGCTCCTCGAGAATCTCAAAGGGCCCAGGATAGGTTTCAAAACGATTTTGAAGTTCCGGTTCCATAGCAAACAACATGGTGCTCTTAATCACACCATAATCATCTTTGCGCGACTGATAGACAACTTTCTCATCAGCCGGCGCAGTTGCAGCAGGGGGGTCACCTAACGCTTTCCCAAGGACATAGTCCTTTTGTCCGCCAGACAGAATGATTCTTAGATTGCGGAACCAATTGGTGAAGTTAGACCCATTGTTTCTAAGCTTTTCCTTCTCAGCAAAAACGTTGAAGTTGAAGTTGGATTTGGCCATGTGATCTACAGTATTTGCAAGTACAATTTAGACTATGTTCATGATAAATAGTTCAACTTAATCAAATTACTAAATGAACTCCCAATAAATTCAACATCCCTCAAGTTGTTTAGTGAACACGATCCAAATTCACCACACCTAATCCGATCATCATGAGAAGAGATGTGGTTTCAATGGTGGACAACAAAGTGTCGATCATATCATTCATATGACTCATGCTTAACCTTTCGGTTCTTGTGTTCCGAGGCCATGTCTGTACATGCTAGGCTCGTCAAGCTAGACCCAAGAATTTCCGCGTGTGCAAAACTGGCTTGCACCCGTTGTATGTGAGCGTAGAGTCTATAGCACCCGATCATCACGTGATGCTTGGACACGACGAACTTTCGCAACGGTGCATACTTGGGGAGAACACAGTTTTTATCTTGATCTTTAAGTGAGGAATCATCTTATAATGCTACCGTCGCGATCTAAGCATAATAAGATACATAAAGGATAAACATCACATGCATATAACTTTATGTGACATGGTATAGCCAATCTTCGCGCAATGATCTCCATCTTGTGCGTTCCGGCATGATCTCCATCACTCCACCATGATTGCCTTCACCATGAATAGCAACTACAACTATTGCTAACTACTTAGCGATAAAGTAAAGCTATTACATGGCGTATAAGAAGATGACTCGCAGGTCATACACAATTATAAAGACAACCATATGGCTCCTGCCGGTTGTGTACTCATCGACATGCAAGTCGTGAAACATTACAAAACATGATCATCGCATACATTATACACATCACATCTTGGGCCATACCATATCACAGAAAACACTCCCTGCAAAAACAAGTTAGACGCCTCTACTTTGTTGTTGCATGTTTTACGTGGCTTACGGGAGTAGATGCTAAGAACGATTCTTACCTACGGAAATCCACAACGGTGATATTATGGTTGCCAAACTCCGGTGTTAATCCCATGACAACTATAGTGAGATAAACTGACATCCACCAGCCGCATGTGTGGAACAAGCCACACGTCAAGTGCGGAGCCGGTCTCGCGAACGACGTCGCGTAAGGTTGGCCTGGACCGCTTCAATCTCACTATCCCGCGTCATAAGAAGAACACAAACAAGAGGCTTGCAACAGAAAACATCAACGCCCGCAACAACCATGTTGCATTCTACTCGTGAAACACATCTACGCATAGATCTAGCTCTAATACCACTGAAGGGTTTCGCGGCATAGTAAATCAAAATTTTCTACGGAGCGAACAGAGGGAAAGCCAAGATCTAATCTAGGAGATGCAAACAACGAGAGAGATTGGATTAGATCTTCATACCCTTGAAGATTCGCACAGCGGAACGTTCGTCGGAACGTGGGTGATGTAGTCGTACTCGCTTCTCCTCCTCGCGATCCGATCCGATCTAGCACCACAAGTGGCGGTGCCTCCGTGAGATACACACGTGCAGCACCTCGACGTCTCCTCCTTCCTCGGACCAGCAAGTATGGTGGAGAGATAGATTGGATCTACAACACGACGGCGTGGTGTATATGGTGGAGAATTTCTGCAGCAGGGCTTCGCCTACAAACAGTCGGGAGGGAGAGAGGAAAGCTAGCAAGGCGGCTAGGGTTTGGAGGAGAGGTGTAGGGGTTTGGTGCACCCCCACCCCTCTTTATATAGAGGGGGTGGCGCAGCCCTAGCCCCTCCCCCAAGCCCAAAGGATAAGGAGTGGGGGGCATGGACTCTCCCCTCTTCTAGAAACCCTATCTCTAGTTTAAACGATTTAAACTCTCTAGGATCGGCTGGGCCCTATGGGGCCTTGTGCCCCTGGCCCAATGCGGCCAGGACACTCCCTCATAGGCCCATGCCCCCTCCCGGAAGGTGGGGCCACGTTGGTCCCCTTCCGGAAGGTTCTAGAAGCTTCCGGTACAATACCGATTAACCCGGAACAATTCTGAACTCCAAAAACTGCACTGCCTTATATGAATCTTATTCTCCGGACCATTCCGGAACCACTCGTGATGTCCCGGATCCCATCCGAGACTCCAAACTAAAATTCATAAACCAATTATCCAATCTATCCTAGCGTCGAGATACGTTAAGTGTGTGACCCTGCGGGTTCGAGAATATGCAGACATGATCTTCTATCAATAATCAACAGCGGGTCTGGGCAACCATATTTACTCCCACACATTCATCGATGATCATATCAGATGAACCACGATGCCAGGATTCAATCAATCCCATATATATATTCCCTTCGTCTCGCGATATTTTACTTGCCCGAGATTCGATCGTCGGTACCGTCATACCTAGTTCAATCTCGTTCACAGCAAGTACTTTACTCGTTCCGTAATCCGATATCACTTTGTGATTAACTCCTTAACCACATGCTTGCAAGCGGTGTTGATATCGATTACCGAGTGGGCCCGAAGTATATCTCTCCGACTTGGGAGGGACAAATTCCATCTCGATACATACAACCCAACAGATACTTTCCGATCACCTGAGAGACACCTTTATGATCACCCTCTCATAGGATGACGTTTGATGACCTCAAAGCTTTCTTCCGATACCAGGGAGTTGTATTATCTCATGGTCTAAGGAATACAATATTTGACATAAGAAAAGCTTCGCAAAGACGAACACGATGACACGATCTAATTGCTTTGCTTAGTTTGGGTCTGTCCATCATATCATTCTCCAATGATATGATCTCATTATCAATTGACAACTCATGTCTATGGTTAGGAAACCTTAACCATCATTGATCAATGAGCTAATCCATAGAGGCGTACTAGGGACATGGTGTTGTTCACAAACCACACAAGTATTAATGTTTCCGCTTAATACAATTCACTACTAGGAAAATGGTCGTCTGTGGCGCACCTAAAAGGCCCATCCGTGGCGCACCTTAGTGCGCCACGGGCCTTGCGCTACGGCTATCTCTCAGCCGTGGCGCACTGCCTAGTGCGCCACGGTTGTGTAGAGATAGGCGTAGCGCACCACCTAGTGCGCCACAGAAGTTTGGCGTGGTGCGCTACCCCTTGGATCTTCTGTGGCGCACTACCCAGTGCGCCACTAAACATCCATGGTGCGCTTTAGGTGTAGTGCGCCACAGAAGGTAGAACATGTGCGCCACAGATGTATTTTTTGTTTTTTTTAATTTCCAAGCCAGATTATATGCAATACAGATTATATACAATATTACAGCCGATATACACACACAAATACAAGATATACAATTATATATATAAATACTCGATATGAAAAACAAGATTGAAACAAATACATATAGATAAGTCTCATACATGAATACATAGTCCAAGTTACATTGTTTTGATCATGTTACAAAGTAGTAGTTGGTGACATGCGAATACATGTGTCGATCGAACAAGTTAGAGCTCGGAAGCTCGCCTAGACATCTAAACTAGCTAGCTAGACACAAACGCGGGATAAATAACCAAAGAAGATAAGCATGATCACCGCCGCGACGAAGGTGTAGGTCTTCATCCGGTTCCTTGTCCTAACTCCCGCTAGATAGCGCGTGTATCTATCTTCCGCCTCCGCCATAGTGTTGTACCCTTTGTAGCTATTGCCGCTGAAACGGTGCACCTGTCTCCGGCAGTCTTCCCAATCATCGTAGACTCCGGGAACCCGTCCCTTGTACACGACGTACCACGTCATCTACAAGTTGACAATAATAACTAACCGGTGATTGAAAAAACATGTATAATTAAAGTCGCATATGAAGATACACTTATAGAAAGTACTCTTAAATCAAAAAGAGCAAACTCAAAAAGCATGCCTCATATATAACTAGCTAGGTCGTTGGACACAGGAATTGCTTATGACGGGACTGTCAGCCAAGTAGGATGCACAATTCCTGGACTTGTGCATATCACAAGGCTGAAAATCCCGTCATAGCACATTCACATATATATTGTGCCACGACATTTCAATCATCGGCATATTCTCGAAAAAGACAAAAATAACTCGAAAAGCATGCCTCATATATAACTAGCTAGGTCGTTGGACACAGGAATTGCTTATGACGGGACTGTGAGCCAAGTAGGATGCACAATTCCTGGACTTGTGCATATCACAAGGCTCACAATCCCGTCATAGCACATTCACATATATATTGTGCCACGACATTTCAATCATCGGCATATTCTCGAAAAAGACAAAAATAACTCGAAAAGCATGCCTCATATATAACTAGCTAGGTCGTTGGACACAGGAATTGCTTATGACGGGACTGTGAGCCAAGTAGGATGCACAATTCCTGGACTTGTGCATATCACAAGGCTCACAATCCCGTCATCGCACATTCACATATATATTGTGCCACGACATTTCAATCATCGGCATATTCTCGAAAAAGACAAAAATAACTCGAAAAGCATGCCTCATATATAACTAGCTAGGTCGTTGGACACAGGAATTGCTTATGACAGGACTGTCAGCCAAGTAGGATGCACAATTCCTGGACTTGTGCATATCACAAGGCTGACAATCCCGTCATAGCACATTCACATATATATTGGGCCACGACATTTCAATCATCGGCATATTCTCGAAAAAGACAAAAATAACTCGAAAAGCATGCCTCATATATAACTAGCTAGGTCGCTGGACACAAGAATTGCTTATGACAGGACTGTCAGCCAAGTAGGATGCACAATTCCTGGACTTGTGCATATCACAAGGCTGACAATCCTGTCATAGCACATTCACATATATATTGTGCCACGACATTTCAATCATCGGCATATTCTCGAAAAAGACAAAAATAACTCGAAAAGCATGCCTCATATATAACTAGCTAGGTCGTTGGACACAGGAATTGCTTATGACGGGACTGTCAGCCAAGTAGGATGCACAATTCCTGGACTTGTGCATATCACAAGGCTGAAAATCCCGCCATAGCACATTCACATATATATTGTGCCACGACATTTCAATCATCGGCATATTCTCGAAAAAGACAAAAATAACTCGAAAAGCATGCCTCATATATAACTAGCTAGGTCGTTGGACACAGGAATTGCTTATGACGGGACTGTGAGCCAAGTAGGATGCACAATTCCTGGACTTGTGCATATCACAAGGCTCACAATCCCGTCATAGCACATTCACATATATATTGTGCCACGACATTTCAATCATCGGCATATTCTCGAAAAAGACAAAAATAACTCGAAAAGCATGCCTCATATATAACTAGCTAGGTCGTTGGACACAGGAATTGCTTATGACGGGACTGTGAGCCAAGTAGGATGCACAATTCCTGGACTTGTGCATATCACAAGGCTCACAATCCCGTCATAGAACATTCACATATATATTGTGCCACGACATTTCAATCATCGGCATATTCTCGAAAAAGACAAAAATAACTCACACTTGTCGTCCGAGAACCAAAGAGTAAGCAAAAAAACCAAGCATTGATTGATATATAATAATAATAAGCAAAAACACACACGAAGGTCATCTATAGTTTGCAACTACAACTAGACCAACATCAAGCCTTCTGGCTCGGCTTAGGGAACGGGAGGACGCCCTGCCTCGTCATGAACTTCCTATAGTCACCCTGCATCTCTAGGCGATCTTCTATGTCACGGTTATTCGGGATATTTCCTCCGTAGAAGATCCCCCCGAAGTCATGACATCACGAAAGATGATTGCCCCAAACTGCTGCTGGATGCGATACATCTCTTGTCTAATATCCGAATCATTGATCTTGGCCTTTGCTTCGGCCCACTGTTTGAGATGATCTGGCAGCGTAGAATTCTGCTGGTCAAGTAGGAACGCCCTCATGTGATGGAGTGCGTAGTAGGCTTCCTTCTTACTGTTTTCCGGCTGCTTCACGCAGGGGAACTCTGTTACGTGGTTGAAGACGTGCCTGCCGAACTTGACCTTCTTACGCACGAAGCTGGTGCCTTCCGTCGAGGCAAAGCCAGTGAGAGCATCATCCAGAACTTCCTTGATCTTGTCGTAGTTTTTCTTCTTTTCTAGACTCCCTGAGTCGAAATACGTGGCGTGGGAATGCTTCGGCGATAATGAGATGAGCGTGCAGTGTTCATCTCTGCGCAAAAAATTCAAATGGAATGTGTTGAAAAAAGAATGATGATGATCTAATAAAGCCAATCGACGGTGGCGACTGAATAACGACTTACTCGAGAAAGTAAGGCACGAGAATGTATTCCTTTGTCTTGTTCGCCACGAGGATTCTTTTTAGGTACGAGGCCACGATACGTCGTTCGGCGGGGGAACCCAAGCAGCCGTCACGCATGTAGTAGGGGTCCACTATAGCGATGCCCGGTGTGTTCTCTCTAATGATCTGCATGGCCAGGCTGAGAGAAAAGAGACGGACCATGGTATAGTGCAGCGGGTATAGGTGGAACATATTGAAGATGTCTTCGAACCGCAGGAAGAACAGATCCGCGGGGGCAGTGTCGACGAAGCCCAAGCCTGGTGGCACCTTAACCACGAATACCGGGTGCGAGGGATCTTTCTCCGATAGAAGGCGTCTCTCTATCGTCAGCACGCCGTCATGCACACTCTGCAGTTCTGAACTGGCGAGCTTCCGCAAATTCTTAGGTAGCATGGGCTCACCCGCCACATGAATCCTCCACATAATACCCTCGGGTCTTGGTGGCCCGTCCCGAAACCTGATCGGATTCGCAGTTGTTGACGCCACCGGCTGGCTCGAGCTGCTAGATTTTCTTTTCCTGCCCTTTTTTCCTTTTGGAGAGCGGGCAGGCACCGCAATCTGAGCACCGACCGCCCTATGTAGTGTGTCAGGGCTTAGAATAAAGGGCCGGTTGGTTGTATCAGCTGGCTCTGTAAAGGCGCAAGCTGGAGGCATCTCCTGAGAACCAAACAGACGCTTGGTGATAGTGGCTTTCTCTGTGGGGCCACCAGCTAGGTCTTCTTCGTTGCCAAACTGAGTGCTGAAGAAGTGATCATTCCAGTCTTCGAAGTCCTCGGCCGGATCCTGCGCCATGTGCATATCATCAACATGATCATCCGACCCACCGCGTGGAGGTGACGGCGAGGGCGGTAAGGGGGCCTTGCCACCGCTTGTCACTGGCACGACAGGCGGTGCTGTTGTCTGTGGCGTGATGGCCCCCGCCGTCCCCAAACGGATCATGCTCTTTGGCCATAGCAAGAACAAGCCGAAGCAACTTCTGAGGACATACGGCTCTTCTTCATCCGCTCCTGGGGGTTGAATGGGAGGTTCCAGGTCGTCGCAGCCCCTTAGCACCCGACTAATTTTAACCCTGTGCACGCTATCTGGCATCGGCTTTGAGTGGAACATGCGCTGCAAGGGTTGAACGATGGTACCCTTGGCAACATCCCTCAACTCGTTGTTCACGTAGCATAAGAGAGTGCAAGGAACATCCGTCTGCGGAAAACATGTACGGCGTCGTCAGAGCGAGATGCCACAAGAGTAATATATAGATGGCATGAAAGGCGGTAATTAAAGCAATTTGTTTACCGTGATGGCGTCGAGATCGGCTAATGTCGACGCACCGCATACGGCGACGGGCGTGCAAGAGACGGAAGGGCTGCTTGATGGCGCGGTGCTGGCCGCCGGTGTATTCTCCCTACCGACGGGTGCTTGGAGCTCCGGTGCCGCCGCGACGATGGCAGGGGGGGCACCAACATGTACTCCGGCGCCGCGGTGATGGCAGGGGGAGTCACCAACACTTGCGGCGCCGCGGTGCTAGCGGGCGGAGTCACGAACACGTAGTTCGCCTGATTCGTCGGCGCCGTGTTGTTCGAGTGGCTGCTGACCATGCTTGGAATCGGGCACGGCCCTACTCGACCACCCGCACTCCAGTTCGCTATTGACTCCACCAAGGTAGGCAGGAAGGACGTAAGGGTGATTGCCAGGTTGTCTTGGACGATCTGCGGGATCCGCGCCACTTGTGCCTTAAGTTCTTGAACCTCTCTGTTTTCCTCCTCGCTCCTTCCCGACGGCGCCACATGCGTCCTCGGCGGTGGACCAAAATGATCCACCCAATTCTTACCCCCGAGGCCGGCCAGACGGCTAGCCGACGACGGCTTCTTCGTAACCGGCTCTATTTTCTTGGCCCGGTTCATCGCCCTGTTAAAAGGGTTATCCCACCGGGTGGCCGCCGTCGACCCCTGGGATGAGGAACCCTGGGATCCATGACTAGCAACAATTTCCTCCTCCTGCAGAAGAAGTAACAGTGAATCATTTAGATCATCGATTAGATTGCAATCGTGTTGATCACCGGTAATTAGATTATACTTACCACAATTTCCTCGAATTCCTTCACCGCAGGATCCGCGGTGAGTTGTTTGGTTTTTGGGTCCACATGGTAACGGGCCCTGATGAAGTTTCGAACCTGCCCGGGTTCGAATTTAGCAAAGGGGTTTTCTATCCCCTTGGATCTATACTCTTCGTCCTCCTTATTCCATTTGGCCTCCGCGGTTCTGTATCCACCAGATCCGAGATGGTGATGACCTATATTCATCGCCTGCAGCACCTTTCCCCGATTACTATTGGCCAGGGCTCTTTCGGATTCACACATCTCCTTGAACTCCCGGAACTGATCTTCGGTGATCTGCGGGTCAATCTTCTGGATCTCCTCGAGACTTTTGCCTTCTTTATAGATCTTCTTCTTTATCCGGGTTCTCCAGCTGGCCAGGGCGGTGCTCATCTTTGTGAGGGCGGATTTGTTTACTTCGTTCCCATGATAATTTGTGTTCTGATACTTAGCGGGGAACTTGTATCTTGCGTGCAGCTTCTCGAAGAGGAGTGTGCGCAAGTGGCCATTATCTTTATGCCGGAGATTCTCGGTGTTGATCGAGATGGTTGTCCGGGTGATCGCCGCCACTTGCCCACCGTACCCTTTGACGACAAGGGCGGGCTCCAAAGGAACCCCTGATGGGCTCACTTCGGTAATTTCCTCCCTGACCGTGCCGACCGTGTTCGGGCGCCGGTCCTTCGGCTTCTTCTTCTTAGGAGGGTTGCTACCACTCCCTGTTCCCTCGCCGCCATCAGTGGTTTCATCGTCCGCCGTTCCTTCGGCTTCTTCCTCCGCGTCTTCCATCTCATCATCCTTGCTCTCCGAAGGAAGGTATTCTTCATCGTCTTCTAGACGCTAGGCCGCCTCCCAGAATGTCAATTGTTTATTCGGAGGTCTGAGTTCTCCTTCAGCGCTGATGCGCTTAGAACATCCAGCCTCGTCGTTGTCACACATCTTTGCACTAATAAAAAACAACTAATTGGTTAAATGCACGGAAAAATTCGGCATGACCTTTGCTAATTTTCTTAAACTAGGAGTGCCCGATTTCTGCCGAAACGGAAGTTAATCAACATTCCGGCAAAAATCGGGAATCATTTCATACAAGAACCTGCATTCAAAAAGAACAAGTTCCATTCCTGGTTTTCCATAAGGACCAAACCACAGTTTCATGGACCCGTTGGGTCAACCCGGTCCATTCTCATCCCGAACCTTGAGCGCGCTGTGCTCGACCGGCGTGCCTCATTTTGGAGATCACCAGCGATGATGCCTAGTGCCTTGGCGAGCATGCCGACGATCGACCAGGCAAGTGAGCGAGCCTAGGGTGCGGCGCAACCCTTGCTTCGAGCCTGTGTCGACATGTAGGTAGTCGAGCATGTAGATAGTGCTGCCAGAGTACTATATTCATATGTGTATCCTCCCATTGAAAATGAAAAACACCGAATCGTGACGTACTCCTTATTTTTCTGGACTATTGCCAATCAATTGGCTGCCCAGCCAGAATATCAGGAGACCAATCAAAAGCAACTTGTGGCTGATTTAGTGGGTCCTATCTCGCATTATTTTACTGCATTGGCAGCAGCAGTTTTTCTGGTTCTTTGGTTTTTTTCTCTCCCTTCGCTATTAATTCATCTATCTATCCTTTCAAACTTAGATAATAGATGTGTCAAATATTAGTATACTTATCAAATCAGTTGGTTACTAGCCAATGAGGCTAATTTATCAAATTTTTGGGCAGTATAATAACTACAATCCAAACAAGAATACGCCTTTGTACTGGTTCATATTCATATTGTTGTCTTCCCCCCACAAGGACGCACATGCCGCACCCGATATTAAAGCACAGTGCAACGACAGTGGCTCGTGGAAGCAGGGATTGGGATGAGTAGAATCGTTTTTTTTGTCAATGTCTAGGATTAATTGGAAAGAAATCCTATACGACCTGGGTCGTACAGCCCCGATGGCTGAACCAGCTTCCGACACCTATACTGAACCCTAACCATGGCCTGCAGAGAGAGGGGAGAGAGGGGAGAGAGAGGGAGAGAGGGAGAGAGGGAGAGAGGGGAGAGGCGACGCTCACCTCTGACGGGCGGACGACGACGGGCGAACGACGGAGTGCGACGACGGAGTGCGACGACGGCGGCCTCCACCTCCTGAGACGCGGCGGCTGCCCCTCCTCGGACACGGGCCTCCTCCTGAGACGCGGGCCTCCTCCTGAGACGCGGGGAGCCCTCCTACTCCTCAGACGCGGCGGCGGCGGATCGAGAGCGGCGGCGGCAGATCGTGCTCGATTGGGCTGAGAGATGGAGAGATGGGGATGAGAAGTGAGCGGGGACGGGAAGAAGAGGAGGCACGCGCTGTTATAACTAAAGGGCCTTTAGTCCCGGTTGGTGGCTCCAACCGGGACTAAAGGTGCATACGTCCCGGTTGGAGCCACCAACCGGGACCTATAGTCCAATTTTCAGCAGCTGAAGGGGCGCGCACGCAGGGGGCTCTTTTGTCCCGGTTGGTGGCTCCAACCGGGACGTATTCCCCTGATTTCAAATTTTTTCAGTTATTTTCTCTCTGTTCCCGCCTTATTTTTATTTTGGGGTTTAAATTTGTAATGTTTTTTAAATGATAATTACTTTGGAATTTAGAAAAACTTTAAACATAAAAAGTGTTTGGATTTGAATAACTAATTCGAAACCATTTTCTGTTTTGAAAAATAATTAATGTAACCATTTAAACTACGAACCATTTAAAATTAATAATGAAATAACTTATATTTTTTAAATATTAATTTGGAATTTAGAAAAACTTTAAACATAAGAAGTGTATGGATTTGAATAAATAATCCAAAACCATTTTCTATTTCTAAAAAATAATTAATGTAACCATTTAAAATTAATTAACTTATATTTTTGCATATTAATTTGGAATTTAGAAAAACTTTAAACATAAAAAGTGTTTGGATTTGAATAAATAATTCAAAACCATTTTCTGTTTTAAAAAACAATTAATGTAACCATTTAAAATATGAACCATTTACAATTAAAAATGAATTAACTTATATTTTTTTAATATCAATTTGGAATTTAGAAAAACTTTAAACATAAGAAGTGTATGGATTTGAATAAATAATCCAAAACCATTTTCTATTTCTAAAAAATAATTAATGTAACCTTTTAAAATGAATTAACTTATATTTTTGAATATTAATTTGGAATTTAGACATAAGAAGTGTATTGATTTTTGAATATTTTTGAGATGAACCGGTTGGGCTAGCGTTTACAATATTACAATCTTTTTTGACCATGCGTTTACAATATTTTAAACAAAATACTTTGTTCATGAATATTACAATCTTTTTTGACCACGCGTTTACAATATTATTTGAGCTAGCGTTTTACAATCTTTTTTCCCTTCTTTGTTGCGGTTGAATAATTTAGCCCCGGCACTTTAATGTTTCTTCTTTCGAACGGGCTACCTTTTTTGGGTAGGGTTGTCCTTTTTCTTCTTGTGATGTATGTTGCTGCATCGTAGTCGTCGTCATCTTCAATCTTTGGATCGCCGTACTGGTCGAAGTCTTGCTCGTTGGCGACTCCATCCATTCCGATGATGTTTCTTTTTCCTCTCCTCACGACAACACGGCTAGGATTTGTCGGGTCGGTAATGAAAAAACATTGGTCCACTTTGGTAGCCAGTACCCACAGTTCATTTTTCGCGGCCACGTTTGCACCGGCGGCCTTGGATTTGGCTGCTTCGGGTATAACCATGGTTGTGAAATACCGGTCTTCTCTTTCGACACTCTTTGCCCATCTGACACGGAACATCGGCACCTTTTCTCCACAGTAGTCGAGCTCCCAGATCTCCTCGATTCTTCCGTAGAATCTTTCCTTCACGTTGTCATCGGTGTAGAATTCCGACGTTACGCCTGAGTTCTGATAATCACACTTGTTGTCCTTTTCCTCCGTGTAGAATGTGTAGCCGTTGATATCATACGCCTGATAGGTCACCAGGTTTTGCATCGGTCCCTGCGACAAGGTGAATATGATCTTTTCCGTGTCAGAAGAATGCGAGCGCGGGGGATTATCAAGGAGCGTCTGCCTAAACCAACGCGTGAAATCTGAGTTGTGCTCTTTGATTATTTCTCCCTGCGTCCTCTATATGCCCCGGTCACTGTACTTCTTCTCGATTAACCTTTTGTGCTTCGGTACCCAAGGATCGACCAGTTCTAAATGCTGTAGCGCGACGAGGTTTGCTCGATCAAAGTCTGCGCGTCGAAAATCGAAGTCTGCATGCAGTATGCGACGACCCTCTCGGTGACCAGATCCGTCGAGCTTGCCAAGGTGTCTGTTGACGGGAAGACCGACAGGGTTCTCGATGTCTAGATAATTAGTGCAGAAAGAGATGCACTCTTCGGCCAGAAAGCCCTTGGCTATGCTTCCATCTGGACGGGACCTGTTGCGAACGTATCCTTTGATGTGTCCGTTCATCCTTTCGAACGCCATCATGCTGCGGAGAAACATCGGCCCGAGTTGTACGATGTCCTCCACGACATGGACCAGCAGATGCACCATAATGTCGAAGAATGCGGGTGGGAAGTAGACCTCAAGCTCACATAGTATCACCACGATCTCCTCCTGTAGCCTTCCGAGCTGATTCAAGCCAATCGACTTCCTAGAGATGACGTCGAAAAACTTGCATAGGCCAAATAACGTTTCACGGACGTGCTCGTCCATTATCCCTCTTAGTGCGACCGGAAGTACCTGCGTCATTAGCACGGCACAGTCGTGAGACTTCATGCCACTGAACCTCTGCTTCGCCTCGTCTAGGTATCTGCTTATCTTGCCCGCGTAGCCGTAAGGAAATTTGACTCCTAGAAGGCACTTGAAAAACTGTTTGATCTCATCCTGGCTTAGAGTGAAGCAAGAAGGAGGGCAGTAATATTCGTTCTTCTTGAACTTTTTACCCTTCCGACGACCTTGTGTCGTCTCCGACTCATGATCATCGTCATCTTCCTGATCATTAGGAGTAGTGCGTCCTCCGTGAAGCTCCTTCCGGATACCCAAGCATATCAGGTCGTGCCTTGCTTTCGGACCATCTTTCGTCCTATCTGGCATGTTGATTATGGTGGCGACCAGACTCTCGCACACGTTTTTCGTGATATGCATGATGTCGAGGCTATGAGGCGTGCGGAGAAACTTCCAGTATGGCAACTCCCAAAAAACAGACCTTGTTTTCCATACCTTCATCAGCGGCTTGTCTTGTTGCTGCCTCTTTCGCTTCTTTCCAGGCTTAGGACAATCTTTCCAGTTTTTCAGCAACTCTTCCACTTCTTCGCTGCTCCTATGCTTTGGGATTCCTCGGGTCTCTGATTTGCCATCGAACAGGTCTCCACGTTTTCTCCATGGATCATTCTTGCCGAGCCACCTCCGGTGCGCCATGAACACGGTTTTCGATGACCCTGGATCTTTCTCTAGTTGGAGATAGCTTGTGTTATCCATGCACCTAACGCATGCGTAGAATCCTTGGATAACCTGCCCCGAGATATACCCGCAACCTGGATAGTCTTGCACCGTAGTGACCAACGCGGCTCTCATAGTGAAATAATCTTGTGCGACGGCGTCGTAAGTATTGGCTCCAGATTCCCATAACGTGGCTAGCTCCTCTTTCAACAGCCCGAGATACAGATTGATGTCGGTACCAGGTTGTTTCGGCCCTTGAATTAGCATACTCATTTGTATGTACTTCTTCTTCATGCACAACCATGGAGGGAGGTTGTACATCCATACAAACACAGGCCAAGTGCTGTGCGTGCTGCTCTGGCTACCGAACGGATTGAGTCCATCGGTGCTCGCACCAAGCCTGATGTTCCTCGAATCTCCACCGAATTCTGGGAATTCGAGGTCCAATGCTTTCCACTGGCTAGCATCTGAAGGGTGCGTCAGCAGCTCATCCTTTTCGGGGTCATCATCATCTCCTGGCTTCTTCCTTTCCGCATGCCATCGCATGAGCTTCGCTTCCTTAGGGTCCGCGAAATAGCGCTGCAGACGAGGGGTGATAGGAAAGTACCATACCACTTTTCGAGGTGCTTTCTTCCCTTTCTTGTATCGACTCACGCCGCACACCGGGCATGTGGTTTTCTCCGCGTCCTCGCCCCGATAAATGATGCAATCGTTGATGCATACGTGATATCTAACGTGCGGTAGATCGAGAGGACAGACGATTTTCTTGGCATCCTCGATACTAGTTGGACATGTGTTCCCCTCCGGGAGACGATCGTGCCAGAATGCCATCATATCGTCGAAGCTTGCGTCGCTCAATTTGTGCTTTGCCTTCATCTCCATAGCCTTGAGCGTTACATTCAACCGGGTATCATCGGGCCTGCATCCTTCATACAATGGAGTAACCGCGTCTTTCTCAAGTTGCGCAAGCTTGGCTTTCTCTCTAGCGGCAGCCCTGGCGTTACTCGTCTGCTTGAGAAGCAGCTCTTGCACATAAGGGTCCCGCACCCAACCTGACGTTGTTCCATCGTCGTCTGCTCCTCCGGCATCTAGATCATCATCATCCCGGTCTGCTTCCGCACCTTCACCATCTCCAGGAGACTCTTCATCATCTCGCCCGTTCTCGCCGTGATGACGATCATCGTCATGTTGGCCACCTTCTTCACGGTCTCCATCATCTACGCCATCGCTTATCGAACGAGTGTATCCATCCATGAAACCATGGCGGAGCAGGTGCGCTTGCAGATTCCCGGAATCTGGGTCGATCACCCAGTTGAGTTTGCATCTTCTACACGGACATCTTATATCTGTCTTGTTATTTCGTATCATGTCGGCCGTCGCACATTTCAAAAATCTAGCCACAATGCCTTCGCTCATTATGCGGACCATTTTTGCCTGCACGATGTACACGGTACAATTTTGAAGTCTATTAGAACCACATAATGAATGCATGCATGCAATGGTCGATAGAAAATTTTGGCATGACCTATCCTAAAATTAGGACCTTTGCGAAATGCCAAAGTCTTGCCAAAATGGAAATGAATCAACATTTTGGCAAAACAAAAGGCAACTAGTTCACATACAAACACAAGAGAGAGAGAAACCGATCCATACACACATGAACATATCATTATCCTCTCCATACACACATGCATGAGCATCATCGATACTCTCCATATACACACACATATGACCATCGATCCTCTCCACACATACACACATCATGAGCATCGATAGATCATCTACATACATATGAGCACATGCATCATCCATATACACATGAACACATCCTTACATGGACAACTTACCGAGATGAGAGACCGATCGCGAGAAAGATGGAAAGGAGAGGTGCGCGCATCGACCGGAGAAGGAGATGAGATACCGGAGACCTCCTCTATTACTTATGTAACATCCAAAGCAAGTTTTACATGCTAAAAATGGTGAATGGGTGGAGAAATTGAGGTGGAAGGAGAAGATCCCGACTAGATCTAAGGAGGAAGAAGAAGGGGAAAGTGAAGTGTGGGGTGGTGATGTGTGGTCACACATAAAGTGCTGTCCTAAAAAAATCGACACATCCGTGGCACACACGGCCGTAGTGCGCCACAGGGTGTAGAAACAACTGTGGCGCACTGGGCCTTGTGCGCCACAGATGTTCCTACTCCCAGTGGCGCACTAGGCCGAGTGCGCCACAGAAGTGTGTGGCCGTTTCACAGCAGAAGGGAGCGTGCGCTTAGGCGTAGCGCACCCCCCCTATGTGCGCCACAGATGAGACTAACAACCGTGGCGCACATGACCGTAGTGCGCTACAGATGTTTGGCGTGCGGCCAACAGGCCCCTGGCCCACACACATCTGTGGCGCACTATAGTCATGTGCGCCACGGTTGTTCTAGTTACTAGTAGGGCACTGCCCACTGGTGAGCCACGCCTGTTTTAGCCGTGGGGCACTCCAACCATGTGAGCCACGGATGTGTTGATTACCTATAGCCGTTTTCCTAGTAGTGATTCTAGCATGGAATATAAACTTTATCATGAACATGAATTATAATAATAACATCTTTATTATTGCCTCTAGGGCATAATTCCAACAATCCTATGGCTGAGGCATAGGGAGTCTTATTCATCCTTTATCTATCTTCTGCCGATGTCGGACTTTGAGTTTTACTCAAGGTCGTATTGGGAAACATGGGCAAGAACCCTTTATTGCTATCTTCCATTCCAAACCTCTTTAGAACTTTGTCCAAGTATGTACTTTGTGACAATGATATTTGGCGTCTCGATCTATCTCTATAAATCTTTATGCCTAATATGTAAGCTGCTTCGCCAAGATCCTTCATTGAAAAACTATTATTCAAATATTCCTTGACACTATTAAGAAGGTCTACATCATTCGCAATCAACAATATGTCATCTACATACAGTATTAAGAATGCTACAGAGCTCCCACTCACTTTCTTGTAAATACAAGCTTCTCCATAAGTTTGTATAAAACCAAAACTTTTGATCACCTTATCAAAACTTTGATTCCAACTTCGGGATGCTTGCTTCAATCCATAGATGGACCGTTGAAGTTTGCATACCTTGTTAGCATCTTTAGGATCGACAAAACCTTTGGGTTGCATCATATACAACTCTTCATCAATGTCTCCATTGAGGAATGCTGTTTTGACATCCATCTGCCATATCTCATAATCATAATATGCAGCGGTTGCTAACATAATCCTCACAGACTTTAGCTTCGCTACTGGTGAGAAAGTATCATCGTAGTCAACTCCTTGAATTTGTCGAAACCCTTTTGCGACAAGTCGAGCTTTATAGACAGAAACATTACCATCAGCATCTGTTTTCTTCTTGAAAATCCATTTGTTCTCGACAGCCTTCCGGCCATCCGGTAAGTCCACCAAAGTCCATACTTGGTTTTCGTACATGGATCCAATCTCGGATTTCATGGCTTCTTGCCATTTATTGGAATCTGGGCTCATCATAGCTTCCTCATATGTCTCAGGGTCATCGGTGTTGTCCACCAACATGACACTCATAACGGGATCATACCAATCTGGAGTGGTACGATTTCTCGTTGACCTGCGAGGCTCTGTAGCAACTTCAACCGAAGTTTCATGATCATCATCATTAGCTTCCTCTCTAATTGGTGCACGCACCACAGGAACTTCTTCCGGTGCTGCGCTACTCGCAATTTCGAGAGAAGGTTCGACAACCTCGTCGAGTTCTACTTTCCTTCCAGTCACTTCTTTCAAGAGAAATTCCTTCTCTAGAAAGGATCCATTCTTAGCAACGAAGATTTTGCCTTCGGATCTATGATAGAAGGTATACCCAATAGATTCCTTTGGGTATCCTATGAAGACACATTTTTCCGCTTTGGGTTCAAGCTTGACCGGTTGTAACTTCTTTATATAGGCTTCGCACCCCCAAACTTTAAGGAACGACAATCTAGGTTTCTTCCCAAACCATAATTCATACGGTGTCGTTTCAACGGATTTAGATGGTGCCCTATTTAAAGTGAATGCGGCTGTTTCTAATGCATAACCCCAAAATGATAGCGGTAAATCTGTAAGTGACATCATAGAACGAACCATATCTAAGAGAGTTCGATTACGACGTCCGGACACACCATTACGCTGTGGTGTTCCCGGCGGTGTCAATTGTGAAAGTATTCCGCATTTCTTCAAATGCTCGCCAAACTCGTAACTTAGATATTCACCTCCACGATCAGAACGTAGAAATTTAGTCTTCTTGTTATGTTGATTCTCTACCTCACTTTGAAATTCCTTAAACTTTTGGAAAGTTTCGGACTTATGTTTCATGAAATAGATATACCCATATCTACTCAAGTCATCCGTGAAGGTAAGGACATAACGATAACCACCGCGCGATGCTACACTCATTGGACCACATACATCGGTATGTATGATTTCCAATAAGTCTGTAGCTCGCTCCATCATACCAGAAAATGGAGTCTTAGTCATTTTACCCATCAAACATGCTTCGCATCTTTCAAGTGATTCGAAATCAAGTGATTCAAGAAGTCCATCGGAATGGAGTTTCTTCATACGCTTCACTCCAATGTGACCAAGACGACAGTGCCACATATATGTCGAGTTATCGCTCGATTTCAAACGTTTAGCCTCAATGTTATTAATATGTGTATTTCCACTATCGAGATTCAATAAGAATAGACCATCTATCAAAGGTGCATGTGCATAAAACATATTACTCAAATAAATCGAACAACCATTATTCTCGGACTTAAACAAGTAACCGTCTCGCAATAAACAAGATCCCGATATAATGTTCATGCTTAACGCAGGCACCAAATAACAATTATTTAAGTATAAAACTAATCCCGATGGTAGATGAAGGGGTAGCGTGCCGACTGCGATCACATCAACCTTTGATCCGTTTCCTACGCGCATCGTCACCTTGTTCTTCGCTAGCTTTCGTTTATTCTACAGCACCTGTTTCGAGTTACAAATATGAGCAACCGAACCAGTATCAAATACCCAGGCACTACTACGAGTACTAGTGAGATACACATCAATAACATGTATATCAGATATACCTTTCTTCTTGATGTTGCCGTTCTTCAAATCCGCCAAGTACTTTGGGCAATTCCGCTTCCAGTGACCTTCTCCCTTGCAGTAAAAGCACTCAGTATCAGGCTTAGGTCCAGCCTTGGTCTTCTTCGTTGGCGTGGTAACTTTCTTACCACCCTTCTTGAAGTGTCCCTTCTGCTTAGACTTGCCTTTCTTGAATTTGGTGGTCTTATTGACCAACAACACTTGGTGCTCTTTCTTGATCTCCACTTCTGCAGATTTCAACATGGCAACGAGTTCTGGCAACGTCTTGTTCATGTTCTGCATGTTGTAGTTCATCACAAAGTTATTATAACTTGGTGGTAGTGATTGGAGGACACGGTAAATCCCCAAAGCATTAGGAATCACAATACCCAAGCTTTGAAGTTTGTTTGCGTGCCCAGACATCTTAAGCACATGCTCACTAACGGAGCTGCCCTCTTCCATCTTGCAGTTAAAGAACTTTTCAGAAGCCTCATAGCTTTCAATTGCCGCATGAGTCTCAAAGATCAATTTGAGATCCTCGACAATATCATATGGGTCTGAATTCTCAAACCTTTTCCGAAGCTCCGATTCTAAACCATACAAGATAGCACACTGAACTGTGGAGTACTGAGTCTTCCGAGTGAGGTAAACATTCTTTACTTCATCGGCAGCATCAGCTGCAGGTGGGTCACCCAGCGGTGCATCCAGCACATAGGTCAAATTACCAGCTGTGAGGACAATCCTCAAATTGCGGAACCAATCCGCGAAGTTGCTTCCATTGTTTTTCAACTTTTCTTTCTCTAGGAACGCATTAAAATTGATGGTAGGGGCTGCCATTGATCTACAACATATTTGCAATAGTTTAGACTAAGTTTATGACAAATTGAGTTCAAATTAATAATAAAATTAATCTAGGTGAACTCCCACTCAAAACAATATCCCTCACATTGTTTTAGTGATCACACGAACCAAATCCACCACATCAACACCGATCATCACGAGAGTTGATATAGTTTCAATGGCGAACAATCGACGTGTTCATCATATCTACTATATGATTCATGCTTTACCTTTCGGTTATCCGTGTTCCGAGACCATGTCTGTACATGCTAGGCTCGTCAAGATCAAACCTTAGTTTCCGCATGAGCAAATCTGGCTTGCTCACGTTGTATACACTTGTGGAATCTGACACACCTGATCATCACGTGGTGCTTCGAAACAACAAGCTTTAGCAACGGTGCTAACTGAGGGTGAACACTTTATGACTTGAAATTCATGTGCATGAGGGATCATCTTATAATGCTACCATCGTCTACTAAGCAATACAAGATGCATAAAGGATTAACATCACATGCAATTCATAATATGTGATCTGATATGGCATTTTCTTCTTTGTGCTTCTGATCTCCATCTTCAAGCACGAACATGATCTCCATCATCACCGGCATTGCATCAAGGTCAATGACGCTTCTTCATGGTTGTCGTCCACCGGCTTCAACTATTACAACTACTTTGAATAGACATGCGGGTCTTAACATAAATTAAAGACAACCATATGGCTCCTGCCGGTTGCCAACTTACAATAAGGAACATTGCATACATCAAATATAATCACAATCATGGCCATATCACATCACTGCACACCCCTGCAAAACAAAGTTAGACGCCTCTACTTTCTTTGCATATTTTACGTGGTTTGGGGCTTTCAATAAGTGTCATTCTAACTTACGAACATGAACCACAACATTGATACTAGTATTGTTAATCACCTGTTGTAAATTGAATCTTAACTATGCTAGGAGAAACAGGCACCCGCAAAGCCACCTATGCAATACAAGTTGCATGTCAAGCGTGGAGCAAGTCCCTTGAACGATGTCATGTAAGGTTAGCCCGGGCCGCTTCATCCCAACATACCGCAAGATGCAAAGTACACAAGAAGCAATCGACAATAAAAGCATCAACGCCCACAATGACCATTGTGTTCTACTCGTGCAACAGATCTACATATAGACACGGCTCTGATACCACTTTAGGGATTCGTAGCATGGAAAACAAAAAATTTCTACCGCAAACAAACAAACAAGCCAAGATATATCTACTAGATTGTAGCAACGAGTCGATAGAATAACTCACCCTCGAAGATTCCAAAGTATTTAACGAGAGCGGATTCTCGTGGGTGATGTAGTCGTACTCTTCCCGATCTCAAGATCGCGTAGACGATCCTTCTGGTGCTGCGTTCCGGTAGCGCTCCAGCAGTCGGTCACACGTTCGGTACTTGACGAAGACCTTCCTCTCCCTTGTTCCAGCAGGCAGCAGAGGTTGTAGCACTCTCCTCGCGATTCCGGCAGCACAACGGTGTGGTACCGGAAGTAGAGGGGAGATCTCGCAGGGCTTCACCTTAAGCCGGAGCGAGTATGGTGGAGTATGAGAGAGTCCCTCGACGATCTAGGGTTTAGACATGCCGAGGAGGAGGCTAGGCCGGCGGCTAGGGTTGCTCGGCGGCGGCTGTTTGCCCTAGGGCGGCGGCGGCAGCAGGTGGCGGCACCGGCGGCTTAGGGTTTGGAGGCGGAGGAGTTGTGTGTCTAGGAGGGAGTCCTGCCCCTCCTTATATAGGTGGAGGGGCCGGCCGACCAGGGGGAGGGGAGTCCCTCCCCAACTCGGCTTGGAGGTGGGCCGGCGGTGGAGGAGGGACTCCTCCCCAACTCGGGTTCCTCCTCCTTCCCCACTTCCCAAAAATAGCCGTTTGACTTTCAAACTTGGGGTTTGACTTTTCAAACTAGGATTTGAATAAACCCTCTATTTTGTTCAGCGATGACACCAGGTACATAATGCAATCATACCAACTTGATATAACACATTCATGTACCCTTCCCCTCCGGACTGCCGGACATTCCGGAACCTTCTAGAACATTCCCGATGAAAACACCGGAACCATTCTCCATCTCCGAAACGGGACTTTCCTTATATGAATCTTATTCTCCGGACCATTCCGGATCTCCTCGCGATATCCCGAATCCCATCCGAGACTCCGAACAACATTCGGTCTCTTTCTCATAATACTATAACTACTCAAACAACATCGAATCCTTAAGTGTGTCTCCCTACGGTTCGTGAATTATGCGGACATGATCGAGACACTTCTCCGAATAATAACCAATAGAGGAATTTGGAAATTCATATGGCTCCCACATATTTCTACGATTACTTTGCGATCGAATGAACCACTTACATACGATATCAATTTCCCTTTGTCTCACGATAGTTTACTTCTCCGAGGTTATGATCGTCGGTATCTCTGTATACCTAGTTCAACCTCGTTACCGATAAGTACTCTTTTCTCGTTCCCGTGATATGTGATACCTTGTTAGCCAGTCACATGCTTGCAAGCTAATTGGATGACATTTCACCGAGAGGGCCCAGAGTATATCTATCCGTCATATGGATGGACAAATCCCACTCTTGATCCATGTGTTTCAACCAATACTTTCCGAACACTCAATGCCACCTTTATAGCCACCCAGTTATGGTGTGGTGTTTGATGTCATCAAAGCATCCATCCGGTAAAGGTGATATGCATGATCTCATGGTCGAAGGAATTAGATTACTATGTATTAGAAAGCATATAGCAATTGAACTATTAAAATGACTTGATCTTTATGCTACGCTTATCTATAGGAGTATGTCCACCATATCATTCTCCTAACGATATGATCTTGTTGTTAATAACATCTCAATGTTCATGATAGGGAAACCACAATCATCTATTAACCAACAAGCTAGTAATATATAGAGGCTTTACTAGGGACTCTCATTTTAATCTACAAATCACACAAGTATTAATGTTTCCTTGTTAATACTATTATAGCATGAATGTAAACATTTATCATAAACACAAAGATATAATAATAACTATATTTATTATTGCCTCTAGGGCATATCTCCAACACACACCATATTCACCGCAGCAAAACGGTGTTGTGGAAAGAAGGAACCAAACCGTGGTTGCCATGGCACGCAACATGATGAAGAGAAAAGGCATGCCAGGCAGGTTTTGGGGTGAGGCAGTTAGTACAACTGTCTATTTGCTGAACATGGCGCCAACTAAGAGTGTAGTTGGTATGACGCCGTACGAAGCATGGTACGGGCGCAAGCCCTCGGTTTATCATCTTCGCACTTTCGGGTGCATGGCGCATGTGAAGACGGTGACCGGGCATACTAGCAAGTTGGCGGATCGAAGTACTCCAATGGTTATGATCGGCTATGAATACGGTTCGAAGGCGTATCGCGTGTACAATCCAGTGAACAAAAAGTTGGTGGTGACACGTGACGTCGTCTTCGAGGAGGAGAAATCATGGAATTGGGGCTCCGCGGAACCGGTACAATCAATTTCTGATAAAATATTTACTGTAGTCTACAGTGATTCGCATGCAGATGATCAAGAAATAGCGTTCCGTGGTGTTACAGATTTAGGCGCTGGTTCAGAAGATGGAAGTCCGGAAGTGAGCAGCAGCAACGCTACGGCTGGAGAGGTATCTCCGCGTGGGAGTCCCGACACGAGCAGCAGCTCACGCGCTACACCTGGAGGCTCGGCGTCGCCATCCAGTCCACGCGCGGATGAGAGCCCTGGCGCAAGTGGCCCATCAGCTGCACACTCCTATCCAGGAGGGAATAGCGGCAGTCCAGAAGTGGACGCGGGCGACGATGTCACGTCGCCAACATGCAGTACACCGACAGAAACTGCAGGAAATTCAGTAGACGCTGAAACAAGTACTACGTCAGCTTCCACGTCTCCTCCAAGTGCACGGGAAGAAAGGAGACGGCCACCTACTCCAGAAAAATTCCGAAGTGTACTGGAGTTGTATCCGCCGGAGACCCTTCGTACAGCGCGTGCGCGAGGGAGAGGACAAGGTCGGTGTTTACTCACCAAGGAGCCGACGAAATTCGAGGATGCTAATACGGAGGAGTGTTGGCGTCGTGCTATGGATGAGGAGTTGGGATCGATCAAAGACAGCGATACATGGGAGCTTGTCGATCTACCCAACAATCACAAGGCCATAGGGCTCAAGTGGGTGTACAAGATCAAGAAGGATGCCGAAGGGAAATTGTTGAAGCACAAAGCGTGGCTAGTGGCCAAGGGATACGTGTAAGATCAAGGTGTGGATTTTGAAGAAGTGTTCGCTGCAGTTGCAAGGATGGAATCGGTGAGATTACTTATCGCTCTCGCGGCTCAAGAATCTTGGAAATTGCATCACATGGATGTGAAATACGTGTTTTTGAATGGGGAGTTAGAAGAAGAAGTATATGTGAAGCAACCACCAGGATACATCGAAGAGGGAGAAGAACACAAAGTTTTGAAGCTACATAAGGCGTTGTACGGGCTACGGCAAGCCCCTCGGGCGTGGAACATCAAGCTTGATCGTACATTGATCTCTCTCGGATTCGAGAAGAGCCCACTGGAGCATGCAATGTATAAGCAATGTAAAGGAAGGGATCATCTACTAGTTGGCATCTATGTTGATGATCTATTGATAACAGGAGCGGATGAGAAGGAGATTGCAAAGTTCAAGCTACAGATGAAGGAGTTATTCAAGATGAGTGATCTAGGCTTGTTGAGCTACTACCTTGGGATCGAGGTACATCAAAAGCTGGGTGAGATCACGCTATGCCAAGAGGCATATGCAAAGAAGATACCCGAGAAGTGTGGCATGGAAGAGTGCAATCCAACTCATGTTCCGATAGAACCTTGTCTTAAACTAAGCAAAAGGAGTGAAGCACCTGCGGTTGATGCAACGGAGTATAGGAGTGTGGTTGGAAGTTTGAGGTATCTCATTAACACAAGACCGGACTTGGCCTATTCCGTTGGCTATGTGAGTCGCTTCATGGAAGCACCCACAATGGAGCATTGGACAGCCGTGAAGCATATACTTAGGTATATCAAAGGGACAACAAACTTTGGTATTGTCTACTCGAAAGAGAAGGAGGAGGTGAAGCTACTTGGCTATAGTGATAGCGACATGGCAGGAGATATTGACGACCGTAAGAGTACCTCGGGCGTGGCATATTTCTTGGGAAGAAGCATAGTAAGTTGGCTATCACAAAAGCAAAAAGTGGTGGCACAGTCATCCTGTGAAGCTGAGTATATTGCGGCTGCAACTGCGGCGTGTCAAGGTGTGTGGCTAAGGAGTCTACTTGGTGATCTCACCAATCGGGAGGCGGAACAAGTGGTGCTCAATATTGACAACAAGTCTGCAATTTCATTGTGCAAGAATCCGGTGCATCATGACAGGAGTAAGCACATTGATACGAAGTATCACTACATACGACAGTGTGTAGAGGAGAGAAAGATTGAAGTCAACTATATTTGCACCAATGATCAGCTTGCGGATATCCTAACTAAATCTTTGGGACGAGTGAAGTTTGCGGAGATGCGAGGAATGATCGGCGTCCAAGCTGTGAAGATGGGAACATCGTGCTTAGGGGGGTGATTATTAGGAATAATAATCCCGATAGGACACGGAACGGTGTCGTGTGCGTGTGTGTGTTCGGAGTAGGACTAGTAGTCCAACATCTAATCGTATTGACGTTGCGTCGTCTTGCCGGGTATATATACACCCATATAGTAGCCTTGTAAGAAAACCGTGAGATTCAATACAAACAACAGGACCGAGAGGGCCCTATAGCCATCAACATTGTTTTTTCCCGTACGTACTCGTGTGAGTTGAAAGAGCTAGTTCTTTTGATCAGGCTAGATAGCTAGCTTGCTGATCGTTGTTAGCTGGTTCTTATACGTGCGCGCAACTTGCCGGAATACTTCGTTGTCGTCACGCCGGACTGCACTCGGCATTTGGGGCTGGGCCAACACACAACTACTAAATTGGTATTAGCTGATTCTAATGGACAAGGCGCCCACAAGTAAGTTGAGAACAAAAACTGATTGCTCAAGGGAGGTAGTCCTGTACCGCCTCGTCTTCCTGTCCGGGATGTGATGATCGGCGCGAAAGTAGCTCCCCGAATGTAACTAGCTACGACTTGTAAGCATTCTCGTGTGTGGACAGAACTGATGTCGCTCCTATGAATTTGGTGATTACCCAGATCCATCATGCATGAATCATGTCAAAGAATTAAATAAATTGTACTACCTAATTGATAGTTACCGACAACAGCATCGGTCCGAGACGCCGCCAAGGTTTCTTGGTCCCCTACGAGATCCAAACATCCCCTCAAGACCCCATGGATCCCCTCCCTAGCTCTCTATTGCGTGTTGTACCTGCTTCCGCGCCGCCGCCTTTGCGTGCTGGTGCTCCTACTCCCACGAAGGCCGCGATATGACCTGACAAAGCGGGGTAACTTCCCAAGTGCCACTATCTGCAATCCTTGGCGCCACGCCTCCCTGTTCCTCCGGAACGCTGCTGGCAGGGCTTGTGGCCATGAAAGGTATATCAGACCTAAAAGAAGAGATCTTCTCAATATATACACAAGAAGATTTAATCAATGGTATATCAGAAGTAGTTCAGATACATTCTCTGACATTTCGGGGAGTGAAGGTTCTACAGAAGAGGACATATCCAATGTTGCAGATCATGAGGATTCATAAGTTATGCAGATGTCCTTGACATGCTTGACGTTTTGCTAGCTGAGAGAAGGTGGGTAAAGCACTAGATGATGCCTATCAAATTGTACACAAACTCTTACTACAATCGAAATTTCGTTTTTTAGAGATGTTGTCGTCTCTGATAATCTCAAAAGCTGGCACATCAGCTTGTTCAAGCTGTTTGGCTGTCGTCCAGCACATAATCAGTGGCACTAAGTTTGTTACTTGATGCACATAATCAAAGGCTTCAATGCAGTTTGCAAACTATACATCCGTGAAGCATTTCATATAGTGGGGAAGACACCGCAGCCTTTCTCAACATGTTTTTTTAGTTTGAGCTCAGGCGCTCAGTGGCTATGTAGAATTCTTTGGTGATGAGTCATGTTACGACTTCAAAGATGGTTAAATAAGCTACCGAGCAGGTCTATCAACGACATGTGTTTGTGCAGGTGCTAGAGGCTTGAGAGCAGCTGTAGAAATGTGTTATATGAAAGAAGAGGGTAGCCGAGACCGAAAGAAAAAACTGCCCCTCCTCGTCGCTCCCGTGGGCGATGGGAGGGCTCCAGCGCCGCCGCCCCCAGGGGCCTTCCTCCCTCCCCCTACCTCCCCTCGCCGCCGCCGGAGGGCGTCGCCGACCGAAGGCCGGGCGCTGGCGGCGGCGGGGCACCTTGTCCCCCGCGCGTGGAGCTTGCAGCACGGGTCTGCAGCTTCGCCCTGGGCGGCGCGCTGGCCTCGGGGCGCGTCGGCGCGGCCCTCCGGCGGCGTGGCGACTGGTGGTGGCGGGGTGGCTCCATGCTGGCGGTCGGGCCTGCGGTGACCCAGCATACCACTGCATGGTGTAGAACACTATAGTCGTTGATATAACACCAACGGAACACCGTTCCATCCGCATTACATCCCTCAGAGTGGTACAACAGAAACATCGCGGGTCCAAGACAACACTTCATATTACATGTAGCATATTACAAAAGATCCAGAGAGCTTCCTCGGACAGTGAGGAATATTATACAGAAAGACCAGAAAGATCCACTCGGAGTTACTTTAGAAGTACTACTATTAATATATGTATAAGGCTTGAAAGTACTACTATAGAATTATTCAACAGAAGTAGGTTCTAGACTCTAGGAGTTTTATTTCTATTCTACTCCTCGGCTTGTCTTAAGGTAGAATTTTCCCCGTATAAAACGGCTATACCTTACTTGGATACACACAACAACCATTAACACTAGATATCTGTCTTTTGTAAGCCCAGATCCACGGTAGACTTCCCCCGTATAAAACGTCTATACCCACGATCTGCAACTTACAAATGCCCAGAACAGTGTCTAATGCAAGCGAAAGGGAGCCGATCCAGCTGACTTCTCCGTCCCATTCCAAATCTCATGGTTAACGCGTAATATACGGCGCAAGAATCACTGGTGACATTGGTTGTTAAGTCCTAGATAATATGTTCCTTTACCACCGGAACTCTCGTAGTAGATTATTACCTCATGGTAAATAATCTATAAGCATATTATTATGAAAATAGTGTTTTCTGATATTTTTCAAATGCAGGTGATGACAACACTGGATTTGCAAAATACTTTACAAAAAATAATCAAAGGACATGAGCAAGTGTGAAATTGCCTTTTGTGATTGCAAGATTATGCACTCACAGTCTTCGAGATAACAGAAGATCCAATATCTGAAATCAGCATCATTGGTCCGATAAGGACTAATGTTTAAAGAACCAGGATGCCATTATGCATAAGTAATGCTATGCAATTTTATAATTCCCAAAGTGAAACCCTTAGTATTTTGAATAAGTTGATCTTAGGTATCTTCTTTAAGATTGGGTTTATATTTAAGTTTATTTCATAAGCAATGACATTGATCAGGAACTTAAGTGTTAACAATTCAAAATATACAAATACTAATAGAATAATGTGATTATGATGAATTGTTATTAGGTGATTGGGATAAAAAGTCCTTGAGTTGAGTTCTTAAGAGCTGAAGGAACTATTATAGACTTGTTTGTGTGAAGTGGCAAAAAGAATAACATTTGAAGAAACTAGTATTAGTTAAGGTTAATTAGTCTTAATGTTTATTAGGTTTTACATTAGGGTTGGTGATGGTTATGAATGGTGTTAAGTTATCATATTTTAATTGATGATACAAGTGACTAAAGTTAACTATAAAACATGAATAAACTTCAAATGAGATGTTTATGATTGTTGAAACCAAAGTTAACTATAAAAATAGAAGTAAATCGTAAGATATGATGAGTTTTAGAATAACATTTAGTTTTAGGGTTTTGGCAATTATGATTAAGGATGATCCCTTTTAATTTAAGTGAAAGATAAATTTAATAATATGTAATTTATTAATGGGAGCATAATTAGATGATCTTACAAATTTTGATAGGGTTTAGAATCATTTTAAGAGTGGTTGAGGGATGGATATTATTCACCCTCTTACACATGAGTGCTATGTAATCTTTATTTAAAAGGAGTTTAATTTGAATTTAAGATTTAAAAACATTTAAAGGCTAATAGTTGTATTTAAATTTTATTTTAATTATGGATTTAGACATAGTAATCAAACTTTAAAGGTTTGAGTGTTTTATAAGAAAATGGGATTATTTCTTACTTAAGAAATAATTCTAAGAATTAACAAAGTGGTTATTTTATTTGAGTAAAATAAGTAATGAATTTTATTTATTTTAAAATGTTTTTGAATAATATACATAGTATTTTTTTCTGGTGAAATATACTTATTAAAGATCTTAAAAATGAATTTTATTTATTTTTAAGTCTTACCTTTGTTTTTCTAAAATTCTTCAAAGAATTAAGTGTCTTTAAATATTTGATTTATATTTTTTTTGTAAAAACTCTAAGTTAGTATTTTTATAAAATAGTAAAGTTATTTTTATACACAAAAATGATTTTTATTTATTTTTAGGATTTTCTTTATTTAATGAAATTTCACTTAAGATTTAATAGTGTTTAATATTTATTTGCATTTTATTAACTTAAATAAGTAAAGTTATATTTTTCTTAGGTGGGTATTATTTTTGTGATAATTTTAATATGTTAAATATATTTTTATGATTTTTTTCTATAATTTTCTATAGCTGGAAATGTTTAAAGGTTATTTTGGTAATTTATTCATTTTATTCTTTTATTTTATTTCTTATTTCATTTGACTTGGGTTGTTTTTGGTTGGTACATGGGCTGGCCTGGCCCATCCAAGTTGGCCTGGGTCATCCAGACCATAGCCCACCCCTTTCTTTCTCTCCTCTCACCCGCACACACGCAGACAGACGCGACCTTGTCTCTCTCACGTTCCTCTCTGTGCGAGATGCGCCGCCAGCGCCGCCGCTGGTTGCACCGACCGCCACTGGCCGTCTCCACCACTGTCGTCTGTTGGCGCTGTCTCGCCACCTCTTCCCCTTCCTCTTCCTCCCGTAATTTGGCTTGCGCGCCCCCTGATGCGCACTCGTTGGAAACCCTAGCCCTGCCATGGTATAGCGGTTGTCGATTCCGACGTCGCCGCTCACTGCAGTTCGTATTCTAGGCCGGTGTAGGATGCTGTGGCCCTCAGGGCTGCTCCCTGTGCCGCCTTGGTGGTGAGATTGATGTTGGCTTGGTGGTGGTGTATGGTGAAGCCTTCCCGTGGTGTTCTGTGTTGCCGTTGCCGTCGATACTACTTCTGCTTCCTCTCCGGCGAGATATGACTCACCAAAGGTAGGTGTTTTTATCTTCTATGCTCCCCTCCAGGCTTTATCTACCTTGCTATGTCAAGTGTGCTTTCTGTGATTCCCACTGTCTAGATATCTTATCTAAACCTAGGGTTCATATCTGGTGAATAACTGTGTCTTGTGGAGATATCTTAGCTCTGGTTTGATGCTCAATTGACATGCTTGGTTTACTTGTGATGGTCTCAAAGCCCTGTTTTAATTCTTTGACCTATGATTAAATGATGAGGTACTATGGTAAGAGTAGGTTTGTGCTACTCTTAATCTGGGTAGATGATCTGAGAAACCCTCCTGGATGATTACAGTAGACATGAAAATTCAAACCATTGGTTTGGATTTTATATGTTTGGGATACTTGCTGGTCTGAACATTTGCTAGTTCATGTTGACAGTTAAGAACTATTGACAATGATTCCTAGTTGAATTGGTTAGGAAAATGATCTGGAAATCATATTTCTTGAAATTATTGCTGGATAATGAATGACATATGGCAATTAGCTCTGAGTGTGTTAAGATATACACTCCTCTGTCAGGGATAATAGCAGTACACTAATGATTCCTGGCTAATTGGCTAAGAAAATGATTTGAATTCTTCTAAACTTATATGAGAGGGTAGCTGTTGAATTCTGGATGATCTTATAAAATGAAGATTGTGATATTTGTTGTAGTATAAGCTGCCTTGAATCAAACTGTGAAGATGAGCAGTGTGTAACTGAATCTTTGATTCAGTTACCTTTGTTTTAAAATATAAAATGATTCTTAGATATTTTTGAATATCTAAGAAAATGATTTATTATCAAACTTGATGAAGGGCTGATGTTCTAGTTTTAAAGACTAGATTGGTAGTTTGGTGGGAGTGAGTTTGGGATTGTGCCTGAGGTGCAATTCCAATTCTTTTGGATTTGTGCCCAGCAATCCCTCATGCTTGCTGGTTTGTGCAAAGATGATTTGTATGCTTTTATGGCCTTGGTATGATTAGTAGAAGTGTGCTATAGCCCCTGCCTAGGATGCAAAGGCTGAGGCCCTAATGGTGATTGAAACAGATGCTTATAGTTTATCTTTTTCACTCAATGATGAGACTAGCATAGCACTTCTATGCTAGTCTGAGAGTTCTCCCAATCTCAACAAAAACTCTATGTTTAAATCTGACTAAATCATGTATTGATTTAGTTGTGGTCTATCAACCTGATGCCTGTAGATCTGTTGGTATGTGGCTGTGCACCTTGTCTTGTGGATGTGCTGCCAAGGAATCTACTTGTATTGCTGTTGCTCCACTTCCTCTTGATAAACTTGGTCTGCTCCTGCCCCCTCCTTCTTGTGCTCATGTCTTGTCCTGTTTTCTAAACTCCACTAAGTAACCATGCTGGTTATAGTGGTATTGACTGATTTGTTGAGAGGAATCTGGTGATGAACTAAAGTGAACTAGGGTGGTTTTCTTTTGAGCTAAACAAGGTGTGTGGGGTATTCTGAGTAGCTGCTTGTTACCAACTACGGTTGTGCTCTCTTCTTTGTACTACTTGTGATGCCTCTGATGCTTGATAGCACATCAGCATGCATGTATGTGTAAGCTTCTTACAGCTAGGCCCCATATGGTGCATGTTTCCATTTAGGAACTTGTGCCTATGGATGAGCTTGGTTGGAGGATATTTTATATGGAGCACTTGTGCTGGAAGTTTGGTGTTAACTTAAGTTGAGCTATCATTTTGGATGTTGCCAAGTGGATTCTTAGTGAGGCAATGATGTTTTACTGAGGCAAAAATACTGATATGAACAGATGCTACTTTTTAGTGAAACTTGCCCCTTTCAAAAATTTAGCTCAATGATGAATTTTTAACAGTGCAACTCACTGTTCACTTCTGAGAGCAAGCTAACCACTAATCCTTCTTTTATTTTGCTTTTGTTTTGTTTTCTTTTTCTTTTTGTTGTGTTTTCACGAAATGAAGATCATGAAGAAAATGCCAGATGATGTAGGGATAAAAGAACAGTAGTTTAGGAATTTATTAGTATCAAATATTGTAATTTAATTTTTTGTTTAAAATATTGTAAAAACATTGTATTACTGTATTCAATTCAATAAAGTTTACTTATTTTATTTTTTATTTATTTTACCATTCTTTTGTAAGGATAATGTCATATAAATTGTTGTAATAAAGAATGTTGTTATTTATTTCAATTGTAATTCTTTTTCCTACTTATTTGTTTTCTAATTGTAAAGGCAATGTCTTATATAAATAATTCTTTTATTTATCTATTGTAAAATAATACTATGTTCATATGTATTTATTTAATAAAGAATCCTTGTTATATTATTTATGGAATCATTTTATTTCAAGTTATTTCAAATATTTCAAATTTCCATTTGTGTATCTTATAAATTCATTTGAATTTCATATTTGAAATTCAAATACATGTTTGAACAAGTTTTCCTCGAAACAAAGAATTCTACAAAGTTCATGTCGAAATCTATCGCACTTGCTCCGAAGTTTCCTTCAGTACAATAGAGATCCCGATCCCTCCATAGCTCTTTTATTTTTGCGCGAAAATTCCCCGGATTTTCTTATGCATGAATGCAATGCAAAAACCTGTGTCCTCTCTATTTCTAGGTGCTAAATTCTGGGATGTTACAGACTCTCTCCCTTAAAATAAACTTCGTCCTCGAAGTTCGCACCTTCTTACGTTTCGAAAGATAAGATTGACTTCTTCAGATCCCGGTGACTCTTTTAAATCCAGGATGAAGATAATTGTTGTATCTTCATTCAAACTTTTCCTTGGACCCTCTTTTGATTTTAAATGAGCCAATTTTTAATCCCATTTGATGTATAAACTTATTTTGAATCTAGCACTTTTGCCCTGATCAGATCGTCTTGAGTGTTTTCAGTTTAGGACATCTATTTAAGAAGTGTCTAAGTTTTTAGAAAGTCTCCTTAATGTAATATTCTTGTTTATACTTTGACTAAATATAGCTTGACTCTAATATTAATCTATTTATGGTATACTTAGTCCTTATGGCTTACTTTTTAAGAATGTTTTTGGCTTTCTCCTAAACCTTTCTCCATATATCCACTCTCGATGCTTCTTTATTCACTCTCCCCTTGAGATTTTCTAATGGGCTTTTGAGGAATAGATGGTATACCCACATACTTGGAAAATAGCAGTGCAAATTCTCTAACTCCTTAAGTGCATGTATAAGATAACTTATATCATTCAATAACGCCTTGACTTACCACTTGCTTTGTTGTGGTTGTTGCTGTTATTGACTTCATTTATGGTTTCATACTTCCGTTTTTCTGAATATGTATCTTCCTCACCTACACCTTCCTTTGATGGTGATTTAGTGGATGTTGTGTCTCCTCCCACTGATGTTCCATAAACCTCATGATGTTCCGGACAACATGATTTCTTGTGTCCTAGAACTCCACACATATTAAATTTTCCTTGAAATGCTCCTACATTCCTTTCTCCATTTGGATTGTTCTGATTATTTTGAGTAGATGGTAACCCCATTATTGGTTCTATTACTCATGGGACTACGTTGTGAACAAAAACAAATTGCTCATGGGAGGTATTCCTCTACCGCTACGGCTCCCTGCCCGCGATGTGAATTGTGGTTGGCGTTGTTAGAGTATATCACGGTTTGGACATATTAGGTAGTTTCATATTGTAATCCAATTCTATCTCTAGTAGTCTTCTTGCCCCCAAGTCTTCTAGTACTATATAAACAGCCCAATGGCTCACGTTGTAATCACCTCAAGCAATATTAATACAGATAATATTCCGCAATTCTACATGGTATCAGAGCGGTTCGTTCCGCCTAGGGTTTAGCCACCGCTTCCGCCGCGCCGCCCTCGGGGAGATCCTTCTCCGCCAGGGGCCGCATAATAGTAGATTATATCTTATTTCGCCAAAATTTTCTCGCCGGCCGCTTGGCCGGCGTTTCTTCTTCTTTCGCCGATCATAGATCGGATTGCGTCGTCCACAACCAGATGTCGTCATCACGCGCCTCTACTTCAACCTCGGCGTCGACTCATCTCCGGCAAATCATCGCCAACGATCGTGCCAAGGAAGCTCCGCGCGGCGCCCCAAGGGATGCCTTCACGCGCTGCGTCGGCTTCTCCGTCCTCACGTCGTCACCTCGCCGGCCCATCTTCGCCAACATCGACCGAGACGCACGTCCCCGAGTACGCGCCTCGCCGTCAACAAAGGGCTGCACCTTCATCACACGTGGTCATCATCGCCGACAACCATCTACACCAACAACATCGTCACATCGTCGCCGCCACCACCAATCATGGTCATCGTCAACGCCAACAAGTTCTTCTACTCGAGCGACGCCGCGCTCATACAGACAGAAAATACGGGTCTAATTCCCGAAATCAACTACCGCAACAGTTTAATCGCCATCAACATCTACCTCGTCGTCTCCGTCCACCACGACCTCGCCGCCAGAGTCGCAGTCTAATTTTTTATTTTGCACTAAATTTATTTTCTTCTTGCAACTACTTCATCTACTCCGACAAACGGCGGACAACTTCTACGCACCGACCGTTCACGGAGAATTTCTCTGCTGCTCCCTCCGGCTCTGGCGCGCATGGCTCGTGATGGTCCCTGTCTTCGCACGTCCGATATTGGCAACATCGACGCGTGCCTTCTTCCCCGGCATGCTCCCGAGGTTGGCAAGCTCGGTAAGGCGTGTCGCCTACCTTGACTACTCCAACTCAAACTAGGTCTACTTCAACCACTACGGCGAATTCTCCCGGCTCAACGACGACATCGGCCACAACACAACGGCATCATCAACTTCATCAACGACGACTACATCACCAATGGCATCATCGACCACGACTTCAACGCCCTACTTTCGGCTACATCGACATCGACATCCTCTTCCATCTCCGTCTTCGGATTATGCTCCAGTCAGACCGTTCGTGTCACTACCGATCCGACTGCGGGGGAGTGTTAGAGTATATCACGGTTTGGACATATTAGGTAGTTTCATATTGTAATCCAATTCTATCTCTAGTAGTCTTCTTGCCCCCCAAGTCTTCTAGTACTATATAAACAGCCCAATGGCTCACGTTGTAATCACCTCAAGCAATATTAATACAGATAATATTCCGCAATTCTACAGTCGTGAACTAGCTTCATGAACGTATGTAGCTACCGATACATACATAACGGATACCGCAATATCGCAATCCCGCAAAATGCATATGTCGTAAATTGCAAAACCGCTGAAAAGCATCAGCACGGACCAGATTCCCATAGTGGAACAGATTCCCATAGTGGAATATTACTAATATGTTCGCCAGGCTCGTGCATGCTTCCGGTCAGCCGTGCCGAGTCTTCTGTCTGGCCAAGGAACAACAGAACCACAAATCAACCAAAAAATCGAAAATCAACAACGGCAATCATGAACGTAGGGAATCGAAGTTGGACGTCTTGAGTTGAGCCTACCTAGCTGCGAAATTGACTGCCGATGTGAGTGCCCTTGTATTCTTCCAGCCTGAGATTTGTCGTGCGGTAGTTTATGATTTCCATTCAATCGATCCTTGAAACCACATATATGCGGTTTTAGAGCCTCCTTTTACGGTTTGTTATCCGGGTTCTATTCGGTACATTTCCTTGCTTAAAACCGTTTAATTTTGCTGTTCGGGCCCATTTGCGGTATATATGCTCTTAACTGATGGAGATCCTGTGACCTCTGTGATGAGCTAAGACCAATAACTAATGTACCAAAGTGTTTCAAGGTGAAAACACTTTCCACAATTTGTGTTTCCATGTATCTGCATTTATTTGTGAGTTGTAACACAAGATGATTGAGAAAGCTAGCCAGATCATGAGTATATATACCCATTATGGTTGCAAGCAATGCCTCTAAATCCATGTTGAACCTATCTTTATAATTAGAAGCTTACCTTATGGCCAGAGTCAAAGTGATGAGGGCATCCCGGTGGGATTTATTTTTGACACGACGACCCGGGAGATCGAGCAGAACAGATGTGATTGCGTGACTGGACAAGCACAATGGTCATTCGACTTGCGCCTTAGTTTCCTACGAGCTCCGATGTCATGAGCACGTCCAAGTTACCGACCCAACGATACCAGGCTCTAGGCACGCATGATGGTGCCCTTTTGCGTAAGGGAAATGATGTTCCAATGGCCATATTTGATCTTAAGCAGCATCAGCAACAACAAGGCTTGCATGTTTTTCCAAAAAGAAGAGAAATAAGATAACATAAACAAATTGCAATTAGATGATAGCTTGAAACAATTGCATTTTATCACAATTATTAAAATAATATTTGTACATATCCATGAACCACTAAAGATTAAATTAAATAATCCAAAAAAGCAAACATGAAAAACAATTGGTAAAGGAGGGCCTTGCCCCCAACACAAATGACCTAGGGTCACATGCCCTCGGGGTGTAGGCCTAGCAACACTGAGCGAGACTTGGGCTTTCCGCCAACACAAATGGCCTAGGGTGTAGGCCCATCAATCGATCCGTTCTCAACTCAATTTTCCATCTCATAATTCCAACTATACCCTCGTAGCTGAGCACTACCAAGCTCGGCGATAGCACTGAACCCACACAACCTTTTACCTGACCTAAATGTTAAAGAAATTCATGAATTGAACTCACAGCGAAACTTTTTCACTCGTCTAACCCTTTTGAATAGCGCCTAACACAAAGCTCGTGAAAGGCGCTACACTACTTATTTTATAAAGAGTCTATCTATCACAGATAAAATGTTGTCTTAGCTGAGTTCGTCTGAGACAATGTTTCACCTGCATTGATCACGAGATCGACTCCCTACTCCTCCTCAATTTTTGCTTTTTTTCTGAGCGCTACTTGGTCTGAGAAGTGTCCTACACATTAATTTGGAGAAGCTTGACTACAGCCGATAAAAATGTCAAGGTCTGCACTGGAACAAGTGACAGTGATTATTCCTTCAGTCAACCATAAACAATGACACAAAATTCAAAATATAAGTAACATTTTACAAGGATAAATAATTAAATTGTACATGGGAAAACAATAACTTGGAATAAAGTTTACATGGTGAGCTACCGGCAGTAACGAAATACAGTATAGTGCATACGGTGCAAAATAATAATAAATACTGGATATTTCATTTTGGTTGTAATCATGACTCATCCCGTGTATATGGTGATGACCTAGAAATATATTTGATTACTGCATTTTTTTGGGTGCGACCGTGCAAGTACCCATATGTTAACAATTAACAATTTCCAGACAAGAATTATAAATGATCAGTCAAACACCATACAAAAACCTGTGTGGTTATGATTTTCTGCTGTTTCAAGGAATAACAACAATCTTCATGTTCTAATGAAAGAATGACCAACTAAATACGACTGCCCATGCAATAGCAGATCTGTGCATGTACTGCCGTACAAAGATCCTAATGTTGGAGATACATAAACCCAGACAGCCAAAGACTCTTAGTCCACTCAAGTCCCAATCCAAGATTAAGCAAGTTGTGAGGGTAATAAGCTAAGCCACCAATTTTAACCCTCTTGGGTTCTCCTCTTCAACCGTTAACCCAGATAAACAACCTAAGTAGCGTTCACAAAAAAATGCAAAAATTGAGGGGGAGTGGGGAGTAGAACTCAGATCAATAGAGGTGAAACATTGTTCCAGACCAACTCAGCTAAGACAACATTTTGGCTACAACAGATAGACTCCTTATAAAATAAGTAGTATAGGGCCTTTCACCTAGGTGCTCCACAACGTGCCACGCTGGCAGGGTGTGTAGTGTCTTTAAGGGAGGCGCTACCCTGTTGATCATAGCGCTTTTGCGTTAGGCGCTACTCAAAAGGGTTGGACGCATGAAATAGTTTCGCTGCGAGTTCAGTTCGTAAATTTCTTTAACATTTGGGTCTGTTTTATCCATTCTGCCACCTTTTACCAAGTGTCGGCCTCCCTGTACGAGTGATGTGGGACAAAGAAAAAACAGCGTGCTGTACAGACCGCGCCGCGTGATTGCGGGGGTTGATCCGCAGCCGCGAAGCTCCCGTGGGCCTGTTAGCATCGGCCCACTTCTCGATAAATCAAAACGTAGTAGATATTCCCAGGCTTCGAAACAGCAAAGCTCCGGCTATGTCAACAGCCCCAGATATAGATTGCACATTCAGTCTGCGTCTAGTGTTTTGACATCGGTCGATTACAGGACAGGAAGGGGATTTCTAGGGAACTGTCTTCACAACAACAAAGTCATCATTAACTCAAAGTAAACATGTCATCATGCCATCCTCCTTGAACGTATTTGGCCTGGAGCCGCTTGAGGGCTTCGACTTTATCTCGCGACGCTGTTTCGACTAGGAATGTTTGACCCCGGACCTTCCGCAGCTCTGACCAGAAAAGAATTACAGTAATAAACATCACACAGAGTATTGTTTTTCTGCTGGATTGTTCTGATTATTTTGTTCGAGAGGCGTCAGGTTTCCCTTGATCACTGCGAGTTGGAGAGGAGCAGCTCGGATCGTTCTCGTTTTCCAAAAAGATCCTCTATTTTTTCGTCCGTGTGAAGTAGGCAGCCAAAAAGATCGTAGTTGTTTGGGGTCGGCCGTGTGTGAAGTAGTATATCGGATCGACGCATGATGGGCCAGCAGTAGAGCAAATATTGAATTTACTTTGTTCGTGAGATTCTTCTCTTGCGAGCCAGCAAAGGAAATGAAAAACAGTCTTAGGCTTTCATACAATATGAACCCAAGTGTTTGCGCAGCGCAATGCCTGCAACATTTCTGCTCTATCTCTTTATTAATAGGCAAAACAAACATACGACCAGATCAGGAGCGAGAATATTGGACACGCCATTCCACGTTCCTCGCATAGTTGGTGGCGATGGCGAGACAGTCCCACATGTTCAACCATGCCATCCCACCATCCACTTGTGATGTCCTCGTGAACTATGTGAGCAGCTAGAAACTCGGCCAACTCGATTACATGCTAACATTCTCATGACTTTAGTCGTCGAAACAACTATTTTCTCATCATCTCTACAAAGTTGGTGTAAGATAATTGTGGCACTACTTGGGGCCATTGTTAGTTGAGACTACTCGGCAAGTTAAACTCGTTGGTGCGGATGATGATGACAATGCCCTTCTTATTGCACTGCCAATGGTTTGCAGAAGCAACATATAGGGGCTGTTCGGGTACACTCCCGCTCCTAACTCTTTTACATTAGTCCATGATGCTTCCCCGAACACATCAGCTCCATGGATCTAAAACGTCGGAGCGCTCTGGCCTATAGTACAAACATGTGGAGCGAGTCTTTTTGAGATCTCCAGAATGGAGTACCGCGGAGCGGCAATGACTTCCGTCATAGCTATACTTTCCCTCCATGGAGTCTAGACTCTAGAGCAACACCGTGAAAGTGGAACTTGTTATTCGGTCCAGTTCGGAGGCAGCCGTGGTGAATGTTCTCACACAGCAACCGTTGGTACAGCTGCTCCTTACATTTCCAATGCTTCCTACTCCCAACGATCTTGGTGTGGAATCGAAGTGCTCGGCACACTCATCTGTTGCTCTCATCTCGTATCTTTTACACTAGAAACTATATATTAGTACAATACACTTCGAGCGAGTGTTGTTCTTGGAAATTCATGCAGTGTTAAAGAAACTGATATGTTATTTATAAGGAGGTATAAGCGAGTGAATAAGTAAGCTACTGCACCATTCTTAGTGATTTTAGCTACCAATCTTTCACCTCTTTTATATCCGGTGTTTGAATAAGTCCTAGAGAAGTAGACGTGAAGTACCACCCTGTTGCAACGTACCGAACTTCAAGCTGCCTACCAGCATGAACGTATAAGTATGGCTGCGTAAGATGCATAAATAGTTTGCCCATCCATGTAAAGCTTGTGCATGTAAATCCGTTGTGAGGTATGTCAGTGGAGCAGGAGAGGATGATGTCCTTGAGTGATACCAATAGCTATTGATTAAGAATGGAATGTATCTGGAATTTGGGACCCACACTCTCAAGAATTGGCCGTGCGGTAGTAGTGGGAGTTGGCAATGAGCGAAGCCAATAAATTAGTATTTGCCAATCCTTTTGTGCCATTCAATATGGAGGACCCCGAGAGCAATAAAGCATTGCTGAAGTCAAGATATCTGTATGTTTGTACCACATGACTTTCTTGCCGTGTTACGGATGGTTATTGTCATGGACGAGCTGCACCAGGGTTCCTATCACTAGTGAAAACAGCCCCATGTGTCCCGGTTGGTAAGGGCATTTAGTCCCGTTACCCAACCGGGACGGGAAATCGGGACTAAAGCCCTAACCTTTAGTCCCGGTAGTCCCCACCAATCAGGACAAAAGGGCGTACACGTGGCCGCGACAGAAGGGGAGGGGGGAGGAGCAACTGTCCCGGTTCGTAATACGAACCGGGACAAATAACCCTCTGTCGCGGCAGAGAATTCATTTTGGCCACTTTTTGTGTCGCAGCAGAGAATTCATTTAGGTTGTTTTATTTTTTATTTAGTGTTTTGTACTCATCAATGAAGGAACCATTATATTACACAAAATCATCATGACAATACAGATCCAAGTGTCGATCATATTATATTCGGTACACCGATCGAGTTCATGCACTACATATAAAATAAGCTCTTTGTACAATCCCTATTGTTTATACACACCTGAATAGTATTCTTCTTTTGGGTTTAGGACTTCTGCATCCAAGAATCCCACCAATTCCTCCTGAATTGCTACTACGCGATCCTTAGCAGAAAACTGTCCCGTAGACGTTCGATCTGATTTAAAAAAGGAGTCAACCTATATGAATAAAACTAAACACAATTTGATGGTAATTAAAAATTATAGAAATTGTTTACGTACGTGGAGTTGCTCTAAATTTCTGCCCTTCTCACAGCACGTCTGACGGATGAACTCGCAAACATAGTATCCACATAAATTGTTCCCTGGTCCCTACGTCAGGCACTTTACGAGAACAGAGTTCAATCAAAAAAATAATAAAGCATGATAATAACGGTATCAAAACTAGAATCAAAGAGATTAGAGTGACAACGTTGTGAATAAAAACAGATTGCTCATGGGAGGTATGCCTCTACCGCTACGGCTCCCTGCCCGCGATGTGAATTGTGGTTGGCGTGAACCAACTTCATGAAAGTATGTAGCTACCGGTACATACATAACAGATACCGCAATATTGCAGACCCGGTAAATGCATATGTCGTAAATCGCAAAACGGCTGAAAAGCATCGGCGCGGACCAGATTCCCATAGTGGAATATTACTAATAGTGTTTGCTAGGCTCGTGCGTGCTTCCGGTCAGCCGTGCCGAGTCTTCGGTCTGGCCAAGGAACAATAGAACTGCAAATCAACCAAAAAATCAAAAATAAACAGCGGCAATCATGAACGTAGGGAATCGAAGTTGGACGTCTTGAGTTGAGCCTACCTCGCTGCGAAATTGACCGCCGATGTGAGTACCCTTGTTGTCTTCCAGCCTGAGATTTGTCGTGCGGTAGTTTATGTTTTCCTTTCAATCGATCCTTGAAACCACATATATGCGGCTTTAGAGCCTCCTTTTACGATTTGTTATCCGGGTTCTATTGGTACATTTCCTTGCTAAAAACCATAAAATTTTGCTGTTCCGGCCCATTTGCGGTATATACTAGAGAGATGCTCTTAACTGATGGAGTTTCAAGGTGATGGCAGTAGAGAGATGCTCTTTGCTGAGACCAATAACGAATGTACCAAAGAGTTTCAAGGTGAAAACACTTTCCACAATTTGTGTTTCGATGTATCTGCATTTATTTGTGGGCTGAACATAAGATGCATGATTGAGAAAGCTAGGCAGAGCGTGAGTATAGACCCATTATGGTTGCAAGCGATGCCTCTAAATCCATGTTGAACCTTTCTTATAATTACGAGCTTAACTTATGCCTAGAGTCAAAGTGATGAGGGCATCCCGGTGAGATTTATTTTCAACACGACAACTCGGGAGATCGAGCAGAACACTTGTGCTTGCGTGACTGGACAAGCGCAATGGTCGTTGGAGTTGCGCCTCGGTTTGCCGCGAGCTTTGATGACATGAGCACGTCCAATTTACCGATGCCCTGATACTAGGCCCTAGGCATGCATGATGGTGCCCTTTTGCGGCCTCGCAGGGGAAAGGATGTTCCAATGGCCATATCTGATCTTAAGCCAGAGCAGCAGTGAGGCTTGCATATTTTTTCCTAAAAAGAAGAGAAATAAGATAACATAAACAAATTGCAATTAGATGATAGCTTGAAACAATTGCATTTTATCACAATTATTAAAAGAAAATTTGTACATATCTATCAACTTGTGTAGATTAAATTAAATAATCCAAAAAAGCAAACATAAAAAACAGTTGGTAGAGAAGGGCCTTGCCCCCAACACAAATGACCTAGGGTCACAGGCCCTCGGGTGTAGGCCTAGCAAGACGCTGAGCGAGACTTGGGCTTGCCCACAAAAATGACCTAGGGTCACAGGCCCTCGGGTGTAGGCCTAGCAAGACATTGAGCGAGACTTGGGCTTGCCCACGACACAAATGACCTAGGGTGACGGGCCCTCGGGGTATAGGCCTAGCAAGAGATCCATTCTCAATTCAATATTCCAACCGTACCCCCTTAGCTAGGCGGAGCTCGCACTAGCAAGCTCGGTGACAACACTGGACCCATTCTGCCTTTAACCAAGTGTCGGCCTCCCTGTAGGAGCGATGTGGGACAAAAAAGAAACAGCTCTCTGTACAGTCCGTGCGAAGCTCCCTTGGGCCTGTTAGCGTAGGCCCACTTCTCGATAAATCAAAAGGAAACAGATATTCCCAGGCTTTGAAACAGCCTGTTGTTCACAAAAAAAAAAAAAGAAACAGCCTGTTAGCTCCGGTTTCTGAATTCTATATTCACAGCCCCAGATACAATAGATTTTACGTTGAGTCTGCGTCTAGTGTTTTGACATCGGTCGATTAGAGGACATAAGAGGATTTTTAGGAAACTGTCTTCACAACAACATCGCCATCATTAACTCAAAGTGAACATGTCATCATGCCATCCTCCTTGAACGTATTTGGCCTGCAGCCGCTTGAGGGCTTCGACATTGGGGCAGCTTTGACCAGAAAAGAATTAATCAACATCAGATCAGACTGAGTATAGTTTTTCTGCCGGATTGTTCTGATTATTTTGTTGGAGAGCCGTCAGGTTTCCCTTGTTCTCGGCGAGTTGGAGAGGAGCAGCTCGTATCGTTCTCGTTTTCCAAGGAACCAGCGTATATTACTCGGATTAGATCCTCTATTTTGTCATCCGTGTGGAGGACGCAGCCAAAAATATCGCAGCTGTTTCGTTCGGCCGTGCGCATGGTGTCCTAGTAGTATATCGGATCGAGGCACGATGGGCGAGCCAGCAAAGGAAATTAAAGGAAAAGCAGACTGTAGGGGCTATCTGAACTTTTGCTCGCGCAGTTGGGACAGTCTCAGGCTTTTATACTATGAACCCAAGTGTTTGCACAACGCAATGCCTGCAACATTTCTTCTCTATCTCTTTATTAATAGGAAAAACAAACATACGATGCACCAGATGAGGAACGAGAATATTGGACACGCCATTCCACGTTCTTCGAATAGTTCACTACAGGACGCGACGGCTAGGCCGACGGCAAAAAGCCCTCGGCGTAGCCAGTTTCGCCGTCGGCGTACGGTACGCCGAGGACAGCCATCGGCGTAGCCTCCTCTGCAGAGCAAAAACTGCCGCCGGCGTAGGCCTTTGCTGACGGCCGTAGCCTGCCTGTCGGCGTAACGACCGTCGGTGAATGACGGCGCTGTCGTTACACGGCCGCTAACGGCGTGCTGGATACGCCGACGGCCGCACCCTCGGCGTAGGGGCGCCACGTGGCTCTTGCTGGGCCTCCCCAGGAGGGGACTACGCCGACGGCCGCGCCCTCGGCGTATGTGGACACGTGTCCAGCGCCTGGGCCTCCCAGGCTGATGCTAGGCCGACGGCTGGGCCCTCGGAGTATGGCCACACATACGAGTCGACGGCAGTGCCCTCGGTGTAGCCTTGACCAAATGGCACGTAGCAGGGTGCTACACCGACGGCAAGGCCCTCGGCGTAGCAACTGCACAGTTTTTTTTGCTGTTTCACAGCTTTCTTTCCACTGCACAGTTCTGTTTCATAGCAATGCATATATATTTTACAATAGTAATCATTCAAACATGGTCATATCATATATTGTTCATACATCATCCATACATGCATCAACATCATCACACATGCCTACAACTCTGGCGAGGGAGAAGGGGTGTACCCGAGATCTCCCCTGGTGAAAAGTGGCGACCTCTGGAGAGGGTTGCGTCTAGTAGAAGCAGCAGAAGAGCCACCTGACGAGGGAGTAGGAGAAGTGTGAAGCTCGGGAGAACCACCGGAAGAATGGCCAAGAGAAGGACCATTGTCATGAAGTGGTGTGATTTGACGCCCATCGGGCGAGGCGTGGCCAAAGTGCCGGTTCCCAGAAGCTCACGTTCCCTACATGTTGCCTACATGTTAGCAACTTGCGAGGCAAAGTAAAACGATAACCAGTGGGTTAGCAAAGAACTTATCAGTGTCGATGCGTAGTATGTCCTAGCGAAGCTGTCCTTCGATGGAAAAAATGGCGCCGGCCCTGGCATGGGAGGCACGGGCCCTAAATCTCTATTCTGTCCAGTTTGAATATTCACCAACATGGCCTGCAAGATAGCTTAGATGTCAGGACGTAATACAACAAACTAGGGGAAGTGAGACTTGTATCTTTATAAAAATAAAGGTTCGGACTTACATTTATGTATTGCATGTAGATCGCTTTCGCCTCCTGATGCTGCCGAAAGGCCACCTGATATTTCTCATGAGCGGCATCGTAGGCCGCGTCTAACTCAGGATACAATTTCAAATATAAGGAATCTCGTCAGCGGTTAGCCATGCAGGAACAAAAGTCATAAAGATGATGAATACGAGAAAAACTTACATCATCTCTGGATCGACGAGGCTGGCCACGAGGCAGGATAGGGGGGCCGTCGGCGGGATGGGTAGCCTTGAGACGGCTGAAGCTCATGCTGAGGGTAGGCTTGACCTTCTTATTCAGAATCTTGAGGCGTCCATGCTGCAATCCGTGCCCCGATAGGACCAACGACTCCTCGTCTATCTCCGCGTGAATGGGGTCATCCACATGGGGGTGACGAGCCTTCACCATCGTGATGTAGTTCCCCAAGTCGTTCTGGGCAGTGCCGAAGTACACGGGCAACAAGGTCTAAGGCTCCAAGTAATTGGGCTTATTCCGCCGCATCATCTCATAGACGGCGACGTCATGAATCACCTCCCCGGCTTGTGCCTCGGCCACCTGCATCGCGAAAAGAAATATTATGCATATGAAGTACGAACATGACGAGAAATACACGCAGGTCGTTCCATGTATATACGTACCACCTTCCCCTTGAAGCGGTCAAAGTTGCGGTTTCCTGCGCAGTGTGTTCCACCATCGCCTCGGTTCTCCGCGTTCCGCCTCGACAAGGCTGCAAACTCCTCGTCTTCTCTGAGCCACCTCTTCCTAACCAGCTCCTCCCATGCAAGGCGATGCGGCTCGACCCAATCGGGGATAACCTGAAAATGTAATACTCAACTCCAGACAATGCAATGGCAACTTAGCAGCAATGTAGAATCTCATTGACATTTTACTCACCGACATGTACTCTTCTGGGCTTCTGGCGTCATCGAGTACTCACGATTAGGGTTCCTACCGACAATGTCTTCCTTCCTGACCCTCACGCCCCTATCAGCCCAGAAGTGGCTAGCGGTCGTGACCTTCTGGTTGTACCACACCTGGGGTGTCAACTTCACACAAGCCCCCAGCAAAGTCATGTCCGCCTTTTCCTGGTCCTCCTCAGCCACACGGTAAAATCACTTCAATCATGCATAAAAACAATTGTAAGAGTCATGAGTTAGCACGGTGGGGTCATCAAGTATGAACATAACTCGAGAAATATGCCTTACCCAAAACTTGGTGATGACAGCATCATCAGCTGTCAGAAAGTCCGGGACATGGGTAGTCTGGTAGTCCGCCCAAGTAGTAGCTAGCTTCCTGTCACTCTCGGGGGTAATGTGATAGCCCGGCCAGAACTTCCTAATCAGAGCTCCAACGAGGCTGTTAGGAAGGCGGGGCTTGGCCCCCGGAGGAAATGTCCAATTGCTGCACAATAATAAACATTAGTACACATGCCAAATTATTTATGACCAACATGAAATAAAATGTTTTAAATTGCCATATTAGTACACTTACTCAAGGCCATCTGGAATAATAAGGGCTTTTGTCTCCTGGGTCCTAGGCTCAAACTTCTCCTTAGGGACTCCTGATTCCCCACGATTCCGCAATTTCTTCGGCCCCACCAACTCGCGTCTAGTGTCCGCCTCACTCTTGGTCCCCGCCTCCCTCTCGGTCCTCGCCTCCCTCTCGGACTTTGCCTCCCTCTCGTCCCTGAAAGGCTGCTTTGTCAGGAAAAACTCAGGATCCACGTCGCCAGAAGCAGAGGGTGGTGGGTCAAAGTCCATGCCTCCTCCCGTGGCACCTCGTCCTCGTCCTCGTCCTCCTTGACCTCGGCCTCGACCCCGTCCTCCTCCAGCAGGAGCAAGATCGGGGTAACGCGGATTGGGATTTGGCTGTCTCCCACTCCATGTAGCTCTTTTCTTGCGCTGCTTCAACGCATTAAGCAAGAAAGAACTGGTTGCCTTGCCACAACTCATATTGTTCAATCACCTGCATTAAGTAAGAGAAAACAGTTAAGCATAAAGACATAATAAAATGTATACACAAAGAATAAAGGCATAATGCAATTAAGAAAACAATTAAGCACAAAGACATAATAAAATGTATACACAAAGAAGAAAGGCATAATGCAATAAAATGCATTGAAAAATAAATACTCACTATCATTTTCATTCTCATTGTCATTCTCACTATCACTATCTTTTGAGTAGAAATCTGGATTCTCATCGAAGGGTGGAGGCTCATCATCATTGTCATTCTCGGTATGGAGCTTCTCGAGCATAATTATGTCATGTAGATTCACCACTGACTCACCCCGAGTTTCTACATCGTTCCCAAGGTCCTGAAGATCAACCGGTTCTAAATCAAAGTGCCCGAAGTCCTCTTGCTCTTGATAGAAAATTCCCTCGTACGTTACAGGGGTAATGTTGTTGTAATCATCCTCGGAGGGAATCGGTAGGTTACCATGTGGCGATACCTGGAACACGACTTACCAGCCCTGGAGTTCCGCTTTCTGGCATGGGTAGGGCAAATAATAAACTTGGTTGACTTGGTGAGAAACAACAAAGACGCCGGCTCCGCTATAAGAGGTTGAAGGCCTAACTTCAACTAACCCAATGGAAGGGGTACTTCTCAGTCCATCCCTTGGGTCAAACCAGTGCCACTTGAACACAACAAGATTGAGTTCGACATTCGTACGATTGAAGGTCAGCTCGTATACATTCTCTAACCTTCCGTAGTAATCAAGGGAATCGGCTCCTCTGGTGAACACCCCAGTATTTACTGTTTTTGCATTCGGTTGCCCCTTCTGGTGCGTCTCTGTATGGAAGCGAAACCCTTTCACATCATACTTCTCATACTTCATGATGACACGATTACAATCTTGGGAAACACATTTCAGCTCATCTGACATCTCAACTTTGGGATCAGCTCCCTACAGGTATAGTTCAAATTTATTGCGTTCAGTAGTTACGTGGAATAAGAGGGACAAGCCACATATTGCAAGGTAAGAGGGACAGGTTAGAAATTACTTTTTAAATGAACCAGGACACAAAGTTTTTTTATTTCCGGGAGCACACTCTTTCAGTAGAGTGTCCAACTCCATGGGAGAGGGATCCTTCGGTCCCGACCACTGTTCATCCGTGAAATCACTAAGAAGGATAAAATAAGCATTAGACGAAGACCGAGTTACTAGCTGCATAGAGCATTATGCATAGAGAAAATAAGTTGTTCACCATTTTACCTAATGAAATCGACCACTTCCTTCATGTTGATAAGAACATAGAGCATTATGCAATCCTTCTGTTCCTTCGACAACATATATTTTAGTCCTTTACTGGCCTTGCCATCGGGAAATTGGAATAGTTCGAGCTTGGGGTCATTCTTGGGCAGGTCAACATTGTAACGAGAGACCGAGTTATGCATAGTGGGAACATCATCAGGCCAGTAGGTTGTCGCGGCGTATGCCATCTATCGAAGGCATGTTGCTTCAGCTATGCATGCTTCAATCTTGGCTTTGTTTCCAGTTATCTTTCGAATATACTTAAAATCTCTATCAATACAAAATTGCCAACGAAATTGCACCGCCCCCAAGAGTGCCTCGTTCATGAGGTGCACAATGAGATGTTCCATTGGAGTAAATAAGCCTGGCGGAAAGATCATATCCAAATTGCATAGCAACTCTGGCACCTGAACTTGCAGCTTCTCAATAACCAGAGGACATATCTGCTTAGCATAGAGCGTGCTGAAGAAATGGCTCAACTCCGCAAGCACTCGCCATACTTTCTCGGGGAGATACCCTCGAACCATCACCGACATCAGCCGCTCAATCCATATATGATAGTCGTGACTCTTGATCCCGGTGACTTGTCTCGTCGAAAGATTGAATCCCTTACTTATATTCGAACAATAATCGTCAGGGAACATCATGACGTATTTGAGCCACCTGAATGACTCCTTTTTGACAGTATCAAGGCAGTAGTAGGCATGCGGCTTGAACCAATTCTTTCGACGGACAGTAGGAGGCTGCATGTGTAATCTCTTCCTATCACAAAGCTTCTCAACATCGACTCTAGCCTTGACATTATCCTTTGACTTCCCAGGAATGTTCAAGACTCTGTTAAAAAGGGACTCCCCGACATTCTTTTCGGTGTGCATCACATCGATGTTATGGGGAAGTTCGAGGTCCTTGTAATACACGAGATTCGTTAAGGCTGCCACGTGAGTCCAATTATGCGTTACACCATATCCCGCAAATTGATGGCCAGTTCTCGGCGCCGCGGGCACGAGAGCATGTAGCTCGGCATCAACAACTGCACCCTCGAACTTTGGTACCTCTTTTACTTCATGCACAACTTTGCCCTTCTTGAAGTTCTTTCTATCTTCTCTGAACGAATGATTTCTTTTGAGGTACTATCGATTTGTGTCAAACGTAACATACTTGCGACCCGACTTTAGCCAAAGGAACTCAAGTCGGTGACTGCACACTGGGCATGGCCACTTACCATCTGTACACCATCCGCACGTTAGGGCGTACCCAGGCATGTCATGCATAGTATACTGCAACCAAACTTTCATCAAAAAGTTTCTCTTTGATGATCGGTCGTATGTCAACGTCCCGTGTATCCAAGGGTTCAAATCATCCACAATCGGCTGCATGTATACACTCAAGTTCTTCCTCGAGTACTCAGGTCCTGGAATTATTAGCGACAAAAACATGGTCTTCTGTTGCATTAATACTCCGGGAGGGAGATTGAGCGGAATAACATACACCGGCCAGCAGATGTACGAGGCCGTCAACAGACCATATGGGTTGAAGCCATCTTTTGCTATCGCAATTCTAACATTCCGAGCCTCTTCTGCCCATCGGGGGTATTTGTCACCTAAGTTCTTCCATGCCTTGCCATCAGATGGATGTCCCATCTTCTTCCGTCCGTGCTCGTCCTCGTATCTTTTCCCCTTCTTGTGCCACATCATCAGTTTGGCAGTCTCCTCGCTCAAGTAAAGCCGCTGGATTCTTTTTATGAATGGGAGATACCGAAGTATCTTCTTAGCGACCTTCGACTGACTCACCTGACCATCCTTCCCCTTTATCTCTTCATACCTAGAGGCCTTACAAATGGAGCAGTACTTGTCACCCACAAACTGTTTCCAAAACAAAAGGCAACCTTTTGGACAACAATCTATCTATTCATAATCCATGTTGAGATCCTTCATGAGTTTCTTCGTTTCGTGAAAGGTTTTAGGCAGACAATGCCCTTCGGGCAACATGTTTCCACATGTTCTCAGATTAGCTTCAAAGTGAGAACGGGTGGCGGAGTACTGGCACTTGTTGGCTAGACACTAAGAGATGGCATCGAGCTGAGAAATCTTTGCACCTTCGTACAGAGGCCTCTTAGCCACAGCCATCATATCAAGGAAGGCCTTCGCGGTTGGCTCCGGTTCCTTCGGTTCTAGCGGTTCCTCCTGTTCTGGTGATTCCCCCCGTGGAGGTGGCGACTTCAGCTGGTCGGCATCGATGAGATCATCTAGCATGTTTCTAATCCCATCGTGCTCATTGCCATTGAGCCGCTGACGCATCACGTCACCTCTGTCACGTTCATACCGAGCAAAGTCGGCTTGCGTGACATAGTTAGACATGTACCCATAATGCAGAAGGTGTTTATAAATGTCATCCTTTCCCTGACGATGACGCTTAGTGCAATGAGCGTAGGGACAAAGTCCCCGAACCATTGCCTTCGAACCACGTGCTAACTCATTTACTAACAAATGAGTGTTCCGTACCCAATCGTCTGTTTTATTAGTCGCACTAATACGGCCACTATACATCCACCCATTATCAGCCATCCTCTTCTGCTTTGTTGGGAGATAAACAACAAATATAACATTTTATATGAAAGAGGTGATTAAATTCTTCATATTTTTACGCATTCATCAACCTACATGTCTAATAGGAAAAGAGGGTCCTAACCAGCCGCCCGATCCGTAGATTGGATAAGTTCTCCCTGGTTCTACCCCGATCCGAGCAGAATTTCGGCAGCACCTCCCCGTTGCTCTCCCGATACACGTCTTGACAAAAGCCAAGAGGATGTGCATCCGGAGAACAACGAGGAGACGCCACCGAAATCCTGTCTCGAATCGAGGTAGAGCCAGGGAGAACCATACCCAACTACGAATCCGCCGACTGCCCGATAAAATCCGTAAGCGTTACGGTTCAAAATATGCGAGACCACTAATGCATATTAAGTCGCTTAACGCTTACGGTCAGGATGACGCCTAGGTGACGCGACAGACTTGGTGATCTAGACACAAAAATAAACCTAGGTACAAGAGAGGCGAACAGATTCTCACCCTCGAAGCGTGATCAAATCGTCGAAGATGATCCAGGGCCCCGCCGTTGAAACACTCCCCCCGCTCACCCTCCGGTAACTGCAAACAACATACCATATGCAACATCTATTTAACAAATTTCATCTATTTTACTAAACATGAACTATTGTTTTGCATAGTATAAACTACAAACTACCTCTAGATACTTCAAACTACAACCTACTACTACAAACTACTAGTACATAAGATAAACTACATAGTACAAACTATAAATTACTACTACAAACTAAAACTACAAACTAAAATTACAAACTATAATTATTACAAACTAAAAATAAAACTACAAACTACTACTACAAACTAAAATTACAAACTATAATTAGTACAAACTAAAAATAAAACTACAAACTAAAATAAAAAAAGAACAAATTTTAAAAAACTAACCAAGGGGGATGGTGTGCTCGGTGGAGCGGTGGGGCAGTGGGGGAGGCGGCGGGGTAGTGGGGGAGTGGGGGGAGGCAGCGGGGGAGTGGGAAAGGTGGGGAGGAGTGGGGAGGAGTGGTGGTGGTGGCTCTTGTAGTGGGGGTGGTGGCGGGGCATGTTGGAGATATGCCCTAGAGGCAATAATAAATGTAGTTATTATTATATCTTTGTGTTTATGATAAATGTTTACATTCATGCTATAATAGTATTAACAAGGAAACATTAATACTTGTGTGATTTGTAAACTTAAATTGAAGTCCCTAGTAAAGCCTCTTCATAATACTAGCTTGTTGGTTAATAAATGATTGTGGTTTCCTATCATGAACATTGAGATGTTATTAACAACAAGATCATATCGTTAGGAGAATGGTATGATGGACATACCCCTATAGATAAACGTAGCATAAAGATCAAGTCATTTTAATAGTTCAATTGCTATATGCTTTCTGATACATAGTAACCTAATTCCTTCGACCATGAGATCATGCATATCACCTTCACCGGAAGGATGCTTTGATGACATCAAACACCACACCGTAACTGGGTGGCTATAAAGATGGCATTGAGTGTTCGGAAAGTATTGGTTGAGACACATGGATCAAGAGTGGGATTTGTCCATCCATATGACGGATAGATATACTCTGGGCCCTCTCGGTGGAATGTCATCCAATTAGCTTGCAAGCATGTGACTGGCTCACAAGGGATCACATATCACGGGAACGAGAAAAGAGTACTTATCGGTAATGAGGTTGAACTAGGTATGCAGGGATACCGACGGTCAAAACCTCGGATAAGTAAACTATCGTGAGACAAAGGGAAATTGGTATCGTATGTAAGTGGTTCATTCGATCGCAAAGTAATCGTAGAAATATGTGGGAGCCATATGAATTTCCAGATTCCTCTATTGGTTATTGTTCGGAGAAGTGTCTCGATCATGTCCGCATAATTCACGAACCGTAGGGAGACACACTTAAGGATTCGACGTTGTTGAGTAGTTATGGAATGATGAGTAAGAGACCGAATGTTGTTAGGAGTCTCGGATGGGATTCGGGATATCACGAGGAGATCCGGAATGGTCCGAAGAATAAGATTCATATAAGGAAAGTCCTGTTTCAGGGTTGGAGAATGGTTCCGGTGTTTTCATCGGGAATGTTCTAGAAGGTTCCGGAATGTCCGGCACTTCGGAGGGGAAGGGTACATGAATGTGTCATAACAAGTTGGAATGGTTGCATCATGTACTATGTTTCATCACTGAGCGAAATAAAGGGATAAATCAAATCCTAGTTTGAAACGTCAAACGCCAATTTGATGAAAAGTCAAACGGCTATTTTGCTTGGTGGAGGGAGAGTAGGAAACCTACTTGGGGAGGAGATCCTCTCCCTCCACCGCCGGCCAAGGAGGCCGAGTTGGGGAGGGACTCCCCTCCCCTTGGCGCGCCCCCTCCACCTATATAAGGAGGGGCAGGGCTGCCCCTCCAAGACCTACACCTTGCCCCTCTAAACCCTAGCCGCCGCCCACCATAGCCGCCGCCCTAGGGTTTCTCCCAAGCCGCCGAGTTGGGCTTCTAGTTGCCCTAGCCGCTGGCCTAGCCCCTTCTACTAGGTGTGTCTAAACCCTAGATCACTGAGGCTCTCTCATAGTCCACCATACTCGCTCCGGCTTAAGGCGTAGCCCTGCGAGATCTCCCCTCTACTTCTGGTACCACGTCGTCGTGCTGCCGGAATCGCGAGGAGGGTGCTACATCCTCCGCTGCCTGCTGGAACAAGGGAGAGGAAGGTCTTCGTCGAGTACCGAACGTGTGACCGACTGCGGAAGTGCTGCCGGAACGCAGCACCGGAAGGATCGTCTACGCGATCTTGAGATCGGCAAGAGTTCGACTACATCACCCACGAGAATCCGCTCTCGTTAAACACTTGGGAATCTTCAAGAGTGAGTTATTCCATCGACTCGTTGCTACAATCTAGTAGATAGATCTTGGCTTGTTTGTTTGTATGCGGTAGAAATTTTTTGTTTTCCATTCTACGAACCCCTACAGTGGTATCAGAGCCGTGTCTATATGTAGATCTGTTGCACGAGTAGAACACAATGGTCATTGTGGGAGGTGGTGCTTTTATTATCAATAGCTTCTTGTGTACTTTGCATCTTGCGGTATGATGGGATGAAGCGGCCTGGGCTAACCTTACATGACATCGTTCATGAGACTTGCTCCACGCTCAACATGCAACTTGTATTGCATAAGTGGCTTTGCGGGTGTCTGTCTCACCCATTATAGTATAGATCCAATTTACAACAGGCACTTGATAGTTCAAACATCAACGTTGTGGTTCTTGTTCGTAAGTTAGATCGACACTTATTGAAAGCCCCAAACCATGTAAAACATGGAAAGAAATTAGAGGCGTCTAACTTTGTTTGCAGGGGTGTGTTGTGATGTGATATGGCCATGATTGTGATTATATTTGATGTATGCAATGTTCCTTATTGTAAGTTGGCAACCGACAAGAGCCATATGGTTGTCTTTAATTTTTGTTAAGACCCGCGTGTCTATTCAAAGTAGTTGTAATAGTTGAAGCCGGTGGATGACAACCATGGAGCAGCGTCATTGACCTTGATGCAATGCCGGTGATGATGGAGATCATGTTCATCCTTGAAGATGGAGATCAGAAGCACAAAGAAGAAAGACCATATCATATCACAAATTATGAATTTCATGTGATGTTAATCCTTTATGCATCTTGTATTGCTTAGTTAATGACGGTAGCATTATAAGATGATCCCTCATGCACATGAATTTCAAGTTCTAAAGTGTTCACCCTTAGTAAGCACCGTTGCTAAAGCTTGTTGTTTCGAAGCACCACGTGATGATCGGGTGTGTTAGATTCCGCAAGTGTATACAACGTGGGCAAGCCAGATTTGCTCATGCGGAAGCTAAGGTTTGATCATGACGAGCCTAGCATGTACAGACATGGTCTCAGAACACGGATCACCGAAAGGTAAAGCATGAATCATATAGTAGATATGATGAACATGTTGATTGTTCGCCATTGAAGCTACATCAACTCTCGTGATGATCGGTGTTGATGTGGTGGATTTGGTTCGTGTGATCACTAAAACAATGTGAGGGATATTGTTTTGAGTGGGAGTTCACCTAGATTAATTTAACTATTAATAAGAACTCAATTTGTCATAAACTTATTCTAAACTATTGCAAATATGTTGTAGATCAATGGAGGCCCCTACCATCAATTTTAATGCGTTCCCAGAGAAAGAAAAGTTGAAAAACAATGGAAGCAACTTCGTGGATTGGTTCCGCAATTTGAGGATTGTCCTCAATGCTGGTAATTTGACCTATGTGCTGGATGCACCGCTGGGTGACCCGCCTGCAGCTGATGCTACCGATGAAGTAAAGAATGTTTACCTCGCTCGGAAGAATCAGTACTCCACAGTTCAGTGTGCTATCTTGTATGGTTTAGAATCGGAGCTTCAGAAGAATTCAGACCCACATGATATTGTCCGTGAACTCAAATTGATCTTTGAGACTCACGCGGCAGTTGAGAGCTATAAGGCTTCTGAAAAGTTCTTTAACTGCAAGATGGAAGAGGGCAGCTCCGTTAGTGAGAATGTGCTTAAGATGTCTGGGCACGCAAACAAACTTCAAAGCTTGGGTATAGTGATTCCTAATGCTTTGGGGATTTACCGTGTCCTCCAATCACTACCACCAAGTTACAAGAACTTTGTGATGAACTACAATATGCAAAGCATGAACAAGCAGTTGCCAGAACTCTTCTCCATGTTAAAATCTGCAGAAGTGGAGATCAAGAAAGAGCACCAAGTGTTGATGGTCAACAAGACCACCAAATTCAAGAAAGGCAAGTCTAAGCAAAAGGGACACTTCAAGAAGGGTGGTAAGAAAGTTACCGCACCGACGAAGAAGACCAAGGCTGGACCTAAGCCTGATACTGAGTGCTTTTACTGCAAGGGAGAAGGTCACTGGAAGCGGAATTGCCCAAAGTACTTGGCGGATTTGAAGAACGGCAACATCAAGAAGAAAGGTATATCCGATATACATGTTATTGATGTGTATATCACTAGTACTCGTAGTAGTGCCTGGGCATTTGATACTTGTTCGGTTGCTCATATTTGTAACTCGAAATAGGTGCTGCAGAATAAATGGAAGCTAGCGAAGAACGAGGTGACGATGCGCGTGGGAAACGGATCAAAGGTTGATGTGATCGCGGTCGGCACGCTACCTCTTCATCTACCATCTGGATTAGTTTTATACTTAAATAATTATTATTTGGTGCCTGCGTTAAGCATGAACATTATATCGGGATCTTGTTCATTGCGAGACGGTTACTTGTTTAAATCCGAGAATAATGGTTGTTCGATTTATATGAGTAATATGTTTTATGCACATGTACCTTTGATAGATGGTCTATTCTTATTGAATCTCGATAGTGGAAATACACATATTAATAACATTGAAGCTAAACGTTTGAAATCGAGCGATAACTCGACCTATATGTGGCACTGTCGTCTTGGTCACATTGGAGTGAAGCGTATGAAGAAACTCCATTCTAATGGACTTCTTGAATCACTTGATTTCGAATCACTTGAAAGATGCGAAGCATGTCTGATGGGTAAAATGACTAAGGCTCCATTTTCTGGTATGATGGAGCGAGCTACGGACTTATTGGAAATCATACATACCGATGTGTGTGGTCCAATGAGTGTAGCATAGCGCGGTGGTTATCGTTATGTTCTTACCTTCACGGATGACTTGAGTAGATATGGGTATATCTATTTCATGAAACATAAGTCAGAAACTTTCGAGAAGTTTAAGGAATTTCAAAGTGAGGTTGAGAATCAACGTAACAAGAAGGCCTACCGTTCTGATCGTGGAGGTGAATATCTAAGTTACGAGTTTGGCGAGCGTTTGAAGAAATGCGGAATACTTTCACAATTGACACCGCCGGGAACACCACAGCGTAATGGTGTGTCCGAACATCGTAATCGAACTCTCTTAGATATGGTTCGTTCTATGATGTCACTTACAGATTTACCGCTATCATTTTGGGGTTATGCATTAGAAACAGCCGCATTCACTTTAAATAGGGCACCATCTAAATCCGTTGAAACGACACCGTATGAATTATGGTTTGGGCAGAAACCTAAATTGTCGTTCCTAAAAGTTTGGGGTTGCGAAGCCTATGTAAAGAAGTTACAGCCGGACAAGCTTGAACCCAAAGCGGAAAAATGCGTCTTCATAGGATACCCAAAGGAAACTATTGGGTATACCTTCTATCATAGATCCGAAGGCAAAATCTTCGTTGCCAAGAATGGATCCTTTCTAGAAAAAGAATTTCTCTCGAAAGAAGTGACTCGAAGGAAAGTAGAACTCGACGAGGTTGTCAAACCTTCTCTCGAACTTGCGAGTAGCGCAGCACCAGAATAAGTTCATGTGGTGCCTGCACCAATAAGAGAGGAAGCTAATGATGATGATCATGAAACTTCGGTTGTAGTTGCTACAGAGCCTCGCAGGTCAACAAGAACTCGTACCACTCCTGATTGGTATGATCCTGTTATGAGTGTCATGTTGGTGGACAACACCGATGACCCTGCGACATATGAGGAAGCAATGATGAGCCCAGATTCCAATAAATGGCAAGAAGACATGAAATCCGAGATTGGATCCATGTACGAAAACCAAGTATGGACTTTGGTGGACTTACCGGATGGCTGAAAGGCCATCGAGAATAAATGGATTTTCAAGAAGAAAATAGATGCTGATGGTAATGTTACTGTCTATAAAGCTCGACTTGTCGCAAAAGAGTGTCGACAAATTCAAGGAGTTGACTACGATGAGACCTTCTCACCAGTAGCGAAGCTAAAGTCTGTGAGGATTATGTTAGCAATCGCTGCATATTATGATTATGAGATATGGCAGATGGATGTCAAAACAGCGTTCTTCAATGGAGAAATTGATGAAGAGTTGTATATGATGCAACCCAAATGTTTTGTCGATCCTAAGGATGCTAACAAGGTATGCAAACTTCAACGGCCCATTATAGATTGAAGCAAGCATCCCGAAGTTGGAATCAACGTTTTGATAAGGTGATCAAAAGTTTTGATTTTATACAAACTTATGGAGAAGCTTGTATTTACAAGAAAGTGAGTGGGAGCTCTGTAGAATTCTTAATACTATATGTAGATGACATATTGTTGATTGGGAATGATGTAGAACTTCTTAATAGTGTCAAGAAATATTTGAATAATAGTTTTTCAATGGAAGATCTTGGGGAAGCAGCTTACATATTAGGCATAAAGATTTATAGAGATAGATCGAGGCGCCTAATATCATTGTCACAAAGTACATATTTGGACAAAGTTCTAAAGAGGTTTGGAATGGAAGATAGCAAGAAAGGGTTCTTGCCCATGTTGCCCAATACGACCTTGAGTAAAACTCAAAGTTCAACAACGGCAGAAGATAGAGAAAGAATGAGTAAAAATCCCTATGCCTCAGCCATAGGATCTCTAATGTATGCCATGCTATGTACTAGACCCGACATTGCATATGCTGTTAGTTTAACTAGCAGATATCAAAGTGATCCAGGAGTGGATCATTGGACAGCGGTCAAAAACATCCTTAAGTACTTGAGAAGAACTAAGGATATGGTTCTTTCTTATGGAGGTGATGAACAGCTCGTTGTTAATGGTTACACCGATGCTAGTTGGAACACCGATCCATATGATTCTAAATCACAATACGGATACGTATTTACTTTGAATAGTGCAGCAGTTAGCTAGAGGAGTGCAAAGCAAAGCGTTGTGGCGAGATCTTCAACTGAATCGGAACACATGTCTGCTTCGGAGGCTTCACAAGAAGCGATATGGATGAAAGAGTTCATAACAGAACTCGGTGTGGTTCCAAGTGCGCTGGACCCAATGTCTATCTACTGTGATAACATGGGTGCCATAGCCAATGCACAAGAACCAAGGTCACACAAGAAGCTGAAGCACATCAAGCTACGTTTCCACGCTATTCGAGAACATGTCCAAGCTGGTGACATAAAGATTTGCAAAGTACACACAGATCTGAATGTGGCGAATCCGTTGACTAAACCTCTCCCGAGGGCAAAACATGACCAACACCAAACTGCCATGGGTGTTCGGTATATTACCATGTAATCTAGATTAGTTGACTCTAGTGCAAGTGGGAGACTGTTGGAGATATGCCCTAGAGGCAATAATAAATGTAGTTATTATTATATCTTTGTGTTTATCATAAATATTACATTCATGCTATAATAGTATTAATAAGGAAACATTAATACTTGTGTGATTTGTAAACTTAAATTGAAGTCCCTAGTAAAGCCTCTTCATAATACTAGCTTGTTGGTTAATAAATGATTGTGGTTTCCCTATCATGAACATTGAGATGTTATTAACAACAAGATCATATCGTTAGGAGAATGGTATGATGGACATACTCCTATAGACAAGCGTAGCATAACAATCAAGTCATTTTACTAGTTAAATTGCTATATGCTTTCTGATACATAGTAACCTAATTCCTTCGACCATGAGATCATGCATATCACCTTCACCGGAAGGATGCTTTGATGACATCAAACACCACACCATAACTGGGTGGCTATAAAGATGGCATTGAGTGTTCGGAAAGTATTGGTTGAGACACATGGATCAAGAGTGGGATTTGTCCATCCATATGACGGATAGATATACTATGGGCCCTCTCGGTGGAATGTCATCCAATTAGCTTGCAAGCATGTGACTGGCTCACAAGGGATCACATATCACGGGAACGAGAAAAGAGTACTTATCGGTAACGAGGTTGAACAAGGTATGCAGAGATACCGACGGTCAAAACCTCGGATAAGTAAACTATCGTGAGACAAAGGGAAATTGGTATCGTATGTAAGTGGATCATTCGATAGCAAAGTAATCGTAGAAATATGTGGGAGCCATATGAATTTCCAGATTCCTCTATTGGTTATTGTTCGGAGAAGTGTCTCAATCATGTCCGCATAATTCACGAACCGTTCGGAGGCGGGTGGGGATGGGGAATGAGGGAGGAGGAGGTGGGGCGGCGGGAATGGGAGGTGGGGAGGAGGCGGGGTCGAGGGCGGGCTCGCGTAGCGGCGAGGGCCGAGGAGCGGTGGCAGCTGGCGGCGGGATCGGGGAGCGACGACAGCTGGTGGCGGGGTCGGGCTGGCTCGGGGTCGGCGTCGGGGTCTGGGTGGCTCTGAGATAGGGTATGAGTGGCCGGGGTGCACCGTGACCAGAAAAAATGGATGAGGCTACGCCGACGGCAAGGCGTACGCCGAGGGCTGCCGTCGACGTAGCTGGGGGATTTTTCTAGTAAGCACTACGCCGACGGCCATGCATACGCCGAGGGCTACCGTCGGCGTAGAAAGTTTTTTTTGCCTTATTAATACCAAAATTATACAAGAATATTAATTTGGTGTCTACTAATATAAAAAATTATAATATATTATTTGGTATATACAATTATAGAAGAAACAATAATATATTATTACTATATACTCTTTTATTTCGTCTTGTCCTTGTTTTCCAAGCAAACCCTACACGTGGGCCCCGCGAATCTACCCTACATAGACTTCTCCATACGAGGTTTGACACATGCAAGCACATATACCAACCTTGCACCACACTCATGCAAGTTTTCATCTGATTCCGACGTTCCCGTGGTCTTCCTCCGGCGAAACCCTGATTTGTGGGCCTCAGATCGTCTACCCCCCTAGACGTTCCTCTGACATTGGTAGCCCGGCGTAGCTCTCTCTTGTTTTGTGTTTGTTTAGGTCATATGATGATGTAAAACCATGTTGGTTCACAAGTTGGGGCACTATCCTACCCGGTTTCACCGGAACAGGGAGATTCCCCCTTATACGGGTCCAGAACCTTCGCTTCTACGTTAGAGCGCATGCATGCGAGGGGGGGACACATGCAAGAACCTATACCAACCTTGCACCATACTCACACACATATGCTAGGGACACATGCAAGTTTTCATCTGTTTCCGACGTTCTCGTGGTCTTCCTCCGGCGAAACCCTGATATGTGCACACTCGGATCGTCTACCCCCCTAGACGTTCCTCTGACACGGTTAGACAAGCATAGCTCTCTCTTGTTTTGTGTTTGTTGAGGTCATAGGTTGATGTAAAACCATGTTGTTTCACAAGTTGGGGCACTATCCTACCCGGTTTCACCTAAATGGGGAGATTCCCCCTTAAACGGGTCCAGAACCTTCGCTTCTAGGTTAGAGCGCATGGATGCGAGGGGGGACACATGCAAGAACCTATACCAACCTGGCACCACACTCACACACATATGCTAGGGGACACTTGCAAGTTTTCATCTGTTTCCGACGTTCCCGTGGTCTTCCTCCGGCGAAACCCTAATCTATGCACACTCGGATCGTCTACCCCCTAGACGTTCCTGTGACAGGGGTAGACCGGCGTAGCTCTCTCTTGTTTTGTGTTTGTTTAGGTCATATGATAATGTAAAACCATGTTGGTCCACAAGTTGGGGCACTATCCTACCCGGTTTCATCTAAACGGGGAGATTCCCCCTTATACGGGTCTAGAACCTTCGCTTCTAGGTTAGAGCGCATGAATGCGAGGGGGGACACATGCAAGCACCTATACCAACCTTGCACCACAGTCACACATATATGCTAGGGGACACATGCAAGTTTTCATCTGTTTCCGACATTCTCGTGGTCTTCCTCCGACGAAACCCTGATCTGTGCACACTTGGATCGTCTACCGCCCTAGACGTTCCTCTGACAGGGGTAGCCCGGCGTAGCTCTCTCTTGTTTTGTGTTTTTTAGGTCATATGATAATGTAAAACCATGTTGGTTCACAAGTTGGGACACTATCCTACCCGGTTTCACCGGAACAGGGAGATCCCCCTTATACGGGTCTAGAACCTTTGCTTCTAGGTTAGAGCGCATGCATGCGAGGGGGTACACGTGCAAGCACCTATACCAACCTTTCTCCACACTCACACACATATGATAGGGGACACATACAAGTTTTCATCTGTTTCCGATGTTCTCGTGGTCTTCCTCCGGCGAAACCCTGATCTGTGCACACTCGGATCGTCTACCCCCCTAGATGTTCCTCTGACAGGGGTAGCCCAGCATAGATCTCTCTTGTTTTGTGTTTGTTTAGGTCATAGGATGATGTAAAACTATTTTGGTTCACAAGTTGGGGCACTATCCTACCCGGTTTCACCTAAAAGGGGAGATTCCCCCTTAAACGGGTCCAGAACCTTCGCGTCTAGGTTAGAGCGCATGCATGTGAGGGGGGACACATGCAAGCACCTATACCAACCTTTCACCACACTCACACACATATGCTAGGGGACACATGCAAGTTTTCATCTGTTTCCGACGTTCCCGTGGTCTTCCTCCGGCGAAACCCTGATCTGTGCACACTCGGATCGTCTACCCCCCTAGACGTTCCTGTGACAGGGGTAGCCCGGCGTAGCTCTCTCTTGTTTTGTGTTTGTTTAGGTCATATGATAATGTAAAACCATGTTGGTTCACAAGTTGGGGCACTATCCTACCCGGTTTCACCTAAACGGGGAGATTCCCCCTTATACGGATCCAGAACCTTCGTTTCTAGGTTAGAGTGCATGAATGCGAGGGGGGACACATGCAAGCACCTATACCAACCTTGCACCACAGTCACACATATATGCTAGGGGACACATGCAAGTTTTCATCTGTTTCCGACATTCTCGTGGTCTTCCTCCGACGAAACCCTGATCTGTGCACACTTGGATCGTCTACCGCCCTAGACGTTCCTCTGACAGGGGTAGCACGATGTAGCTCTCTCTTGTTTTGTGTTTTTAGGTCATATGATAATGTAAAACCATGTTGGTTCACAAGTTGGGACACTATCCTACCCGGTTTCACCGGAACAGGGAGATTCCCCCTTATACGGGTCTAGAACCTTCGCTTCTAGGTTAGAGGGCATGCTTGCGAGGGGGGGGGGGCACATGCAAGCACCTATACCAACCTTTCACCACACTCACACACATACTATAGGGGACACATACAAGTTTTCATCTGTTTCCGACATTCTCGTGGTCTTCCTCCGGTGAAACCCTGATCTATGCACACTCGGATCGTCTACCCCCTAGACGTTCCTCTGACAGGGGTAGCCCGATGTAGCTCTCTCTTGTTTTGTGTTTTTTTAGGTCATAGGATGATGTAAAACCATGTTGGTTCACAAGTTGGGACACTATCCTACCCGGTTTCACCTAAACGGGGAGATTCCCCCTTATACGGGTCCAGAACCTTCGCTTCTAGGTTAGAGCGCATGCATGCGAGGGGGGACACATGCAAGCACCTATAACAACCTTTCACCACACTCACGCACATATGCTATGGGACACATGCAAGTTTTCATCTGTTTCCGATGTTCTCGTGGTCTTCCTCCGGCGAAACCCTGATCTATGCACACTCGGATCGTCTACCCCCCTAGACGTTCCTCTGACAGGGGTAGCCCGGCGTAGCTCTCTCTTGTTTTGTGTTTGTTTAGGTCATATGATAATGTAAAACCATGTTGGTTCACAAGTTGGGGCACTATCCTACCCGGTTTCACCTAAGCGGGGAGATTCCCCCTTATACGGGTCCAGAACCTTCGCTTCTAGGTTAGGGCGCATGCATGCGAGGGGGAAACATGCAAGCACCTATACCAACTATCGTGGGAATGGTCACGGGAGGTGCTGCAATCGGCAGCGAGTAGTAGAACGAGGGGCAAGGGAGGCCAGCCATCTGCATTGCGAGATGAGGGCAGAGACACAGGGTTTTACCCAGGTTCGGCCCCCCGGAGGGTAAAGACCTACTCCTGCTAAATTGTATTATGGAGGTGGTACAATGGGCGAGCTCGGCGGCTAGGCGGCGAGTTGCTTGGGTGTATGATGGAACGTATCTCTACACGCCCTGCAGGGAGGTTTATATAGGCTCACCTCCCCTAGGGTTTACATATCTCAACCGAATCAGTTAAGGCTTCGGTACTCGTTTAACCTAATCCGACTGGGCCTATCTACTCGCCTGGGCCTTTAGCTTCCAGTCGCTTGGATCCTCGCTGGGCTTCGATCGAGTCGCCGTCTTGCAGGCCCACTCGCCAGTTCTTGGGCCAGTCGGAAACGTCCTGCTGGGTATACCCCGGTAGGCACATCCCCATCAGTAGTCCTCGAGGCCGTCGTCGATTAGGCGTAGGTGACTGCTGGCAGTCGGAGTATACGGCTTCAGAGTAGACATCCAGTCGAATCATCGGCGGGCTCTTGTATAAAGGAGAAAACTAGTCATCCAGGTCACAGCTTTGGCGAGTCGAGTCGGCGAAACACTGCCATAGTGATCGGGTCGGCGAGCCGAGTGGCTGAAGTTGGACCGTTAAACGTGGTCAAACTAGCCGTTGGGGTAATCCAACGGTAACTTTTGGCGTAATCATCGCGCGGTAACGGTTCCCTGATTTGGCGGGTAACAACCGCTATATAAGGAGAATGGCAGGCGATCAGAGAACCACCTTCTCGCCATTCCCTCCGATTGCGCGCACTTTCGCCTCCCTTCACATCGCGATCCAGCCGACCGGAAATCCTCCGACCGCCCACAAATCCTTCCGCCATGGCCCTCTCCACCGAACCTTGGGGTAGATCTAAGTGTACGAGGGCGCAACTGGCTTCCTTTGAGGAGGCCGAGATCCTGCGAGCCGGCTGCTGGCGCATCCCCGCGGCCGGAGAGGTGACCCCGAGCCCGCGCGAGAGGGAATTCATCTGCTTCACCAGTCATCTAGAACGGGGGCTAGGATTCCCCACGTCCATGTTCTTCCGGCGCTTCTGCGCCTACTACGGGATCCAACCATCGGATCTGGGTCCTCACAGCATCGAGCAGCTCGCCATCTTCGTGGCGTTCTGCGAATGCTACTTGGGCTGCCGGCCCTACTTCCCTCTATGGCAAGATCTGTTCCACGGACGGATCAGTCGCGAGGAAGCGGGCGACCCAATGCTTGCCGCGGGCGGCCTAACTTTCCAGCTGAAGTCGAAGGCTTCGTTCTTCGACTTGATGCTGCCCGCCAAGGCGGCGAGCGACTGGAAAAAATCTTGGTTCTATGTTGCCGAGGCGACCTAGAGGGCGAGACGGCGATCCCACGGTACTCCGCCAACCGGTCCGAACCGCGCCGTCTTCAAGCCGGCAAGCTCCCCAGCGACCAGCGGATGGTTGTGGACGAAATGCTCCAAACCATCCGCGGTCTGAAGAAGAAGGGCCTCCAGACGATCAACTTGTACAACTGCTGGCTCGGGCGGCGGCTCGTCCCGCTGGCTCGATGCGAGCACTACATGTACCAGTACGCCTGCCGGGAGGACTCGACGAAGTCGTGCCTCGTCGAGTGGAAGCTCGAGGACTACACCGCAGCACTGAAGAAGATCACCCAGGCGGTGTACCTGGACGCACAGGCTGGGGTCGCCCCCTACACCGCAAAGCGTCCAACCCCAACGGTAATCACCTCGCTTCATTCGCAGTCGCAGTTTTTGCAGTCGCGGTCATTCTAATTTCATCTTGCGTTCATTGCAGCTATTCCAAGTGGTGGAAGGATGGCTCCCGCCTTCGGACGACGAGAATTGGAGCTCGTCCGTCCAGGACATGGGCGAGTCGCCTCTCGCCAAGGGCGACGCCGGGAGCGACGAGAGTGACAGCGACGACGAGTCCGAGGAGGAGGTTGCCCCGCTGGTCCGCAAGACCCGCGGGCAGCGTCAACGTGAGCTTGAGGCGAGCAAAAGCCTCGAGAGTCATGACGACGACGAAGAACTTCCGGAGACCACCTCGCGCCGCCAAGCTACTCCGTCGAAGAAGAAGAAGAAAGAGAAGGAGGCAAAGGCCCCTCCGAAGAAGAAGACGAAGCCGATGAGGCCGGCCTCGCCACCGCACTCGGCGGGCAGCTCCGACGCCCCCAGCCCGGCCAAAGACGAGGCGCCACCGACGGCAGCCGCGCTGGACACGGCCGCTGTCGAGGTGCCACTGGCTTCGATGCCTCCACCATTCGCCCCAGTTTCTGGGCTGGGGGATGTTCCGGCTGCGGCGGCTTCGCCTCACAGGGAAGCTCCTGCCGAAGATGTCCCAGAGGCTCCCGTTACGGCCTCGACGACGAATAAGCCGTACGTGTCTTGGGCACGCGACGTCCTGGAAATGGGGCTCAGCCGCCGACTGGGTGCTGAACTGGAGAAGCCGGCTGGCCTCCGCACGGGGCTACACTTCATTCCAGTCGCTAAGTGGGTTTGCTCACCTACCTTTGTCTCCCATAGCACCTTGACTTATTTTGCTTACATGATTGATTTACAGGACCGGAGTGAAGAAGATGGGCGACCCGACCGTGGCTAAGGTGCCACCCATTGTCAGCGAGGAGGATCCTTCCCGTAAGAGGAAGGCGGACGAGGTCGTCATTCCTACGGATGGTGGTAAGAAGGCCAAGGGCGATGATGTCGTCACGATCTCTGACGACACGGCGGTCGCGCCATCTGAACCCGCAACATAGGCGGCCGCATCCACGAAAGACGACGTTCCCTTGCCTGGAGCGGCCGAGCCGACCTCCTTTGGTGCGGGTGCCTCCATCGCAACATTCCCGCGCTTCATGGCCAAAGCGGCCACAGCGAGTGGAACTTCGCCCTCGAGCCGTGCACCTGGGGTCGCTGATGCGGAAGTCGAGCAACGTCGTGGGCACACGCCAGCTCTCCTCGCGTCCGTGGACGCGATACAACTTCATGGCATGCTTGGCGCAGCCATCCAGGTATGTCCAGTCCCCGAGGATCAGGTCGGTGTATTGCAGCGGTCTGATTCTTTTAGTGTATAGTTGTTATTTTCTGCGTCCAGTCCCCGAGTGCGCACTCGCTGAACTTCAGCGGGTGGGCACTTTGAATTTTTTGATTGCCAGTCCCCAAGTGCGCACTCGCTGAATTTGGGCGGGTGGGCACTTAGGAATTTTTTGATTGCCAGTCCCCGAGTGCGCACTCGCTGAATTTCAGCGGGTGGGCACTTAGAATGTTGCTTTGTATAACTGTTTGAACGATGTGCAGGGTCTGCAACGTGAATCAGCTGACCGATTGGCAGCGAAGCACCACGCGGAGAAGGAACTGGCCGCCGTCCAAGAGGCGAATAGGGGGCTTCAGGCGGTTGCCGCGAGGGCGGAGGAAGCTCGCCAGGGGCTTGTCCCAGCGGGTGAGTTGGTGGTGGCTCAATCGGCACTGAGCTCGGCTGAGGAGCGGATCGCCGAACTCGAGCGCGAGCTGAGGGAGGCGAAGGAGGAAGCGAACTCGGCGGATGGGCGAGCCAAGGCCGCTATTACCTCCGCCGCAGAGGATCGTAAAGTGTCCGACGCCCTTGTTGCTGGGCTTCAGGACGACTATACTTCGCTTCAACGCTTCATCACGGATCTCTCCCGCCCATTGATTGGTAAGTGTATCTGCCTCTGCCAATAACATGTGTTCTGTTGTGATACCCGACGTACTCATTGTTGTCTTCTATTCACAGGTCGCATCATTGATAGCGCGGAAGAGGCGAGCTCGTTTGACGCGCGGCAGTGTGTGGCCACGCTCGTCGACTCGGCGACGTTGTCGGCGACGTGCATCCGAGCCTACCTCCAGGATATATCACCCACGGAGGTAATTCCCAGCGACCTCGTCGAGGTGTGGAAGTAATTGGAGAAGGCGCCCTCGGTCGTTGAATTCATGACGCGATCGGCGTTTCGGCGCGGAGCAGCGACGACGCTTAGCCTTGGACTTGCTCACTTCCCGGAGGACTTCGACCTCGACGACGTGACGAGTGGCTACCCGTCGTCGACTGGCGCAGTGGAGCTTTCCGAGGTGCTCAAGTGGACGGACCGTGCCGCGATGTACTCCGAGCGTGTCTGGGCAATCGGCGACCTCCTCCCGTACCAGGAGACGGTCGTCGCGCCCAACGACCCCGAGCCGCAGCACCGGGATTTCAAGGTCGAGCATCCCTTTCGCGCGGCGATGGCGGGTGAGCTGACGACGTACCCGTCAAACCCGTACACGCCGTTCATCCACAATCTCCGGGTGCTGGCGAGTCGTCGTCGAAGCCTGCAGAATAGGGTAGTTTGCCCTGAGGCGTTAGTAGCATGTCTGCCGTATGGGCATATTTTGTAATTTGAGACAATGCGACATGCTATTGAATGAGACATCGTGTCTATTTTGGAATTTGTCATGTGTTTTGTGATTGTGGTTTGAACGAGTCCCCGAGCGCGTCCGCCCTTTTGTGGGGTTTACCTCATGTGTGATATGTTTGTTGTTTTTGAATGTTTTGTTATTGTGGTCAACTCGCCCAGACTCGAAGAGCCAGTCGCTAGGCGACTCCCTTGAGCGCTCTGTACTTCGCCGTTTTCCCTTGCGCGAACAAGGTCGGGTGGCCGAGTCCCCGAGCGTGGTACTTGGTTGTTCTAGGCGCGACTCGAGGGTGGGTGAGGACTTGGCGCGTTAGTTTGAGCGCATCACTCCTTCCTGGCCCGTGGGGTCAGTCGCGTGGCGAGTCCTGGGCATGCTCTCATACTTGGCGTTTTACCGAGCCGCTCGCGCTGAACTGGTCGTCAGTCCCCGAGCGTGGTACGTGGCCGTTCGAGTCGCTATTTCGAGGATGCGGAGGATCGTGGTCGCTGTGAGAAGCGAAGGAAGTTGTCTTGGCTCGTAGAGCCAGTCGGGCTAGGCGACTCCGATGGGGCTCCGGGTAGGCGTTTTTCATGGACGATGTAAAACCTGAGTTGACCCAGTGCTTTTGCATCACACTACTTAGCCGTGCCGATCGCTTGACCAAAGGTTGACTTCTGCGGTTAGCTTGACGCTATTAGTACGAGTGCCAGTGGCACAAGACACGGAGAGTAGACGCAATTTGCGGTAACTGATTCTTTTTATTTCATAGCGACTGGAGAGTACATATGTGGGGTTCTAGGGGTAGAACTTCCGTAGGAGGTTTACATTCCATGGTCGCTTGACGTCGAGTTCGCCGTCCCCGCGGACGTCGATGAGGAAGTAGGCGTCGTTGCCGAGTACTCGCCCGATGGTGAATGGTCCCTCCCACGGAGGGGAGAGCTTGTGCATGCCCTTCTTGTCCTGGACGAGGCGCAACACCAGGTCGCCTTCTTGGAAGGTGCGAGTTTTCACCCGCCGGCTGTGGTAGTGGCGGAGTCCCTGCTGGTAGATGGCGGTGCGTGACCGAGCGAGGTCACGTGCCTCGTCGAGTAGATCGACTCCGTCTTGGCGGGCGAGTTCGTTTGCAGCCTCCGTGTAGTGGATGACCCGCGGCGAGTCGTGCTCGAGGTCGGTGGGCATGACTGCCTCGGCGCCGTATACCATGAAGAAGGGGTGAATCATGTTGACCTGTTGACCAAGGTGCGGATCCCCTAGATGACAGAGGGCAGATCCTCGACCCAACACCCGGCGGTGCGCTCAAGTGGTACTTGGAGTCGCGGCTTTAGGCCGTGGAGGATGCTTTGATTGGCCCGTTCCGCCTGGCCGTTGGATTCCGGGTGGGCGACCGACGCGAGGTCGAGCCGGATGTGGTGCTCTTCGCAGAATCCGGCCATGGCCCCTTTAGCGAAGTTGGTGCCGTTGTCCGTGATGATGCTGTTTGGGAACCCGTAGCAATATATGAGCTCGCGTAGGAATTTAGTGGCGGTCTTCCCGTCGCATTTCCGGACTGGCTTGGACTCCACCCACTTTGTGAATTTGTCGACAGCGACCAGGAGGTGGGTGTAGCCGGAGGGAGCCTTTTTGAAGGGGCCTACCATGTCCATGCCCCAAACGGTGAATGGCCAGGTGATGGGAATTGTTTTGAGCGCTGAGCTCGGCACGTGCGTCTGGTTGGCGTACTTCTGGCACCCGGCGCACCGCTGGACAATGTCGATAGCATCGGCGTGTGCGGTGGGCCAGTAAAAGCCATGCCGCATAGCCTTGGCGACCCGAGAGCGGGCACCGGCGTGGTGGCCGCAGTCACCGGAGTGGATGTCGTGGAGGATCTTGCGTCCTTCGGCGGGTTAGACGCAGCGTTGGAACACGCCGGTGATGCTGCGCTTGTGGAGCTCGCCGTCGATGATGGTGTAGGACTTGCATCGGCGTGCGATCATCCGAGCGTCCGTCTCGTCTGCCGGCAAGGTGCCGGCCTCCAGGTAGGCGATATAGGGCGTGGTCCAGTCGTCTGGCTCGGTGACGAGTGCGACCAGGGCTGCCTCCGGCTGTAACGGGACTCCGATGTCGATCTCCCTCGGGGGAGAAACTGATGGCTTGGTTATTGTGTCGAGGAAGACACCGGCGGGTGGTGCGAGTCGAGCCGACCCAATGCGAGAGAGTGCGTCGGCCTCCTCGTTTTTCCGCCTGTCGATCCACTCGACGGAGTAGCCTGTGAAGTGTCCGCCCAGCTTGTCCACTGCTTGGCGGTACGCCACCATGGTGGGGGAGACGGCGTCGCAGGTGCCAGCGACTTGCCCCGCTACGAGGTCGGAGTCTCCATAGCAGCGTAGGCGGTTGACATTCATCTCCTTGGCAGCTCGCATGCCGTGGAGTAAGGCCTCGTACTCGGCCATGTTGTTGGTGCAGGGTGTGAAGTCGAGGCAGAGGATGTAGCGGAGCTTGTCGCCCTTCGGTGAAGTTAGCACGATCCCTGCGCCTGCGCCGTCCGTGTTCTTGGAGCCGTCGAACTGCAGGCTCCAGTAATGGAGGTATGGCAGCTTCTCTGGCTGCTAAGCCTCTTCCCAGTCGGCGATAAAGTCCGCTAGGGCCTGCGACTTGATCGCTTTTCGTGGCTCGTATTTGATGTTGTGGACGCCGATCTCGACGGCCCACTTGGCGACCCGCCCGGTCACCTCGCGGTTGCGGATGATGTCTTGCAGTGGTGCTGAGGAGACGACCGTGATCGGGTGCTCTTGGAAGTAGTGCGGCAGGCGCCGCTGAGCTCTGAAGACCGCGTATACCAGCTTTGGGTACTGCGGGTACCACTGGCGCGACTCGGTGAGGACCTCGCTGATGTAGTACACCGGTCGCTGTACTGGGCGCTCCTTTCCTTCCTCCGGTCGCTCGACGACCATGACGGCGCTGACGACGCGCTCGGAAGCCGCGACATAAACCAGCATGAGTTCTTTGTCGGCGGGGGCGGCGAGTAGCGGTGCGGCGGCGAGTAGCACCTTCTTGAGGTCGCGGAGCGCGTCATCCGCCTCCTTGTCCCACTGGAAGGTGGGGTTCTTGCGCATCAGGCGGTATAGGGGCATCGCCTTTTCGCCCAAGCGGGGATGAAGCGACTGAGAGCCGCTACTCGCCCGGCCAGTTTCTGGACGTCACGCAGGCACTCGGGTTTTCCGAGCCGGGCGATCGTGTCGATTTTCGTGGGGTTCTCCTCGATCCCTCGCTTGGAGACGACGTACCCCAGTAGTTGTCCTGCTGGTACATCGAAGGTGCATTTGCTTGGGTTAAGCTTTATCTTGTATTTTCGCAGGTTGGCGAATGTTTCCGCCAGGTCGGCGAGTAGGTCACCCTGGCGAGCGGACTTTACGACCACGTCATCGATGTAGACGTGGATGTTGCGGCCAATTTGGCTCGCGAGGCACTCTTGCATGCACCGCTGGTAGGTCGCCTCGGCGTTCTTGAGGCCGAAGGTCATGGCGGGTGTAGAAGAAGGCTCCAAATGGCGTGATGAACGCCGTATTCTCCTCGTCCTCGACGGCCATTTTGATCTGGTTGTACCCAGAGTAGGCGTCGAGGAAACATAGCGACTCCGAGCCCCTAGTGGAATCGATTATTTGGTCGATCCGCGGGAGGACGAACTGATCCTTTGGGCAGGCGCTGTTCAAGTTTGTGTAGTCGATACACATCCTCCAGGTCCCGTTCTTCTTCTCGACCAGGACTGGGTTTGCCAGCCACTTGGATTATTTGATTGGCCGGATGCAGCCTGCAGCGAGTAGACCCTGCACCTCCTCGGCGATTGCTCGGCGGCGCTCTTCATTGAAGGGCCGCAGCGACTGTTTGACGGGTCGCACTTTGGGGTCGGCGTTTAGCTTGTGCTCAGCGAGCTCCCTAGGGACACCAGGCATGTCAGAGGTCTTCCATGCGAAGATGTCCCTGTTCTCACGGAGGAACTCGATGAGCGCGCCTTCCTAGGCTGGGCTCATACCCGTCCCGATCGTCACCGTCTGACTGCAGTCGCCTGGGACCAGCTCGACGGTGCGAGTGTGCGTCGTCGCCTCGAAGGTTGAGGTGTTTGCGCCCTCCGAGTTGGGCTTCTTGAGTATGGTGGGGTCGTCGTTGTTGACCCCGCTTGCGTACTTGGCGAGCTCATCAGCGTGGTTGATCTCTGCCGCGATGACGGCGTCAGCGAGTTCGGCTCCTTTGGCCTCGCACTCGGCGGCCATGTCGGGGTTGCCGTTGATGGTGATGACGCCGCACGGCCCGGGGAGCTTCATTGCGTTGTACGCGTAGTGGGGCGCTGCCATGAACTTGGCGAACGCCTGGCGCCCCAGGACGCAGTGGTAGGGGCTGTCGAAGGGCACCATCTCGAAGACGATCCGCTCGGTGCGGAAGTTTGCTGGTGTGCCGAAGGTGACTAGCAGCGTGACCTTGCCGATCGAGTACGCCTTCCGACCGGGGACGATGCCATGGAACGTGGTGTGGGTCGTCTCGATCATCGACTGCGGGAGTCGCAGCCGCCTGAAGGTGTCCAGGTACAGGATGTTGATGGAGCTGCCGCCGTCCATCAATGTCTTGGGGAGCCAGTAGTCGCCGACCTTAGGCTTGACCACCAGGGCGACTCGGCCTAGGTACTCGATGCGTGGCGAGTGGTCTTGGCGGCTCCAGGTGATGGGCTGCTCCGATCAGTTGAGGAACTGGGGAACGTCCACCTGAGCCACCGCGTTGACAGCGACGGCGCGGGCGATGACCTTCTTCTCGCTCTTCGTGTTGAAGCCTGTGAAGGTATGGAGCGAGCCGGCCACTTTGCCGAATTTTCCGCCATTTGGCGGGTCGTTGTCGGGGTCCTCCCGTGCTTGCCGTGCCTTCTCGATCTCCTGAGGGTGTGGCAGTCGGCGGTTGTGTGCGTTGCGGGCTTCCCTTCCCTGCTATGAACGCACACGGTTGGTTAAGGAGGGCCACGGGGTCGAACCTTGGCTTGGCCTTGTAGTTGCCGCCTTGCGGCGTTGTCCTCCGTCGCGGCGGAAGCTCTGGGCTCGCGTTGTGCGTGCCTGGTGTGGCGACGAAGTCGACTCGCCCGTCACTGCGGCGCTTGCCGGTGAGGCGAGTGTTGCTGTAGCGTAGGTCGGACCGTCGTCCGCTGTCGTTGCCGCTCGTGCGGCGTTGACCTCCCGACTCATCGTCGGTTTCCTGGTTTGGATCTTCCTCCGCGTACCGTTTGGCGATCTCGAGGAGGTCCGGTATGTTGTCGAGTGTGCGGGAGTGTCGCTTGAGCTTGGCGACCAGAGGCTCGTAGCGGCACGAGGTCTTGACGCAATGGATCACGGTGTCCGGGTGGATGCCGACCGCGTTGTACCAGATTTATTGCCACGTTGGACCCAGTTGCGGGTCGACTCGCGGGTCCCTGGACGCATCGCTCCAGGTCCTCGATGGTGGTGGCGCGGTGTGTAGGAGCACTCGAAGTGCCTGACGAAGGCGTCGCGCATCTCCTCCCAGGAGTCGATACTGTCCTAGGGGAGGGTGTTGATCCACTGCCTGCACGTCCCCTCCATCATCAGGGGGAGGTAACGGGCGGCTAGCAGGCTGGTGTGTCCTGCGATCCCCATCGCCATGAGGTATGTATCGAGCCAGACGGCGGGGTCGTACGAGGGTCGTACTTTTCTATCTCCTTCGGCGCCTTGAAGTTTGGCGGGTACTTCTCGCCTCAGATCATTGGTCCGAAGCACTTGGGGCCGAGTCGACTGAGCGACCCCATGGGCTCGCCGTCACGGCGATTGGTTAGGGTGTGTCGCAGGTCGTCGGGCTGGCGTGCGCGCCAGCTTTGGTTGTTGATGATGTGGGTGCGGGCGTCGATGGGTTTGACCGTTGGCGGCGACGAAGTTGGTCGCTGGCCTGGGGTCGTTGTGGTGGAGAGTGCCGCGTTCGCGGGTCGGTGTTGGAGCTGCAGTGGCTCCGGTGGTGGGCCGTTGAGGGTGTTTGCCGCCATTGGCGGCCGCTTGAGGCCGCTCTGCTTCCCGAAGAACGCGAGTATACTCGACCCTGCGAGTCGGCGCCCGGGTTTTGCTGCTCGACGGCCTTTGAGAGTAGGGCCCTAACGTACTGGATCTGTAGGGCGCCGTCGCCCGTGGCCGTGATGTTGTCGGCTGCTGCTCGGCCTGCCATGAGGTTGTCCATCGGGGTGGGAGAACAGTGGGAGGCCGTTTGCGTCTCGCTCCCGTGAGGAGACTACTATCCGCGGCTGGTCCCTGGGAGGTGTGCGGTTGGGTGGTGGGGTGGGGCGCCCATCGCCGTCGACCCTGGCGGGGGCCGGGCGCTTCCTCTTGTCGGCGCGTTCTCGCAGATCGCGCGGGTCGTTTTCGTCGTCGAAGTTCAGGGCGCGCCCCTGAACGGTGGGGTTCAGGTGCGACCTGATCCGGTGCTGATGGTAGCGCGATAGTTCCTGCGCCTTCACCTGCTCGAGGCGAATTTTTCACGCTCGGCTTGCTCCTTGCGCATCGCCTCCGCCAGTTTCAGGCGGAGTTCCTCGACCTCCGTTGCCGTGGCGTTAGGAGGGACTGGGGTGGAGAAGGGGTCCTCCGCGGCTCGGTGCCGGTCGCCATGTAGGTCGCGGCGTGGCGACCGGTTCCGTCGCGGAGGTCGGTGGAGTTTTCTGTCCCGGAGTCGAATTCGAAGATCCCGAGGATGGAGGGGTCCTCGAAGTCTCCCACGTTGGAGACCTGGGTGATGGAGCCCGCGGGTGAAGCTGCGGTGATGGACCCGGCGAGTGACGCCCGGGGTCGCCGAGTCGGCGTCGTCGTTGAGGGCCGCGTCTTCTGCGGCCGCTGAGTTTTCGGCCACGTTGCTATGGGCCGAGTTGTACTCGGAGGCGAGGCGATGGATCGTGCAGATCTGGCTCTCGGAGAGCCGATCGCGTGGCAGCGACTCGCGGATGCGAGCCGAGGCCTCCGAGACGATGACGTCGGTGAGGCCGACGAAGAGGATGATCGTGCCGACCGGCAGGATCACGCTGTGCGTGATGGGTCGCGCCGCCGGGACGTAGCTGCTCGGCAAGATTTGGAGCATCTCGCCGATCGCTATCATGCGGCCGGTGGCGACTGTCTCGTTGATGGGCAGATTGGATCTCGCCGCAGAACACCGGCCAGACCGACCAGGCCCCACGGTGGGCGCCACTGTCGTGGGAATGGTCACGGCAGATGCTGCAATCGGCAGCGAGTAGTAGAACGAGGGGCAAGGACGGCCAGCCATCTGCGGCAAGATGAGGGCGGAGACACAGGGTTTTACCCAGGTTCGCCCCCCGGAGGGTAAAGACCTACTCCTGCTAGATTGTATTATGGAGGTGGTACAATGGGCGAGCTCGGCGGCTAGGCGGCGAGTCGCTTGGGTGTATGATGGAACGTATCTCTACACGCCCTGCAGGGAGGTTTATATAGGCTCACCTCCCCTAGGGTTTACATATCTCAACCAAATCAGTTAAGGCTTCGGTACTCGTTTAACCTAATCCGACTGGGCCTATATACTCGCCGGGCCTTCAGCTTCCAGTCGCTTGGATCCTCGCTGGGCTTCGATCCAGTCGCCGTCTTGCAGGCCCACTCGCCAGTTCCTATGCCAGTCGGAAACGTCCTGCTGGGTATACCCCGGTAGGATCCCCCCACACCACCTTGCACCACACTCACACACATGCTAGGGGACACATGCAAGTTTTCATCTGTTTTTTGCGTTCTCGTGTCCGTGGTCTTCTCTGGCAAAACCCTGATCAGTGCACACTCGGATCGTCTACCCCCCTAGACGTTCCTCTGACAGGGGTAGCCTAGCGTAGCTCTCTCTTGTTATGTTTTTTTTTAGGTCATATGATAATGTAAAACCATGTTGGTTCATAAGTTGGGGCACTATCCTACCGGTTTCACCTAAACGGGGAGATTCCCCCTTATACGGGTCCAGAACCTTCGCTTCTAGGTTAGAGTGCATGCATGCGAGGGGGGACACATGCAAGCACCTATACCAACCTTGCACCACACTCACACACATATGCTAGGGGACACATGCAAGTTTTCATCTGTTTCCGACGTTCTCGTGGTCTTCCTCCAGCGAAACCCTGATCTGTGCACACTCGGATCATCTACCCCCTAGACGTTCCTCTGACAGGGGAGCCCGACGTAGCTCTCTCTTGTTTTGTGTTTGTTTAGGTCATATGATAATGTAAAACCATGTTGGTTCACAAGTTGGGGCACTATCCTACCCGGTTTGTCAACACCCGGATTTTTAATCCTAGATGCCAGTTATGCCATACATCGCAATCCCAGGATTACCATTTTTGCGAGACATAATAGATTTGGATATCACAGTACATCATCCATTACAACCATACATAAGTTCTTACACAAATAGGATCTAATGATCCAGTTCTTAATACAGTTCAAGCAGCGGAATACGTAATAGTAACTATAGCGTAGGCGAACCTCCATCTTCGGAGTCACATGCAATGCTAACGATGGGAGATGATCCTAGTTGTCATAACCTTCCTGCGGTCCATCATTCTGATACTTCTTCATAGTATGGCCACGGGAATAGCCAGGAACAAAGCCATGAGTACTCTTTAAGTACTCGCAACCCTAATACTAGCATTTAAGGGGATTTTGTAGTAGGACACTAAGCTCTAGGGTTGTTTTGCAAAAAGCCAGATTTACCTCTACTACGATCAGGAGCAAAGGAAAGCTAGTTGAAGTTTTATAACACCTAAGTAGGAACTCGAATTTCATATCACAACCCTGTTGTGGTCAAGTCAAAGTCTCAAATCATTTCGCAAGTCATTTTTGAAAACATCTGACGGGGGAATAGCATGGCCACTCCAACTGTCCATTAACCCGCGACGTGGCTATTCGAATAGTTTGACACGCTGCAGAGATTGTAACACTTTCACCACAACATTGATACATCCGTCAGGAATAAATCTGAATTCACCATACTCAGTATGCGGATAATAAATCCTAACCTTTCGATTACATGTCCTAGTATAGGCACCTCTCCTGTGAGTTTGCCTCCCAACCATGACAAACTGTCTCCTCTTGGGTACTGCACAGGTGGTCAATCTTCACAAGGTAGCCTCAACGCAGACCTTGGCTGCGAGGGAACCCATACTAAGGCGTATAAGTTTCAGTCAAGCCCTACACAATTTTCGGGTATTGTGGTTGTACGGTAAAACTGGAATGGTATCGCATCCAGACAACCATCAGTTTGTATAAGGGCTAAGGCTCATGCCTCAACATTTCATCATCCAAATCATCTTGGTGTGGCGAGAACACATGTCAAAACATTTCAGTAGAATGATTCTCATTCTAAGGTTTTCATAACTAGTTTTCACCAAAGTATTCCCATCTAAAGTTTGATCAAGTTTTATGCTTAGCACTAGCATCTACAAGTGGTGGTAAATACTAATGAGGGGTGGTAAACAAGTCGAGATTAACTAAGTTAAATCTCATGCCTTAGGATGATATCAAGATTATCTAACTTAGGCCAAATTTTATGCTCTTTATGCTACCTTCAAATATTTTCTAGTATCTACAAAACACGTGTAAACTCTAAGAGAGAGCTTTGACAAGAAACAAAGCTTAGGCTTGCATGTAAAAGCTAGGATGGTTTAACAAATGGTATAAGATTGCTAAGTAATAGCTTGCATAGATAGGGTAACTTGCAATTGTTAGCTTGCTAACTCAACCAGTGGTATTAGGCTGCATAAGTATCAGTATAATCTTGCTAAGTGCAAGTGTTAGCTTGTCTTGTGCAGAGCAGTGGTTGAAGTTCTCCTCGCTTCTTCCTCGTAGTATCCTCCTTCCTCCTCGTATCTTGGTCGTTACTAGCGTCTATAAATAAATACGAGGTACCCATACCAAAACAATACTTAACTATTCAACCATCACATAAGGGTGTACTATAGATGATCTAGCATCATCACCTATCATTATTAGATTAAAGCATTTGTCTTATTGATTTTAATTTGAGAAAATAATTTCTACTCATTGAAAAACTAATTAAGATTTAATATTCTCCAAACCAAACATGGGATCATGTTGACACATGTCATCACTTAAAGTGGTGTCACAATTTAACAAGGTTTAACCTTTTTATTTTTATTAAAATAAAATGACTAGAAATGCCTATGTGGCATTCCTTTTTACTTGAACATTATTTTTGTAAGTAAACCCACATGTTTTTATTATTTATAAAAGGTATGATCAAATGTGATTTTTGAGAGTTGGAATCAACTCAAAGCTCTTATGGTTGAAATTGAAAAAATATTTGAATGCAGAGAAGCTTCTGACTTGTTATTTTTACTATGGTTGATCTACAGATCCAAATGATTTGAATCCAACGGGATTGGATTAAGATTTTTAGTACCTTTCTAACAAAATTGGTTTCATACAATTTGGTTTATTGGATCGAGCTGGGTTGATTTTTGAAACTAGGTACATAACTGTGTTTGAATCAAAATAGAAAAATCTAAATTCAAACGTTTTGGGTCACGAGGGAGAGTTAATGGCCGGCCCAGTGTCACTCCGCAGCGCGGGGCTCAG